>OX451738.1:577061300-577661300 GCA_948472305.1 Vicia faba
TTATTTAAAAATGAATCCAAGGCGGATCGAAATTTTCAAATTAGTCATCCAATTTATCTTTAAATTGATTTAGTTTTATTTCGAAATTAATCTAAATCACAATGCAAACACTCATAATATTTAAAAATTAAAATCAAATATTTAACATATTTTAAAGTTAAAAAAATTATATTATAATCACTTAAAGCAAAAACATATATTCATAAAGATTAAAACTAAAAATAGTTTGTGAACAAGCAACTATAAGCGTTCTACCTACTCAAAAGGTCTTTGTTCTTTTCCTCCTTCTTTAGATGTTGCTATTTTACCATTGATTGGTAAGAAGTTCCATCATTGGATGTGAAGGGACGAGCGCGGGTCAAACGTATAGTCATAGAAAGCAATTTATGAGACGTTTTAGCAATTTTCTAAGGGACTAGATCGTTTACCGAAGGCAACATCGAGGGACTACGATCTTTTTTATCGAGGGTCTTTGCTAAAACGCCCATATTCGAGGGAAATGACTATTTTCTGAGGCAATAAGCGAGGTTACCCTAGAGGTGTACGTGTGAATAGTGTATTTGGTTGCATGCATTTTTGTCTTTGAAATTAGGGTTCTCTAATGGTTGATTTTATCTTGCCATACACACCCTAATTACTAACAATTTATATTAAAGCGGTAAATTGCAGATATCAAAATCCTAAACTATTACATCATTAGAGGAGTGGAGGTACAATTTACAAATGGAGATGAAGTAGAAACATAAGTATTACAACCATATCGAATAATAATGAAGACAATGTAAAAATAGTGTAAAATAAAGGAAAATATGCATTTTGAACTGCTATGAGTCGACACATGCTGCTATGCATCGACACATAGTTTTCCTTGCCCCTGCCAAACTAAACCAACTCAGTATGAGTCGATGCATAAAGGGATGTGTCGACTCATGCACCTGTTTGTGTCGACACATACACATTTTGTATCGACTCATGCACCTTTCACTTTTCTATTTTGGGGCTTGGTTAACAATATGAGCCGATGCATAAGGCTATGTGTCGACTCATACCCTGTTTTTTTCACTAGAATGAGTCGATCCAAGTGGGTATGTGTCGACTCATGCTGCAGTTTTTTGCCTTAAATATTGTTTTATTATCTGTTTGGGTCAGCTTACAGTATGTAATTGATAAACATAAACAACAACCAAATGGTTAGCTCAAAGGGGGTAATGGTTACTACATTTTATCTTACAAAATAAATTATGTATGAAAAATGAAAAGCTCAAAGTTAAAAAGACTTACCTTGGGACTGCACTTGGTGTTTTAAGTCTGAATACTTTTCCAGTTGCTGTGATGCCTCCCACGAATCTCCAGAAGTTGTCCCAAGCTGTTGAATCACACTAGCTCAGTCAAGTTGTACAATATTGTTTTTGTGTTTGGAGGGTGAAGATAATGACACTAAATAAACTGTTCTTATGTTTGAACAACCTCTATGTGATAAGGTTTTTGGTTTATGGAGAGTTTGTAAGATGGAATAATGGATTGATGGTTTCTGTTTGGATGAAAGTATAGCTGTTTTTTCTGAATGAGCAAAGATTACAAAGAATACTATTTTTCTACTCAAAACTCTCTATTCTCTCTCTAAAAGCCAACCCTTTGTGTGTTGTGAAATAACTTATTTGTAGAAGAGTCTTGCTGGGATTTGGGGGGGGGGGGGGGGACAAATAAAATTTGAACTGTTTGGGTATACTGTTTTCATAGCTTTTGAGGTGTAACTCTTATATGCTAATTTGGTGCAAATATGGGACTGAGATAATACAGGCTTGGACTGGTTTAGGAGCAACATAACAGGGTTGTTTTGCAGCAGTTTTGAAGTGTTATGGCAGTGTTTAAAGAGGGCATAGCATGGTTGTTTGTTCAAGATAGCAGACTGTCCTCTAAACATGATTTTGAGATTTTAGTAAGCAGGCTTGACTTGGCAGCATATCATACTTTGGGGGTTTTCTTGATAACAACATGATGCAAGTCTGATTTTATGGACAACATAGGGCAAGGTCTTGAGGATTGAATCAAAGGAAGGAAACTTCAAATAGACAAAGCTTTAGGATTTGTATTTTGCAAAAATGCAACCTTGTAATAATTTGAATTATTTATCACATCTTGAATTATTTGTAATATTTTGAATTATTCTGAATTGTAATGAGAAGATGTCATGAAGCAATAAATTTAACAAATATACAAACACTTAGAAAAATTTCTAAGTCTTGTAAAAAAATTTCTTTCCAAAATGATCTTTAATTTCCATGATTTTTGATGATCAAATTTCAATTTTTGAATGATTTGATGAAATATGATTTTCGGGACTCAATTTTGGTCAAAAAGTCAAAGTTTGACCTTTCAGTGTATAATTGACTTTTTCCACCAGTTAACCGAATAATTTCTCTCAATCCACTAATCTCGGGAGATGAATTGAAATATGAAATTAGGTCAAAGTGACGTGCTCGGATTCTTGAGATCATGCTTCCAACCAATAAGCCAGGTATTAGGTCAAAAATCAAAGTTCAGTCATTTTCAGTCAAAACCCTAATTTTGCCCATTTTGTCCTTTTGATAATTTGACTGAACTTTCTTGAAACATTTTGATCCAAGACTTGAAACCTGGCAGAAATAATCCTGAGGGTCCATAATGATCCATGAAATTCATTTGAAACATTAGAAATCCAACTTCCTTTGTACAAACTCAAACCCTAATTTGAGGAATCAGTGTTTAGGAGATTGTTTGACCTAGTCGATACTTGCGTAAACTTGAGTCATTGAAGGTCTTTGTAGGAAATGTCTTGGGAAATGAGAGGGCAAATTTTAGGGTACAACATATGCCCCTGTTCAATCTTCTTAAACCTGAAGAGTTAGATTGGCGAGTCTGTCATTCGTGACTTGAAGGTGGAAGATGATTGAACACTAAAGTGCCCAGAAATATACACTTGATGATGTGGTGGTTGATTGTGTCGATAATGGGCTTATAGATGCCATTTGGAGAGGTGATGGAGAGTCGTTAGAGATGGGCTTACAGATGCCGTGTCTGAATGAATATGCTGGAGTAGACCCGTGTTAAGCTGTGTCTGGAAATGTATTAGAAGGAATCCGTGTAAGATTGCATCAGGATGAGCCCATGTGAAGTTGCATCTAGATATGACTGCTTTGAGATGAGTCAGTGTGAAACTACATTTGGAAGTATATGAGAAGGAATCCGTGTAAGATTGCATCAGGATGAGCCCGGGTGAAGCTCCATCTAGGTAAGGCTGCTTCGGGATGAATCCGTGTGAAACTGTATCTGGAAATATATCAGAAGGAGCCTGGGTATAGCTACTTCGGGATGAGTCAGTGTGAAACTTCACCTAGAAATATATGAGAAGGAACTTGGGTAGGGCTGCTTCGGGATGAGTCTGTGTAAAACTTCATCTAGAAATATATGAGAAGGAGCTTGGGTAGGGCTGCTTCAGGATGAGTCTGTGTGAAACTTCACCTGGAAATATATGAGAAGGAGCCTGGGTAGGGCTGCTTCGGGATGAGTTCGTGTGAAACTTCATCTGGAAATATATGAGAAGGAGCCTAGGTAGGGCTGCTTCAGGATGAATGCGTGTGAAACTGCGTCTGGAAATATATCAGAAGGAGCCTGGGTAGGGCTGCTTCAGGATGAGTCAGTGTGAAACTTCATCTGGAAATATATGAGAAGGAGCCTGGGTATGGCTGAGTCTGGATGAGTCCGTGTGAAACTACATTTGGAAATGTATGAGAAGGAGCCTGGGTAGTGCTGTTTAGGGATGAGTCCGTGTGAAACTGCACCTGGAAATATATCAGAAGGAGCATGGGTGGGGCTGCTTCAGGATGAGACTGTGTGAAACTTCATCTGGAAATATATGAGAAGGAGCCTAGGTAAGGTTGAGTCTGGATGAGTCTGTGTGAAACTGCATCTAGAAATGTATGAGAAGGAGCCTGGGTAGGGCTACTTCGGGATGAGTCTGTGTGAAACTTCATCTGGAAATATATGAGAAGGAGCCTGGGTAGGGCTGCTTCGGGATGAGTTCGTGTGAAACTTCATCGGGAAATATATGAGAAGGAGCCTGGGTAGGGCTGCTTTAGGATGAGTCCGTGTGAAACTGCATCTGGAAATATATCAGAAGGAGCCTGGGTAGGGCTGCTTCGGGATGAGTTCGTGTGAAACTTCATCTAGAAATATATGAGAAGGAGCATGCGTATGGCTGCTTTGGGATGAGTCCATATGAAACTTCATCTAGAAATATATGAGAAGGAGCCTGGGTAGGGCTGCTTCAGGATGAGTCCGTGTGAAACTTCATCTGGAAATATATGAGAAGGAGCCTGGGTAGGGCTACTTCGGGATGAGTTCATGAGAAACTTCATCTAGAAATATATAAGAAGGAGCTTGGATAGGGTTTCTTCAAGATGAGTCTGTGTGAAACTGCATCTGGAAATATATCAGAAGGATCCCGGGTAGAGTTGCTTCAGGATTAGTCCGTGTGAAACTTAATCTGGAAATATATGAGAAGGAGCCTGGGTAGGGCTGCTTCAGGATGAGTCTGTGTGAAACTACATCTGGATATATATCAGAAGGAGCCTGGGTAGGGCGGCTTCGGGATGAGTCTGTGTGAAACTTCATCTAGAAATATATGAGAGGGAGTCTGGGTAGGGCTGCTTCGGGATGAGTCCCTGTGAAACTTCATCTAGAAATATATGAGAAGGAGCCTGGGTAGGGCTGCTTCAGAATAAGTCCGTGTGAAACTTCATCTGGAAATATATGAGAAGGAGCCCGGGTAGGGCTACTTCGGGATGAGTTCGTGTGAAACTTCACTTGGAAATATATGAGAAGGAGCCTAGGTAGGGCTGCTTCAGGATGAGTCCGTGTGAAACTGCATCTGAAAATATATCAGAAGGAGCCTGGGTAGGGCTGCTTTAGGATGAGTCAGTGTGAAACTTTATCTGGAAATATATGAGAAGGAGCCTGGGTAGGGCTGAGTCCGGATGAGTCTGTATGAAACTGCACCTGGAAATGTATGAGAAGGAGCTTGGGTAGGGCTGCTTTGGGATGAGTCCGTATGAAACTGCATCTAGAAATTAGAAGGAACCCGTGTAAGATTACTTCGTCTTGTCGTGTAGATAACTGTCCTGTCTTGTTTCAGGTATTAATCTACAATCAGTTGATCACGGATAGTTGTCATGTCTTGTTTCAGGTATTAATCTGGAACCTGTTTAAAATCGATAATGATATTTGTTTGTTGATCTTTCCTGAAAAGGTAAAGAATTAGTTGTGTGTAATGTCATGATACATGACACACATTGTTTAATGATGTTCTCAAAATAAATGAGATTGTGTTATATGTATTTTGTATGCATATGACAAGATGTTTGTAAAGTAATGTATGAATGTAGTATATGAACTGATCAGTTGTTTGTTGTAGCATTGTTGACTTGAGGGAAAATAAATCCATGACTGTTGTTGGAGTTGAAGAATATGGTTCTTCCATTATTTATTTAGAATGTTTCCACTGGGGATTCTTGTTTTGTTGTTTGAGGAGAAATTTCTGGGGGGCGTTGATTTTGCTTTAGGGAAATTCTGTGGGGAGTGCTGATTTCTGCTTGGGGAAAAGAGTTCAGGAGTTTTAGTTGTTCGTTGCTCTACTGGGAGTTATCTCTTGATTGGAGAGAATGGAAGTTAACAACTTGTTGGAGATAGTAAAGTTAACTGTTAGCTGGTTGGGTCCAGGTTTCAGAAATTTGAGCTTGAGTTTAACTGTTATCTGGTCGGGTCCAGGTTTTGCAGTAACTCACTGGGGAAGATGAAATTAACTGTTACCTGGTTGGGTCCAGTCTTCCAGTAATTTTCTTGAAAGTATGAAGTTGAAGTGTTATCTGGCCGGGTCCAGGTTTTATAGTAACTTGTTGGGGATAATGAGGTTGGCTGTTATCCGGTCGGATCCAGGCTTTGCAGCAACTCACTGGGGAAGATGAAATTAACTGTTACTGGGTTGAGTCCAATCTTCCAGTAATTTTCTTGAAAGTATGAAGTTGAATTGTTATCGGGTCGGGTCTAGGTTTTGTAGTAACTTGCTAGGGATAATGAGGTTGACTGTTATCTGGTCGGATCCAGGCTTTACAGCAACTCACTGGGGATAGTGGCAAACTCTATTGGGGGAGAGGAGTTTTGACTATCATCTGGTCGGGTCTAGGTTTCGTAGTAACTTTTGGAGATAGTAACGACTCTGTTGGAGATTGTAATGACTCTACCTCGGGTTAATGGGTTTTGTCTGTTGATTTGTAATCGTCTGAGAAGAAAACTCAAGATGGGGAATTTTCAGTTTGTTGGGGAAATAAACCCTGTTGAAGAGAAAATTTTGACGACCTGTTGCGGAGGTGTTTTCTTTAGGGAGAGATCCACACGGATCTTTTTTAAGACTAACTCAGCTGGGGAGAGGGTTTTCGAGAGATTGGAACTCTGGCTGGGGATTGCATGAATCCAACTTTGTGGAGATAATTCTGTGGAGATATCCATGAATTTGGCCTTGTGGGGCTTAGACCTTTATCTGTGAAGATTATTCTGTGGGGATATCCTTATAGAGGTGGCTCTGGAGACTTCACTGGGGATCACCTTATGAAAGGGACTTCATGAGGATTTTTCACTGGTCATAATAGTAAGTGTTGTAGCATTGCCATAAAATGTTTGCTTGGTCGTGCGTGACCTTTTACTAGAATTCATGTTCGATGCCCCAAGTAATTCCGATGGAGATCTTCCCCTGGCTATTCAAGACTTTACAAGAGATTTCTTGGAATCTTAACTTGACTGCCACTGATGAGTTGGACAATAATATGTCATTCCCCCTTGATTACGATAGATCTGTCATTGGAAGTGTGTTTCCATTTAAAGTGATTATGTTCATTGAGAGAATTTTCATTCATTGGGTATTCACCGTGCGAATTTCTCCATTGTTAAACAATTAGCCATATGCAAACAACAATATTCAAACAATGCAAAGTTTATGTTTGTCTTGAGGTTTTGAAAATGCATTTTTTAGAATATAAATAAATTTTGTAAGAATATGAATTCAAACTCAGGATTTACAGTAAGCCTTACAGGAGTCAGGATACCTTTTGTAACAGTGTGCTTTCAAACTAACCCATGCTTCAAATAGGACTTTTAAAGGGTTGTAGCGTGGTCTGGTTCATGGTTTAAGAAACAAAGGATAAGGCTCAAAGTTTATTTGTACCCATCCGTTCTTCATGATATTCTACATTCCTAAACTCAGTTAATTGTGCGTTTGAACTCCTATTGAATCTGGAATGACATTTTGGTGATAGTTCGAATAATTAAGTTTATTTATGAAGGCAATCATTTTTTGCAACATTTTGTGTTGTTGAGGATTTGTGACGACCTCTTTTTTGACTTATTGTCCCTAATTTTTCCTGACTGTTTTTGTTTTGAGACTACAGTCAGCGGGATGCCCTAGTTTTTCTTAAGTCTCCTTCATAGGTTTTGACTCAGTGGACTTTTCTTTTAAGAGATAATGTCTTCCTATTTTTCAGGGAACCATCGTTGGATTTTGATTCAAAAGGATTTTTTGATGTCATTCATTGTGTATGAAGTGAAAGCTTGCGACTGAACGCGCATTTGGATTAACTGAGAAGCTACCCTGCCCCAGGTTCTGGTTAAAGGTTTCAATTTGCGCGAAAAAGAAAACTCCTACTTCTTTGGCTCAAAGGGGGTTGACTAGGGATTATCTTCCTTATAACTCCACTATTTAGGAATTGAAAAAACGCTTGTACATCGTCAGCAAGGTCTGCCCAAAAGCATATTGTATGAGATTATGGTATTGTTTCCGTCATCCTCCCTCTAAAGGCTTAACACTTGTAGTTGAGAGTTGAATATCATACAAAAAGAGGTAAAAGCATAATTTAAGTATAGTGAAAACAAATGGATTAACTCAAGAAAAACATATGCAATGCATTAATGAGAATAACCAAAGTCTGACATAAGGACAAATGTTTAAGTAAACAAAGAAATTACAACTAAAAATTCGAATAAACAAAAGTTTCTCCGCCTAAACTTCTCGCTTCAGATGGTGTGTCTTTGAGGGGGACAAAAAAACTCTCGTTGGCTATCTTGTGTAAATTCCAACACTCCTTTGTCAATCAGGTCTTAAATCTTGTTTTTCAATGCCCAACAGTGATTAGTATCGTGTCCCCGACTGTTGGAGTGGTATGTGCACTTTTCATTGTGTTTGTAGCGGGGAGCAGAAGTATTAGGTTTTTGAGGAGGATCCCTAAATGTAACCAGCTCAACATCCAACATATGATGCAATGCTTGAGTCAAGGACATGTTGATCTCGGTAAATTATCTTTTGGGCACATCTTTCTTATGCTGACCACCCTGTCGGGGTTGGCGAGGTCGTTGTTGGACTTGCGGTGTTCTCTCAACCAGGCCAACTTCTTGTCTCATTGGAGGCTGGTTAATGACTTCATCCCCAATCTTAACTGTTTTTTTCATATGGTTGCACCCGTCTTGATGAAGCTTGTTGACGAGAATTCTCAACTCTTCTTGTCCCTGAGCTAAGTTTTGGGTAAGAGCCATCTGACTCACCATCTGCACTCTTTCGTTTGGTCATATGGCCCCTTTGCAGGCAAATTTGAGTGGGCAGGATCTCCTGTAGAAATGGCCTGCTTCAAACACACAAACTTTGCATTATGCTATTGCCTCAGGCGAAGGAAGCACCACGGTGGTGCATTCAAAGGGATTTCTAGGCATGTCTGTATGTCCCCAATCAAATTACATATGTTACTGACCCATCCCAAGAGCATTAATTTGGCCCCTTTGAAGGATATCCATGTGAACCATTCGAATGACACTTCGATTTGAAAAAAGAGATGGTTATTAAAGAGTCTGGTCGAAATGTAAGGCTAGGGGGTCAAGACAAAAGGTTAAGATACCAAAGGTACTTGTTGACCAAGTCTCATGCGCTGCCAAGATCAGGCCTGATACACTGGCCATAAGACTCCAAACCTGTTGCACAGTAGTCCTGCAATGCTGCCTTATTCCTTGCACCAAAATGACAATAAAACATTGTCCCTCGAAAGCTACAAATATAGCATAACCTTTTTGTTTGAACCTTTTGCTTTCCCTCCCAAAGCATCAGCCCAAGCCATCTATAAATAGGAGACATCACCACACATGTTAAGGGCGCCTGAAGGATTGCAAGAAAAAACCTCCCAACATTATTTTTCAAACACTTCTATACACTAAGAAAAAACCTCTGATTCACCATCCAAGTGACCATCAAACCACCCTTCGACCCACTCCCCCAACTATCATACAGTAGGCCTTTGAGTTATTCCATCACTTGTTATAAAAGAGCCTTCGATCCACTCACACAACCTCTTTCGACCCAGTCACTGCTTTCACAAAGTAGCAACTAGACTAGCCTCAGGAAGGTCCCAACGAACTCCCATTTTCCATCAAAGAAAGCACTTACATCTCCCCTTTGATTTAAGGACTTCAATAGGTAAGTTTTCTTTCAAACTTGAGTCTATCCAATTTTGATATCATGTGCACATGCCAATAAAGAAAAATGTAGACATTTCTAGACTATGTTTTAGCTTTCGATTCTGACTACCTATATGTTGAAAACTCAAACTTAGTTTAGTTATACTTTGGACTTTGAGACCCATTAGTTTTCATGCTAACCCCTGGACTGTAGTTATGTTTGGTTATTGTATTTTTAGACTTTAAGATAGGTTTGTTATACCCTTCGATTGGCTAGTTGTACGAGCTTTTTGAATCATAATCTGAGGGCCCAATATGCTTACAAAGAGTCAGCAAGGAGTTTGTGGCGAAGCATGAGATTTTTTGCTCCTAGGCCTCAAACGAAGGCCACAACCTTGTTGTCTCTAGGCCTCAAACAAAGGCCAACACTTTTCTATCTCCAAGTCTCAAGCGAAAGGCAGGACCATGCTGACTTCCAGGCCCAGACGAAAGACATGACCATCCTGATTCCAAGCCTCAGTTGAAGGAGACAGAAAGGCAAATCGAAGGGCAGGAATCCACTGACTTCAGAACCCAAATCGAAGGAGGCCAGAGAATGCAGAATCGAAGGGTCTTTCTACCTAAACCAAAAGATCCATTTTCTTGCCTTGATTTCATTTTTGCCTTTTTATTTCTATGCTATTCAATATGGTTGTAATAGTGTAGGATTTTATCTTTTTGCATTTTATTATTTTTGTATAAATGTTAGTAACTAGAATGTATGGTAAGTTAAAAACAACAAGTAGATAACCAAAAGTCCAAAACACAAAATGCATGCAATCAAACACACTCCTCACACACATGCACCCCTAGGGTAATTCCACTTGTTGTCGCGGAAAAATAGTCATGTCCCTCGAATATGGGCGTTTTAGCAAAGACCCTTAATAAAAGATCGTAGTCCCTCGATGACCCTCAATGTTGCCTTCGGTAAATGATCTAGTCCCTAGATGACATTTCTAAAACGTCCCATAGGTTGCCTTCTATGACTATACAAACGTCCCACACCCGTCCCTTCACATCCAACGATGGGGCATCTTACCAAATCAATGGTAAGATAGCCAAATCTAAAGGAGGAGGAAAAGAACATTTAAGATCTTTTGAGTAGGTAAGTTGCTTTTAGTTGCTCGCTTGCTCACAACAAAAACATTTTATGCACCCACAATTTCACTTTGAAACATTTTTCAAAACTTAAAACACTTTGTACGCGTTCTTATAGAAACAAGAACCATTACAAAGACACCTTTTCAAAATCAATTTCAAAACCCACATCACAAACACACTTTCAAACAAAAAGAAAGTGATCTTGCAAGCAACTAAGAGCCCGTAGATAACTACAGATGAAAAGGGTGCTAATACCTTCCCTTTTCATAACCTACCCCCCGAACTCAAGAAAAATCTCGAAAGGTATTTCTTGTTCTTTTCAACCTTTCCTTATCGGATAAAAGAAAAGTCGGTGGCGACTCTTTCTATCTGTAACAATTGCGATCAAACGCAAAATACCCAAGTCAGTTCTCCCACCGTGTTACAGAACCGGCGACTCTGTTGGGGAAGTAGTCTTAAAAAGTGGAGTTACCTTAGGGCTAAGATCACCTTTATAATGCTTATTTGTTTGACTTGTTTGATTTACATTTTTGGTTCCTTGTTTGGGATTTGTTTTGATCCTCTACCTGGATCTGGGGCACCTTTTTTAGGTAAGTAGCAATAGATTGTGGAAACTGTATGACGTAGACAGATATGGTTGAAGCAATGGCTATGTTAGTGTGACACATTTGTTGGTACTGGTATCCCTTGTGTTGAATCTAGGATAATACGGGGCCGCTGAGTGGCGTCATAAAGCACTAACTAACTTTAGAACCTTAATTGAACAACTTGGCCATTAGAAAGTAGTGAGATAACCGGTTTCGATGGAAAGCTGAAAATTGGTTGATACTCGATACTACACTCATTGAGACCAGGATTTTGGGATATCTCGGCCGCAAGAAAAGATTGATTGTGCTGAGACAATGCCTAAAAGAAAGTTCAGTGATATTGAGATCCCCTAGAACCCGGGTTGAGCCAACTAAACTTCAAGAGGGTACTTACCTACAAGCCCCATACAAGCCTAAACCTAATGACTTGTCTGCTTTATATGTACATAACAACTTGCTTGCTTTGAATACTGGTACATAACATCATAAACATCATAATGTCATTCTCACTAACCATTTCAAGGATTTAGGAATTTATATTTGCTTTGTTTTATAGGCCATGAATCTTGTCCAAAGGAATACCATCCAAATCAGATTCGTGAAAGCACACCCTCAACTCCAAGAGTTAGCATCAAGGGTGCCTGGAGATTCTCCTTTTACCAAGAAATATGATCGACTCATCAATTTGGCTATCTTCAATTTCTAAGAGGAAATGATGTGTGTGCTCTTCCAATTCTTTGATCCCATACATCATTGCTTCACCTTTCTTGACTATCAGTTAGTGCCTACACTAGAAGAGTTCTCTCTACTATTTGGAGTGCCCGTGCTTGATCAAATGTTGTTCATCGGTTTAGAAGGGATTCTGAAACCTGAAGTCATTGTTGAAGCCCTGCATCTAAATATAGTCGATATTATAGCAAATTGGGAGACAAGAAGCGGAGTTAAAGGATTCCTAGCCAAGTTTCTATTGGAGAAGGCTCGTTCATTCTGGGAGGATATGGATTTTCAAGCCTTTGAAGATATCCTGGCCCTTCTAATCTATGGTTTGGTTCTATTCCCCAATTCGGACCAATTCATAGATGTGAATGCCATCAAAGTCTTCCTCTCTCGTAATCCTATACCTACTTTTCTTGGAGCCATCTTACATTGTTTCCATACTCGCACCATGAAGAAAAGAGGTACTCTCTTGTGTTGCATTCCCTACTTGCCAAGTAGTTTACTTTGCATATACCTTGATCAGTATTGAAGAACGAGCAAGGGTTTACATGGTCTCAAAGTATGATGTCCCTCACCCACTCTAACATTTATTGGCGTTCTTGATCCTTGGAAGATACTTCTATCATTGACCGTTGTGGGGAATTCCCTAATGTCCCTCTGCTTGGCATAAGAGGAGGTATCACTTACAACCCTTGCTTAGCTTTATAAGAGTTTGGGTATGCCCGAAGAGATGGTCTTAATGATATGCTCATCCAAGGTGTGGTGTTCTACTATGAGAGTGACGATCAAGACTACCGTGAGAGGTTTGTACAATCTTGGAGGACGGTGAACAAGGTGGATAATAAGACATTGGAACACAAAAACTCTATTCCCCTTGATCCTTATCTTAGGTGGGTGCGAGCTCGTGCTCAGAGTCTCTTAATGCCTTACCCCTCCATCCTCCCCGTTATCATGGAGCCTGTTGCTAAAGGAGATGTAATGTATACTTTCCTTCACCCCAACATGCCTACCTCTCTTGAAGACTTGCAAAAGGGTTGGATTCAGCTAAAGGAAGAACGAGACACCTTCAAAGCCTAATTCTACTCCAGTGAGAAGAAGGTTCTGGAACTCACTAAGCAGCTTCATGAAGAACGGAGTTTGAACACCTACATCGCACCAAAAAGGATGCGTTCAACCTTTTTGTCTTAGGAGTTTTTGTATTTTTATTTCTTTCATTGTAAGCCCAAAAAGGCATGATGTACTCGAACTTGGATTTATTAATATAACTCGTGTTTCCTTTTTGTCTAAAAAAATTTAAATCTCTAATTTCCTTGAAATCATTTGCATATGCATTTTCATTCCTCATAGCACAAACAGGTTTCTTACAACAGGTCTCCTTATCTTTCTACTGTTTATTTCAGTAAGATGGATATTGAACAGACAGTAAAGTATCTCCAAACGTAGAACGCTCAATTCCAACAAATGTTCTTGGCTCTGGAAAAAGGACAAGAGGATTTGAAAACTTTGTTAATCAAAGAGAAGAAGAAGAACAAAGCAAAGAAACCAGTCAGTGTTTTGAATCTGGGAAGAAGGTTCAAAGGACCAACCAGGCGAACTCTAGATTTCGCAACCTCGTCGGGTGAAGGAGATAATCAAGAAGGGAAAAACAAGGAAGTAAATGACCACCCAGAGTCTGAAGAAGAGGAAGAATTGGACTACGTTGAAGAACAGTATCCTCTAGCTGACGATAAATACAAGCAGCTGGAGGATCACCTAAATGCTATGGAGATCTAGAGGGTACCCGGATTGGATTTTGAAGAGCTAGGACTTGTCTCATGGGTTGTTATCCTACAGAAATTCAAGGTCCCCGTTTTCGCTAAATATGACGGTGTCTCTTGTCCAAAGCTGCATTTAAGGTCATACATCAGGAAGATTCAACCCCATACTGTTGATAGGAACCTATGGGTGCATTTCTTCCAAGAAAGCTTGTCAGGGACGCAGTTGGATTGGTTCTATCAGTTGGAAGGAATCAATATTCGCAACTGGGAAGATTTGGACGCCGCTTTTTACAAGCAATACCAGTATAATGCTGACCTAGCTCCAACTCGAACACAGTTGCAAGGCATGTCTATGGGTGCTAGTGAAGGTTTCAAAATTTATGCTCAGAAATGGAGGAATCTCGCGGGAAGAGTCCAACCCCCTTTATCTGACGGAGAATTGGTGGATATGTTCTCAGGCATTTTATCTGGTCCATTCTTCAACCATTTGATCAGAAGCTCTTCGGATGGATTTACTGAACTAATCATGACTGGTGAACGGGTAGAAGCCGGTATAAAGAGTGGAAAAATTCAAATAGAAGTATCTTCGAGCACGATGAAGAAAACCTTTACCGGAAAGAAAGAGGTCAGTGTTGCATATGACCATAGAAATCAAAATAAAACTGAACGTCGCCCGACGGTAGGGGCTGTTATGATTTCCAATCCTATACCAAGTCAATAGCAAAACTATCAACGCTTGCCAGAGGCGCCCATGAGATGATTCACCCAGATTAACATGACCTTGTCCTAAGTTTTGCCATATCTTTTAAAGTCCAATCTAGTGACTCTAAAGGAAGCCCCAAGAACCCCAATACGACTTCTCCTTGCTACAACCCGAATGCTCGATGTGCCTATCATTCTGAAAGCCTGGGGCATGATATAAACGATTGTTGGGCCTTGAAGAATAAGGTACAAGACCTTATCGAAGCGAAAGAGATTGACTTTGACCCCCCAGAAACACCTAATGTGATAACGGTGCCAATTCCCAAACACGGTCAAGGTGTCAACGTTGTTGATGATGATTGTTTTGTTTCCTCCGTGGATGATTTAACTACTCCCCTTTTGACTATTAAAAAGAATCTATTGAAATCCGGTATGTTTCCAGGCTGTGATGAAAGTTGTCTATTATGTACGTATCTACCAAACGGCTGTTTGTTACTGAAGATGGGCGTCCAGCGCCTGATAGATAACAAAGAAATATTTTTTGAAAAAGTTCCTATTGCCAGAAATTCTTTTGAAGATATCTCAATAATCACCATTTCGGACAATCCTCCCAGGGTCTCCACCAAAAGACCCGTCAGGATTACATTTGTCCCAAAGTCTGCTCCCCTAATCATCACCATGTCGGGGCCAATACCATATTCTTCGGACAAAGTTGTTCCCTAGACACTGATCCTGACGTCATCAATATCGTTGGGACCAGTAAGATAACAAGAAGTGGAAGAGTCTTCTCACTCGAGATCTCTTCAAAGACCATTACTACTCTTGTAATTATTCCCGTTACTGCTTATACCAACAGTCCCAGTGATACTCCCGTTGACAATCCTACTGTTGTCCCTGTTGCCGAGACAAGGGGAAAAGAGGTATTATTTGAGCCTGTCCAGAAGAAGCCACATCCAGAGGCCATTCTTAAAGCTTCTAGCAAAGAGATGGAAGAGATATTAAAGATAATCAAGAAAAGTGACTATGATATTGTAACGCCCGTAATTTAATTAATTATTTAATTAAATTATTTTGGAATATTTGATAAGATGTGTTGTGATTAATTGGATTTAATTATTTTATTAAGTGGTGAAATAATATTAGAAGTATGAATTATTTGATGTGGGCTTGTTTTTAAGGAACATAAGTAATAAAGGGGGTGTATTAGTTTTGAGCCCAATAAGGAGTTAAGAGAATAATAGGTTATTTTATTGTTGTTAGAAAGAATAGAAAAGAGGAGGCAATAGAAGAATAAGGATTAAGAAGAAGAACATGAAGCGGCTGGAAAAATATGAAAAATGGCAGAACGAGGTTTCAACCGGAAGATTATAGAGCGACCTTCAATCCAAGGTAAGGGTGGGGTTCTGACTCTATATTGGGTTCATGATAATTGGTATGTGGGGTTAGAGGTAATTGTTGTCTTGTTCATGAATTGAATGTATATGATGTTGTATGATGAAATTGATGAATTTTAGATGAATAACGATGTTTCGATGTGGTTTAATTGACGTAGAATTATAGGATAATTGTAAGTGATGATTATGCGTCGACCCCAAACATGATGTGTCGATACATAAAGGTTTAGAGGCTCAAGATGATTCGACACGAAGAGGTTTTACGTCGATACATGAGGACTTTTAGACTCAGGATGAGTCGATACGTAGAGGCATATGTCGATACATGCTGTGTGGTAGACTCAGTATGAGTCGATAGAAGAGAGGATGCGTCGACTCATGTTGCGAATTAAGTGCAGTATGCATCGGTCCAAGGAGTTATGCATCGATCCATGTTGCCTGGTATTTGGCGGAATCAGTTTGAGAATGTTGTAACTTGAGTTTTCGGACTCCGTTTGAGGTGTCGTTCAAAGCGTTTAATAGCTAACACGGTGAGCTTTATTCTTAAGGGTTAAAATGAAGATAGGAAGGATAACCATAGGATTTGAATTAGTTCCTGTGATAATCGTTATGTTGGTTTTATGGGGAAGAATGACGATGAGATGCTTAGAAGCTGTTGTTTGATTTGTAACAGTAGATAACGATGTAATATTACGGAATAGTAGTATGTAGAGATTTAGTGATTTAGAAGTAAGCCTTAGTTGATTAATTAATTATAGGCAATATCTAGTATAGGCTTATGGTCAACATTGTGAAATTGATGATTTACTGTCGTATTAAAGTACAACTGAGTTGTTGATGAGATGTTATCAATGAAGTTGTGTTTGATGAATAAATGATGTTTGATGAATAAATGATGTTTGATGGTTTATTATGAAAGATATGAGATGTTTGATGAAGAGATGTTGATATGCTTTTGAGATGTAGGCCTTTGGCCAACGATGATGTTGTATTGAGATGTTGTTAATTGTGGTATTGTTATTACATTCATGATTGTGTCGCATACATTGCATTTTGAGATGGAGCTTATGCTCGTTGAGATGGCCTGTATTAGCGAATATTGAGATGAAGGCTTATGCCTTGTTAATGCCTCTATTAATTGGCAAATTTTTGAGATGGGAGTTCTGCTCCAAATGGTACCACATGCATTTGCATAGTATTGAGTCATATTATATGACTGCATAAAGAAGTGTGTATTGATGTGGTGAATGTGTATTATTATTGTTAATTATGAGATGAGAAGTGACGATGTTATGTGATCTAATTTAATAAATTAATTATCATGCACTTTATTATATTGTTAGATATCTCACCCCTTCTGTTTGAATGTTGCCCTTATGTTGGTAACGTGCAGGTGATCGAGAGTGAAGGTTAGATACCTTCAGTAGTTCGAGTCGGTGTCATTGCTCTGATATGTAACACTCGGGGGGGGTGAATGCTTGTTGCTTTTGATTGTTGATTATTCAGTTGTTGAACTTTAAGTTGTTTTCGAGTAGGTAGATTAGTTCTTAAGTACTTGCTCATTCCAAACAAATTTTTACACTTACACTCCTTTACAAAACAAAGTTTTAAAAAACACTTCATTACACTCTTGAAGACAGAAGCAAGAGTTAAATCGAAGTTAAAACAAAAACTTTTCAAAACCCACAACACACAAAGAAAACAATTTTTGAAAACAATGAGCAAGTACCTAAGAGCCCGTAGATAACTACGGATAGAAAGGGTGCTAATACCTTCCCTTTCTATAATCTACCCCCCGTACTCAGAAATAACTCAAAAAAGGAATTTTTCTGTGCTTTTTTCCTTTCCTTGTTGGATAAAATAAAATTCGATGGAGACTCTTGCTTACCGCAACATTTTGCAAAAACAAACGCAAAACGCAAACCAGCATTCCAAAAACAGTCCGGTTCTGGCCACCGTATCACATAACTGGCGACTCTGCTGGGGATTTAATAAGTGGGGTGTACCTTAGGGTTAGTTCATCATGTTGTTTTCAATTGTTTGATTTGTTTGCTTTATTTTGTGGGCTTTGTATCGGAGTTACTATAGATCCTAACCCGGATCTGGGGGATACCTTTTAGGTAAGTAGCAATAGACTGTGAGGGAACTGTATAGCGTAGACTGATACGGTTGAAGCAGTAGTTACATTGGTGTGACGCATTAGTTGGTACCGATATCCCTTGTGGAGGAACAATGAGAGTATGGGGCTGCTAATGGGTCATTAAGCATCAACTGACCTTAGAACCTATAATTGACCAACTTAGCCATAGAAAAGTAGTAGTATGCTACTCTCATTGAGACCATACTCTCGCGATGATTCCGGCCGCAAGAAAATGTTGCTAAACTGGAATTATGACCGATCGAGGATGGTCAGTGGTATTGAGAACCTCTAGAACCCGATTACTATTACTAGGACAGGTTGAACCAACTAAACTGAAAGAGGTTAATACCTAAACTCCATGCCAGCCTGAAATTTAAGGGCTATTGTGTGACTTGTGTGCTTTCAACTTTAACTACTTGCACATGTTTGTTATCTAACAACTTGAGTTCCTTGCAGGTTTTGTTTATAGTCCTTATCCAATACCTTGGATTTCTTTCCGGATTTAATTGTTTACATTACCTCGTACTTTTGCTTAAACGCATAACATACACATCATAACATCCTGCCTTAACATTTCCTTAACCATTTCAAGGATCTCAAAGGTTTGTGATGCAGGTTATGGTAAATCAAACGTCTAGCAAGGGGCAAAGATGATTTATTTTCCTCTAGCCAATGTCGTCTAGAGATCAAAACACGATAACTTGAGTCAGTGGCTATGACCCACTCGATATGGTGAGCTTGACTCTTGAAGGAGGACTCTTGACGACACAAAGTTTCTTCAAACAAATTCTAACAGTTTCTTGTTTACCCCACGAGATCCTTGAAAACATTGCCTATATATATCATACATATCATTGCATAACAGGTCTCCCAGTACAGGTCTCTCATGTTCTCGTTGTTTATTTCAGCAATGGTTCTCCAACAAGACAACAGAGAGCTTCAAGAAACTCAGTTCATAGACATTTTCCTAAACCTATCCAAGGGGTAGGAAGAGTTGAAAACACTCCTCGTAACTTGGTCAAGAAAAGTCCTGAAGAAATTAAGGACGAACGACTGAAACAACTGCAAGCTGAGGTAGATGCAATAAGAACCCAAATGCTGGGGCAAATCGCTCTTATCCAAGGCTTAGCCCAGGAACAAGAAGAGTTGAGAACCATTATCAACCAACTTCATCAAGACTGATACAACAATATGAAGCAAACAGTCGAGGCCAGGGACCAAGTCATTAATCAGCCTCCAAGAAGACAAGGGTCTGGTATGGTGAAGAATGGACCTCTCCAAATTGCTACTACATCACGGGTCCAACAACAACCTCGCCAAAAACAACGGGTTGATATGCCCAAGAGGCAGTTTACCAAAATCAGCATGTCACTGTCTCAAGCTTTACAACACCTGTTGAGATTGAATCTGGTGACGTTAAGGGACCCTCCTCAGAATCCCCACATAGCCTCCCCAGACTACAATCCTGATGCAAGGTGTGCATACCATTCCAACAGCCCGGGGCATGATACTGATGACTGTTGGGTATTGAAAAACAAAATTCAAAACCTGATCAATAAAGGAGCATTAGAATTCACACAAGATGGTCAGGATGAGTTCTTCTACCATCTCTCCAAGGCACGTCCTCTGAAGTGACAAGACCATACGAGAAGACTTTTGTTCATTAGAATTTTCAATTTGTAATTTTCTTTTGATTGTTCAAACATTTATTCATGTCTGTTTTGAATCAATCCATTCGTGTTCACTATATTTAAATTGCTTTCCTTTTTGTGATGTCCAAACTCTCGACTAAAAAACTGTAAGCCTTTAGAGGGAGGATGACGAAAATGATATCAAAATATGATTAGCATGCTTTTGAACAGACCCCGCTGACGAGGTACAAGCGTTGTTTCAAATCCTAAACAATGGAGTTATAAGGAAGATAATCCCTAATCAACCCCTTTGAGCCAAAGAAGTTGGAGTTTTTCTTCACACAAATTAAAACCCTTAATCACAACCTGGGGCAGGGTAGTTTTCTCAGTTAATCCAGGTGCACAATGAATGGCATCAAAGAGGTCCTTCCAAAACAAGAGACGGTGATGGTTCCCTATAATCGTCAAGACAATCATTATCTCTTGAAATAAAAGCCCACTAAGTCAAAACCTATAAAGGAGACTTACAAAAAACTGGGGCATCCCGCTGACTGTAATCACAAAAGAAACAGTTCAGGCAAAAGGCAGGGATAATAAAATCAAAAAGAAAGAGATCCTACAAACTATCAACAAAAATGACTACATGTTCAAAATAAACTGTCAGTATCCGAATCATCACTGGAATATCAGAGCAAAGACTCAAACGGGATCTAAATGCACATCACGAAGAACGGGTGGGTACAAATAAAATTTAAGCCTTTATCCTTTGTTTCTTAAACCGTGAACCAGGCCACATTATAACCCTTAAAGTCCTAGCTGAAGCATGGGTTAGTTCGAAAGCATACTGTTACAAAAGGTATCCTGACTCCTGTAGGGCTTGCTGTAAATCCTGAGTTGACGTCACATTTTACAAAATTTTCCTATCTTACTGAAAAAATGCATTTTCAAAAACTTCAAGACACACATAAGCTTTGCATTCTTAAAATAACATTGTTTTCATATGACTATTTGTTCAAACAACAGATAAATTCACACGACGAATATCTAGTAAACAAAAAACCTTCTCAATAAAAAAGATCACCTCAGGTGGAAAAACACTTCCAACCAAGGGGCACGGCATGATCATTGTCCATCATCTAGGGAAGTCAAGTGAAGATTCAGAGAATCTCTCAAAGATGCCAAATAGCCAGGGGAAAATATCCATCTGAACCACTTGGGGCATTGGACCTAAATTCCAGCAACGAATCTTGCATGATCAAACGAACATCTTCTGGTAGTATGGCAACACAACACTGGCGACAATGACAACTCCCGACACCTTGAGAGCGTGGACATAGTCAGAAAATACTGCGCATGAACAAAGAACCGCTAGGTCGACTGGCCTAGGCAAAAATAAGGGCCTCCCGGCGAACCAAAAGGGTTTGGGAAAAATAAGTGATGAAAATGAAAAATTTGTACACCCGGCAAGTCGAAAACCTGAAAAGGCGGCTTGGGCAACAAAGGGTATCCCGGTGGACTGAAAACCCGAAAAGGTGGTCCATGCAAAAATTAGGGATCAAAGCGTACGACTATGTCCCGTCATCTTGTCACTAGCCTACCAGAAGAAGACTTGTCACTTCAATCGAAAGTTACCAAGCGCCTTCTAAGTTAGGATAACACTCGATCCACAAGGCCTCCGCAAGCACCTTCTCCCGCAGAAACAGGGGTAGAAAAGTCCCGATGCAAATCCATCATCATATCTTCGGCATACGTCCCAGTAACATCCACTCCCTACAGAGTAAGAAAAAGACAGTAGTGTTAACTCTCCCCAGCTGAGGCTCACAACCGCGAATGAGTCGGCAATATTCTCCCCAAGCAGAGTTTATCAATCATCAGCACTAGACAATTATCCCCAGCGGAGTTTGGAGAATCATCCCCAGTAGACTCTGGAAGATTGTCCCCAGTAGAGTCTAAAAGGTTATCCCCAGTCAAGTCGCAATTGGAAAATCATCCTCAGCGGAGTTCATTCCTTTCACAAACAGAAACTCAATCCCCAACAAGATTCAGTATCGCCAGCAACGGTAATTCATCTCCAGCTGAATTTATCAGCGGAATCCTCAGCAGAGCATGTCCTCTCCATGGAGCCAATTCCTCGTCAGCATTTTCCCAATCAGAGTTATCCTCTCCTACAAGTTTATTCTCGCAATCGTCTTCATTCACTATCTCCATCCGAAACAAAGAATTCAACTCTTTTCTCCAGCAGCAACCCGAGATTTACTTTCCCCAGCTACAAACATCACATTTTCATACATCATGACACATGAATATGCGCATCATACAATTACAATCTCATTTATTTTGAGAACATCATTGCTTGATACATATCATGCATTACATACAGCTAACCTTTACCTTTCAGGAAAGATACAATCAAATTCTCACAAAATTAAAGCTATGAAGCCTTACCTAGGTTTCTTCCCGGTTCAGATGCAGTTTTACCTAAACTCCTCATGAAGCAGCCTTACCTAGGTTTCTTCCCGGTTCAGATGCAGATTTACCTAAACTCCTCATGAAGCAGCCTTACCTAGGTTTCTTCCCGGTTCAGATGCAGTTTTACCTAAACTCCTCATGAAGCAGCCTTACCTAGGTTTCTTCCTGGTTCAGATGCAGTTTTACCTAAACTCCTGATGAAGCAGCCTTACCTAGGTTTCTTCCCGATTCAGATGCAGTTTTACCTAAACTCTTCACGAAGCAGCCTTACCTAGGTTTCTTCCCGTTTCAGATGCAGTTTTACCTAAACCCATCCTGAAGCAACCTTACCTAGGTTCCTTCTCTTTCCCGATGAAGTTTCACCTAGACTCATCCTGAAGCAACCTTACCTAGGTTCCTTCCCTTTCCTGATGCAGTTTCACCTAGACTCATCCTAGAGCAACCTTACCTAGGTTCCTTCCCTTTCTCGATGAAGTTTCACCTAGACTCATCCTGGAGCAACCTTACCTAGGTTCCTTCTCTTTCCTGATGTAGTTTCACCTAGACTCATCCTAAAGAAACCTTGCCTAGGTTCCTTCCCTTAACCAATGCAGTTTCACTTAGAATCATCCTGAAGCAACCTTACCTAGGTTCCTTCCCTTTCCCGATGCAGTTTCACCTAGACTCATCCTGGAGCAACCTTACCTAGGTTCCTTCCCTTTCCTGATGAAGTTTCACCTAGACTCATCCTGGAGCAACCTTACCTAGGTTCCTTCTCTTTCCCGATGAAGTTTCACCTAGACTCATCCTGGAGCAACCTTACCTAGGTTCCTTCCCTTTCCCGATGAAGTTTCACCTAGACTCATCCTGGAGCAACCTTACCTAGGTTCCTTCTCTTTCCCGATGAAGTTTCACCTAGACTCATCCTGGAGCAACCTTACCTAGGTTCCTTCTCTTTCCCGATGAAGTTTCACCTAGACTCATCCTGGAGCAACCTTACCTAGGTTCCTTCTCTTTCCCGATGAAGTTTCACCTAGACTCATCCTGGAGAAACCTTACCTAGGTTCCTTCTCTTTCCCGATGTAGTTTCACCTAGACTCATCCTGGAGCAGCCTTGCCTAGGTTCCTTCTCAGAAAATATGTAGTTTTACCCAAACTCCTCACCAAGCCACCTTACCCAGGTTCCTGCTTGATTCAGATGCATTTTTATCCAAACTCCTCACAAAGAAACCTTACCAAGGTTCCTTCTCATAAGCCCTACTATCCAGGTTTCTTTTCTCTTATCTCCAGGCAGCAGTCCACAACATTGTAAGACCCATACCTATCAAACACGATCGATTTCATCTTTCCCTATTAGGTCAAGATGCAGCCTATACACGACTAGATACGCAGTTCACTTCCGCTTCCTCAAGACAAAGATGTTTCCTCAGTTGAGTACAGACGATCGAAGTTCCTAAATATCAGCAGAGATGTTTCCTCAGTTGAGTACGGACAATTCAAGTTCCTAAATATCAACATAGACGACTCACTAGCAGAATAACGGACGCCGAAGCTCCTAAAATTCTACTTCTCTCAACAAAGATCAGACTTCCCCAGCGGAATCTTCATCAAACGACAGGTATACAAGCTCTCGCTAAGGAATCCCTTATGCGATCGACACTCCTTCAGATGGCATCTTTAAGCCCATCTCCCGTCAGCAATATCCAAATGGCATCTGTAAGCCCATTCCCGACATCACAAGACAATTACCACTTCATGCGAGTGCAAATTTCTGGGCATTCTAGTGTTCAATCATCTTCCACCTTCGGATTACGAAAGGCACAAAAGCCAATCTATATCCTCAAGTTTAAGAAGATTGAAAAGGGTCAGCTGTTGTACCCCAAAATTTGCCCTCCCATATTTCTCAAAACATTTCCAGAAAGGTCCTCAAGTTGCTCAAGGTAGTCCAAGGGTTGGCTAGACAAGCTCTCTCCTAAGGCAGTCTACCCCAAACTAGGGTTTCATGTTGCATCAAGATACTTGAGTCAAAGTGATCCCAAGTGCTCACCAATGTCCTAATATGTTATCAAGATCATCCATGTAAAGTTTCAAGCCTTGCAGAGGAAGTTTTCCCAGTCAATTGCTCAAAAGCCTGAAAATCGACTATGTTAGGGCAAAAGTCAACTGTGGCCCACATACAGTCAAACTTCAATATTTTTGGTCAACATTCTAATTTTTAAGTATATTTCATCATTTTATCAAGGTTTTATCATGATTCATCAAGCAATGCTCATAATTCATCAAGACTCAAAAGTTGCTAAATTAGGGTTTTGTAGTAAAAGTTAACTCAACTTTGACCAAGCATAACTTTCTAATACTTTATTAGAAATGACCCATACAAAGCTCATTTTGAATAGGATGTAATTCCCTACAATTAATCTTCAGCTCCCAAGAAGATATAAATTTGGACATTATAGGTCATTTTGAAAAGTCAACAAAAATACCTTTTGGGTCAAAGCTTCTTACATGAACATGGAATATCCAAATGAGATGAAACCAAAGAGGTTTCTTAGGAGACGTCTTAAGATTTATAAAAAGTCCAATAACACCCTCATAAGGTTAAAATTGAGAGAGATATGCATTGTCAAAATTGGACAATTTTAAAAAAAATGCATGAAGCAAATATTGACCAAACTTGGATTTTTTCCAAATGGGCCTATCTTTTCAAGTTTGAAACTCATTCCTAATATGGTCCATGACCTCTAAGTCTACCCATACATTTTTCTACTATTTATGCTATTTATTTTGATATTTTATTCATTAAAATTCAGAATTAAATAAATAAATAATAGAAATAATGTAAATTTTGATGTGAATCCATTTTGGGAAAGTTTTATGCTGGTTTATGTCAATTGATTTCGTGAAATAACTCTTCAAATATGTCCATGTTCATCCACATGTGAAAATGGCATAAAATCATCAAATATGACATTTTTTTCAAATTTTGATCATGGTCTTAAAACACAACATTATGAGGGAGGTTCTTTCCATGCTTTCTTGTCTCCTCATTCTCCTCTATAAATATAGAGCCATACAAGCTTGAAAGGGATGAAAATACTCTCTAAAAAGCTCTCAAAAAGCTCTTCAAAAAGCTCTCTAAAAGCTCTTCAAAAAGCTCTCCAGAAATCAAAGAATTGGTGCAAGTCATATCTCGAGGTTCCGGTCTCTCTCAATTAACATCAAGCCTCAAACCATCCTCTTGAAGTCCTCAAGAGTCTTACAAGGCTCAAGAGTAATCCATCACACGCCTAGCACGCCCCCTGTTTGACAAACACCGGTTTGGTAAAATTTTAAACTTCGAATCTCTAATTTTAATCACATTTTATGGTATGCTAACGTTTGTTTGAGTTTATATAGAACAATTATGGATGGTTGAATCATAGGTTCCACACAAGAATCAAAAAATACCATAGTTAGAGCATGAAGCTTTCGAAGATTCGGGCCTAGGGAATTCTGACTATTGGCACCCCCATTTTTCAGGCCCTATTCTTTTTCTCTAGTCATTTATATTTATTTTATTTAACTTATTTAATTTATTTACTAACCAAAAATTAATTTTCTTTTTTATCAAAAAATCCCAAAAATATATTTTTTTCACCAATTAGATTTAGGTATTATTTTTAGCAATAAATTAATTAATTTAATTAGGTTTGATTAAATTAGATAACTTTAATTTATTTTGTGAATAATTAAAATTAATTAGAATAAATAGGTTTTATTACTAACTTAATTATTTTATTTCTTTCCTAAAATAACAAAAACCCAAAAAATATGTCATTTAATTATTTTCATTAATTAATTTAATAACTAATTAATTTAGCATTTATTTTTAACAAACCTAATCTTTTTATTAAAAAATATTTAAAAAAAACAACAAAAAAAAGCATTTTCTTTTAATTAGGATAGAAGGGTCAAAACCCTATTTTCTCGTTGATCTAATTTTTAATCGCGCGCTTTATTATTATTTTGCCCATATTGATGTAACTGCCTACAGTTTGTAATAATTAATTAGGACATTTATTTACTTTTCCGCTTTTAAATTTCAAAGGGTTGTTTTTGGCGATGTAAATACCCGACACCTTGTAATAGCGTAGTTTAAATTCCGCACTTTAAATTCCGCAAATTATTAACTGTTAGATGTATGATATAGGGATGCATGACAAGAATGTATGATTAATTTTAAAACAGTTAGATAACCCTAAACATGTGCAAAGATAAATAATCTGAAATTGAATCACTCGCACATGCGCACTCCTAGGGTACACTCCCACTTGGTTGCCTTCGGTAAATGGTCATTGAGTATAGGATGCTTTAGTGGTCGTACTTTTGTTCAAAGATCAAAGTTTCCTCGGAAAGGTTACTTCGGATATTGTTGCCTCGGGTAATTGATCTAAGACATTAGCGTTACTACTAAGACGTCCTAACATTGCTTTAGTGACCGTACGTCCCTTTCGAATTGACCCTCAAAACTCCAACGACGGTGCTACCTACTCACTAATAGTAGGATAGCATTGTCTAAAGGAAACGAACATAGAATGATTCTTTTTTCGAGTAGGTAGATTAGTTCTTAAGTACTTGCTCATTCCAAAAAAAAATTTACACTTACACTCCTTTACAAAACAAAGTTTTCAAAAACACTTCATTACACTCTTGAAGATAGAAGCAAGAGTTAAATCGAAGTTAAAACAAAAACTTTTCAAAACCCACAAACACAAAGAAAACAATTTTTGAAAACAATGAGCAAGTACCTAAGAGCCCGTAGATAACTACAGATAGAAAGGGTGCTAATACCTTCCCTTTCTATAATCTACCCCCCGTACTCAGAAATATCTCAAAAAAGGAATTTTTCTGTGCTTTTTTCCTTTCCTTGTTGGATAAAATAAAAGTCGGTGACGACTCTTGCTTACCGCGATATTTTGCGGAAAAAAATGCAAAACGCAAACCAGCATTCCAAAAACAGTCCGGTTCTGGCCACCGTATCACAGAATTGGCGACTCTGCTGGGGATTTAATAAGTGGGGTGTACCTTAGGATTAGTTCATTATGTTGTTTTCAATTGTTTGATTTGTTTGATTTATTTTGTGGGCTTTGTATCGGAGTTACTATAGATCCTAACCCGAATCTGGGGGATACCTTTTAGGCAAGTAGTAATAGACTCTGAGTGAACTGTACGGCGTAGACCGATATGGTTGAAGCAGTAGCTACGTTGGTGTGACGCATTAGTTGGTACCGATATCCCTTGTGGAGGAACAAGGAGAGTATGGGGCTGCTAATGGGTCATTAAGCATCAACTGACCTTAGAAACTATAATTGACCAACTTGGCCATAGAAAAGTAACAGTATGCTACACTCATTGAGACCATACTCTCGCGATGATTCCGGCCGCAAGAAAAGGTTGCTAAACTGGAATTATGACCGATCGAGGATGGTCAGTGATATTGACAACCTCTAGAACTCGGTTACTATTACTAGGACAGGTTGAACCAACTAAACTGAAAGAGGGTAATACCTAAACTCCATGCCAGCCTGAAATTTAAGGGCTATTGTATGACTTGTGTGCTTTCAACTTTAACTACTTGCACATGTTTGTTATCTAACAACTTGAGTTCCTTGCAGGTTTTGTTTACAGTCCTTATCCAATACCTTGGATTTCTTGCCGGATTTACTTGTTGACATTACCTCGTACTTTTGCTTAAACGCATAACATACACATCATAACATCATGCCTTAACATTTACTTAACCATTTCAAGGATCTCAAGGGTTTGTGATGCAGGTTATGGTAAATCAAACGTCTAGCAAGGGGCAAAGGGGATTTATTTTCCTCTTGCTAATGCCGTCTAGAGATCAAAACACGATAACTTGAGTCAGTGGCTATGACCCACTCGATATGGTGAGCTTTACTCTTGAAGGAGGACTCTTGACGACACAAAGTTTCTTCAAACAAATTCTAACAGTTTCTTGTTTACCCTGCGAGATCCTTGAAAACATTGCCTACATATATCATACATATCATTGCATAACAGGTCTCCCAGTATAGGTCTCTCATGTTCTCGCTGTTTATTTCAGCAATGGCTCTCCAACAAGACAACAGAGAGCTTCAAGAAACTCAGTTCAGAGACATTTTCCTAAACCTATCCAAGGGGAAAGAAGAGTTGAAAACACTCCTCGTTGGGAACTTGGTCAAGAAAAGTCCTGAAGACAATAAGTACGAACAGCTGAAACAATTGCAAGCTGAGGTAGATGAAATAGGAACCCAAATGTTGGGGCAGATCGCTCTTATCCAAGGCTTAGCCCGGGAACAAGAAGAGTTGAGAACCATTATCAACCAGCTTCATCAAGACAGATACAACAGTATGAAGCAAACAGTCGAGGCCAGGGATCAAGTCATTAATGAGCCTCCAAGAAGACAAGGGTCTGGTATGATGAAGAATGGACCTCTCCAAATTGCTACTACATCACGGGTCCAACAACAACCTCGCCAAAAACAACGGGTTGATATGCCCAAGAGGCAGTTTACCAAAATCAACATGACGTTGTCTCAAGCTTTACAACACCTGTTGAGATTGAATCTGGTGACGTTAAGGGATCCTCCTCAGAATCCCCACATAGCCTCCCCAGACTATAATCCTGATGCAATGTGTGCATACCATTCCAACAGCCTTGGGCATGATACTGATGACTGTTGGGCATTGAAAAACAAAATTCAAGACCTGATCAATAAAGGAGCATTGGAATTCACACAAGATGGCCAGGCTGAGTTCTTTTACCATCCCTCTAAGGAACATCCTCTAAAGTGACAAGACCAGACGAGAAGACTTTTGTTCATTAGAATTTTCAATTTGTAATTTTCTTTTGATTGTTCAAACATTTATTCATGTCAAACTTTGTTACTTTATCAATGCATTGCATATGTCCGTTTTAAATCAATCCATTCGTGTTCACTATATTTAAATTGCTTTCCTTTTTGTTATGTCCAAACTCTCGACTAAAAAACTGTAAGCCTTTAGAGGGAGGATGACGAAAATGATATCAAAATCTCATCAGCATGCTTTTGAACAGGCCCCGCTGACGAGGTACATGCGTTGTTTCAAGTCCTAAACAATGGAGTTATAAGGAAGATAATCCCTAGTCAACCCCTTTGAGCCAAAGAAGTTTAAGTTTTTCTTCACACAAATTAAAACCCTTAATCACAACCTGGGGCAGGGTAGTTTTCTCAGTTAATCCAGGTGCACAATGAATGGCATCGAAGAGGTCCCTCCAAAACAAGAGACGGTGATGGTTCCCTATAATTGTCAAGACAGACAATCATTATCTCTTTAAATAAAAGCCCACTAATTCAAAACCTATAAAGGAGACTTACAAAAAACTGGGGCATCCCGCTGACTGTAATCACAAAAGAAACAGTTCAGGAAAAAGACAGGGATAATAAAATAAAAAAGAAAGAGATCCTACAAACTATCAACAAAAATGACTACCTGTTCAAAATAAACTGTCATAAACCAAATCATCACTGGAATATCAGAGCAAAGACTCAAACGGGATCTAAATGCACAATTAGTTGAGTTTAGGATCGAAGAACATCACAAAGAACGGGTAGGTACAAATAAAATTTGAGCCTTTATCCTTTGTTTCTTAAACCGTGAACCAGACCACGTTATATCCCTTAAAGTCCTAGCTGAAGCATGGGTTAGTTCGAAAGCATACTGTTACAAAAGGTATCCTGACTCCTGTAGGGCTTGCTGTAAATCCTGAGTTGACGTCACATTTTACAAAATTTTCCTATCTTACTGAAAAAATGCATTTTCAAAAACTTCAAGACACACATAAGCTTTGCATTCTTAAAATAACATTGTTTGCATATGACTATTTGTTCAAACAGCAGAGAAATTCACACGAGGAATATCTAGTGAACAAAAAACCTTCTCAATAAAAAAGATCACCTCAAGTGGAAAAACACTTCCAACCAAGGGGCACGGCATGATCATTGTCTATCATCTGGGGCAGTCAAGTCAAGATTCAGAGAATCTCTCAAAGATGCCAAATAGCCAGGGGCAAATCTCCATCTGAACCACTTGGGGCATTGGACCTAAATTCCAGCAACGAATCTTGCATGATCAAACGAACATCTTCTGGTAGTATGGAAACACAACGCTTCTGACAGTGACAACTGCCTACACCTTGAGAGCGTGGACATAGTCAAAAAATACTGCGCATGAACAAAGACCAGCTAGGTCGACTGGCCTAGGCAAAAATAAGGGCCTCCCGGCGAACCAAAAGGGTTCGGGAATAATAAGGGATGAAAATGAAAAATTTGTACACCCGGCAAGTCGAAAACTTGAAAAGGCGGCTTGGGCAACAAAGGGTATCTCGGTGGACTGAAAACCCGAAAAGGCGGTCCAGGCAAAAATTAGGGATCAAAGCGTACAACTATGTCCCGTCATCTTGTCACTAGCCTACTAGAAGAAGACTTGTCACTTCAATCGAAAGTTACCAAGTGCCTCCTAAGTTGGGATAACACTCGATCCACAAGGCCTCCGCAAGCACCTTCTCCCGCAGAAACAGGGGCAAAAAAGTCCTGATGCAAAGCCATCGTCATATCTTCGGCATGCGTCCCAGTAACATCCACTCCCCACAGAGTAAGAAAAAGACAGTAGTGTTAACTCTCCCCAGTTGAGGCTCACAATCCCGAATGAGTCGGCAATATTCTCACCAAGCATAGTTTATCCATCATCAGCACTAGACAATTATCCCCAGCGGAGTTTGGAGAATCATCCCTAGTAGACTCTGGAAGATTGTCCCCAGTAGAGTCTAAAAGGTTATCCCCAGTGAAGTCGCAACTGGAAAATCATCCCCAGTGGAGTTCATTCCTTTCACAAACAGAAACTCAATCCCCAACAGGATTCAGTATCGCCAGCAACGGTAATTCATCCCCAGCTGAATTTATCAGTGGAATCCTCAGCAGAGCATGTCCTCCCCACAGAGCCACTTCCTCGTCAGCATTTTCCCAATCGGAGTTATCCTCTCCTGCATGTTTATTCTCGCAATCGTCTTCATTCACTATCTCCAGCCGAAACAAAGAATTCAACTCTTTTCTCCAGCAGCAACCCGGGATTTATTTTCCCCAGCTACAAACATCACATTTTCATACATCATGACACATGCATATACGCATCATACAATCACAATCTCATTTATTTTGAGAACATCATTGCTTGATACATATCATGCATTACATACAGCTAACCTTTACCTTTCAGGAAAGATACAATCAAATTCTCACAAAATTCAAGCTATGAAGCCTTACCTAGGTTTCTTCCCGGTTCAGATGCAGTTTTACCTAAACTCCTCATGAAGCAGCCTTACCTAGGTTTCTTCCCGGTTCAGATGCAGTTTTACCTAAACTCCTCATGAAGCAGCCTTACATAGGTTTCTTCCCGGTTCAGATGCAGTTTTACCTAAACTCCTCATGAAGCAGCCTTACCTAGGTTTCTTCCCGGTTCAGATGCAGTTTTACCTAAACTCCTCATGAAGCAGCCTTACCTAGGTTTCTTCCCGGTTCAGATGTAGTTTTACCTAAACTCCTCATGAAGCAGCCTTACCTAGGTTTCTTCCCGTTTCAGATGCAGTTTTACCTAAACCCATCCTGAAGCAACCTTACCTAGGTTCCTTCTCTTTCCAGATGAAGTTTCACCTAGACTCATCCTGAAGCAACCTTACCTAGGTTCCTTCCCTTTCCCGATGCAGTTTCACCTAGACTCATCCTGGAGCATCCTTACCTAGGTTCCTTCTCTTTCCCGATGAAGTTTCACCTAGACTCATCCTGGAGCAACCTTACCTAGGTTTCTTCTCTTTCCCGATGTAGTTTCACCTAGACTCATCCTGAAGCAACCTTACCTAGGTTCCTTTCCTTTCCCGATGCAGTTTCACCTAGACTCATCCTGAAGCAACCTTACCTAGGTTCCTTTCCTTTCCCGATGCAGTTTCACCTAGACTCATCCTGGAGCAACCTTACTTAGGTTCCTTCCCTTTCCCGGTGAACTTTCACCTAGACTCATCCTAGAGCAACCTTACCTAGGTTCCTTCCCTTTCCCGATGAAGTTTCACCTAGACTCATCCTGGAGCAACCTTACCTAGGTTCCTTCCCTTTCCCGATGAAGTTTCACCTAGATTCATCCTGGAGCAACCTTACCTAGGTTCCTTCTCTTTCCCGATGAAGTTTCACCTAGACTCATCCTGGAGCAACTTTACCTAGGTTCCTTCTCTTTCCTGATGATGTTTCACCTAGACTCATCCTGGAGCAACCTTACCCAGGTTCCTTCTCTTTCTCGATGAAGTTTCACCTAGACTCATCCTGGAGAAACCTTACCTAGGTTCCTTCTCTTTCCCGATGAAGTTTCACCTAGACTCATCCTGGAGCAACCTTACCTAGGTTCCTTCTCTTTCCCGATGAAGTTTCACCTAGACTCATCCTGGAGCAACCTTACCTAGGTTCCTTCTCTTTCCCGATGTAGTTTCACCTAGACTCATCCTGGAGCAGCCTTTATTAGGTTCCTTCTCAGATCAGATGCAGTTTTACCCAAACTCCTCACCAAGCCACCTTACCCAGGTTCCTGCTCGGTTCAGATGCATTTTTATCCAAACTCCTCACAAAGCAACCTTACCCAGATTCTTTCTTATAAGCCCTACTATCCAGGTTTCTTTTATCATATCTCCAGGCAGCAGTCCACAACACTGTAAGACCCAGACCTATCAAACACGATCGGTTTCATCTTTCCCTAGTAGGTCGTGATGCAGCCTGTACACGGCTAGATACGCAGTTCACTTCCGCTTCCTCAAGATAGAGATGTTTCCTCAGTTGAGTACGGATGATCGAAGTTCCTAAATATTAGCAGATATGTTTCCTCAGTTGAGTACGGACAATTCAAGTTCCTAAATATCAACATAGATGACTCACCATCAGAATAACGGATGCCGAAGCTCCTAAAATTCTACTTCTCTCAACAAAGATCAGACTTTCCCAGCGGAATCTCCTCAAACGACAGGTATACAAGCTCTCGCTAAGGAATCCCTTATGCGATCGAAACTCCTTCGGATGGCATCTTTAAGCCCATCTCCCGTCAGCAATCTCCAAATGGCATCTGTAATCCCATTCCCGACATCATAAGACAATTACCACTTCACGCGAGTACAAATTTCTGGGCACTCTAGTGTTCAATCATCTTCCACCTTCGGATTACGAAAGGCACAAAAGCCAATCTATATCCTAAGGTTTAAGAAGATTGAACAGGGGAAGTTGTTGTACCCCAAAATTTGCCCCCCCCATATTTCTCAAAACATTTCAAGAAAGGTCCTCAAGTTGCTCAAGGTAGTCCAAGGGTTGTCCAGACAAGCTCTCTCCTAAGGCAGTCTACCCCAAACTAGGGTTTCATGTTGCATCAAGATACTTGATTCCAAGTGATCCCAAGTGCTCTCCAATGTCCTAATATTTTATCAAGTTCATCCATGTCAAGTTTCAAGCCTTGCAGAGGAAGTTTGCCCAGTCAATTGCTCAAAAGCCTGAAAATCGACTCTGCTAGGGCAAAAGTCAACGGTGGCCCACATACAGCCAAACTTCAAGATTTTTGGTCAACATTCTCATTTTGAAGTATATTTAATCATTTTATCAAGGGTTGATCATGATTCATCAAGCATTGCTCATAATTCATCAAGACTCAAAAGTTGCTAAATTAGGGTTTTGTAGGAAAAGTCAACTCAACTTTGACCAAGCATAACTTTCTCATACTTTATCAGAAATTACCCATCCAAAGCTTATTTTGAATAGGATGTAATTCCATACTATTAATCTTCAGCTCCCAAGTTTAAAATATGCACTCACAAGAAGATATAAATTTGGACATTATAGGTCATTTTGAAAAGTCAATAAAAACACCTTTTGGGTCAAAGCTTCTTACATGAACATGGAAGATCCAATTGATATGAAACCAAAGAGGTTCTTTAGTGGACGTCCTAAGCTTTCTAAAAAGTCAAAGAACACCCTCATAAGGTTAACATTGAGAGAGATATGCATTGTCAAAGTTGGGTAATTTTTGAAAAAATACATAAGCAAATATTGACCAAACTTGGATTTTTTCCAAATGGGCCTATCTTTTCAAGTTTGAAACTCATTCCTAACATGGTCTGCAACCTCTAAGTCCACCCATACATTTTTCTACTATTTATGCTGATTATTCTGATATTTTATTCATTAAAATTCAGAAATAAATAAATAAATAATAGAAATAATGTAAATTTTGATGTGAATCCATTTGGGAAAAGTTTTATGCTGGTTTATGTCAATTGATTTCATGCAATAACTCTTCAAATATGTCCATGTTCATCCACATGTGAAAATGGCATAAAATCATCAAATATGACATTTTTTTCAAATTTTGATCATGGTCTTAAAACACAACATTATGAGGGAGGTTCTTTCCATGCTTTCTTGTCTCCTCATTCTCCTCTATAAATATAGAGCCATACAAGCTTGAAAGGGATGAAAATCCTCTCTAAAAAGCTCTCAAAAAGCTCTTCAAAAAGCTCTCTAAAAGCTCTTCAAAAAGCTCTCCAGAAATCAAAGAATTGGTGCAAGTCATATCTCGAGGTTCCGGTCTCTCTCAATTAATATCAAGCCTCAAACCATCCTCTTGAAGTCCTCAAGAGTCTTACAAGGCTCAAGAGTAATCCATCACACGCCTAGCACGCCCCCTGTTTGACAAACACCGGTTTGGTAAAATTTTAAACTTCGAATCTCTAATTTTAATCACATTTTATGGTATGCTAACGTTTGTTTGAGTTTATATTGAACAATTATGGATGGTTGAATCATAGGTTCCACGCAAGAATAAAAAAACACCATAGTTAGAGCATGAAGCTTTCGAAGATTCGGGCCTAGGGAATTCTGACTATTGGCACCCCCATTTTTCAGGCCCTATTCTTTTTCTCTAGTCATTTATATTTATTTTATTTAACTTATTTAATTTATTTACTAACCAAAAATTAATTTTCTTTTTTATCAAAAAATCCCAAAAATATATGTTTTTTCACCAATTAGATTTAGGTATTATTTTTAGCAATAAATCAATTAATTTAATTAGGTTTGATTAAATTAGATAACTTGAATTTATTTTGCAAATAATTAAAATTAATTAGAATAAATAGGTTTTATTACTAACTTAATTATTTTATTTCTTTCCTAAAATAACAAAAATCCAAAAATATGTCATTTTATTATTTTCATTAAAGAATTTAATAACTAATTAATTTAGCATTTATTTTTAACAAACCTAATCTTTTTATTAAAAAATATTTTAAAAAAACAACAAAAAAAGCATTTTCTTTTAATTAGAATAGAAGGGTCAAAACTCTATTTTCTCGTCGATCTAATTTTTAATTGCGCGCTTTATTATTATTTTGCCCATATTGATGTAACTGCCTACAGTTTGTAATAATTAATTAGAACATTTATTTACTTTTCCGCTTTTAAATTTCAAAGGGTTGTTTTTGGCGATGTAAATACCCGACGCCTTGTAATAGTGTAGTTTAAATTCCGCACTTTAAATTCCGTAAATTATTAACTGTTAGATGTATGATATAGGGATGTATGACAAGAATGTATGATTAATTTTAAAACAGTTAGATAACCCTAAACATGTGCAAAGATAAATAATCTGAAATTGAATTACTCGCACATGCGCACTCCTAGGGTACACTCCCACTTGGTTGCCTTCGGTAAACGGTCATTGAGTATAGGATGCTTTAGTGGTCGTACTTTTGTCCAAAGATCAAAGTTGCCTCGGATATTGTTGACTCGGATAATTTATCTAAGACATTAGGGTTACTACTAAGACGTCCTAACATTACTTTAGTGACCATACGTCCCTTTCAAATTGACCCTCAAAACTCCAACAACGGTGCTACCTACTCACTAATAGTGGGATAGCATTGTCTAAAGGAAACGAACATAGAACGATTCTTTTTTCGAGTAGGTAGATTAGTTCTTAAGTACTTACTCATTCCAAACAAATTTTTACACTTATACTCCTTTACAAAACAAAGTTTTCAAAACCACTTCATTACACTCTTGAAGACAGAAGCAAGAGTTAAATCGAAGTTAAAACAAAAACTTTTCAAAACCCATAAACACAAAGAAAACAATTTTTGAAAACAATGAGCAAGTACTTAAGAGCCCGTAGATAAAGACGGATAGAAAGGGTGTTAATACCTTCCCTTTCTATAATCTACCCCCCGTACTCAGAAATATCTCAAAAAATGAATTTTTCTGTGCTTTTTTCCTTTCCTTGTTGGATAAAATAAAAGTCGGTGGCGACTCTTGCTTACCGCGACATTTTGCAAAAAACAAACGCAAAACGCAAACCAGCATTCCAAAAACAGTCCGGTTCTGGCCACCGTATCACAATGACATAGATGTTGAATTATTTAATTAAAGATGTCATGATGATGGTTCATATGATGTTTTAAAAGTGTTATATATCCACGATGAATGCAATTAATTTTGATAGAAGAATTTGTGGCATACCGATTCGTTTGCATGAATGGTTTTTATAACTCTGATTTATTTATATAATTTGCCGGGGTAGAATTGGGGTGTTACAAAGTTGGTATCAGAGCAATAGTTTGGTCTGACCTTGTCATCGAGTCGTAGTTGTCTAACAATCGAGTATTGTTAATTTTAATTCTAACTGTTGTTTATGTTGTAGTGATAAGTTGAGATGGCTGGAAGGAATGATGCTGCACTTGCTGCTGCTTTAGAAGCAATGGTTCATGCGATGGAAAATCAGCTGAATGCTGACGGGAATGCTGGATCTCGTAGCTTGGCGACTTTCCAGAGATAGAATCCACCTACGTTCAAGGGAAAGTATGATCCTGATGGAGCTTTGAAGTGGTTGAAAGAGATTGAGAGAATCTTCCATGTGATAGACTGCACTCCAGTGCAGAAGGTTTGGTATGGGAATCATATGCTAGTAGTCGAGGCTGATGACTGGTGGCTAGAGACTTGTCAGAAGTTGGAAGCTGCAGGTGAGAATGTCACTTGGGCTGTGTTCCGAAGGGAGTTTCGGAGGAAGTACTTTCCTGAAGATATCCGTGGTAAGAAGGAGATTGAGTTTCTTGAGCTGGAGAAAGGGAATGTGTCAGTTGTTGAGTATGCTCCCAAGTTTTCTAAGTTGGATAAGTTTTATCCGCATTACGCTGATGCAGATGCTGAGTTTTTGAAGTGTATCAAGTTTAAGAGCGGGTTGCGCCCGTAGATCAAGAAGGCAGTCGGATACTAGAAGATTTGTGTTTTTGCTGATATGGTTGATAGTTGCAGGATTTATGAGGAGGATAATAATGCTCATTACAAGATTATCAGTGAGAAGAGGGGTAAGCACCAACAGATTTGTGGTAAGCCTTATGGTACCCTAGCTGGTAAAGGTAAACAGAAAGTTGCTCAAAGTCAGAGGACTAGTGGCGGAGATGCTCCTACTGGTGTGGTTTGCTTTAAGTGTGGAAAACCTAGGCACAAGTGTAATGTGTGCACTACTGAAGTGAAGAGGTGTTTCCGTTGTGGCAAGAACGGACATGTTGTATCTGAGTGTGAACATAAGGATGTGATTTTTTTCAATTGTAGAGAAGAAGGGCACATTGGTAGTCAGTGTCCGAAACCGAAGAGGGCTCATACAAGTGGTAAAGTGTTTGCTTTGGTGGAGGATCAGACGACTGCGGAGGACAGACTTATCAGAGGTACATGTGTCATTAATAGTACTCCTTTAATTAGTATTATTGATACAGGTGCTACGCATTGTTTTATTGATGCTGGTTGTGTTGAAAGATTGGGTCTTGTGTTGTCTTCTTTGAATGGAGAAATGGTCATCGATACTCCAGTCAAGGGGTCGGTGACTACTTCTTTTGTGTGTTTGAAGTGTCCCTTGTTGATCTTCGACAGAGACTTTGCTGTTGATTTGCTTTGTTTACCGTTAAGAGGTTTGGATGTGATTTTGGGTATAAACTGGTTAGAGCATAACTGTGTTCATATTAACTGTTATGACAAGTCGGTGAAGTTTTCTACTCTTGAAGCAGAAGAAGATGGTATGTTGTCTTCTAGACAGTTGAGGAAGTTGATGCAAGAGGAAGCACAAATGTTCTCGTTGATGGCGTCGCTATCTGTAGAGACTCAAGCTATAATTGAGGAATTGCAGGTGGTGTGTGAATTTCCTGAAGTTTTCCCTGATGAGATTCCTGATGTACCGCCGGAGAGGGAAGTTGAATTTGCTATTGATCTTGTACCTAGTACCAGACCTATGTCTATGGCACCATACAGGATGTCTGCATTTGAATTGTCAGAGTTAAAGAAGAAATTGGAGGAGTTACTTGAAAAGAAGTTTGTAAGATCAAGTGTATCATCGTGGGGAGCTCCAGTGTTGTTAGTAAAGAAGAAAGATGGAAGTATGAGGCTTTGTGTTGATTATAGACAGTTGAATAAAGTGACGATTAAGAACAAGTATCCGCTTCCAAGAATAGATGACTTCATGGACCAATTGGTGGATGCTCGTGTGTTTAGTAAGATTGATCTGAGGTCGGGTTACCATCAGATTAAAGTGAAGGATGAAGATATCCAGAAGACGGCTTTCAGAATGCGTTATGGACATTATGAGTATTCAGTGATGCCTTTCGGTGTTACTAATGCACCGGGAGTATTCATGGAATACATGAATCGTATCTTTCATACTTATTTGGATCAGTTCGTAGTGCTGTTCATTGACGATATTTTGATTTACTCTAAGTCAGAAGAAGAGCATGCAGAACACTTAAGAGTAGTATTTCAAGTTTTGAAAGAGAAGAAGTTGTACGCAAAGCTGTCCAAGTGTGAGTTTTGGTTAAAGGAGGTTAGTTTTTTTAGTCATGTGATTTCAGGTAGTGGCATTGTTGTAGATCCATCGAAGGTTGATGTTGTGTTGCAATGGGAAACTCCAAAGTCGGCAACTGAGATTAGAAGCTTTTTGGGATTAGCTGGTTACTATAGAAGGTTTATCGAAGGTTTTTCTAAGTTGGAATTTCCGTTGACTAAGTTGACTTGTAAAGGTAGAACTTTTGTTTGGGATGTTCAGTGCGAAGAAATTTTTACAGAATTGAAGAAGAGGCTGACGTCGGCTCCAATTTTGACGTTGCCTAATCCAGGAGAGCCTTTTATGGTGTATTGTGATGCTTCTAAGATGGGTTTAAGAAGTGTGCTTATGCAGAATGGTAAGGTAGTTGCTTATGCGTCAAGGCAGTTAAGGGCTCATGAGAAGAACTATCCTACGCATGATTTAGAACTTGCTGCAGTTGTCTTTGTGTTGAAGATTTGGAGGCATTATCTTTATGGTTCTAGATTTGAAGTGTTTAGTGACCATAAGAGTTTGAAGTATTTATTCGATCAGAAGGAATTGAATATGAGGATGTGAAGATGGTTGGAATTGTTAAAGGATTATGATTTTGCTTTGAATTATCATCCAGGAAAAGCGAATGTGGTAGCTGATGCGTTAAGTCGAAAGACTCTACACATGTCAGCAATTATGGTTAAAGAGTTGGAATTAATTGAGCAGTTCAGAGATATGAGCTTAGTTTGCGAGGTTACGTCGTAGAGTGTTATGTTGGGTATGTTGAAGATTAATAATGAATTTCTAGACAGTATCAGAGAAGCTCAGAAGTTGGATGTTAAACTGGTAGATTCGATGGTTAGAATCGATCAGTCTGAGAATGGTGATTTTAAGTTAGATGAGCAAGGTGTGTTGAGGTTTCGTAACCGGATTTGTATTCCTGATGATGCTGAGATGAAGAAGGTGATACTTGAGGAGAGTCATAGAAGTAAGTTGAGTATTCATCCAAGAGCTACAAAGATGTATCAAGATTTGACAGATTTGTTTTGGTGGCCTGGAATGAAGAGTGAGGTGGCTCAGTTTGTGTATGCATGTTTGACTTGTCAGAAGTCGAAAGATGAACATCAGAAGCCTGCGGGGTTGATGCAACCGTTAGAAGTTCCAGAATGGAAATGGGATAGCATTTCAATGGACTTTGTGACGGGGTTACCTAATACTTTAAGAGGACATGATTCAATTTAGGTGATTGTTGATAGGCTTAAGAAGTCAGCTCATTTTATTCCCATTAACATTTGTTTTCCAGTGTCGAAGTTGGCTGAGATTTACACTAGTGTGATTGTGAAGTTGCATGGTGTTCCTTTGTGCATTGTGTCAGATAGAGATCCAAGATTTACTTTTGATTTTGGGAAGAGTTTGCAAGAAGCTTTGGGTTCTAAGTTGAGATTGAGTTCAGCGTATCATCCTCAAACAGATGGTCAGACTGAACAGACGATTCAATCGTTGGAATATTTGTTGAGGGCATGTGTTCTTGAGCAGGGAGGTTCGTGGGATACTTATCTTCCATTGATAGAGTTCACTTATAATAACAGTTACCATTATAGTATTGGGACGGCACCTTTTGAGGCGTTGTATGATCGAAGATGTATAACTCTGTTATGTTGGCATGAATCTGGTGAAAGTGTAGTACTTGGACCTGAACTTGTTCGTGAAACTACTGAGAAGGTGAAGTTGATTCGAGAAAAGATGAAAGCTTCCCAAAGTATGTAGAAGAGTTATCATGACAAGCGAAGGAAGGATTTAGAATTTCAAGCTGGTGAGCATGTGTTTTTAAGAGTTACACTTGTGAATGGTGTTAGATGAGCATTGAGGTTTAAGAAGCTCACTTCTCGTTTTATTGGACCATATCAGATTTCGGAGAGAGTGGGGAATGTTTCTTATAGAGTGGATTTACCTTCTAATCTTTCTAATTTGCATGATGTGTTTCATGTGTCGCAACTCCGGAAGTATGTTTCAGATCCATCTCATGTGATTCATATGGATGATGTGCAAGTACGGGATAATCTTACGGTGGAGGCGATGCCTGTACGGATCGCGGATCATGAAATAACGACTCTGAGAGGCGAGGAGATTGTTTTGGTTAAAGTGGTTTGGCTATGAGCTTCCATAGAAATCATGACTTGGGAGTTGGAGAGCAAGATGCGAGACTCCTACCCTGAGTTGTTTGGTTGAGGTAAATTTTCGAGGACGAAAATATTCTAAGTAGGGGAGAGTTTTAACGCCTATAATTTAATTAATTATTTAATTAAATTATTTTGGAATATTTGATAAGATTTGTTGTGATTAATTGGATTTAATTATTTTATTAAGTGGTGAAATAATATTAGAAGTATGATATTATTTGATGTGGGCTTGTTTTTAAGGAATAGAAGTAATAAAGGGGGTGTATTAGTTTTGAGCCCAATAAGGAGTTAAGAGAATAATAGGTTATTTTATTGTTGTTAGAAAGAATAGAAAAGAGGAGGCAGTAGAAGAATAAGGATTGAGAAGAAGAACGTGAAGCTGCTGGAAAAACAGGAAAAACGGCAGAACGAGGTTGCAACCGGAAGATTATAGAGCGACCTTCAATCTAAGGTAAGGGTGGGGTTCTGACTTTATATTGGGTTCATTATAATTGGTATGTGGGGTTAGACGTGATTGTTGTCTTGTTCATGAATTGAATGTATACGATGTTGTATGATGAAATTGATGAATTTTAGATGAATAACGATGTTCCGATGTTATTTAATTGACGTAGAATTATAGGATAATTGTAAGTGATTATTATCTATGATTAGATTAAGTTTTTAGGGCTTAAAGTATAGAACGTATAGCGAAAACACAGAGAAAATAACAGGAATTATGCAGGATAGAGCAGTATGCGTCGACCCCAAACATGATGTATCGATACATGAAGGTTTAGAGACTCCGGATGAGTCGACACGAAGAGGTTTTGCATCGATACATGAGGACTTTTAGACTCAGGATGAGTCGATACGTAGAGGCATGTGTCGATACATGATGTGTGGTAGACTCAGTATGAGTCGATACAAGAGAGGATACATCGACTCATGTTGCAAATTCAGTGCAGTACGCATCGATCCAAGGAGTTATGCGTCGATCCATGTTGCCTGGTTTTTGGCGGAATCAGCTTGAGAATGCTGTAACTTGAGTTTTTGGACTCCGTTTGAGGTGTCGTTCGAAGCGTTGAATAGCTAACGCGGTGAGCTTTATTCTTAATGGTTAAAATGAAGATAGGAAGGATAACCATAGGATTTGAATTAGTTCCCGTGATGATCATTATGTTGTTTTTGTGGGGAAGAATGGCGATGAGATGCTTAGAAGCTACTGTTTGATTTGTAATAGTAGATAACGATGTAATATTACTGAATAGTAGTATGTAGAGATTTAGTGATTTAGAAGTAAGCCTTAGTTGGTTAATTAATTATAGGCAATATCTAGTATAGGCCTATGGCCAACGTTGTGAAATTGATGAGTTACTATCGTATTAAAGTACAACTGAGTTGTTGATGAGATGTTATTAATGAAGTTGTGTTTGATGAATTATCATGAATGATATGAGATGTTTGATGAAGAGATGTTGATATGCTTTTGAGATGTAGGCCTTTGGCCAACGATGATGTTGTATTGAGATATTGTTAATTATGGTGTTGTTATTACATTCATGATTGTGTCGCATATATTGCATTTTGAGATGGCATGTATTGGCGAATATTCAGATGAAGGCTTATGCCTTGTTGATGCCTCTATTAATTGGCAAATTTTTGAGATGGGAGTTCTGCTCCAAATGGTACCACATGCATTTTCATAGTATTGAGTCGCATTATATGACTGCATAAAGAAGTATGTATTGATGTGGTGAATGTGTATTATTATTGTTGATTATGGGATGAGAAATGGTGATGTTATGTGATCTAATTTAATATATTAATTATCATGCGCTTTATTATATTGTTAGATATCTCACCCCTTCTGTTTTAATGTTGCCCTTATGTTGGTAACGTGCAGGTAATCGAGAGTGAAGGCCGTATACCTTCAGTAGTTCGAGTCGGTGTCATTGCTCTGATATGTAACACCCGGGGGGATGAACGCTTGTTGCTTTTGATTGTTGATTATTCAGTTGTTGAACTTTAAGTTGATTATCATTAAATTGAGTTGTTTTGAAGTTGTTCTAATGATGACGGAGATGTTATTAATGATTTCGGTTGCGTATATGTTGAATTATTTAATTAAAGATGTCATGATGATGATTCATCCGATGTTTTAATAGTGTTATATATCCACGATGAATGCAATGAATTTTGATAGAAGAATTTCTGGCATCCCGATTCGTTTGCACGAATGATTTTTATAACTCTGATTTATTTATATAATTTGTTGGGGTAGAATTGGGGTGTTACAAACATCGTGGAACAGTTGGGGAAGACCCCCTCAAAAATATCAATGTTGGCTTTACTTTTCTGTTCTGAGGCCCATGCCAAGGCCTTAGTAAAGTTTCTAAAGACCGCTCACGTGCCCCAAGAGACCTCCATTGATCAATTTGAGAATTGTGTGGCCAGTCTAACTGTTGATAATAAACTGGGTTTTTCTAATGCTGATTTAACTCCCAAAAGAAGATAACACAATGATGCCTTGCACATTTCCATTGAGTGCAGGGGAACTACGTTGGCCCACGTTCTAGTGGATATGGGTTCATCGCTGAATGTCTTTCCAAAGAATACTCTTGACCGGTTAGATTGCGAGGGACTCACTTTAAAGCCTAGCAATATTGTGGTGAGGGCCTTTGATGGTTCTAAGAGAACAGTGCACGAAGAAGTAGACATCCCTATAAAAGTTGGAACTCAGACTTTTGAGTCAACTTTCTATGTGATGGATATCCGCCCTTCCTATTCCTATATATTGGGCCGACCTTAGATCCATGGCGCTGGTGCCGTCACTTCTACCCTACATCAGGTGTTAAAGTACCCGATTAAGGGAAAGATCATCACTGTCCATGGAGAGGAAGAATACATGGTTAGCCACCTGAACTCTTTCAGGTATATTGAAATGGACAGTGAGTTCATTGAGACCCCATGTCAGAACTTTGAGGAGGTCCCAGAAATAGTTGCGACAGCCAAGACTACTACCAAGACTCCAAAGGTTACCAGACCTCCCTTGAAAATAGCCTCTCTGAAGGATGCTAGAGAAGTAGTTGAGGAGGATGGATGCACCATCTGGGGTCAACTTCTGGATATTCTCTACAAGTCCAACAAAATTTGTTTAGGTTTTACCTCGGAGGCCCAAAGAGATGTTCGACGAACTCGCACCGGGGGACCACCTTTATGTATCAGCAATCAGGGAGTCAATGCAGTGGAAGACAGTGATGGCAGTTGTGATATGGACGAGGGGATTTTTCCAACCATTAGCGGAGGACTCAACCATTGGGAGGCCAAAGAATTTGTCCCTATTACTTTTATTCAAGAGTAATTGTCTTTTTTTTTGTCGGACTTGTAATATTTAAACAATTTAGACTTTAAAACCTTGTGTCTTACCCGAGGCACAATGGTCCATTTGTGAGGGTTGTTACTTCATATTCATATGTCATCAATAAATCATGGACGTTTTTGCATGCAAATTTTACGCTCTTTTTTTTCTTCTTTTTTTTCTACCTTTTATTTTATCAAAGATAGTTATGCTCTTACACACACTCACACATCGAAATGCAGATCCACATCCACTCAGGGTCCCATGGGTAACGATTCTGCTATGGCCTATTATGACTTTGAAAATCCGATCTACCAAGCCGAAGACGAAGGTGAGGAAGATTATGAGGTACCAGGGGACCTAGCCAGGTTATTACAACAGGAATAAAGGACCATACAGCCTCACGAAGAGCCGGTTGAAACAGTTAACTTAGGTACTAAAGAGGACAAGAAAGAAGTCAAGGTAGGCACCAACCTGGATCCTTGTGTCAAGAAGCGCTTAACCCAGTTACTACATGACTATGTTGAGGTCTATTCCTGGTCATACGAAGACATGCTAGGGCTCGACACTGATATCGTGGTCCATCGTCTGCCGACAAAAGAAGACTGCCCTCCGATAAAACAGAAGGTCCGTCGCATGCGACCAGAAATGTCAGAGAAAATCAAGACTGGAGTCATGAAGCAGTTCAACACTGCATTCTTAGTTGTCACCTCCTATCCACAATGTGTCGCCAACGTTGTTCCAGTGCCTAAAAAGAAAGGTAAGGTACATATGTGTGTGGATTACAGAGACTTGAATAGGGAGAGCCCCAAGGATGACTTCCCGCTTCCCCATATCGATATTCTAGTTGACAACACCTTACAGCATAAAGTATTTTCCTTCATGGATGGTTTCTCTGGATACAACCAGATTAAAATGGCACCCAAGGACATGGAGAAAACGACCTCCGTCACACAGTGGGGCACATTCTGTTACATAGTTATCCCTTTTGGGTTGAAGAACGTTGGGGCAACCTATTAGCGTGCCATGGTAGCTTTGTTTCACGACATGATCCATCATGAGATAGAGGTCTACGTGGATGACATGATAGCCAATTCTCAAACTGAAGAGGAACATCTTGACCATCAGCAGGAATTGTTTGAAAGACTGAAGAAATACAAATTAAGGTTGAATCCGAATAAATGCACTTTTGGAGTGAGGTCTGGCAAACTCCTTGGCTTCATTGTCAGTGGCAAAGGTATCGAAGTGGACCCTTTAAAGGTAAAAGCAATACAAGAAATGCCTACTCCTCGTACTGAGAAGGAATTCAGGGTATTCTTACGACGTCTAAACTACATCACCAGGTTCATTTCCCATCTAACGGCTACTTGCGAACCAATCTTCAAATTGCTGAAGAAAGATCAAGTGGTAGAATGGAACGATGACTGCCAGGCTGCCTTCGATAGGATCAAAGAGTACCTTCAATATCCTCCCATTTTGATGCCTCAATTTGAGGGAAAACCTCTAATCATGTATCTAATTGTCTTAGAAAATTCAACGGGGTGTGTGTTGGGGCAGCATGACGAGTCGGGATGAAAAGAGCATGCAATATACTACCTGAGAAAAAAGTTTACCGATTGTTAAACCAGATATTCACTGCTCGAGAAAACTTGTTGCGCTCTGGCATGGGCTGCTCGCCGGCTAAGACAGTATATGTTCACTCACACTACCTTATTGATATCCAATATGGATCCAATTAAGTACATATTCGAGAAGCCCGCCCTCTCTGGGAGAATAGCAAGATGGAAGATGGTCCTGACTGAATACGACATTCAATACACTACCCATAAATCAATAAAGGGAAGTGTGCTAGCCCATCACCTTACTCATCAGGCTGTGGATGACTATAATACATGAATTTTGAATTTCCAGACGAAGACATCATGGTGGTAAATAATTGTGAAGAACTCAGACCATATGACGGACCTGTACAAGGATCCTGATGGACCATGGTTTTTTACGGAGCTTCCAACGCACTCGGCAGCGGCATAGGCGTTGTGATTATATCCCCCGAAGGCTGTCATACTCCCTTCACCGCTAGACAGTGTTTCAATTGTACCTATAATATGGCAGAATATGAAGCGTGTATTATGGGTATCAAAGCTTCCATAGATTTGGGAATCAAGTCCTTAAGTGTATTTGGAGATTCAGCCTTAGTCATTAGTCAGATCAAAGGAGAATGGGACACGAAACATCCTAATATCATCCCTTACAAAGAACATGTGTTGACATTAATCCCACATTTTGAGGAAATTAACTTTGAGCATTTTTCACGAGAAGAAAATCAACTAGCGGACGCGCTAGCCACTATGTCATCCATATGCAAAATCAGGTGGCATAACAAGGCTCCTCAGATCACCATTGAGCGGATGGACGAACCAGCTTACTGTCACGAGATTGATACTGAAGGAGTAGTGGGAAAGCCTTGGTTCCATGAAATTAAGAGATATCTCGAGGACCAAGAATATCCGGAGGGAGCTTCAGTCAACAACAAGAAATTCCTGAGAAGATTCTCTGCTAAGTTCTCTCTCAGTAACAGAGTTCTCTATAAGCGTAACCATGACTCTACTTTGCTTCGGTGCATAGACAAGAGTGAGGCAGACAAGATCATGGATGATTTACACGAAGGTACCTTTGGTACCCATTCTAGTGGGCACACGATGGCTAAGAAGATCCTACAGGCAGGATACTACTGGTCCACCATGGAAGCAGATTGTCATCAGCATTCACGAACCTGTCACAAGTGTCAGATCTATGTTGACAAGGTACATGTGCCTCCAGTTCCTCTAAACATCCTGACTGCTCCTTGGCCATTCACAATGTGGGGCATTGACATTATTGGAGAGATCAAACCTACAGCTTCTAATGGACACCGCTTCATCTTGTTTGTCATTGATTACTTCACAAAGTGGGTCGAGGCAGCTTCATTCGCTTCTGTTACCAAGAACTTTGTGGCCCGGTTCATCAAACAAAATCTTATCTGTCGGTATGGTATTCCGGAGAGAATCATTACAGATAATGGTACCAATCTCAACAATACTATGATCACCGCACTATGTATGCAATTCAAGATCTAGCATCATAACTCTTCTCCTTATGGACGAAGATGAATGGCACTGTAGAAGCCGCTAATAAAAATATCAAGAAGATCATACAAAAAATGACAGTGACCTATAAGGACTGGCATGAGATGTTACCATTTGCTCTTCACGGTTAACGTACCATGACGCACACATCAACAGGGGCAACTCCTTTCTACTTGGTATACGGCATGGAAGTTGTCCTAACAATTGAAGTCCAAATACCTTCTCTGAGAATCAAAAAGGATGCGAGATTGAATGAAGATTATTGGATTCAAAATCTATTTGACCAGTTGAACTTGATTGATGAGAAGAGACTTACGACCATCTACCATGGCCAGGTGTACCAAAAACGTATGATTAATGCTTTTAACAAGAAGGTCAGACGTTAGGTATATCAGGTTGGTGACTTGGTAATCAAGCGTATCATACCGCCACAAGGTGATCTCAGGGGAAAATGGACTCCTACGTACGAAGAACCATTTATGGTTAAAAATATTTTTTTGGGTGGGGCAATAATCTTAACCACTATGGATGGCGACGACCTTCCGCATCCTATAAATGCGGACATAGTTAAAAGATACTATGCATGAAAAAAGACTCTCTTGGTCGACTTCCCTAGGAAAAAATTAGGGATAAAACAAAAAAATATGTACACCCGGCAAGCTGAAAACCTGAAAAGGCGGCTTGGGAAAAAAAGGGTATCCCGGTGGACCAAAAACCCGAAAGGGCGGTCCAGGAAAAAGTTAGGGATTTAAAGCGCATGACTATGTCCCGTTGGATCACCTTACAGACAACCTTCAGTATCAACTGACAAACTCAAACGGTACTAATCAATCCAATCAGCGTCGGACAAAGCAGCAAATGGATGAGACGCTCAGAGACATAAAGGCTATAGCAGAATGGGAACCCCATGGGATTATTTTACATAGTTGTCTTTTCTTTGTATCAATTGTCATTTTTACGACGAATTATTTTACTACGATGTTTGTCTCTTTGTACAAAAATACTTATTCAAGTTAATACAAAGATATTCCTTTAAAAGTACAAAACTATCTATTTTTATTTTACTTTCCTATTTTGTTTGCAAAAAAGTCCAGTGATTATTTTTGAACATATGCATTTGAACATAATTACTGTATAAATGAACGCATAAAAAAGGAAAACTAAACATAAAGACAATTACTGATGGCTTTAAGAAACAGGATAATATCTATGGGCCATTCCATAAAGTCCCCGCATGTACTTTCCCTAATGGAACATGAGAAAGGACATCCTACTACAATATCATTGCTATATCGCCAGTATGTAGTCTAATGATATCTGTTGCTTTCATGTCCCCGACGGAACAAAACTTCCAGTTACTGCTCCAAAGATTCCTCAATGAAAGTCACCCTGCTGCTCCGGAATTCCCCAATAGGATTTCACCAAGTCCACAAGCAATGCACGTCGTTTCCCTTACCCAATAGAGTTTACTTCTCTAATGACGGAAACCCATATATCAATGCTTCAATTTTAATAAGATATGAAGGCTTACACTCCACATTACTAACAGCGGTCAGTGATTTATTTTCCCCAATCTAAACAGTACTGCAACAGAACAACTAACGTGCGCATACATTGCATTCATACATCATAAACATCGACAACACAAATGCATATATCACAATCTCATTTACTTTGAGAAACATTATTACACCATGCATTTTCATACATCATGGCATTACATACAACTAACTCTTTACCTTTTCAGGAAAGACCAATCAAATAAAAAATTATCATCAAATTTTCAACAAGACAAAACAATTATTTGTGAATAAATCAATGGTAGATCAATTCCCGAAACACGACGGGGTGACTATCTACATGAAAAATACTTCTTTTCTAGACCTTCCATGGTTCAGTTTAAATCTCTCAACGGTTTATCATGATTCTTTCCTATAGACACTTTCTCTGGTTCAGATAAATCGCTGCAAGATTCATTCTGATTCTTTTCCAGACCTCTGCTAGTTCAGTTTAAATCTCTCAACAGTTTATTCTGATTCTTTCCTATAGACACTTTCTCTGGTTCAGATAAATCACTCCAAGATTCATTCTGATTCTTTTCCAGACCTCTGCTGGTTCAGTTTAAATCTCTCAATGGTTTATTCTGATTCTTTCATGTAGACACTTTCTCTGGTTTAGATAAATCGCTCCAAGATTCATTCTGATTCTTTTCTAGACCTCTATTGGTTCAGTTTAAATCTGTCAACAGTTTATTCTGATTCTTTCCTGTAGACACTTTCTTTGGTTCATATGAATCGCTCCAAGATTTATTCTGATTCTTTTCCAGACCTCTGCTAGTCCAGTTTAAACCTCTCAACAATTTATCGTGATTCTTTCCTGTAGACACTTTCTATGGTTCAGATAAATCACTCAAAAGATTTATTCTAATCCTTTTCTATACCTCTGTTGGTTCGGTTTAAATCTCTCAACGGTTTATCTTGATTCTTTCCTGTAGACACTTTCTCTGATTCAGATAAATCTCTCTAAGATTTATTCTGATTCTTTTCCAGACCTCTGCTGGTTCAGTGTAAATCTCTCAACGGTTTATCCTGATTCTTTCCCGTAGACATTTTCTCTTGTTCAGTTTAGACCCCTCAATGGTTTACCCTGATGCTTTCCTAGTAGACGCTTTCCCTTGTTCAGTGTTAAATCGACCAAAGGTTTATTCTGATTCTTTCCAATTAAAGATTATTCAAGACTTCTGCTAGGTTCAGTTTTAAATCGACCAAAGATTCATTATGATTCTTTTCCTAGTTAAAGTCAGGCTTAGACTTAGTCTAATCTCTGTCAACAATCACCTTTGGATGGCATCTATAAGCCCATCTCCTCCAGCTCTCCATTATTTCTCCAAATGGCATCTTTAAGCCCATTCCTCACACCTCAACCACAATATCAAGTGCAAATTTCTGGGCACTCTAGTGTTCAATCATCTTCCACCTTCAAGTCACGAATGGAAGATTCACCAATCTAACTCTTCAGGTTTAAGAAGATTGAACAGGGGAAGCTGTTGTACCCCAAAATTTTCCCTCTCATTCCTCAAGACAATTCTCATAAAGGACTCCCAAAATACAAGCTTACACAAATATATTTGGATTCTTTAGCATTAAGATTAAGGAAGAAGTTGCTAAAAAAGGACAAAACAAATGAAAATGCCCTTTTTGATAAAATTAAAGGAAAAGCAAGTTCCTTTAGATTTTGCATCCTTCGATTGGACACTTTGGCCTTGGTTGCATCTTTCGTTTGGGCATTGGATTCCTTTGGGGCGAGTTCATTTCATGCTTCGATTAAGGAATTGGGCTCATTTGGCTAGGATCATTTCCTATTTCATTTTAGCGCTAGACCTCGCTTGAATGTTTGTGCAAATCTTTCGTTTGGCCATACATCATCTTCCCTGCGTGTTGGCCAAGACATACAAGGCAGAATTTCCTACCATAATAACATGCACAAGGCCAAACTCCCCTTTGAAGCATTTTGTTACAAGCTTCGACAGGGCAACACTTCCCATCAAACAGCTTTAATTCACAAGGCAAAAGGCTTCCTGATGATGTTCTTCGATTCAGGAGGCCAAAGCCTCCCTTTTCCCTCTTTGATCACACGTTTTTCCCCTGCAGGCCTCCTTTGTTTGGGGCAATGACTTCCCTAGAATTGCAAGCTTCGATTGATCCTTTCATCCCTTGCATGCATCCTTCATTTGGGGGTGTGATTCCTTCAGAACAAGTCTTTGGTCATGCCTTTCGTTTGGGCATGTGGCTCCCCTTTTACAAGTTTTCATTTGAACATATTTGCATAAGGTCATAAGGCAGGAACCTCCTACACACACTCTTTCGTTTGGCCATATGGCCCCTTTGCAGGAAAAATTGAGTGGGCAGGATCTCCTGTAGAAATGTCCTGCTTCAAACAAACAAACTCTGCATTATGCCATTTCCTCAGGCGAAGGAAGCACCATGGTGGTGCATTCGAAGGGCTTGTCGGGAATGTCTAGATGTACCCAATCGAATGACATGTGTTACTGACCTATCCCAAGAGCATTAATTTGGCCCCTTCGAAGGATATCCATGTGAACCATTCGAATAACACTTCGATTTGAAAAAAGAGATGGTTATTGAAGAGTCTGATCGAAAGGAAAGGCTAGGGGGTCAACAAAAAAGGTTGAGATGCCAAAGGTACTTGTTGACCAAGTCCCATGCGCTGTCAGGATCAGGCCTGATACACTGGCCATAAAACTCCAAAACTGTTGCACAGTAGTCCTACAATGCTACCTTATTCCTTGCACCAAAATGGTAATAAAACACTGTCCCTGAAAGCTACAAATACAGCATAACTTTTTTGTTTGAACCTTTTATTTTCCCTCCCAAAGCATCATCCTAAGACATCTATAAATAGGAGGATCACCACACATGTTAAGCGCGCCTGAAGGATTACAAGAAAACACTTGTGAAAATTCTCAAAAATTCTTAAACACCTCCCAACATTCTTTTTCAAACACTTTTATACATTAAGAAAAAACCTTTGATTCACCCTTCAAGTGAACATCAAACCACCCTTCGACCCATTCTCCCAGCTATCATACAGTAGGCCTTTGAGTTATCCCATCACTTGTTATAAAAGAGCCTTCAATCCACTCACACAACCTCTTTCGACCTAGTCACTGCTTTCATAAAGTAGCAACTGGACTAGCCTCAGGAAGGTCCCAACGAAATCCCATTTTCCGTCAAAGAAAGCACTTACATCTCCCCTTCGATTTAAGGACTTCAAGAGGTAAGTTTTATTTCAAACTTGAGTCTATCCAATTTTGATATCATGTGCACATGCCAATAAAGAAAAATGTAGACATTTCTAGACCATGTTTTAGCTTTCGATTCTGACTGCCTATATGTTGAAAACTCAACCTTAGTTTAGTTATACTTTGGACTTTGAGACCCATTAGTTTTCATGCTAACCCCTAGACTGTAGTTATGTTTAGTTATTGCATTTTTAGACTTTAAGACAGGTTTTTTATACCCTTTGATTGGCTAGTTGTACAAGCTTTTCGAATCATAATCTGAGGGCCCAATATGCTTACAAAGAGTTAGTAAGGAGTCTATGGTGAAGCATGAGCTTTGTTGCTACTAGGCATCAAATGAAGGCAAAAACCTTGCTGTCTCCAGGCCTCAAATGAAGTCCAGAACTTTGCTATCTCCAATTTCAAGCGAAAGGCAGAACCATGCCGACTTCCAGGCCCAGACGAAAGGCATGACCATCCTGATTCCAACCCTCAGTCGAAGGAGACAGAAAGGAAAATCAAAGGGCAGGACTCTGTTGACTTTAGAACCTAAATCGAAGGAGGCCAGAGAATGCAGAATCGAAGGGTCTTTCTACGTGAATCGAAAGATCCATTTTTCTTGCCTTTATTTCATTTTTTCCTTTTCATTTCCATGATATTCAATATGGTTGTAGTAGTGTAGGATTTTATCTTTTTGCATTTTATTATTTTTGTATAAATGTTAGTAACTAGGATGTATGGTAAGATAAAAACAACAAGTAGATAACCAAAAGTCCAAAAGACAAAATGCATGCAATCAAACACACTTCTCACACACATGCACCCCTAGGATAATTCCACTTGTTGCCTCGGAAAAATAGTCATGTCCCTCGAATATGGGCATTTTAGCAAAGACCCTTAATAAAAGATCATAGTCCCTTGATGACCCTCAATGTTGCCTTCGGTAAACGATCTAGTCCCTAAACGACATTGCTAAAACGCCCCATAGGTTGCCTTTTATGAATATACTAACGTCCCATGCCCGTCCCTTCACATCCAACAATGAGGCATCTTACCAAATTAATGGTAAGATGGCAAAATCTAAAGGAGGAGGAAAAGAACATTTAAGATCTTTTGAGTAGGTAGGTTGCTCCTAGTAGCTCGCTTGCTCACAACCAAAACATTTTATGCACCCACAATTTCAGTTTGAAACATTTTTCAAAAGTTAAAACACTTTGTACGCGTTCTTATAGAAACGAGAACCATTACAAAGACACCTTTTCAAAATCACTTTCAAAACCCACATCACAAACACACTTTCAAACAAAAAGCAAGTGATCTAGCAAGCAATTAAGAGCCCGTAGATAACTACAGATGAAAAGGGTGCTAATACCTTCTCTTTTCATAACCTACCCCCCTAACTCAAGAAAAATATTGAAAGGTCTTTCTTGTTCTTTTCAACCTTTCCTTATCGGATAAAAGAAAAGTCGGTGGTGACTCTTGCTATCCGCAATAATTGCAATCAACCACAAAACACCCAAGTCATTTCTCCCACCGCATTACACCCTGCATCATAAAACCTTGAGATCCTTGAAATGGTTATTGAAAATGCTATGGCATGATGTTATATGCAAATAACATATACAAGCAAAGTAAACAAGTCCTTAGGTTTAGGCTTGTATGGAGTTCATAGGTAAGTACCCTCTTAAAGTTTAGTTGGTTCAACCTGCTTTTGCCTGAACTGTTTCTTTGGTGTTTACAGTCAGCGAAATGCCCCAGCTTTCTTAAGTATCCTTCATACGTTTTGACTTATCGGGCTCTTTTTTGTTAGAAATAATGACTGCCAGCTTTGATGATTATGCGGAACCATCACCATCTTTTGGAAGGTATCTTCTACACTATTTGTCGTGTATGAAGGATGAGCTTCCACTTCTGAATTAACTGAGAAAGCTACCCTGCCCCAGGTTATGATTAAGGGTTTTAATTTATGTGAAAAGAAAAACTCCTACTTCTTTGGCTCAAAGGGGTTGACTAGGGATTATCTTCCTTATAACTCCACTGTTTAGGATTTGAAACAACGCATGTACATCATTAGTGGGGTCTGTTCAAAAGTATATTGTAGAGATTGTGGTATCATTTTCGCCATCCTCCCTCTAAAGGCTTAGAGCTTTTGATCGAGAGTTGGATATCATAGAAAGGAAAGCAGTTTAAATATAGTGAATACGAATGAATTGATTCAAAACATACATATGGAATACATTGATAAAGTAACAAAGTTTGACATGAAACAAATGTTTGAACAGTCAAAGAAAATTACAAATTAAGAATTTAAATGAACAAAAAGCCTCTTTGTCTGCTTTTGTCACTTCATATGGTGTGTCTTTGAGGGATGACATAAAAATTCCAGTTGACTATCTTGTGTGAATTCCAATGCTCCTTCATCAATCAGGTCTTGAATTTTGTTCTTTAACACCCAACAACTATTAATGTCATGTCCAGGACTGTTGGAGTGGTACGCACACTTCGCACTTGGATTGCACCTTGGGGAGGCAGTGTTGGGATTCTGAGGAGGATCCTTTAACGTAACCAGCTTGGCCTCCAATACCTGATGCAATGCTTGAGTCAAGGACATGTTGATTTTGGTGAATTGCCTCTTGGGCTTGTCTTGCATTTGCTGATTATCCCGTCGTTGTTATCGAGGTTATGGTTGGTCTTGTGACGTAGCAGCAATTTGGAAAGCTCTACTCTCCAAGCCAACTTTTTGTCCCATCAAGGGTTGATGAATGAATTGATCCCTAGCCTCGATGGTTTGCCTCATACAATTACATTCGTCTTGATGAAGCTTGTTGACAATGCCTCTCAACTCTTCTTGTCCCCGGGATAGGCCTTGGATAAGAGCCATTTTCCCCACCATCTAGATTCTCATTGCTTATATCTCAGCTTGCAGTTATTCCAACTATTCATCCTTGTCGTTGTCAAGATGTTTCTTGGTCAGATTCCCGGTGAGGAATGTTTTCAATTTTTCTTTCCCCTTGGTTAGATTCAGGAGCATTTATTTGAATTGAGCATCTTAAGTTTGGAGATCCTTTACTGTCTGTTCAAGATCCATTGCTGAAATAAATAGCGAAGAATAAAAGAATCCTATCTTGAAACCTGTTTATGCAATGATATGTATGATATATGTATGCAATGTTTTCAAGGGCCTCGCGGGGTAAACACAAGAAGATGTTAGAATATAATTGTAGTTTTGATGGAAGAACTTCGTATTATTGATCGTCCTTCCTTGAGAATCAAGCTCACCATATCAAGTGGGTCATAGCCCCTGACTCAAGTTGTTGTGTTTTGGTCCTTTGACGGTGTTGGCTAGAGGGAAATAAATCCCCTTGCCCCTTGCTAGACGTCTGCTATAACATAACCTGCATCACAAGCCCTTGAGATCCTTGAAATGGTTAAGGAAATGATATAGTATGATGTTATGATATGTATGCCATGCATCAAGAAAAAATGAAGGGTGATGAAGACAAGTATGTCTTGCGGGAAAACCAGTTTATTGGATAATGTATACAAACAAGGTCCTGTAAAAAAGCCCTGCAATGAGCTCAAGTTTTTAGATAATGAAGGTCAACAAGTCACACAAGCAGCCTTAGATTCAAGCTTGCATGGGGTTTGAAGGTAAGTACCCTCTTGAAGTTTAGTTGGTTCAACCTGTCTTAGAAATAGTAACCGGGTTCTAAGGAGTCTCAATATCACTGGTCTTTCTTTATCGAGAATTATTTCAGCTTAGAAATATTTTCTTGCGGCCGAAACATATCGAAAGTACAATCTCAATGAGTGTAGCATCGAGTATCAAACAATACCTAGCTTTACACTGAGGTCAGCTATCTCACTAATTTCTAATGGCCAAGTTTGTTCAATTAAGGTTCTAGGGTTCGTTAGTACTTCACAACACCACATGGCGTCCCCGTATTCTCCTCGATTCAACACAAGGGATACTGGTACCAACCAAAGTATCACACCAACATAGCTAACACTTCAACCATATCGATCTACTCCGTACAGTCTCCACGGTCTATTGTTGTTTACCTAAAAAGATGCCTCTGATCCGGGTGTAGGGTCTTTTAGTAACAACCCAAAACAAGCCCTCAAAAGTAAAGCAAACAAAGCATACAAGGTAAGAAGTTTAAAATGAACTAGACTCTAAGGTAACCCCACTTTTTTTATAATATCCCCAGCAGAGTCGCCAGTTCTGTGATACGTTGGCAGAACCAACTGTTAATACTGGTTTTGTGTTTGTGTTTGCAAATGTTGTCGTAAGCAAGAGTCGCCACCGTCTTTTCTTTTATCCAACAAAGGAAAGGGTGAAAAAAATATAAAAAGACTTCTTCGAGAGTTTTCTGAGTAAGGTGGGTAGATTATGGAAAGGGAAGGTGTTAGCACCCTTTCCATCCGTGGTTTTCCACAGGATCTTAGAGGTTTTCTCATTTTTAAAATACCTTTGTGCTTTGTGTTTGAAAATGTTTTGAAAACGCCTTAGTACGGAGAACTTTGTAATGTTTCTCGGGATAGTGGAGAAAGTATACAAAGTATTTTGAAATGTCTTTTGAAAAGTAGTTTTTGTGTAAGTGCAAAATGTTTGAGCAAACTTCTAACAGCTATCTACTTTTATACTCGAAAAGGGTCATTTTTTCCTCTTTTTCTTTAGACGGTGCTATCCTACTATTAGTGAGTAGGTAGCCCTATCGTTGGATGTTTGAGGGACAATTAAAAGGGATGTTACGGTCACGAAGGCAACTTGGCAAGAAATTTTAGTAACTGTCCTAAAGTTCTAAGATCACTTTTAACCGAGGCGACGTCGAGAGGGTCATCGAGGGACTTGTGATCTTTCAAACTAGAGGACAGCCACTAAAGTTTCTCACGTATTGAGAATTGTGATTGTTTTCCAAAGGCAACCGAAGTGGGGCACCCTAGAGGTGTGCATGTGAAATTTATTTAGTTCAAGTATTTATCTTGTGTTATTAGGTTTGCTAACGTTTGATTATTAGTCTTTCCATATACGCCTAGTTACTAACAGTTAATATGTACAGAAAATAAAGTGCGGAAAGCGTAAATCTAGACTTTACATGGCTTTCGTGGAGGGGGTATTTACAATGTACAAACAATTGGGGGAAGATAAATAAATAAAGCAATAAAAAGTCCTATTTATAACTATTACAACCTAAATAACACTTACAACAATAATGTAAAAATGCAAAAACAAAATAACACGCGCGAAATAAAGAAACGTCTAAGAAAACCTAAGAATTTAGATAAGTAAAATAAAAATATTTTTTTTTGGTTTTTGTTTATTTTAAGAAAATAATTAAATTAACTTAAATCTAATTTTAATTTAAAAAGATAATTGTTAAATGAATTTAAAGCCTAATGCTAATATTTTTGTATTTTTATTTGAGAAAATAATTTAAACACAAATTAAACCCCAATTTCTAACTTATTTTAATTAAAAATGTTAAAGTTAATTAATTAATTAATTTCAGAAATTAATTATTCTAAAAAGAAAAACTAATCCTATGTTTTGTTGATTTTTTTATTTGATTTAAAAAAACTTACTGATTAAATAAAATAAACAAAATTAAAAGAATAAAAATAAAAATAAATGGAGATGGTAGAAACCACCGTCTTCTCCGGCAGCCTTCAACGTCAAACCTGTAAAAATGTGTTAAATCGAAAAAGAAAAGGCCCTATCCTGCATGAAATTTCTCCCTGAGTCCGAATTTAGGGTCGAAATTGGCTGGAAACTAATGGAAAGAGATTTACGATACAAATGAAAATTGCACGGTTAATAATGGAAAATAATCACGCGTACGTCTGAGCTTGCATGTAAAGACTCATTTCAGTCCTAAACATCACCCTGATCACATCTAACCACAAAACATTAGTAAACAATGCATGAATATAAAATTTTGGATGCAAGAAGTTTTACCAAATCAGAGATTGTGGTTTGGCCTCTTCTGGCGTGTAATGGCTTGAATGAGGGCTGAGAATGAGTCCTGGGATCTTCAGGAAGAAGATAGCGCGCTTGGTTTGGATGGATGATGGCTGGAAATTCAGTTTTGAATTTCATAACTTTGAGAATTTTGGAAATTTTTGTGTGGTTCTTCTCATGTAATTTTTGTGTGTGTGTTTGGCTTGGAAATAACTTGAACTTATAGTGGAGAGGGAAGAGACAAGCTTTCACGGCAAGAATCTTCACCATAATGCCATGCTTCTATGTCAAAATCAAACAAATTTAATAGTTTCCAAAACATTAAAATCTTGTCCTTTCCATGCTTGAATGTACCTGGACACTTTGGCACAATATTATGGGCTTCTAGGCAGGCCAAATCAATAGCCCAAAGGTCAAGGTCCATCTCCAAACATTTTGTACAATTTATTTTATATTTATTTGAAATAAATTAAAATAAATATGTAAAAAATAGGTAGAAAATGCAAGGCCATGCAAAACTAAGATTAGAGGTCCTCTATAAACTTAGGAAAATATTTGAACCTTAAAAAGTTAGGCCATTGACTCAAAAATTCAAATTTGCTCAATGCACCATTCTTGAAATTTCCAAAATTTTCCCAACTTAGGAAATCCATAACTTGCTCAATCTTTATCTCATGATGATGATATTGGAATTTTTGGAAATCCCAAGGTGTCTACTTCAATCCCTCTTTTGATAAATTTTGCATTTGAAGATGTTGTATTGATGTAAAAGGTCTTGTCAAAAAGTGGCTTTTGTTGACTTTCTGAAAATGACATGTAATGTCTGAGGTTGTATCTTTCAAATGGTGCATTTCTTGGACTTGAGGGCTGAAGATAAATTGTAGGGAATTGGATTATCTTCAAAATGAACTTTGGTGGAAAAATTTATGATAAAGTATGAGAAAGTTATGCATGGTCAAAGTTTGGTTGACTTGTCCTATAAAAACCCTAATTAGCGATTTTTGGCTTTTGATGAATTAGGAGCGTTTCATGAGGAATCATGATCAACCCTTGATCAAATGATGGATATCACTTCAAAATGTTGATGTTGACCAAAAATCTTGAAGTTTGACTGAGTAAACTTGTTATGAAAGGCATGAAATTTGGCATGGTAATCTTGAGGACATATTAGGACCATGGCAAACATTTGAGACCATTGGAGCTCACACATCTTGATGAAAATTGAAACCCTAGTTAGAGGTTCATTGCCTTAGGAGGAGAATTTGTCTAGTCAATTATTGGTCATCCTTGGGCAAGTTAGGGACCTCAATAGGCATGTATTGAGTAAAAAGGGAGGGCAAATTTTGGGGTACAACAGTAGCCATCACTTCAACCATGTCGGCATACCCCGCACAGTCCCCATGATTTATTGCTACTTACCTAATGGTGTTCCCAGATTTGGGAAGAGGATCAATACAAACCCAAACAAAGACCCATAAATGTAAAGCAAACAAATCAAACAATGAAAGCAATTTAATGTGATCTAGCTCTAAGGTAACCCCACTTTTAAGTATATCCCCAACAGAGTCGCCAGTTCTGTCATACGGCGGGAGAACTGACTCGGGATGTTTTTGCATTTGATCGTAAAATTTCGCGGATAGCAAGAGTCTCCACCGACTTTCCTTTTATCCAATAAAGGAAAAGTTGAAAAGAACAGGAAATACCTTTCGAGATATTTTCTTGAGTTCGGGGGGCAGGTTATGAAAAGGGAAGGTGTTAGCACCCTTTTCATCTATAGTTATCTACAGCCTCTTAGTTACTTGTGAGATCACTTTGAAAAGTGCTTTGTTTGAAATGTGTTTGTGGTGGGTTTTTTTGAAAGTATTTTAAAAACGCCTTTGTTTCAGAAAACTTTGTAATGATTCTCGTCTCTATAAGAATGTATATAAATGTTGGTTTTGAAAATAGTTCAAAGAGATGTTTGTTTTTTGAAGGTGTTTTGAAAGTGTGAGTGCGGAAATGGTTTTAGTTTGTGAGCAAGAAACTATGAGCGTCCTACCTACTCAAAAGGTAGTTTTTCTTTTCCTCCTCCTTTAGATGTTGCTATCTTACCATTGATTGGTAAGAAACCCCATCATTGGATGTGAAGGGACGAGCGCGGGTCAAATGTATAGTCATAGAAAGCAACTTATGAGACGTTTTAGCAATTTTCATAAGGGACTAGATCATTTACCGAAGGCAACATCGAGGGACATCGAGGGACTACGATCTTTTTTATCGAGGGTCTTTGCTAAAACGCCCATATTCGAGGGACATAACTATTTTCCGAGGCAACAAGCGGGGTTACCCTAGAGGTGCACGTGCGAATAGCGTGTTTGATTGCATGCATTTTTGTCTTTGAAATTAGGGTTCTCTAATGGTTGATTTTATCTTGCCATACACACCCTAATTACTAACAATTTATATTAAAGCGGTAAATTGGGGAAATTAAAATCCTAAGCTATTACATCATTACGGGAGTGGGGGTACAATTTACAAATGGGGGATGAAGTAGAAACTGAAGTATTATAACCATATCGAATAATATTGAAGACAATGTAAAAATAGTGTAAAATAAAGGAAAAATGCATTTTGAACTGTTATGTATCGACACATGCTGCTATGCATCGACACATAGCTTTCCTAGCCCCTGCCAAACCAAACCAACTCAGTATGAGTCGATGCATAAAGGGATGTGTCGACTCATGCACCTGTTTGTGTCGACACATACGCGTTTTGTATCGACTCATGCACCTTTCACCTTTCAATTTTGGGGCCTGGATAACAGTATGAGTCGACGCATAAGGCTATGTGTCGACTCATACCCTATTTTTTCACTAGAATGAGTCGACTCAAGTGGGTATGTGTCGACTCATGCTGCAGCTTTTTACCTTAAATATTGTTTTATTGTCTGTTTGGGTCAGCTTACAGTATGTATTGATAAACATAAACAACAAGCAAATGGTTAGCTTAAAGGGGGTAATGATTACTACATTTTATCTTAAAAAATAAATTATGTATGAAAAATGAAAATCTCAAAGTTAAGAAGACTTACCTTGGGATTGCACTTGGTGTTTTAAATCTGAATACTTTTCCAGCTGTTGTGATGGCTCCAACGAATCTCCAGGAAGCTATCCCAAGTTGTTGAATCACACTAACTCAGTCAAGTTGTACAATACTGTTTTTATGTTTGGAGGGTGAAGATAATGGCACTACAGAAACTGTTCTTGTGTTTGAACAACCTCTATGTGATAAGGTGTTTGGTTTATGGGAGAGTTTATAAGATGGAATAATGGATTGTGGGTTTTTGTTTTGGATGAAAGTATAGCTGTTTTTTTCTGAATGAGCAAAGATTACAAAGAATACTATTTTTATGCTCAAAACTCTCCATTCTCTCTCTAAAAGCCAACCCTTTATGTGTTGTTAAACAACTTATTTGTAGAAGAGTCTTGCTGGGATTTGGGGGGGGGGGGGGGGGGACAAATAAAATTTGAACTGTTTGGGTATGCTTTTTCATAGCTTTTGAGGTGCAACTCTTATATTCTAATTTGGTGCAAATATTGGACTGAGAAAATACAGGCTTGGACTGGTTTAGGAGCATCATAGCAGGGCTATTTTGTAGCAGTTTTGAAGTGTTGTGGCAGTGTTTAAAGTGGACATAGCAGGGTTGTTTATTCAAGACAGCAGACTGTCCTCCAAACATGATTTTAAGCTTGTAGTAAGCAGTCTTAGACTTGGCAGCATATCATACTTTGGGGTTTTTCTTGATAACAACATGATGCAAGTCTGATTATGTGGACAGCAAGGTAAGGTCTTGAGGATTGAATCAAAGTAAGGAAACTTCAAATAAGACAAAGCTTTAGGATTTGTATTTTTCAAAAATGGAACCTTGTAATAATTTGAGTTATTTGTCACATCTTGAATTATTTGTAACAACTTGAATTATTCTGAATTATAATGAGAAGATGTCATGAAGCAATGAATTTAACAAATATACAAACACTTAGAAAAATTTCTAAGTCTTGTAAAAATTTGTCTTTCCAAAATGATCTTTAATTTCCCTGATTTTTGATGATCAAATTTCAATTTTTGAATGCTTTGATGAAATATGATTTTTGAGACTCAATTTTGGTCAAAAAGTCAAAGTTTGACTTTTTAGTGTACAATTTACTTTTTCCACCAGTTGACCGAACTGTCTCTCAATCCACTGATCTCAGGAGATGAATTGAAATGTAAAATTAGGTAAAAATGATGTTCTAGGATCCTTGAGATCATGCTTCCAACCAATAAGCCAGGTATTAGGTCAAAAATCAAAGTTCAGTCATCTCCAATCAAAACCCTAATTTTTACCATTTTGCCCTTTTAATAATTTGAATGAACTTTCTTGAAAAATTGTGATCCAAGACTTGAAACTTGACAGAAATAATCCTGAGGGTCCATAATGATCCATGAAAGTCATTTGAAACATTAGAAATCAACTGCCTTTGTACAAACTCAAACCCTAATTTGAGGCATCAGTGTTGAGGAGATTGTTTGACCTAGTCGATACTTGCATAAACTTGAGTTATTGAAGGTCTTTGTAGGAAATGTCTTGGGAAATAAGAGGGAAAATTTTGGGGTACAACAGCTGCCCCTGTTCAATCTTCTTAAACCTGAAGAGTTAGATTGGCAAGTCCACCATTCGTGACTTGAAGGTGGAAGATGATTGAACACTAGAGTATCCAAAAATTTGCACTCGATGATGTGGTGGTTGATTGTGTCGGGTATGGGTTAATAGATTCCATTTGAAGAGGTGATGGAGATTCGTTGGATATGGGCTTACAGATGTTGTGTCTGAATGAATATGCTGGAGTGGACCCGTATTAAGCCGTTTCTGGAAATGTATTAGAAAGAATCCGTGTAAGATTGCATCACGATGAGCCCGTGTGAAGCTGCATCTGGGTAAGGTTGCTTCGGGATGAGTCCGTGTGAAATTGAATTTGGAAGTATATCAGAAGGAATCCATGTAAGATTGCATCAGGATGAGCCCGTGTGAAGCTACATTTGGGTAGGGCTGCTTCAGGATGAGTCCATATGAAACTGCTTCTGGAAATATATCAGAATGAGCCTGGGTAGGGAAGCTTCGGGATGAGTCTGTGTGAAACTTCATCTAGAAATATATGAGAAGGAGCCTGGGTAGGGCTACTTCGAGATGAGTCAGTGTGAAACTTCATCTAGAAATATATGAGAAGGAGCCTGGGTAGGGCTGCTTCAGGATGAGTCTGTGTGAAACTTCATCTGGAAATATATGAGAAGAAGCCTAGGTAGGGCTACTTCGGGATGAGTTTGTGTGAAACTTCATCTGGAAATATATGAGAAGGAGCCTTGGTAGGGCTGCTTCAGGATGAGTCCGTGTGAAACTACATCTGGAAATATATCAGAAGGATCCTTGATAGGGCTGCTTCAGGATGAGTCTGTGTGAAATTTCATCTGGAAATATATGAGAAGGAGCCTGGGTAGGGAAGAGTCTGTGTGAAACTACATCTGGAAATGTATGAGAAGGATCCTGGGTAAGGATTCTTCGAGATGAGTCAGTGTGAAACTGCATCTGGAAATATATCAGAAAGAGCCTGGGTATGGCTGCTTTAGGATGAGTCTGTGTGAAACTTCATCTGGAAATATATGAGAAGGAGCCTGGGTAGGGTTGAGTACGGATGAGTCCGTGTGGAACTACACCTAGAAATGTATGAGAAGGAGCCTGGGTAGGGCTGCTTCGGGATGAGCCCGTGTGAAACTTCATCTGGAAATATATGAGAAGGAGCTTAGGTAGGGCTGTTTCGGGATGAGTTCGTGTGAAAATTCATCTAGAAATATATGAGAAGGAGCCTGGGTAGAGCTTCTTCAGGATGAGTCCGTGTGAAACTGCATCTGGAAATATATCAGAAGGATCCTGGGTAGGTCTGTTTCGAGATGAGTCCTTGTGAAACTTCATCTAGAAATATATGAGAAGGTGCCTGGGTATGGCTGCTTCGGGATGAGTCTGTGTGAAACTTCATCTAGAAAAATATGAGAAGGAGCCTGGGTAGGGCTACTTCAGGATGAGTCCTTTGAAACTTCATCTGGAAATATATGAGAAGGAGCCTGGGTAGGGCTGCTTCGGGATGAGTTTGTGTGAAACTTCATCTAGAAATATATGAGAAGGAGCATGGATAAGGATGCTTCAGGATGAGTCTGTGTGAAACTGCATCTGGAAATATATCAGAAGGAACTTGGGTAAGGCTGCTTCAGGATGAGTCCGTGTGAAACTTCATCTGGAAATATATGAGAAGGAGCCTGGGTAGGGCTGAGTCCGGATGAGTCCGTGTGAAACTACATCTGGAAATGTATGAGAAGGAGCATGGGTAGGGCTTCTCTGGGATGAGTCCGTGTAAAACTGTATTTAGAAATTAGAAGGAATCCATGTAAGATTACTTCATCTGGTCGTGTAGATAGTTGTCCTGTCTCTTTTCAGGTATTAATCTACAATCAGTTGTTCACAGATAGTTGTTCTATCTTGTTTCAGGTATTAATCTGGAACCTGTTGAAAATCGATGATGATATTTGTTTGTTGATCTTTCCTGAAAAGGTAAAGAATTAGTTGTGTGTAATGTCATGATGCATGACACATATTGTGTAATGATGTTCTCAAAATAAATGAGATTGTGCTATATGTATTTTGTATGCATATGCCACGATGTTTGTAAAGTAATGTATGAATGCAGTATATGAACTGATCAGTTGTTTGTTGTAGCATCAATGACTTGAGCGAAAATAAATCCATGACTGCTGTTGGGGATGAATATAACGCCCGTAATTTAATTAGTTATTTAATTAAATTATTTTTGGAATATTTGTGAAGTTGTGTTATGATGATAGTTGATGTGTTATTGTTCTTGGATTTAATTATTCTATTAAGTTGTGGAATAATATAATAATAATATTATTATTTGGTGTGGGCTTATTTTAAGGAATAGAAGCAGTAGAAATATGGTGTAGGAGTTTTAAGCCCATTAAGGCATAATAAGAATTATAGGGTTATTATATTAGTTTTTAGAAATAATAAGGAAAAAGAAGAAGCAGTAAGAAGAGATGGAAATAAGGGTTGGAAGAAGAGAAAGAGAACGTGAAAGTTGCAGAAAAGAAGGAAAAGAGCCAGAACGAAATTCAACCGGAAAAGTTGTAGAGCAACCTTCAATCCAAGGTAAGGGTGGGGTTCTGACTCTATAATAGGGTTTATGATGAGTAGTATGTGGGTTTAGATGTGAAAATTTGTCTTGTTTATGATTTGAATGTATATATTGTTGTATGATGAAGATCAATGATTTAGAGATGAATAACGATGCCATAATGTTGTATAATTGATGTAGAAACATAGGATTATTATAATTGATGATTATCTATGATTAGAGGATGTTTTTAGGGTCTAAGGCAGGGAAACCATAGTGAAAACACAGTGAAATTGTAGAAAATATTAATGATAGAACAGTATGCGTCGACCTCAAAAGCCATGTATCGATACATGCAGGTTTTTGGACTCAGGATGAGTCGATACGAAGGAGCATGCATCGATACACGCAGTATTGCAGACTCCGTACGAGTCGATACAAAGGGAGTACGCTTCGACTCATGCAGGATTTTTAACCCAGTACGCGTCGACTCATGTAGTCTGATTTTTGGCAGATTCTTTTCCAAAGGCTGTAACTTGAGTTTCTAGACTCCGTTTGAGGTGTCGTTTGAAGCGTTGGATAGCTAACACGATGAACTTCATTCTTAAGGATTAAAATTAAGGATAATAATAATAATCCTAGTACCCAAATTAGGATTAGAGTTAGTTTCCCGCGTAAATCTCTATGATGATTTTGTGAAGAATGATGAGGATGAGACAATTATAGAGTATTGCTTGGCTCATAACAGTAAGATTAATAATGATAATGATGTAGTATTACAGAATAATAATATGTAGAGGTTTGTTAACTAGAGGTAATCCTTAGATGATTAATTAATTATAGGCAATATCATATTGTAGGCCTATGGCCAATGTTGATGGATTGTCGATATGTCGCTGTACTATTGTTGTGGCTGAGTTGTTGATGAATTATATTGATGAATTATGTGATGAATTATGTTGATGAATTATGGTTATAAATGATGTTGATGATCGATGTTGATGAATTATGTTGATAAATGATATTGATGAATGATGTTAATGAATGATGTTGAGATGCCTCTAATAATTGGCAAATATTAAGATGTAGGCTTCTGGACAACAATGATGTTCTGTTGATATGTTGTTAATTATGGTTGTTGTTATTACATTCATGATTGTGTCGCATACATTTCATTTCGAGATGGAGCTGATGCTCGTTAAGATGGCCTGTATTGGCGAATATTAAGATGAAGGCTTATGCCTTGTTGATGCCTCTATTTATTGGAAATTATTTGAGATGGGAGTTATGCTCCAATGGTACCACATGCATTTGCATAGTATTGAGTCGCATTATATGATTTCATAAAGAAGTTCTATATTGATGCAGTGAATGTGTATTATTGTTGGTATTCTGTTGCGATTATTATTGTTTATAAGACGGGAAGTGGTGAAGTTATGTGATCTAATTTAGTATATTATTCATCATACATTTTATTATATTGTTAGATATCTCACCCCTTCTGTTTGAATGTTATCCTTACTTTGGTAACGTGCAGGTAATCCAGAGTGAAGGCAGTATACCTTCGATAGTTTGAGTCAGTGTCATTACTCTGATACGTGACACTCGAGGGGGGGGGGGGGTGAACACTTGTTTCTCTTAGTTATTGATTATTTCAGTTGTTGAACTTAATTTGTTGGTTGTTAAATATGCATTATTTTGAAGTTATTGTAATTGTTGGACAAAGATGTTATTATGATTTCGCTGCGTAGATGTTCAAGTTGTTGAATTAAGAGATTGAATTATTATGCTGATAGTTCATCCGAAGTTTTAAAGTGTTATGTATCCACGTTGAATGCAATGTGTTTTTAAAGTTGAATTTGTGGCATCCTGATTTCAGTTGCATGAATTTTATGACTCTGACTTGCATATATAATTGTCGGGTAGAATTGGAGTGCTTCAAAGTTGGTATCAGAGCAAAGGTTGGTTCGTCCGACCTTGTTGTCGAGTCGTAGTTGTCTAACAATCGAGTATTGTTAATTTGAGTTCTAACCGTTGTTTATGTTTTAGTGATAAGTTGAGATGGCTGGAAGGAATGATGCTGCACTTGCTGCTGCTTTAGAAGCAATGGCGCATGCGATGGAGAATCAGCCGAATGTTGACAGGAATACTGGATCTCATAGTTTGGCGACATTCCAGAGAGAGAATCCGCCTACCTTCAAGGGAAAGTATGATCCTAACGGAGCATTAGATTGGTTGGAAGAGATTGAGAGAATCTTCCATGTGATGGGCTGCACTCCAGCACAGAAGGTTCGATATGGTACTCATATGCTAGCATTCGAGGATGATGACTGGTGGCTAGAGACTTGTCAGAGATTGGAAGTTGCAGATGAAAATGTCACTTGGCCTGTGTTCCGTAGGGAATTTCTGAAGAAGTATTTTCCTGAAGACGTCTGTGGTAAGAAGGAAATTGAATTCCTTTAGCTGAAGCAAGGGAATATGTCGATTGTTGAGTATGCTGTAAAGTTTTTTGAGTTTGCTAAGTTTTATCCACACTACGGTGAGGCAGATGCTAAGTTTTTGAAGTGCATCAAGTTTGAGAACAGGTTGCGCCCAGAGATCAAGAAGGCAGTTGGATACCAGAAGATCCGTGTCATTGCTGATTTGGTTGATAGTTTCAGAATTTATGAAGAGGATAATAATTCTCATTACAAGATTATCAGTGAGAAGAAGGGTAAGTACCAATAGAATCGTGGTAAGCCTTATGATACCCCAGCTGGTAAAGGTAAACAAAAAGCCGCTAAGGGTCAGAGGACTAGTGGGGGAGATGCTTATGCTGGTGTGGTTTGTTTTAAATGTGGGAAACCTGGGCATAAGAGTAATGTGTGTACTGCTGAAGTAAAGAGGTGTTTCCGTTGTCGTAAGAACGGGCATGTTGTATCTGAGTGCAAACATAAGGATGTGATTTTCTTTCAATTATAGTGAAGAAGGGAATATTAGTAGTCAGTGTCAGAAACCAAAGAGGGCGCAGACAAGTGGCAAGGTGTTCGCTTTGGTTGAGGATCAGACAACTGTTGAGGACAGACTTATCAGAGGTACATGTTTCATTAATATTACTCTTTTAATTACTATTATTGATATCGGTGCTACTCATTATTTTATTGCTGTTGATTATGTTGAAAGATTGGGTCTTATGTTGTCTTCTATGAATGGAGAAATAGTCGTCGATACTCCAGCCAAGGGGTCGGTGACTACTTCTTTTGTGTGTTTAAAGTATCCCTTATCGATATTCGACAAAGACTTTGTTGTTGATATGGTTTGTTTACAATTAAGAGGGTTGGATGTGATTTTGGGTATGAACTGGTTAGAGCATAACTATGTTCATATTAATTGTTATGAAAAGTCTGTAAGGTTTTCTACTCCTGAAGAAGAGGAAGATAGTCTGTTGTCTGCTAGACAGTTGAGGAAGCTGATGCAAGAAGAAGCACATATGTTCTCGTTGATGGCATCACTATCTGTAGAGACTCAAGCTATAATTGAGGAATTGCAGGTGGTGTGTGAATTTCCTAAAGTTTTCCCTGATGAAATTCCTGATGTACCGCCGGAGAGGGAAGTTGAATTTGCAATTGATCTTGTACCTGGTACCAGACCTGTGTCTATGGGACCATACAGGATGTCTGCATCCGAATTATCAGAGTTAAAGAAGCAATTGGAAGAGTTACTTGAAAAGAAGTTTGTAAGACCAAGTGTATCATTGTGGGGAGCTCCATTGTTGTTAGTAAAGAAGAAAGATGGAAGTATGAAGCTTTGTGTTAATTATAGACAGTTAAATAATGTTAAGATTAAGAACAAGTATCCACTTCCAAGAATAGATGACTTGATGGACCAATTGGTGGATGCTCGTGTGTTTAGTAAGATTGATTTGAGGTCGGGTTACCATTAGATTAAAGTGAAGGATGAAGGTATCCAGAAGATGGCTTTCAGAATGCGTTATGGACATTATGAGTATTCGGTGATGCCTTTCGGTGTTACTAATGCATCGGGAGTATTCATGGAATACATGAACCGTATCTTTCATACTTATTTGGATCGATTTATAGTGGTGTTTATTCATGATACTTTGATTTACTCTAAGTCAGAAGAAGAGCATGCAGAACACTTAAGAGTAGTATTACAAGTTTTAAAAGAGAAGAAGTTATATGAAAAGCTGTCCAAGTGTGAGTTTTGGTTGAAGGAGGTTAGTTTTCTTGGTCATGTGATATCAGGTAGTGGCATTGCTGTAGATCCATCGAAGGTTGAAGATGTGTTGTAATGGGAAACACCAAGGTCAACTACTGAGATTAGAAGCTTTTGGGGATTAGTTGGTTATTATAGAAGGTTTATCGAAGGTTTTTCTAAGTTGGCAGTTCCGTTGACTAAGTTGACTTGTAAAGGTAGAGCTTTTGTGTGGGATGTTCAGTGCGAAGAAAGTTTTACAAAATTGAAGAAGAGATTGACGTCGGCTCCGATTTTGACGTTACCTAATCCAGGAGAGCCTTTTGTGGTATACTGTGATGCTTCTAAGATGGGTTTAAGAGGTGTGCTTATGCAGGGTGATAAGGTAGTTACTTATGCGTTAAGGTAGTTGAGGACTCATGAGAAGAACTATCCTACGCATGATTTAGAGCTTGCTGCAGTTGTCTTTGTGTTGAAGATTTGGAGGCATTATCTTTATGGTTCTATATTTGAAGTGTTTAGTGACCATAAGAGCTTAAAGTATTTATTCGATCAGAAGGAGCTAAATATGAGGCAACGAAGATGGTTGGAATTGTTAAAGGATTGTGATTTTGGTTGGCATTATCATCCAGGAAAAGCGAATATGGTAGCTGATGCGTTGAGTCGAAAGACTTTACATATGTCGGCAATGATGGTTAAAGAGTTGGAATTAATTGAACAGTTCAGAGATATGAGCTTAGTTTGAGAGGTGAGGCCACAGAGTGTTATGTTAGGTATGTTGAATATTAATAATGAATTTCTATATAGTATCAGAGAAGCTCGGAAGTTGGATGTGAAACTGGTAGATTTGATGGTTAGAATCGATCAGTCTAAGAATAATGATTTTAAACTAGATGTGCAAGGTGTGTTGAGATTTCGTAAACGGATTTGTATTCCTGATGATGCTGAGATGAAGAAAGTGATACTTAAAGAGAGTCATAGAAGTAAGTTGAGTATTCATCCAGGAGCTACAAATATGTATCAAGATTTGAAAGGTTTGTTTTGGTGGCTTGGAATAAAGAGTGATGTGGCTCGGTTTGTGCATGCATGTTTGACTTGTTAGAAGTCGAAAGTCGAACATCAGAAGCCTGCAGGGTTGATTCAACCGTTAGAAGTTCCATAATGGAAATGGGATAACATTTTGATGGACTTTGTGACGGGGTTACCTAATACTTTAAGAGGACATGATTCGATTTGGGTGATTGTTGATAGGCTTACGAAGTCGGCTCATTTTATTCCTATTAACATCAGTTTTCCAGTGTCGAAGTTGGCTGAGATTTACACTAGTGTGATTGTGAAGCTGCATGGTGTTCCTTTGTGCATTGTGTCAGATAGAAATCTAAGATTTACTTATGATTTTTGGAAGAGTTTGCAAGGAGCGTTGGGTTCTAAGTTGAGGTTGAGTTCGGCGTATCATCCTCAGACAGATGGTCAGACTGAAAGGACTATCCAATCGTTAGAAGACTTGCTGAGGGCATGTGTTCTTGAGAAGGGAGGTTCGTGTGATACTTATCTTCCCTTAATAGAGTTCACTTATAATAACAGTTACCATTCTAGTATTGGGATGGCACCTTTTGAAGCGTTTTATGGTCGAAGATGTAGAACTCCTTTATGTTCGCATGAATCTGGTGAAAGTGTAGTACTTGGACTTGAACTTGTTCGTGAGACTACTGAGAAGGTGAAGTTAATTCGAGAAAATATGAAAGCTTCCCAAAGTAGACAAAAGAGTTATCATGACAAACGAAGGAAAGATTTAGAATTTCAAGCGGGTGATAATGTGTTTTTGAGAGTTACACCTATGACTGGTGTTGGACGAGCATTGAAGTCTAAGAAGTTCACTTCTTGTTTTATTGGACCGTATCAGATTTTAGAGAGAGTGGGGAATGTGGCTTATAGAGTGGCTTTACCTCCTAATCTTTCAAATTTTCATGATGTGTTTCATGTGTCACAACTCTGGAAGTATATTTCAGATCCATCTCATGTGATTCATATGGATGATGTGCAACTACAGGATAACCTTACAGTGGAGATGATGCCTGTATGGATCGCGGATCGTGAAATAAAGACGTTGAGAGGCAAAGAGATTGCTTTGGTTAAAGTGGTTTTGCTAGGAGCTTCCGGAGAAAGCATGACTTAGGAGTTGGAGAGCAAGATGCGAGACTCCTATCCTGAGTTGTTTGATTAAGGTAAATTTTTGAGGACGAAAATATTCTAAGTGGGGGAGAGTTGTAATGTCCGTAATTTAATTAATTATTTAATTAAATTATTCTTGGAATATTTGTGAAGTTGTGTTATGATGATAGTTGATGTGCTATTGTTATTGGATTTAATTATTCTATTAAGTTATGGAATAATATTAGAATAATAATATATTTGGTGTGGGATTATATTAAGGAATAGAAGTAGTAGAAAGGAGGTGTAGGAGTTTTAAGTCCATTAAGGCATAATAAGAATTATAGGGTTATTATATTAGTTTTTAGAAATAATAAGGAAAAAGAACAAGGAGTAAGAAGAGAAGGGAATAAGGGTTGGAAGGAGAGAAAGAGAACGTGAAAGTTGCAGAAAAGAAGAAAAAAATCCAGAACGAAATTCAACCGGAAAAGTTGTAGAGCAACCTTAAATCCAAGGTAAGGGTGGGGTTCTGACTCTATAATAGGGTTTATGACTAGTAGTATGTGGGTTTAGATGTGAAAAGTTGTCTTGTTTATGATTTGAATGTATATATTGTTGTATGATGAAGATCAATGATTTAGAGATGAATAATGATGCCCTAATGTTGTATAATTGATGTAGAAACATAGGATTATTATAATTGATGATTACCCATGATTAGAAGATGTTTTTAGGGCCTAAGGCAGGGAAACCGTAGTGAAAACGCAGTGAAATCGCATAAAATATTCATGATAGAACAATATGCGTCGACCTCAAAAGCCATGCGTTGATACATGCAGGTTTTTGGACTCAGGATGAGTCGACACGAAGGAGCATGCGTCGATATATGCGGTGTTGCAGACTAAGTATAAGTCGATACAAAGGGAGTACGCGTCGAATCATGCAGGATTTTTAACCCAGTACGCGTCGACTCAAGACATTATGCATCGACTCATGTAGTCTAATTTTTGGCAAATTCGTTTCCAAAGGCTGTAACTTGAGTTTCTGGACTCCGTTTGAGGTGTTGTTCGAAGCGTTCGATAGTTAACGCGATGAACTTCATTCTTAAGGATTAAAATGAAGGATAAGAAGAATAATCCTAGTACCCAAATTAGGATTAGAGTTAGTTTCCCGCGTAAATCGCTATGATGATTTTGTGAAGAATGATGAGTGGGACTATTATATATTATTGCTTGGCTCGTAACAGTAAGATTAATAATGATAATGATGTAGTATTACAAACTAAATAATATGTAGAGGTTTGTTAACAAGAGGTAAGCCTTAGATGATTAATTATAGGCAATATCATATTGTAGGCCTATGGCCAACGTTGAGGGATTGTCGATCTATCGTTGTACTATTGTTGTGGCTGAGTTGTTGATGAATTATATTGATGAGTTATATTGATGAATTATGCGATGAATTATGTTTATGAATTATGTTGATAAATGATGTTGATGAATGATGTTGATATGCCTCTAATAATTGGCAGCTATTAAGATGTAGGCTTCTGGTCAATGGTGATGTTGTATTGAGATGTTGTTAATTATGGTTGTTGTTAATACATTCATGATTGTGTCACATACATTGCATTTCGAGATGGAGCTGATGCTCGTTAAGATGGCCTGTATTGGCGAATATTAAGATGAAGGCTTATGCCTTGTTGATGCCTCTATTTATTGGCAATTATTTAAGATGGGAGTTCTGCTCCAATGGTACCACATGCATTTGCATAGTATTGAGTCGCATTATATGATTGCATAAAGAAGTTGTGTATTGATGCGGTGAATGTGTATTATTTTTGGTATTCTGTTGCGATTATTGTTGTTTATAAGACGGGAAGTGGTGATTCTATGTGATCTAATTTAGTATATTATTTATCATACGTTTTATTATATTGTTAGATATCTCACCCCTTCTGTTTGAATGTTACCCTTACGTTGGTAACGTGCAGGTAATCCAGAGTGAAGGCAGCATACCTTCGGTAGTTCGAGTCGGTGTCATTGCTCTGATACGTAACACTCGGGGGGATGAACGCTTGTTGCTTTGAGTTATTGATTATTTCAGTTGTTGAACTTAATTTGTTTGTTGCTACGTATGCATTATTTTGAAGTTGTTGTAATTGTTGGACAAAGATGTTATTAATATTATGTTGCATAGATGTTCAAGTTATTGAATTAAGAGATTAAATTATTGTGCTGATAGTTCATCCAAAGTTTTAAAGTGTTATGTATCCACGTTGAATGCAATGTGTTTTTAAAGTTGAATTTGTGGAATCCTGATTTCAGTTGCATGAATTTTATGACTCTTATTTGCATATATAATTTCCGAGAAGAATTGGGGTGTTACAAAGTTGGTGTCAGAGCAAAGGTTGGTCCGCCTGACCTTGTTGTCGAGTCGTAGTTGTCTAACAATCGAGTATTGTTAATTTCAGTTCTAACCATTGTTTATGTTGTAGTGATAAGTTGAGATGGCTGGAAGAAATGATGTTGCACTTGCTGCTGCTTTAGAAGCAATGGCGCATGCGATGGAGAATCAGCCGAATGCTGACAGGAATGCTGGATCTCGTAGTTTGGCGACTTTCCAGAGAGACAATCCGCCTACCTTCAAGGGAAAGTATGATCCTGGCGGAGCATTGAATTGGTTGAAAGAGATTGAGAGAATATTTCGTGTGATGGACTACACTCCAGCGTAGAAGGTTCGATATGGTACTCATATGCTAGAAGTCGAGGCTGATGATTGGTGGCTAAAGACTTGTCAGAGATTGGAAGTTGCAGGTGAAAATGTCACTTGGGCTGTGCTCCGTAGGGAATTTATGAGGAAGTATTTTCCTGAAGACGTCCGTGGTAAGAAGGAAATTGAATTCCTTGAGCTGAAGCAAGGGAATATGTCGGTTGTTGAATATGCTGCAAAGTTTTCTGAGTTGGCTAAGTTTTATCCGCACTATCGTGAGGCAGATGCTAAGTTTTCGAAGTGCATCAAGTTTGAGATCGGGTTGCACTCAGAGATCAAGAAGGCAGTTGGATACCAGAAGATTCGTGTCTTTGATGATTTGGTTGATAGCTGTAGAATTTTATGAAGAGGATAATAATGCTCATTACGAGATTATCAGTGAGAAGAGGGGTAAGTACCAACAGAATTGTGGTAAGCCTTATGATACCCCAGCTAGTAAAGGTAAACAGAAAGCTGCTCAGGGTCATAGGACTAGTGGGGGAGATGCTCCTGCTGGTGTGGTTTGTTTTAAATATGGGAAAGCTGGGCATAAGAGTAGTGTGTGTACTACTGAAGTAAAGATGTGTTTCGGTTGTGGTAAGAATGGGCATGTTGTATCTGATTGCAAACATAAGGATGTAATTTGTTTCAATTGTAGTGAAGAAGGGCACATTGGTAGTCAGTGTTAGAAACAAAAGAGGGCGCAGACAAGTGGCAAGGTGTTCGCTTTGGTTGAGGATCAGACAACTGTTGAGGACAAACTTATCAGAGGTATATGTTTCATTAATAGTACTTCTTTAATTACTATTATTGATACTGGTGCTACTCATTTTTTTATTGCTACTGATTGTGTTGAAAGATTGGGTCTTATGTTGTCTTCTATGAATGGAGAAATAGTCGTCGATACTCCAGCCAAGGGGGCGGTGACTACTCCTTTTGTGTGTTTAAGGTGTCCCTTGTCGATCTTCGACAGAGACTTTGCTATTGATTTCGTTTGTTTACCGTTAAGTGGGTTGGATGTGATTTTGGGTATGAACTGGTTAGAGCATAACTATGTTCATATTAACTGTTATGACAAGTCTGTAAGGTTTTCTACTCCTGAAGAAGAGGAAGATAGTTTGTTGTCTACTAGACAGTTGAGGAAGTTGATGCAAGAAGAAGCACAAATGTTCTCGTTGATGGCGTCACTATCTATAGAGACTAAAGCTATAATTGAGGAATTGCAGGTGGTGTGTGAATTTCCTGAAGTTTTCCCTGATGAAATTCCTGATGCACCGCCAGAGAGGGAAGTTGAATTTGCAATTGATCTTGTACTTGGTACCAGACCTGTGTCTATGGCACAATACAGGATGTCTGCATTCGAATTATCAGAGTTAAAGAAGAAATTGGAAGAGTTACTTGAAAAGAAGTTTGTAAGACCAAGTGTATCGCCGTGGGGAGCTTCAGTGTTGTTAGTAAAGAAGAAAGATGGAAGTATGAGGCTTTGTGTTGATTATAGACAGTTGAATGAAGTGGCAATTAAGAACAAGTATCCGCTTCCAAAAATATATGACTTGAGGGACCAATTGGTGGATGCTCGTGTGTTTAGTAAGATTGATTTGAGGCCGGGTTACCATCAAATTAAAGTGAATGATGAAGATATCCAGTAGACGGCTTTCAGAATGCGGTATGGACATTATGAGTATTCGGTGATTCCTTTCAGTGTAACTAATGCGCCGGGAGTATTCATGGAATACATGAACCGTATCTTCCATACTTATTTGGATCGGTTTGTGGTGGTGTTTATTGATGATATTTTGATTTACTCCAAGTCAGAAGAAGAGAATGCAGAACACCTAAGAGTAGTATTTCAAGTTTTGAAAGAGAAGAAGTTATATGCAAAGTTGTCCAAGTGTGAGTTTTGGTTGAAGGAGGTTAGTTTTCTTGGTCATGTGATCTCAGGTAGTGGCATTGTTGTAGATCCATCTAAGGTTAATGTTGTGTTGCAATGGGAAACTCCAAGGTTAGCTACTGAGATTAGAAGCTTTTTGGGATTATCTAGTTATTATAGAAGATTTATCGAAGGTTTTTCTAAGTTGGCACTTCTGTTGACTAAGTTGACTTGCAAAGGTAGAGATTTTGTGTGGGATGTTCAGTACGAAGAAAGTTTTATAGAATTGAAGAAGAGATTGACGTCGGCTCCGATTTTGACGTTACTTAATCCAGGAGAGCCTTTTGTGGTATACTGTGATGCTTATAAGATGGGTTTAGGAGGTGTGCTTATGCAGAGTGATAAGGTAGTTTCTTATGCGTCAAGGAAGTTGAGGACTCATGAGAAGATTTATCCTACGCATGATTTAGAGCTTGTTGTAGTTGTCTTTGTGTTGACGATTTGGAGGCATTATCTTTATGGTTCTAGATTTGAAGTGTTTAATGACCATAAGAGCTTAAAATATTTATTCAATCAGAAGGAGATGAATATGAGGCAACGGAGATGGTTGGAATTGTTAAAGGATTATAATTTTGGTTTGAATTATCATCCAAGAAAAGCGAATGTGGTAGCTGATGCGTTGAGTCGAAAGACTTTACATATGTCGGCAATAATGGTTAAAGAGTTGGAATTAATTGAACAGTTCAGAGATATGAGCTTAGTTTGAGAGGTGACTTCGCGGAGTGTTATGTTGGGTATGTTGAATATTAATAATGAATTTATAGACAGTATCAGAGAAGCTCAGAAGTTGGATGTGAAACTGGTAGATTCGATGGTTGGAATCGATCCGTCTGAGAATAATGATTTTAAACTAGATGTGCAAGGTGTGTTAAGATTTCGTAACCGGATTTATATTCCTGATGATGCTGAGATGAAGAAAGTGATACTTGAAGAGAGTCATAGAAGTAAGTTCAGTATTCATCCAGGAGCTACAAAGATGTATCAAGATTTGAAAGGTTTGTTTTGGTGGCCTGGAATGAAGAGTGATGTGGCTTGATTTGTGCATGCATGTTTGACTTGTCAGAAGTAGAAAGTCGAACATCAGAAGCCTGCATGCTTGATGAAACCGTTAGAAGTTCCAAAATGGAAATGGGATAGCATTTCGATGGACTTTGTGACGGGGTTACCTAATACTTTAAGAGGACATGATTCAATTTGGGTGATTGTTGATAGGCTTACAAAGTCGGCTCATTTTATTCCTATTAACATCAGTTTTCCAGTGTCGAAGTTGGCTGAGATTTACACTAGTGTGATTGTGAAGCTGCATGGTGTTCCTTTGTGCATTATGTCAGATAGAGATCCAAGATTTACTTGTGATTTTTGGAAGAGTTTCACAGTAACTCACTGGGGAAGATGAAATTAATTATTACCTGGTTGGGTCCAGTCTTCCAATAATTTTCTTGAAAGTATGAAGTTGAAGTGTTATCTGGTCGGGTCCAGGTTTTGTAGTAACTTGTTGGGGATAATGAGGTTGACTGTTATCTGGTCGGATCCAGGATTCTCAACAACTCATTGGGGAAGATGAAATTAACTGTTACCTGGTTGGGTCCAGTCTTCCAGTAACTTTCTTGAAAGTATGAAGATGAATTGTTATCTGGTCGAGTCCAGGTTTTGTAGTAACTTGATGGGTATAATAAGGTTAATTGTTATCTGGTCAGATCCAGACTTTCCAGCAACTCACTAGGGATAGTGGCAAACTCTACTGGGTAAGAGGAGTTTTGACTATCATCTGGTCGGGTCCAGGTTTCGTAGTAACTTTTGGAGATAGTAACGACTTCGTTGGAGATTGTAATGACTCTACTGGGGGTTAAGGGGTTTAGTCGGTTGATTTGTAATCTTTTGAGAAGCAAACTCAATCTGGGGAATTCTCAGCTTGTTGAGGAAATAAACCCCGTTGAAGAGAAAATTTTGACGACCTGTTGGGGAGGTGTTTTCTTTAGGAAGAAATCCACACGGCTCTTTTTTAAGACTAACTCAGCTTGGGAGAGGGTTTTCGAGAGATTGGAAATCTGGTTGGGTATTGCATGAATCCAACTTTGTGGGGATAATTCTATGGAGATATCCATGAATTTGGCCTTGTGGGACTTGGACCTTTATCTGCGAAGATTATTCTGTGGGGGTATCCTTATAGAGGTGGCTCTGGAGACTTCACTAGGGATCACCTTATGAAAAGGACTTCATGATGATTTGTCACTGACCATAATAGTAAGTGTTGTAGCATTGCCAGAAATTGTTTGCTTGGTCGTGTGTGACCTTTTACTGGAATTCATGTTCGATTCCCCAAGTAATTCCGATGGAGATCTGCCCCTGGGTATTCAAGACTTTACAAGAGATTTCTTGGAATCTTGACTTGACTGCCACAGACGAGTTGGACAATAACATGTCATGCTCCCTTGATTATGATAGATCTGTCATTGGAAGTGTCTTTCCATTTGAAGCAGTTCTGTTCATTGAGAGAATTTCCGTTCATTGGGTATTTTTCGTGCGAATTTCTCCATTATTAAACAATTAGCCATATGAAAACAACGATATTCAAACAATGCAAAGTTTATGTTTGTCTTGAGGTTTTGAAAATGAATTTTTAGCAGATAAAAGAATTTTGTAAGAATATGAATTCAAACTCAGGATTTACAGTAAACCTTACAGGAGTCAGGATACCTTTTGTAACAGTATGCTTTCGAACTAACCTATGCTTCAAATAGGACTTTTAAAGAGTTGTAGCGTGGTCTGGTTCCTTGTTTAAGAAACAAAGGATAAGGCTCAAAGCTTATTTGTACCCACCCATTCTTAATGATGTTCTACAGTCCTAAACTCAGTTAATTGTGCGTTTGAACTCCTATTGAATCTGGAATGACATTTTGGTGATAGTTCAAATAAGTTAAGTTTATTTGTGAAGGAAATCATTTTTTGCAACATTTTTCTGTTGTTGAGGATTTGTGACGACCTCTTTTTTGATTTTTTGTCCCTAATTTTGCCTGACTATTTTTGTTTTGAGACTACAATCAGCGGGATGCCCCAGTTTTTCTTAAGTCTCCTTCATAGGTTTTGACTCAGTGGGCTTTTCTTTTGAGAGATAATGACTGCCTATTTTATGGGGAACCATTGTCAGCTTTTGATTCAAAAGGATGTTTTTAATGTCATTCATTGTGTATGAAGTGAAAGCTTGCGACTGAATGCGCATTTAGATTAATTGAGAAGCTACCCTGCCCCGGGTTCTGGTTAAAGGTTTCACTTTGTGTGAAAAATAAAACTCTTACTTCTTTGGCTCAAAGGGGTTGACTAGGGATTATCTTCCTTATAACTCCACTGTTTAGGAATTGAAAGAATGCTTGTACATCGTCAGCAAGGTCTACCCAAAAGCATATTGTATGAGATTATGGTATTGTTTTTGTCATCCTCCCTCTAAAGGCTTAAGACTTGCAGTTGAGAGTTGAATATCATACAAAAAGAGGTAAAAGCATAATTTCAGTATAGTGAAAACGAATGGATTAACTCAAGACAAACATATGTAATGCATTAATGAGAATAACCAATGTCTAACATAAGGAAAAATGTTTAAGTAAACAAAGAAATTACAACTGAAAATTTGAATAAACAAAAGTTTCTCCGCCTAAACTTCTCGCTTCAGATGGTGTGTCTTTGAGGGGGACAGAAAAATTCCAGTTGGCCATCTTGTGTAAATTCCAAGACTCCTTCGTCAATCAGGTCTTTAATCTTGTTTTTCAATGCCCAACAGTGATTAGTGTCGTGTCCCCGACTGTTGGGTGGTATGCGCACTTTTCATTGTGTTTGTAGCGGGGAGCAGAAGTATTAGGTTTTTGAGGAGGTTCCTTCAATGTAACCAGCTCGGCTTCCAACATATGATGCAATGCTTGAGTTAATGACATGTTGATCTCGGTAAATTGTCTTTTGGGCACATCTTTCTTATGCTGACCACCCTGTCGTGGTTGGCGATGTCGTTGTTGGACTTGCGGTATTCTCTCAACCAGGCAAACTTCTTGTCTCATCGGAGGCTGGTTAATGACTTGATCCCCAATCTTAACTGTTTTTTTCATATGGTTTCACCCGTCTTGATGAAGCTTGTTGATGAGAATTCTCAACTCTTCTTGTCCCCAAGCTAAGTTTTGGATAAGAGCCATCTGACTCACCATCTATCCCATCATCTGGATTTTCATCGTTGCTATCTCAGTTTGTAACTGTTCCAACTGGTCATTCCTATTATCCCCGGGATCCTTCTTGGTCATGCTCTTAATGAGGAGTGTTTTTTACTTCTTCTTTCCCTTTGGATAGGTTCAAGAATATTTCTTGAAGCTGAGCATTTTGGGTCTGAAGATCCTTGATAGTCTATTCGAGGGCCATTTTTACTGAAATAAACAGTAAGCGGATGAGGAAACCTGCATGGGGAAAACTTGTCATGAGATGATGCATGGTATATGGATGCAATGTTTTCAAGGATCTTGTGGGGTAAACACGGAAAATGTTAGAATTTGCACTTTGATTACAGCTTTGAAGAACTTTGTATCAGTAAATGCCCTTCTACGAGAATGAAGCTCACCATGTCAAGTGGGTCATAGCCCTTTACTCGAGTTATCGTGCTTTGTTTTTTTGACAGCATTTGGCTAGAGGAAAATAAATCCTCTTTCCCCTTGATAGATGTCTGGTTCAGTATAACTCTGCATCACAAACCCTTGAGATCCTTGAAATGGTTATTGAAAATGTTATGGCATGATGTTATAATGTTATGTGCAAATAACATATACAAGCAAAGTAAATAAGTCCTTAGGTTTAGGCTTGTATGGAGTTCATAGGTAAGTACCCTTTTGAAGTTTAGTTGGTTCAACTTGTTTTAGAAAGTAAACAGGTTCTAGGGGATCTCAATATCATTGACCTTTATTCATTAGGCATTGTCTCAGTGTAAGCCTCTTTATTGGTGACCGCGATATCCCAAAAGTCAGATCTCAATGAGCGTAGTATCAAGTATCAACTAACTTCGAACTGCACCAAATTCGGCTATCTCACTACTTCCTAATGGCCAAGTTGTTCAATTAAAGGTTCTAAGGTCAATTAGTGCTTCATGACACCACACAGCGGCCCCGTATTCTCCTTGACTAAACTTATGGGCTATCGGTACCAACAAATGTGTCACACTAACGTAGCCATCACTTCAACCATGTAAATATACCCCGCACATGCCCCACAATCTATTGCTACTTACCTAATGGTGTTCCCAGATCCGGGAAGAGGATCAATACAAACCCAAACAAAGACCCATAAATGTAAAGCAAACAAATCAAACAATGAAAGCAATTTAATGTGATCTAGATCTAAGGTAACCCCATTTTTAAGTATATCCCCAACAGAGTCGCCAGTTCTGTCATATGGCGGGAGAACTGACTCGGGATGTTTTTGCGTTTGATCACAAAATTTTGCGGATAGCAAGAGTCGCCACTGACTTTTCTTTTATCAAATAAAGGAAAGGGTGAAAAGAACAGGAAAGACCTTTCGAGATATTTTCTTGAGTTCGGGGGGTAGGTTATGAAAAGGGAAGGTGTTAGCACCCTTTTCATCCGTAGTTATCTACGGCCTCTTAGTTTCTTGCTAGATCATTTTGAAAAATGCTTTGTTTGAAATGTGGTTGTGGTGGGTTTTTTTGAAAGTATTTTAAAAACGCCTTTGTTTTGGCAAACTTTGTAATGATTCTCGTCTCTATAATAATGTATTCAAAGTGTTGGTTTTGAAAATAGTTCAAAGAGATGTTTGTTTTTTGAAGGTGTTTAGAAAGTGCGAGTGCGGAAGTAGTTTTAGTTTATGAGCAAGCAACTATGAGCGTCCTACCTACTCAAAGGGTTGTTGTTCTTTTCCTCCACCTTTAGATGTTTCTATCTTACCATTGATTGGTAAGAAGCCCCATCATTGGATGTGAAGGGACGAGCGCGGGTCAAACGTATAGTCATAAAAAGCAACTTATGAGATGTTTTAGCAATTTTCGTAAGGGACTAGATCGTTTACCGAAGGCAACATCGAGGGACATCGAGGGACTACGATCTTTTTTATCGAGGTTCTTTTCTAAAACGCCCATATTCGAGGGACATGAATATTTTCTGAGGCAACAAGGGGGGTTACCCTAGAGGTGCACGTGCGAATATTGTGTTTGATTGCATGCATTTTTGTCTTTGAAATTAGGATTCTCTAATGGTTGATTTTATCTTGCCATACACACCCTAATTACTAACAATTTATATTAAAGCGGTAAATAGCGGAAATTAAAATCCTAAGCTATTACATCATTAGGGAAGTGGGGGTACAATTTACAAATGGGGATGAAGTAGAAACTTAAGTATTACAACCATATCGAATAATAATGAACACAATGTAAAAACAGTGTAAAATAAAGGAAAAAATGCATTTTGAACTGCTATGTGTCGACGCACAATGCTATGCTTCGACACATAGCTTTCCTTTCCCCTGCCAAACCAAACTAACTCAGTATGAGTCGATGCATAAAGGGATGTGTCGACTCATACACCTGTTTGTGTTGAAACATATGCATTTTGTATCGACTCATGCACCTTTCACCTTTCTATTTTGGGGCATGGATAACAGTATGAGTCGATGCATAAGGCTATGTGTTGACTCATACCCCATTTTTTTCACTAGAATGAGCCGACCCAAGTGGGTATGTGTCGACTCATGCTGTAGTTTTTTGCCTTAAATATTGTTTTGTTGTCTGTTTGGGTCAACTTACAGTATGTAATTGATAAACATAAACAACAAGAAAATGGTTATCTCAAAGGGGGTAATGATTACTACATTTTATCTTTAGAAATACATTATGCATGAAAAATGAAAAGCTCAAAGTTAAGAAGACTTACCTTGGGACTGCACTTGGTGTTTTAAGTCTGAATACTTTTCCAGCTGGTGTGATGGCTTCAACGAATCTCCATGAAGTTGTCCCAAACTGTTGAATCACACTAACTCAGTCAAGTGTACAATACTGTTTTTATGTTTGGAGGGTGAAGATAATGGCACTACAGAAATTGTTCCCGTGTTTGAACAACCTCTATGTGATAAGGTATTTGGTTTATGGGAGAGTTTGTAAGATGGAATAATGGATTGATGATTTCTGTTTTGGATGAAAGTAGAACTGTTTTTTTTCTTCTGAATGAGCAAATATTACAAAGAATACTGTTTTTCTGCTCAAAACTCTCTATTCTCTCTCTAAAAGCCAACCCTTTGTGTGTTGTGAAATAACCTATTTGTAGAAGAGTCTTGCTGGGATTTGGGGGGGGGGGGGGGGGGGAACAAATAAAATTTGAACTGTTTGGGTATGCTGTTTGCATAGCTTTTGAGGTGCCGCTCTTATATGCTAATTTGGTGCAAATATGGGACTGAGATAATACAGGCTTAGACTGGTTTAGGAGCAACATAGTAGGGTTGTTTTGCAGTAGTTTTGAAGTGTTATGACAGTGTTTAAAGAGGGCATAGTAGGGTTGTTTGTTCAAGACAACAGACTGTCCTCCAAACATGATTTTGAGCTTGTAGTAAGCAGGCTTGGACTTGGCAACATATCATACTTTGGGGTTTTTCTTTATAACAACATGATGCAAGTCTGATTTTGTGGACAGCATAGGGCAAGGTCTTGAGGATTGAATCAAAGGAAGGAAACTTCAAATAAGACAAAGCTTTAGGATTTGTATTTTGCAAAAATGCAACCTTGTAATAATTTGAATTATTTGTCACATCATGAATTATTTGTAACATCTTGAATTATTCTTAATTGTATTGAGAAGATGTCATGAATCAATGAATTTAACAAATATAGAAACACTTAGAAAAATTTCGAAGTCTTGTAAAAATTTGTCTTTCCAAAATGATCTTTAATTTCCCTGATTTTTGATGATCAAATTTAAATTTTTGAATTCTTTGATGAAATATGGTTTTTGAGACTCAATTTTGGTCAAAAAGTCAAAGTTTGACTTTTTAGTGTACAGTTGACTTTTTCCACCAGTTGCCCGAATTTTGTCTCTCAATCCACTAATCTTAGGAGATGAATTGAAATATGAAATTAGGTCAAATTGACGTGCTCGGATTCTTGAGATCATGCTTTCAACCAATAAACCATGTATTAGGTCAAAAATCAAAGTTCGGTCATTTTCAGTCAAAACCCTAATTTTGCCCATTTTGTCCTTTTGATAATTTGAATGACTTTCTTGAAAAATTGTGATCCAAGACTTGAAAATTGACAGAAATAATCCCGAGGATCCATAATGATCCATGAAAGTCATTTGAAATATTAGAAATCTAACTTCCTTTGTACACACTCAAACCCTAATTTGAGGCATCAATGTTGAGGAGATTGTTTGACCTAGTCGATACTTACGTAAGCTTGAGTCATTGAAGGTCTTTGTAGGAAATGTCTTGGGAAATGAGAGGGAAATGTTTTGGGTACAACAGACTGGTCTGGGTAGATGGGGGCTCATATCCCTAGGAAAGGGATTTTACTAATTCTCATTTTCATCCCTGGAGGATGTTAGAAGAGTATGAGCGGCGGGCTCTTGGAATTTGGCTCCAGTTTGCTTAAGTTGTTTCCTTGGACCAAGGACTTTGCCTAACATTCAAAACTCAAACACTGCTCAGATTTGGATCAGATTCTATGGGTTGGCTCAAGAGTATTGGCGCCCTAAAATTTTGTTCGGGATAACAAGCAGTATTGGTACTCCAATCTGCTCTAATGTGGCCTCAACAAAGCCCATGATTGATAGGACTTTTAGTCATTATGTGTGGGTGCTAGTAGAAATAGATGTTTCTTGCGAAATCAGGTACAAGGTTCTGGTAGAAAGAAAGGGATTTGATTTTTTCACTGACCTTGAATACGAGAATATTACTGCATTTTATGCTCATTGTAAGAAGATAGGATATTCTTTTGAGAATTGAAAATTTGCAAATCCTGAGAATGTTGCGGGAAAGTTGAAGCCCCAAATCAAAAAAGTGATTGCTCCCAAACCCAACAATGCTGCTTAGGCGGAAGTTCATAATGAATCTGTTCATATTCCCAGTCAGGTAGAACAAGAGGAACTGAATGTCCCTGTCACTCACCCTAAGGATTCAGCAGTTGAAGAAAACTAGTTACAAGAATTGAATCTTGCTACTAATCCTGAGGGAAACTTAGAACCTCAAGAAGGTATTTTCAAATATTGCAATCTTGGTAATAATTTTGAATCTATAGCCACTACTTCAAGCTCTGATGGATCTTTTGTTGATGCCATAGTTGAGGTTTTTACGAGGGTTGATAATGATTGTAAACAACGATTTTCTTAACAAGGCATGGAATTCTCTTCAAGCAAATTTAGACTCCCATTGCAATATGGATGATCAACATAAGGAATTAGATTCCAAATTTTCTGATGAAGACCCAGAACAGGTGGATTTTCAACTTTTTTTATCTAAGTCTCAGAAAAATAAAAGTAAGCAAATGATCAAGTGGAGATACTCTACAAAACCCAAAGAAGGTCCTTCAAAGCTTTCTTTATGAAAAGTCTTTTTTAGAATGCGAGGGGTTTGGCCAACACTCCCACTAGGTTGGTCCTTAAATCTTTTATTAAACAACAAAATCCTGATTTCTATTTTATTTCGGAACCTTGGATGCTTTTCTCGAAATTTCCTAGGAGATTTTTGGATGGTCAAGGTTTTAAGGTCTTTTCCCTTAACAATAGAGGGGTTTTGAGTCCTAACATTTGGTGTCTCTGCAAAGACTATTTAGATCATGTCATTTTTCAAGTTACTGATCAAATAGTTACTTTTCAAATTGAGGTAGATGGTTTTAGGTTTTGTACTGCTGTGATTTATGCTTCTACCAACTATAATTTGAGAGGAGGCTTTGGGATTCTCTCTTGGTGTTGTTCAGATCAGTTTCCATTCCTTGGTATGTTATTGGGGATTTTAATGCCATAATTGGTTCACACGAGCGCAGGGGAAAGGCGCCTCCTTCTAGGAGCTCTATGAAGGATTTCAATAATTGGATTGATTCCAAATTTCTAGTTGATTTTGACACGACCATAGATTTTGTCACTTGGAGAAACAATATAGTGGATTCAGCTTTAGTGGAGCGGAGGCTTGATCATGTTTTTTGTATTCATGCTTGGCTTTCTCTTTGTGCTAGATTGAATGTCACAACTCTTCCAAGAGTTAGCTCAGATCATTTTCCAATTATTTTGGACTTCAATTTCACTTCTTCTCATGTTTTATCTCGATTAAAGTTTCATTGCATGTGGAAGGCTAGTGATTCTTGTCTCCCTTTGATCTTTGATTATTGGAAGGCAATATTTGTTGGGCGTGTGGTGTACATTTTAAACAAGAAGTTGTAGATGCTAAAAGGAAAACTTAGAATTTTGAATAAAGAGCATTTTAGAAATATGCATGAAAGTGTCCGTAATAAGAAGTATTTTCTCAAGATCATCCAAGACATAATTCAGTTGGAAGGGTTAAATGAGGACCAGTCTTCTCAGGAAAATCAGGCTCAGGAAAATTTGGAAAAGGCCCTGGATGTGGAGGAAATTTCCTGGCGTGAAAAATCCAGATTAGCTTGGAATTTACACGGGGATAGAAATGTTAAAACATAATTTAGTTCTACATCCAAGTTAGAGTTTTGATGATAACAAACACATGATATAAAGAAAAAATATGCTTGCTAATAAAAGTATATTTACATGCAGAAAGTTCTGATGTGAAAAAGATGTTTTGATGCAACTGGAAGTTCTGCCAGAACATCACTAGAAGTTCCGATTATGCGAGCATAGAAGTTGAGAGTACCATGATAGATTCAGACGCATCAAATCTGTGTGACACGCTTATATGAAGAAGTTATGTTACAACTTCTGAATGCACCAGCGCTGTGAAACAGGATCTCTAATACTCTGATTTGTAAAGTTCTGATACAAGCTGTAAAGGACTCTCAACGGTAATATTCATCCTCTGATGTGAGAAGCTCTGAAGCGTTACAATTCCATCAATGCAATCTCATAAGTAACGACTACAAACAGACAAGGATATTCTGGTTTGGAAAGTTCATTAACTCATATTATGGACATACCAAAAGTATCTTCTTATGTCATTATTGCATGGCCTATATAAAGAAGACAAAAAGAAGATTTCAAGTGATGAACCACTGCGCACAAAAAGAAGAAATTACGTGAAGCTACAACAATGCAGTAATCTCTTTCATCCTTAAACACTCATACTTAAATTGTGTGATACATCACTGTTAGTGATACTGTTTTAGTAGAAACACCATTGTACACAATTATTCAATTAACTGTTTAGACATTTCCTTGAGAAAATCGGGTGGTCGTTTTGGACTCAAGAGGACTTTGGCAGTAGTCAAAGTAGTTGTGTAATCAAGTTTGATTAGTGAATTAAGACCTCGTTGGAGAGAGGAGAAATCACCTTGGTGGGTGGACTGGAGTAGTTTGAGTTCAAACAAACCAGAATAAAAATCAAAGTATTCTTTCCATTGTATTTCTTGATTCCAATTCAACCCCCCCCTTCTTGTGTTTTTCACTTCTTCAATTGGTATCAAAGCACCTGGATCTGGGTGCAAACACTTAACCGTGTCAGAAAAAGATCCAAGGAGGAAAAAAACTATGATGGGAACAAGTCAGAACATCAACAACAAACCTCCTATATTTGATGGTGAAAATTTTGACTACTGGAAAGATATGATCAGAAGTTTCTTCCTAGCCTATGACACTGACCTCTGAGATATGATAATTGATGGATACATACATCCTGTTGATGAAAGCGGACAGAAGATTGACAGAAAAAGGATGACAAATCATCAAAAGCAAGACTTCAGAAATCATCACAAGGCCAAAACTATTCTCCTGAGTGCCATCTCATATTCAGAGTATGAGAAGATCACAAACAGAGAGACAACTAATAACATGTTTGATTCTCTGAGAATGACGCATGAAGGCAACACACAAGTAAAAGAAACCAAAGCCTTTGCGCTTATTCAGAAGTATGAAGCCTTCAAAATGGAAGAAGATGAAACCATTGAAACAATGTTCTCTAGATTTCAAATTCTGGTGGCAGGGCTAAAGGTGCTGGACAAAGGGTACTCAACTGCTGATCATGTAAAGAAGATCATCAGAAGTTTACCAAAACAATGGAGGCCCATGGTCACGGTTCTCAAACTGGAAAAAAATCTGAACAAAATATCTCTAGAAGAACTTGTCAGCTCTCTCAGAAGCCATGAGATAGAGTTAGAAGATGATGAGCCTCAGAAGCAAGGTAAGTCTCTTGCTCTGAAATCTAATAAATATGAAACAAATTTTTTGCAGGAAAAAGAAGAAGCAGAAAAATCTAGAGAATCCTCGTCAGAAGAAGATGAACTGTTCTTTCTATCCAGAAGAATCAATCAGATGTGGAAGCACATGCATAAGAATTTCAGAAACTCCAGAAGAACAGGAAATGACTTTGAACAATCTTCTGGATACAAAAAATCCAGTAACAGAAACATTACCTATTATGAATGCAATAAACAAGGTCACTACAAAAGTGGTTATCCAAGGCTTCAGAAGGAGAAACCTAAAAGGAAGTTCGTTAAGGAGGAGAAGAAAAGTCTTATGGCAACGTGGGATGACTCTGAATCTTCTGAAGACGGAATAGAATCAGAAGATGAACAAGCCAATATAGCTCAAACAATCAACTTATCAGATGTCTCTGAATCCTCTTTATCAGGGTCAAAATCAGAATCAGACACTGAAGAGTTATTTCCTAACTTTACTATAAACTTTACTAAAGCTGAATTAGGAGAAAGTCTGAGTGAGATTCTTGAAAGTTATCAGCAGCTTCGAGTCAAATTCAAGAACCTAAAAAAGGATCTAGTTTCTGACTCTAAAGAAAATGAGAATCTGAGATTGGAAAATTATGAGCTAACAGAAAAAATTTCAAAACTTGAAAATGATTTATAAAACACTCAGAAGGAAACTATCTCCGAGGTTCCCAGTAACTCTGATAAGATATAAAGGAATATGATCATAGCTTTCAAAAGTTCCTTGCTAAAAACATAGATAGAAGCAAGATGGCTTCAATGATCTATGGAGTTAGCATAAATGGCAGAAAAGGTATAGGATACAAAGGTAAAGTATCCCAACCTAAGAAAGTCATGGACTTAGTTATTAAACACACTCCTCTTTATTCTCACTTCACTACTGGGAAAACACATGATATAAAACATACTGGTAAGGCATTTTATGATAAACCAAAATTCAAACAGAATTTTGGAAAATCTAACAGTCATGGACCCAAAAAGATATGGGCACCAAAAGACAAAATCATCTATGTTGCAGATATTTTTAACAACAAGGTTGAAACACCAGTATTAACACTTGGGCTCTGGATGCTCTCTACACATAGAGGAAAGAAATCATATGTTCCAAAGCCTGGAATTTAAAAGATTCGCATATTTCAGAGGCAATCAGAAACAATAGGTTATTGGCTCTGAAACTATTGGAAACTGGAATGAAAATACATCATCAGAAGCTCTCTAAAGAATCTCAGATGTATCAAGAAGAGGATGTCACAACTTTTCAAGAAACTTATGTCAGAGCAAGCCAAATAGAGTCTTTACCACTTTTTGATTCTTGACAAAAAGAGGGAGAATGCAGAATATTTTGACTACTATCAGAAGCCATATCAGAAGATCTTGAGGGAAGTATTTTATTTTCTCGTTAGTTGAGTATTCTAATCAGGGGGGAGCCTTTTAATTTTTATTCTTGATATTCTATCAAAATATACAAGTTTTTGTCATCATCAAAAAGGGGGAGATTGTTAGAACATAATTTAGTTCTACATCCCAGTTAGAGTTTTGATGATAACAAACACGTGATATAAAGAACAAATATGCTCGCTAATAAAAGTATCTTTACATGCAGGAAGTTCTGATGTGAAAAAGATGTTCTGATGCAACTGGAAGTTCTGCCAGAACATCACTAGAAGTTCTGATTATGCGAGCATAGAAGTTGAGAGTACCATGATAGATTCAGACGCATCAAATCTGTGTGACACGCTTATATGAAGAATTTCTGTTACAACTTATGAATGCACCAGCACTGTGAAACAGGATCTCTGATACTCTGATTTGCAAAGTTCTGATACAAGCTGTAAAGGACTCTCAACGGTAACATTCATCCTCTGATGTGAGAAGCTCTGAAGCATTACAATTCCATCAATGCAATATCATAAGTAACGGCTACAAACAAACAAGGATCTCCTGGTTTGGAAAGTTCATTAACTCATATTATGGACATACCAAAAGTATCTTCTTATATCACTATTGCATGGCCTATATAAATCAGACAAAAAGAAGATTTCAAGTGATGAACCACGGCGCACAAAAAGAAGAAATTACGTGAAGCTACATCAATGCAGCAATCTCTTTCATTCTTAAACACTCATACTTAAACTGTGTAACACATCACTGTTAGTGATACTATTTTAGTAGAAACACCATTGTACACAATTATTCAATTAACTGTTTAGACATTTCCTTGAGAAAATCGGGTTGTGGTTTTGGACTCAAGGAGACTTTGGCAGTAGTCAAAGTAGTTTTGTAATCAAGTTTGATTAGTGAATTAAGACCTCGTTGGAGAGAGGTGAAATCACCTTGGTAGATGGAATGGAGTAGTTTGAGTTCAAACGAACCATGATAAAAGTCAAAGTGTTCTTTCCATTGTATTTCATGATTCCAATTCAACCCCCCATTCTTGTGTTTTTCACTTCTTCAAGAAATACCTCTTATTATCATCGTTTGGAAAAGATTAAGAGTGAGAGCAATAGTATTTCTTATTTAGTGGTCAGGGACAACATTATTAATGATCAGATTGACATCTCAATCATGTCAGTTCCTATTTCTCTAATTTGTTTGGTGTTGCAGTTACGGGTACCTCTTTTCCAAATATGGATAATACTATTCCTAATATGGTTACTGAACATATGAATTTTATGCTCACTTCTAGCCCTTCTATTGAGGAAACCATAAATTTTGTTTTCAATATTAGCGTTGACAACTCTCTGGGCCCTGACGGGTTCAGAGGTTATTTATTTCAACACTACTGGGATGTGATTAAAGATGATGTGGTTAAGGCGTTTTTTCAATTATATAACCATGGATGGATAATGGAGAATTTTAATGTCAATTTTATTGTCCTTATCCTGAAAAAGCAAGGATGCCAATTCTTTGGATAAATTCCGCCATATCGCTCTCGCTAATTTCAAGTTCAAAGTGATTTCAAAAATTTTGGCTGACCGGTTGGCTTCTATCATGCCTCAACTTATATCTAAAGAACAAAAGGGATTTATCAAAGGGAGAAATATTAAGGATTACATATGTCTGGCTTCGAAGGCTTTTAATCTGTTGGATCAGAAAAGTAAAGGAGGTAATATGGCCATCAAAGTGGATGTAATTAAGGCGTTTGACACTTAGAATTGGAATTTTCTGTTACAGGTCTTGACTAGCTTCATTTTCTCTATCAAGTTTACCAAATGGATTCATTCTATTCAGTCTTATGCTCACCTTTCGGTGAATGTTAATGGGAAATTTAATGGTTTTTTATCTGTGCGAGGGGGATGAGACAAGGGAATCCGTTGCCACCTCTTCTTTTTTGTATTGCGGAGGAAGTCCTTAGGAAGTGCCTCTCTAATTTGGTTGATACTGGTGTGGTCAAACCCATGAAGGGGTCGATAATATTGTCTTTCCTTCTCACACTTTATATGCAGATGACATCTTGATTTTCTACAAAGGTACCAATTCTAATGTCAATGCTCTTTTTTCTTCTTTTTTTCTCTACCTATGTTGCTTGGGGCATGTGTTCAGTCCATCCAAGTTTGCTATTTTTGCTGATGGAATGAGTTTTTCCATATTTGATGATTTAACCAGTCTTACAGGTTTCACCAAAGGGGTTCTTCCGTTCAACTATCTAGGGGTGCTTATATTAAAGGGATAATTAAAGTGAATTACCTTCAGCCTATCACTGATAAAATTCTTTCGAAATTCTTGGATTGGAAAAGGTCTCTTCTTTCTATTGCGGGTAAGGTCGACCTTGTTTAATCTGTTATTGATTCTATGTTAACGCATACTTTAGGGGTTTATTCGTGGCTGGTTTCCCTCTTAAAAGTTATAGAAAAAGCTTCTCAAAACTTCATTTAGAGCAGAAACATTAATCAGAAGAAGATGATAAATGTTTCTTGGAAGAAAGTTTGTCAACCAAAAGCTAATGGCAGTCAAAATCTTAGATCTCTTGCTTGTCTCAATCAAGTGTCCAACTTGAATTTGAGCTATGATTTCCTTAACTCTAGGGAATATTGGGCTTGCATTCTTCGGGAGAGAGTTTTAAGATGTTTTGGCTTGATCAAATATCATATCTATTCTTCAATTTAGAAAGGCATTAAAGAGGACTATAACAATGTGATGAGTAATTCTTCCTGGTCTTTAGGTAAGGGATCCATAATTATTTTTTGGGCGGATGCTTGGTCCGGAAAACCGTTCATTAATGAGATGAATCTTACTAATTTTGAGCTTTGGAATATAGACTTGGATGCAAAAATTTCAGATTACTTTAATAACAATGTTTGGTCTTTTCCCACAACATGGTTTGATCTTTTTCCTTTCTTAGAAGATCGAATTTCTAATGTGGTTACTTCTGAAGATTTCGATTAAGACCTTCTCTGTTGGACAAATTCTCCTAATAGAAAGTTGAATTTATAAGCAACTTATGAGTTCAAGTGCAAGTCGTTTCCTTCGCCGCCTTGGGCTACCTCTATTTGGAATTGTCACATTCTTCCTTATAAATCCCTTTTGGTTCAGAGGCTACATCACAACAAAATTCCTATGGACAATCAACTCATTGGACGGGGTTTTAGCGTTGTTTCTAAGTGCTCTCTTTGCAACGGTTTTGTTGAATCTACGAATCATCTTTTCTTCTCTTACACCTTTGCTTTAACGCTTTGGTATTGGCTAGCTAATCTTCTAAACATGCACGCTAATGTTAATTCTCTTAATATTTGGAATGCTTTTTTGAAAGCCACTTCTCATCAAAGAGCTTTTGCAATCAAAGCAGCATGTATTCATACTGTTTATTCCATTTGGGAAGCTCTGAATGTGATTCGCTACTTCAACAAAAACTCCAATATTTTCAATATTAAAGCCAACATTTTTGCGTAGGTGAAGCTTAAATGTGCAAATTCTGGTTATTGCTACAGACGTAGCTTGTTTGATTTTGAGGTGCTAAAGGCTTTTCATATTACAATCAAGCCTCCCAAGGCGCCCCTTATTAAGGAGATCTTTTGGGAACCCCCCCCCCCCCCCCCCCCCCCCCCCCCTCTCTTTCTGGTTGGGTGAAGTGCAATGTGGATGACTCTTTTATCTCGAGCTCGAATTCATCGGGTTGTGGTGGTATTTTTGGACGAATACATGTGAGTTTCTGTTAGCTTTTGCAGAACTGCTTTCTGGGAATTCCTCTCTTTTTACTGAGTTTTATGGTGCTATGTGTGGGATCGAATTGGCAAAAGAGAGAGGTTGGAACAACCTGTTGATGGAATTGAATTCCATTATGGCGGTTAATGCTTTTTCTGCTGCCAAGCTTGATAAGGTTCCTTGCCAAATTAGAAATAGATGATTAAATTACATTAGAATAGTTTTGGATATGAATTTTATTATTCCTCACATATGTAGGGGTGCAAATTTTTTTGCTAATTTATACCGTACATCTACTTATTTCACTCTTTTTTATTCTCTTCCTATTGAAATTAGAGATGATTATGTAAAAAATATGTTTGATTTACCTTTTTTTTTAAATTTAAATACTTTTGAGTGGATTGTGACCTAATCTCTCAAATTTTTTGTGTATCAATCTTTTTTTTGTTATAATATTGTTTTTTATCAAAAGAAAAAATCTCTCATATAAATACAATTCATATAATAAAAGATTTCAATGATAGTTGTTATATTGGAATCTTCAATTTTCCTTTATTTGAATTCAGCACATGCCAGTCTTTTTGTTAGAATATAAAACGACATACATATAGTCTACTAAAGAACAAAAGATTATGGTCGCATCTTGTGAACTGACAATAGTGAATCTACTAAAGTGGTATTGTCTTTTTTTCTTTCTTCTTTTCTTTCCACTAGAACAAATGTTTTCCTTTTCTGTTATAAAATGATGTACGTGAGACATGCAATCAACTCGATTCGATCAAATATAAGGGAAAATAATTTGAAAAGTTCAATTCAATACAACACATGATATAAACACACAATTTTAAATAATCACATGTTCGTTAGTCCTTCGCTTTTCTTAAAATTAAAATGATTTCATAACATGCTTATTGTTTACATATACTACAGTATATACTAATATTTTTAAAGACTGGGTTTAATTAAACTAATTGCCACTTCAATTAAACTAATTTTTAAAATTAAAAAAAAAAAATCCAACTGAACCAAATAAAGTTAAAATAAATTTTTGTTGATAGAAATGAAGTTAAAATAATTAAATTATTATAATTAATTAATAAATTGAATTATGTTGTACGAATAATTTTAGAATTAAATCCAAACAAAAATTATACCAAAATTAAAAATAAAAATTTTTGAAGACAAATTAAAAATTTATTATTAAAAAATTAAAAAATATATAACAATTTGTTTTTTAATAAATAGTTTAGTTTGATACAATTTTAAAATCCAAATCGGTATATTGATCTAATAATTTTAGTTTGGTTCAATTATAGATATATTAAAATGGTTTAATTTAATTTGAGTAAATTTTTATTATAGTTTAATTCAATTTTTTAATATGTGACGATTTCAAAGCCGTCTTAAATTTTTAGAAATTCTGTATAAGTCAATCATAATTTAGTAAGAACAGAACAAATATAAATTTTATATAATTATAAATTAATTTAAAAAATATTTTATGAAATTTTATTTAATTATAAATTAATTTAAATTTTTTTGAAATTATATATAATAAATTATTTTACACGTTCTCAAAGACGGTTGTAAAGGAAAGTTGGAATTGATATTTCATGTTGATTAGTAGGAGGGTTTTGTTAGTTGGGTCTAAAGATGTTAAAAAGAAATTTGTTGAAAAATTTCAAAGGAGGTAAAAAGGAAAAAGGTAAAAATGTTCCCCACCACCCTAACAGTTGTTTAGCCATCAAAATGTCATTTGGTCTAACGATAGTACAGTGTTTGTGTTGAACCTTAGAAAAGCATGTTATAACACAAATCCGCTTTTTCTTAAATAGTCACGCTAATGTGTCTAGCAATGTCAAGACCAAATCTTCCTTTTTTCTTCTTTATCGTTCCTCTTCTAACGCCTTCTTTTTCATTGCTTCCCATCATTGCACATTTCCATTTCAAATCCCTTCATTGGTCAAACTTTCTAGATTTCTACTTTTGAAAACTCCTATGTAGGTCCACTAGGAATAATACTCGAATAACGATGCTTCTAAAACTCCATTACTCACTTGTTCCCAAAGTATCTTTATTTATTTAATTTACTAAATTATTTCTTACTCTTATTTTTGAACATGTGTTTTCTCATATGATGCTTAAGTTTATTTTGAATTAATCAATAAAAAATATTTTTAATTTATTATTAATGTGCGAGACATTTTTAATAAGAGAAGAAAAAATAAGTAATGAAATTAAGATTTTATTATTAAATTGAATTGAATTACAAATAATGATTTAGATTAGTTTATTTATATACAACTAACTTGTATATTAAATAGGCTAACAAATTTTAATTGTATTTGGAATTGGATTACACATTTTGGATTATATCTAATATTATATTTAATATTTCAATATATCTCTTATAATTCAAGTTGTCGAACATATGCTAGTCACAATCGATTTGATCTATTCCTATATGCTTTGTCAAATTCAAGAATTTGTCGATCTGTAAAAATATCGGTCAACTGTGCTTCACTTGAGCAATGTCTAACTTTAAGTTCACCTCAATTTACCTTTTTCCTCAAGAAGTAAAATCTAGCTTCAATATGCTTACTTCTTTCAGACAAAATTGGATTCTTCGTCAGATTTATGGCTGACTTGTTGTCAATTTGTAACACAAGAGGTTTCTTCACTTCGACCTTTATTTTCTCAAGTACCGATCTGATCCAAATTGCTTGACATGTAGTATAGGATCTTGCTATATATTCAGCTTCACACGATGATAATGCCACCACATGTTGCTTTTTCGAGCACCGTGAGATTGAGGAACCAATGACTTGAAATAAATATCCACTTGTGCTTCTTCGATCTTCCTTATCTCCACACCAATCAACATCTAAAAAAATGTTGCTTCTTTGCCTTCAGAATCTCGTCGAAATTAAATTTCGTAGTCTATCGATCCTTTTAAGTATCTCAGAATTCTTCTTGCATCCTTCATGTGCGACACTCTTAGTTCACTCATGTATTTGCTCACTAATCTGACTGCGAAATGTATATCAGGTCGACTATTGCACATATATCTTAGAGATTCCACAATTTTCTTGAACAAAGTTACATCGACTTTGTCTTCCTCTCCATTCTTCTTCAACTTCACATTTGATTCGAAATGTGAGGATGCAGGATTCGAATCAACTATTCTAAATCTCTTGAGCATCTCTTTGACATACTTTCTTTGATGTAGTACCATACCAGCAAATCATAGACATATAAGCAAATGATTGTTATATCTTGTGCTATAACATGAACACAAACACCATACTTAGACTTATATTTTACAAATACCAATTCAACTAAGTATGAGTCGATCTTCTTGTTTCATGCCCTAGGTGTCTGCTTGAGGTCATAGAGCATTTTGTGCAACTTATATACTTTACTCGTTTCTTTCTGAATCACAAACCTTGGAAGTTGTGTGACATAGACCTCTTCATCTAAAGAACCATTCAGAAATGCTGATTCACATCTAAATGTAATGTCGACTAGTCTTGGTTGCAAGGCAATGCTACCACTAGTCGAACAATCTCCAATCTTGCTATTGAAGCAAATACTTTAGAGTAGTCGACTCCTGCTCTTTGAAGAAAACCTCGAGCTACTAATCTTGTTTTATGTCTTGTTATCGACCCATTGATATTGTGCTTCAACTTGAACAACCACTTAACTTCGATAGCTTTTGTATGTGTTGACAATTTGACTAACTCACATGTGTTGTTTCTTTCCATTGCATGTAACTCTTCGACCATAGTAGACTTCCACTTTAATTTTCAAAGCCTCACCATAGTTGATTAGTTCAACGCCTGCAAGTAAAGCAAAATGAACTAATTATCCATCTGGTGAGAGTTCATCTTCACCAACCACTTCATAATCATGAAGTCTTACTGGAAGAACTCTAGTTATTTGAGGTCTTTATCTTGTGCTAGCCACACCCTCTTTGACTTCGATAGTGTCAGGAATGTCATCATTTGCTTCGACTGGAATATTTGCAATTTCTTCAACTTCGACTTCATCAGTTTCTTCGTCGAAACTATATCTCATCAATGGCTTGCTAATTGCATCATTAGAATTTCAATCTCAGGCAGAATTTTCATCAATCACAATGTCTCGACTCAACACAATCTTCTTATTAATTACGTTGAATAACATGTATGCACCAGTTTTATGATATCCTACCAGAATCATATGTTTACTTTTATCATTAAGCTTCCTTCTCCTTGCTTCAAGAACATGCTTGTAACACATAGAGCCAAACACCTTCGGATGACTCACTGATGGTCGTTTTCCATTCCTCTCTTCTTCAGGAACCTTGTTCTTCAATTTCTTAGTAGGGCACATGTTCAAGATATAAATTGCAGTCAAAATAGCTTCTCCCCATAAGAATTTTGGCAAATTCTTCTGCTTCAATATACATCTTGCCATATCCAATATGACCATGTTTCTTCTTTCTGCAATTTCATTATGTTGAGGCCAATAAGGAGTAGTTACCTCATGATTGACACCATGTTTTATAAAGAAATATTCAAACATCTTGGTGTGTATTCGCTACCTCCATCTATTCACAGAACTTTGATCTTCTTCTCACTTTGGTTTTCGACAAGTATCTTGAATCTCTTAAAGATTTCAAATACTTCGTCCTTTTTCTTGATCACATAGATCCATAGCTTTCGACTAAACTCATCGACAAACGAAACAAAATATATGTTTCCACCAATGGTATATTCTTCAAATGAGTCACATACATCTGAATGTACTACTTCGAGTATGTAGGATAATCTCATTGGTATAGTTGAAATGAAAGAATTTCTGGATTGCTTTCCGACTAAACAACCTTCACAAAGTTTGACAGGCATCTCAATACTTGGGATACCAGTTACCATTTCTTGAGTAATTAGCTGATTGAGTGATCGAAAGTTTAAATGTCTAAATCTCAAATGCCACAACCAACTATCATTATGGTCGATAACACTTTTTATACATTAAACTTTAATCAAACTGATCATAGTCTTAAATATCCCGTTCTTCGACAGAGGAGATTTCAAGACCAAATTGTTCTAGGTGTCGAAAATTTTTAAAGCTCCATCTTTCATGACAACTGAGAAACTTTTTTAACCAGTTGTCCAACACTTAATAGATTGCACTTTATTCCAGGTACATAGAGCACATCTTTGATCATAACTTTCCCTCCATTACTCATTTGAAAAACTATGTTGCTGGTACCTTCTGTGCAACAAACTATTATCAACAAGTTTTACCTTGCTCTTCTTCGACTCATCGAAATCTGCCAACCACGACTTTTTATTAGTCATGTGATTCGAGCATCCTGAGTCGAGGAACCATCTCTTAGATTTGACATGGTTATCTCCTACTGCAGCCATAACCACCATACCTTTAAAATCATCTGAGTCTTTTCGTGCAAGGTTTGATCCTTCTTCATTGCTTGTCGATCTATTTTCTTTCCTGTACCAACAATTCTTGGAAAAGTGACCCCACTTTTCACAGTTATAGCACTAAACACCTTTTTTATCTTCTTTTTCCTTTTGATAGTTTCCTGCTCCTTTTTTCGAAGATTCAGAAGCCATATCATCGACCTTATTCTTATGGGATTCGACCAAGACTTCTTGCACTAAGTCTTGTTGAACTTGCCTTTGAATTTGTTGGAACCACCATTATTTTTCCATGGCTGAGCCTGCAAAGCTTGCATCGAATCTTGAACTCATTTCCTTTCGACAATCCTAATCTCATATGTTTCCAATAAACCAACCAAATCTTCCAGTTTTAGGGTTTCAACTTGATTGGATTCTTGAATATCTATGATAATGTGATCAAAGTTAGAGGTCAATGCATGCATTACCTTCTCAACTATAATCTTATCAATTAGGGTTTCACCATAACCCTTCATGAGATGGACGAGTTTCTGAACCTTCGACACATACTCTACAATCTTTTTGTCATATTGACAACAATTCATATTATCGACGCAAGGTCTGCAAATTGACAACCTTGACTTTCTCACCTCCTTCATAGTACATGACAAGAATATCTCATGCCTCCTTCGTTGATTCAGCATGAGAGATTCTGTCGAAGTTCACTGCATCGACTGTCGTCTGAATGCAATACGCAGTCTTACAATCCTTCTTCTTGGTTTCGTTGTGGGATTTTTTTGTATCGGTTGCATCTGCATCCATCACAGAAACACCATTAGTAACCACTTCTAAGGTTTCATGAAATCCAAACAGAGATTGCATCTATTTTCTCCATCGAATCCAATTCTTGTCGTTGCAAGTTGAAAGAGAATTCATAATGCTATTGTTACCATTCATCTTAGCATCGATTGTTAGTGAACAACCCACAATCTCAGAAATACGATCTTTGATGTGTGATTCTTGAAAAACGATCAAGAATCTTACCAGGGCTTTAGATATCAATTTGTTAGTGTGTGAGACACTTTTAGTGAGGGGAGAAAGAGAGGATGGAGAAATAAGGATTGTATTATTGATTTGAATTGAATTTTTACAAATAATGATACAAACTAGTCTATTTATATACAACTTATACACTAAGTAGGTTAACAAATCCTAATTGAATTTGGAATTAGATTACACAATTTGAATTATATCTAATATTATATTTAATATTTTAACGCTTGTTAGGAGCGGTTTTTAATATTATAGAATATTTTTTTCTATTTAATTATTTTTTTCATGTATTTTATTTAGAAGCAAAGTCATATACCGTCACCTTAAATTTATGAGTCTTTCATCGTGATTTATTAAAGTTATTATTGGTAGTTTTTACAAAACATGTTGTGGTACCGTGATTTTTAAAGATTTCCAAACAAAAATGGAACTTAATTCATTGAATGATAAAAATAGTATTTTTTGCAACAATACTCATTATATCCGTCACAATTCCTTTCCTCTTTTACTCAAATAGAAAACAACAATTAATATCAAGAGCTCTCTTCTTGAGGGATATGTGAAATGGATTTTGAAGTAAGTTTAGCTAAAATCCCCATGCTTGATGGTGACAACTATGATCTTTAGACTATGAGGGTGGAGTCATACCTTAAAGCTTTGGATATGTGGGAAGCTATGGAAGAGGATTATGAGGTGTTTTCGCTGCTATGGCTCAATTGAAAAATCACAAATAAGAGAAAACTAAAAAGCAAAAGGCAAAGTCATGTTTATATATTGATGTTTCATCAATAATTTTCACAAGAATAATGACTAATGACCCTCAAAGCATAAAGAAATATTGGAATATCTATAGCCAGAATATGCATACTACAGCAAATAACGATTTTCATGACGAAGCTTTCACGTCAATTAGAAAAAAAACTGAGATATGATTCTAAGTTGCGACATGTTTTATTTTTTTATAAAAATAAAAATAACTTCTTCTATCGATTAATGTAAAAACCAAAGGGATAGGCCATTCTAGACATGATTTGAATCCCAACTACTGCAATTTATGTTTTTATTTGTTTGTAAGTGTAAAATAAATGATCTAACCTTTTGGTTTCAATGATAACCGAGGGATAGAATAATCAGATTTTACTATAAAAACACTCGTTAAACAGATTTTAGCCTAATGTTATCTTATTGTAGTCGCCCCACTGTCGCATGTATCATTTTTTGGGATGAATTACAAAATTAAAAAATGTTCTTCTACCTTGAACAAAATATTTTTTCAGTTTTACAATTCATCTCACACAATGGTGTTGTTGTTGTTGAAGGTTTTGAGAAAACCTTTCAATGTTGTTAGTCGAATAAAACAACTATGATTTTCTTGAGTTGACAATATTGATATATTTATTCATAGAAGTTCTTATTGATGGATTGCAAGTGCAAAAAAATATTTTCCAATTTTTTGAACAAACACCTTATTAGAAGTTGGATGCATTCAAAGCATGCACATTATATTCGCTATTGAAAGCAGTAATAATGATAGCATCAACAATCAATCTTGGATACAAATTTCTGATATTCAAGCATCAACAATTATTATGATGGATTGCAAGTGCAGAAAAACCATTGAAGAGTTTTGTTGTAAACAATTTATTTTAATATTCTATGTAGATAATGTAATATTAAAAAATGAATAATAACTATCACCTCGATTTTTAACCTTAACCGAGGTGAAAATATACCTCATATTTATAAATAAACTGAGGGATATAATAGTCACATTTTACTACAAAAAAACTCGTTAAACAGATTTTCCCCTAATCCTTAATTTTATGAAGGCGCCCCAAAGAGAGAAAATATTTAATACCGTCCATTTCATATCTCTTAGATGAATTACAAGTGCAAAAAATAAAAAATTTCTTGGACCTCGATATCATCTAAATCTTGTTGCATACAATATATTTTTAATATTATGTGAAAACAATGTAATTTAAAAAAATGCTTATTACCTTGGTGTTTTGTCATGACTGAGGTGAGAGTTTAAATTATTTTATTTTGTCGTCCATTTAATGATTATCAATGCTCAAGAATCTGCCATTAGTGATCCGCGTGAAAACTAAGGGACATTCATTATAAAAGTTCTCTTACAATATTGGAAATTTAACCTATATGAAACATATGAAGCGCTTGAGATCTAAGGACACTTGGAAAAGTATCTACAATGGATTGCAAGAGCAGAATATCTTCTGGTTTTGAGATTTGTTTTATTAAATTTTTATTTGTACCAAAAATATTTTTTATTATTGATATCAATTATTTATACCTTTTTTTTCCATCAGAAACAAATGCATGCAATATCCATAAAAAATAATCTTACACTCAACATTTGATCTTCACCTAGATTCAATAATTCAAATATCTAAAGTCTAAATCTTAAGGGAATTTGGTTTTTATTTTAATTTTAGTTTTCTGGGTAAACAATGTAATATTTTGGATAAACAATGTAATAATTTAAAAAAATAATAATAATCATACGGCTCGATTATTTGGATAAACCGAGATAAAAGATACACTAGATTTAAAAATAATAAAATTTGTTATTGTTGGGGTTCGAACCCATGTGCATATAACTTTACTCCTCGGTTTTTAATTCACCGAGTTGTTAACTGGAAACTCTCCATAACGTCATTAGTTACCTCGTGTTCTGGACTGGCTCAACAGCTTGACAGGGCCCATTCCAAGACATCTCCTTTTGTACGATCCGCACGATCGTGACCCGGGTTGCCCGCTACCTATCGAGCATGTCGGCCATCTTCCCTCCCGAGCCAGCACCAGCCCAGGATAGTCGACGAGCGTCCTCTCACCCTGCCCGACATCAACGTCGTGCAGGCCACCAGGAACCAACCAGAGAGATGCCCGTAACTAACCCCCTCCTCGGGACCAACGGCTAGTTACGAGCACATCTGTCCGGTTTGACCAAGTCCTAGAAGTTACCTGATTTCACGGACCCGTATATCTAAGCGTGAAATCAGGAACCAATGGCCACGCTCTAAGGGAATTATATAAACCCTCACACTTATGAGGGCCAAATATCCAATATTCACTACTCACTACCTAATATTTTACTTGTACCTCCATGTTCCCACTCTTACTTGATCGTCGGAGTGCCTTACAGGTACAACCCCCTTTTCACCTCAACTTACTTCCCAACTACAGATCATCCTCCCGCCACTCTCTAGTTTCTAATCAACCGACAAGATTCGTGGCGCCGTTTGTGAGAAACTGCTCTCCCCATCTTTCTTCCCTCGGAACTTAAGATTAAAGCAACTTTTTCAAGATTCATCTCTCTAATTATGGCCGACCATGATGATCTTCACATGTCCGGAAAAACCATTCTCTCCCCTGCTCGCAAAACTGACGGAAGCCAAGAACACCCTCACCTCGAGGACAACCTTGGCTTTCGGGACGACAAACCACGTCTCCAGATTCCATTGATACCCGGCATGCTGACGACCAATTCTTGGACAAGGGACACTCCAAGAATCTTGTTGAAGAACTGTCAGAAGTCATGTAACCAGTTCATGTCCCTCTCAATACCGACCCGACCATGGCATCACTACTCACAACTATCAATCAAACCGATGCCCTCATCCTACAACAAAATCAAAGGATAGGATCCTGGGAGAACATGCGATCAAGATCTCCTCCTCGGAGAGCCCGATTACGAAACTCCCCTAGTGAATCGCCACCTTGGCGTGGCCCACCGCCCAGAAAGGAGAGGCGCGAAGTTTCTTTCTTCAAGAAACACAATCACACACCTCCTCCCAGTAATCAAGACTCCCCTTCGTTCAAGAAGAGGAAGGATAACAGGAAAATCAACCGCACTCGACTGCCTTCTCCTGAGCCAAAGCACAAACGAAGGAACCCCTCCCTCAAACGGGACCGTGACGACCGACGGGGGAGAAATTATCGCTCTCCTTCTCTATCTCCCGTCGATAGTGAGGATGACGAGCCCCGTGGCCCGCTATAAAGGGAGATTACTAAAGCTCCACTTCCCATTGGCCTAGAGAAACTGACCACTTTGGGAACCTACGGCGGAACAACAGAGCCTGACGAGCACATCGAGAACATCGACGCTCTCCTCGACTACCGAGGAGTCAGGGGAGCCATCAAATGCAGACTCTTCCCAACCAATCTCAGAAAGGGGCGATGGCATGGTACAAGAGCCTCCCCGATGAATCCATCACCTCATGGAAACAACTCGAGAGGATATTTTCGTGGCATTTCACTGCCTCCTATCGACACTCGAAATCAGAAGTCTCGCTCGAAGCGATAATACAAGGCAAAGACGAGTCTCTGCAGGCATATATTGAACACTTCAACAAGGAAGCTGTCCAAGTCCCGACAACAGACAATATGAAGAAGAACCTCCTCGAGCGCGGGCTTTGTCCCCGCAGTGACTTTTCCAAAGTTATGGACATAGAAACACCAACCGCGCTCGATTACCTTCTCCTAAAGGCGCAGACGTATATACAGTACGAGGAGAAGGAAACGACCAACAGCGCTCGGGAATCTAGGCACAAAGAGAGTGCCAAATCCTCAAAGAACGGTGAACCCTCGATATTCCTTTGGGGAGAGAAGAAACGGGAGGACAAGTCCCGTGATCCCAAAGACAACAAGGGGCCAGCCGGTCATTTCCACGACTACACCCCATTGACAACCTCAAGGGAGTGTATTCTTTCTGAATGTGCTAATTCTGAACTCAACAAGCCGGGGTGTGCTTCCCCCAACAAACATCGTCCAAGCCAGGAACCAACAAGATCAAGTATTGCAGGCTCCACAAGAGTCACAGTCACAACACAGAGGATTGCATTCATCTCAAGGATGAAATCGAAATACTGATCAGAGACGGGCACCTCAAGCAGTATAAAAAGAAGGAAGGTGCCCACGATGAAGCACCAGAAACCAAGAACGTCGAGGAAGGGAAGAAATACCCCAACCTCGACCCCATTGCAGTCGCCATGAGCATCTCACGGCCAGAAAACTTCTATTTTCCGGACATGGAGAACGTCCCCCTGTACTTCTTCTTCCACAGTCCGTGGGAATCCTTCCCCGCAGCCATGGTCATCTCCGGCGGAGGATTCAACAGGCACACAGTTGGATCGATAAAGAGGAGGTTCGACCAACTCATTGAGGCCAACTCAGATATGGATGCCATGCTCGATAAATTCTGAGGAGGATCTCATCCCCTCACCTTCTACAGGGAGGAGTTGCCGGGCGGGGCCTTGAATTCGAGCATCCCACTACTCGTGAAAGCTCAGATGGTTAATTTTGACATGCATCGCATTCTGGTCGACCAAGGATGTTCAGTGAACATTATGTATGCCCAACTGTTCACCACCTTACAGCTGAACGAGATCCACCTGACCCCCTACGTGGGATCTGACCTCCAGGGTTTCAACGGGGCCAACATGAAGCCTTAGGGACATGTTGAGTTGATCGTCACATTCGGGAGAGGGGTGATGGCCAGAGTTATCAAGACCCAATTTTTGTTGGTAGATTGCCCGTCTCTCTACCAGTGCCTCTTCGGGAGACCCACTCTCGCCGAACTCATCGCGGTCCCTTCTACCGTTCATCTCAAGATGAAGTATTACATCGTCGAAGGCTTGGTCGCCACCCTCCACGGGGACATCCAAGCTGCCAGAAGGTGCGTCGAAGCCTCTGCCAAAGGACTCAGTTCCATCAGCACCCAACCTTAGATGACCACCAGAGCCCCATTGCCCTCCTGTTCCGAGGAGGTCAAGCCGTTGCCGAGGGTTGATATCATTGACCTCGACAGTCGCTTATCTATGGAAGACCATGTTGAGAAAAGGAGCAGGGGGGAGGAGCAGATGGTCGAAGACAAAGATCCAACTTCCTCTGCTGATCGTAGTGAACTCTCAAGTCACGCACGACCCATCTCGGATGGCGACTTAGAGCTAGTTCCTCTCGGAGAAGACCCCACCAGGGGAGTGAAAATCGGAGCAGACCTCCCCGACCTGGCAAAAAGGTAACTCAAAGCTTACCTAAGGGAAAATGCCGATCTGTTCGCATGGAGTGCGGCCGAGATGCCCAGTTTAGACCCTGAGGTCGCATGCCATCACCTAACCATTGATCCCACCATCAAGGCGGTCGTGCAACGCAGAAGAAAACAGTCGTCCGAGAAAGCAAAGGCTGTAGAACTAGTTGTAAAAGACCTCCTAGAGGCACATTTTATTTCTGAAGCTCGGTACACAACCTGACTCTCGAATGTAGTCCTTGTTAAAAAATCAAATGGAAAATGGCGCATGTGTATTGACTATACTGATCTCTATTGGAAAACTGGTCGATGATCTCTATTGGAAAACTGGTCGATAACTCAGCCAATTTTAAATTTCTATCTTTCATGGACACATACTCTGGTTATAACCAGATACCCATGGCAAAAACGGATAAAAATATACCGCTTTCATGATCGAGTCAGACAATTATTACTACAACATAATATCCTTCGGCCTAAAAAATGCGGGCGCTACTTACCAACGCATGATGAACAAAGTCTTTCATAACTAAATAGGCGACATGCTCGTAGTCTATATGGACGACATGATCGTCAAGTCCACCGAAGAGATCGACCATGCCGCCCACTTGAAAATAGTATTCCAGCAAGCTCAAAAATGCCGGATGCGATTCAACCCGGAAAAATGAACCTTCAGCTACGGGAAGGAAAGTTCCTCGGATTCTATTTAACAGAACGAGGCATCGAGGTAAACCCCGATAAATGTCGGGCATTTTCTGAATTTCCGATGCCCACCTCGAAGAAATCCATCCAGATCTTGAATGACATGCTCACTTCTCTTTCTCGATTCATGGAAAAGTCTGCCCAGTACGCGCTTCCCTTGTTCAAACTCCTACGCGAGGAAGCCACCTTCGTATGGACACCTGAATAAGAACAAGACCTCGTCGATTTGAAAAGAGCGCTATCGCAGCCGCCCGTCCTAGCTCGACCTGAGAAAGACGAGGTCCTCTACCTCTATCTGACCGTCGCCTCTGAGGCAATAAGCACGACTATTGTACCCCAAAATTTGTCCTCTTATTTCTCGAGAATTTCCTCCCAAAATATCTCATGACATCAAGTTTGCAGCGCTGATACATCAATTTATGTTTGGAATTGGCACAAGGATAAAATGGTCAGTTGCACACTGAAAAGTCAAACTTTGACTTTTGGATCAAAATCAAGTTTCAAGAATCATATTTCATCAAGACATGTTGGAATATGAAGATTGTTCATCAAGAAATCAAGAAAGTCAAAATTCATTTTGAAAAGTCAAACTTTTCAAGACTTAGAAATTTTTCTAAGTGTTAGAAAGTTCATTTTTTTCATAACTTCATGCCATTCTTTCACCAAGACGCAAGATGATTCAAGGAGAACTTTCAACATGAAAGTTGTAGATCCCGATGAGATCTACAACTTTGCTTTGCTGATCAAATCCCTGAAGTGCTTGGATTTGAGTTATAAGTTCATGAAGTCATGACATTTTCATTTAACACTTAGAGAAATTTTCAACAGATTTTGTTCAGGATTTTATCCCAACTTCTTGGCATTTTTTCACATAGTTACAAGATGATTTTGTCAAAATGGACAACATGAAAGTTGTAGAGGGTGTTTAAGGCTTTCCAAAACATCCAAGAGAATTAATTTATCATACTTGAGCTAGGAGATTCAAGGGCTTGAAGTTGGGCATCCATCCTTGAATTGCAAGTCATTCTAGTGAAAAACCCATAACAAAACCCTTATGCTATGCTACATAATCTTATTATGCAGACCTTCTTGCTTGAAAATCTCTACATAATTTAATGTTTACACAAGAGCATGAGCTATTACCCAAGTGTTTGAGCCATTGTCCAAAAGATCTTTCCATTTATGGCATAAAGGCACCATTGCTACTCTTGAAAATCAAGCCTTTTGGTACAAAGTTTATCTTAAGCCCATACCTTGATTGTTGTTGATTATACTCCACCATAAATCATGGGAAGTAGCTTCTCAATACCAACAACTTTGGTACTTCATCTTGGGACTATGGAGTACTTAACTTAGTTTGATCTTTGTAATCTAACCAAACCATAACATGCTGTTCTAAAAACCCAATCAGCTCATATGTATAAACCCCTTACCTATAAATAGAAGAATCATTTGCAAGAGAAAGAGGTTAGAAAAAATAGAGAGAAAAGCCATAAGTTTTATTGGTAAACCCTCAAAATCTCATATTCACAAAATCCATAACAGTCAACAAAACTTCCACTCTTGAGTTTTAAAGTCCAAATCTTTGAACCTCTCATACCTTGAAAATTATGTCCAACCATCTAAACACTCCACATACATCATATATAATTTGTTCAAACACAAGAAAAACTTCTAAAACATCACTATCATCACTTCCCAAGCTCAACAACAGCCCATACAGCAGCTCAAACTCACAACACAAGTTTCAGTTTCATGGTAAGTTTTCTTGATTTTGAACTCTTCATACAAGCATCATTAATGGTTCATTTGTGAAGATAAAATGTAGATATCATTTCCTTAAAGCTAAACATATGCTTGCTTTTCATTTTCACTAACCATGTGTTGAGAATTGACTTTTACATGTAGCAAAACAGTGATAAAAACAAAAAACAGCAGTTATGCGTCGACACGAAATGCTATGAGTCGACACATATTATGTCCAAAACAGGTTATGAGCCTATGCAAACTATTATGTGTCAATACGAAATGTTGCATGAGTCGATACAAAATGCGAATGCGTCGACTCATACTGAGTTATTTTTCATTTTTCAGCAGCAAGGAAGTTTTCGTATCAATACATAATGGCATGCGTCAATACATAAATTGTTTTCGTATCAATACATAATGGCATGTGTTGTAACCCAAAATTTTCTCCCTCATTTTACTCAAAACATACTCCTAGTGGTCCTCAATTTGCTCAAGATTTCCCAAGAGTTGACCAGACAAACTCTCTCCTAAGGCAATGTATCTTAAACTAGGGTTTCCATTTCCATCAAGATGGGGGGACTCCAAAGACTTAATATTATCTCCATGGTCCTAATATGTTATCAAGACCCTCCATGCCAAATTTCAAGCCTTGCACAAGAAGTTTGCTCAGTCAAATGCTCAGATGCTTGAGAATCGACTGTATTAGGTCAAAAGTGAATTGTGGCCCACATACAGTCAAACTTCAAGATTTTTGGTCAACGTCAACATTTTGAAGTTATATACATCATTTTATCAAGGGTTGATCATGATTCCTCAAGGAATGCCCCAAATTCCTCAAAACCCAAAAGTTGATAAATTAGGGTTTCTTAGGAAAAGTCAACCAAACTTTGACCAAGCATAATTTCCTCATACTTTATTAGAAATTTTCCATCCAAATCTCATTTTGAAGAGGATGAAATTCCCTACAACTCATCTTCATCCCTCAAGTCCAAAGTATGCACTCACAAAAAGATATGAATTTCCATATTATAGGTCCTTTTGAAAAGTCAACAAAAACACTTTTTGGGTCAAAGCTTCTTACATGAACATGGAAGACCCAATTGAGATGAGACCAAAAGGGTTGTTTAGGGGACATCCTAATCTTTCTAAAAAGTCCAAGAATACCTCTCTAGGGTTAAAATTGGAAGAGATATGCCTTATCAATGTTGACCATTTTTGCAAAATTGCCAAAAGTAAAAAATGCTCAAAATTGCATTTTTTGCCAAATGGGCCTAACATTTTATGTTTGCAACTCACTTATAACATGGTCCAAGACCCAAATATTCACTCACATGTTTTTTGCTTCATTATTTATTTTATTTTGATTTTTTATTAATTAAAAATTGAATTAAATCAAATAAATGGTAAATAATAGCAAAGATTTGTTTTGATTGGATTTTTGGACAAAATCACAAGCTCCTTAGGCTGGCATATCAAGATCAAATCGAATCAAAGTTAATTGGAACAAGAATGACATGATTAGGATAAATTTGGAAGGATATCATACAACATGAAAACCAAATCAAATCTTCAAAAGTTGCAAAGATACCAACTATTTTTATAACCCTATTCACTTAGGGATATATAGAGAGCAAGAGCAGACAAAAAGACAAGAGGTTGCAGTCGTGAAGAACCCCAGAACAAACTCAAAATTTTTCAAAAAAGTGGTGATCTGATCTCTACCCTAGAGGACAATTCAAGGCCTTCCAACATTCCTAAGCGATTCCTGGACCTTCCCAGAAGCTAACCCAATCGATTGCAGGTCCTTTCACGCCCAGAATCGCTCGTTACATCTCATACGGTTTGCTTGTTTTCTTCAAATCGATTACAACCATTCTTTCCTCATTAGCATGATTTAATGATATATTTGTGATCATTGATGTATTTCTAACATGTCTGGATTGTTTAATTGGATTTTTGAGGCTTATACGTGTGACTGCCATGGCTAGGGGTTGAGGTCACGGTTTGGGGTTTCTTGATACAGGTAAAATTGGCCTACACAAAGGGTACCATCGTACTCGTGAGGTCAAAACAATATGATTGGTGTAGACATAATTCATTTATCATGCTTGTCCTAGGTTTTGGAAATTGGCAGGGTTTTAGTTGCAGACGTTTTCCGTAGGTATAAGTTACTTACCTAAAGCGACGGACAAGCGAATAAGAAGATAACGTGGCAGCCAACCACTGGACCATTCAAACTGGCACATGTTTTTTTTGTTTTGTCCACTAATTCACCTTGTTTTCATATAATATGGTGTGTTTTCATTATAATAACAAGCAAGACATGTAGCCCAGATGGCAAGCGTGCACGTTGGAAAGGGTAGAGGACCTGGGTTCGATCCCAGGTCCCAACAACTTTCTTATTTTAATTGTTCTTTGCAGGATCTTATGCATCACCATCTCAAGCGTCTACTATGTGCCATCAACATCCATCCATGGGATTCACCATCAGTCCAATCCAACGCCCCACCTGCCAGAGACTATGGTACACCATCAGGAGGGAGCACCACTAGATCCAGCGCTGACTGGGCTTCAGCTTGGTGGGCCTAAGCAAATTTCACAAATACACCCCCTCCAATTGCTTAAACAGACCCATTCTTCTCTTTTTTTATTATTTATTATTTTTATTTCTTTTTAATTAATCTCTAACCATATTTCTTTTAAAATAACATCAAAATTATTTTTAAATCACAAAAAACACCAAATAATCTTTTTTTTCAGAAAAAATATTTATTTTCTTTAATTAATTAATTTAATTAAAAATTAGGTTAATTTAACTCCTTTTTATAATTAAAATCAATTAGAAATTAGGATTTGATTTTTGTAAATAATTAATTTTTTCTTTTAAAAATAACTTAAATATTTTTTTCCTCAAATAGATTTTAGGTTTTCTAATCGTCCTCGCATTTAATTTGTCGCGCGTTTTAATTACTTTTTTTAATTATTTTGTAATTGCTCCGAGGTTGTAATAGCTTTAATTAGGTTTTAATTTCGCATTTTAATTTCAGTCAAAATAGTTCTGTATCTGCGAAAGCCATGTAATAGTTAGGATTTCTATTTTCGCGCTTTAATTTCCACAATTATAAACTGTTAGATGTATGCTAATAGGATTGTATGGCAAGAATATTTGAAAATTAAAATAGTAGATAACCTAAATGTGCAAAGACAAATTAACTGAAAAAAATTCACTCGCACATGCTCACTCCTAGGGTTTACTCCACTTCGGCTGCCTTCAGTTAAGCGGTCATGAAGTATAGGGTTTGTTAGTGGTCGTCCTCTAGCTCCGAAAGATCTCAAATGACCCATTCGGATGTTGCCTCGGAAAAGATATTTAAGGCTTTAGGATGACTACTAACACCTCTTAGCATTGCTTTTATGATCATATCTGTCCCTTCGAATGCCCCTTAAAACTCCAATGACGGTGCTACCTATTCCTTAATAATGGGGGATAGCGCTGTCTAAAGGAAAGCGAACAGTCTTTTTCGAGTAGGTAGATAGTTCCTAGGGACTTGCTCAAACAAAAAAATTTCACACCAACACTTTTCAAACAATTTTCAAAACAACTTCGTCACATCCTTGAGGACAAATATAAGGGTTATCACGAAGTAAAATTTTTTCAAAACAAGCACACACAAGCAATTTAAAAAATGAGCAAGTACCTAAGAGCCCGTGGAAAAACACGGATAGTGTTGTACCTCAAAATTTGCCCTCTCAATTCATCAACATTTTCTCATCACAAGACTCTTGGAACTCAAGATCAAGCTAGGGTTTGCTCTGCTCAAGACACCTCCTTGCATTGTTGACCTAAATTAGGGTTTGAGTTTGCACAGGGATGTTTTGACCCACAATACCCAACATGACTTTCATACTTCATGTTGGACTCACAAGTTTATCCATACCAAGTTTCAAGCGTTGATTCAAATTTTTGCCCAGTCAATTGGACAATTGACCTAAAAATCAGCTGTATTGGGGAAAAAGTCAACTGAGGCCAATTTACAGTCAAACCTCATGAATTTTCACCTACATCAACATTATGAACTCATATGAACCATTTGATCAAGTTTGGATCATAATTCCACAAGAAATTTGATCAGATCACCAAAAGGGCAAAATGGTCATTTTTAGGGTTTTGACTGTACAAAGGCAATTTTTGACTGTTTGACCTAGCCAATGGCAAATCAAGCTCAACCATGGACTCAAGGACTCAATGACATCATCTTGACCCATTCAACAAGTTCAAAAGATCTCAAATGCATAGGATCAACAGATGAATTTTTCAGTCAACTGATCAAAAATTGACTGTACACTGAAAAGTCAAACTTTGACTTTTTGGTCAAAATCAAGTGCCAAGGGTCATTTTTCATCAAAACATTTCAAATTATGAAACTTGTTCATCAAGAAACCCAAAATTGCAAATTAGGGTTTAAAATGGAAAAATTTCATAACTTAAAAATTTTATAAGTTATAAAATTTTCTTATTTTTTCCTAACTTTGTCCCATTTTTTCACCAAGATGAAAATGGATTTAAACAAAACTTGAAACATGAAAGTTATAGTCCATCACAAAGTCTACAACTTTTAATCACAAAGTTTTCTCAAAAGAAGCTTGGATCTCAAGTTATGATTTTTGGAACAAGGGTACCTTAAACTTTTAACTTAGAGAAATTTTGCCCTAGTTTAGGCAGGATTTTGACCCATCTTCTTGGCCATTTTTCACATAGTTCCACTTGGAGTATTAAGTTGCATTTCAAAGATGGATTATATTACATGTTGAAAGCTTTCCAAATTGTCCAAGAACTCCTCAAACACCTTTGTGGTTAGGGAGAATCAAATGCTTGAAGTTGGCAAAAACTCACTTTGCAACCATGGCCAATACATGTTCATACCACTTGCCAAGTCTGACCAAGCTAGCTTATTACACAATTAAAGGCCTCTAAACCAGTTTGTACTCCATAATTTAATGTAAATCCATTGAGCCAATGCATTGTCTTCGTCATTAGGGTATTGTACACAAGTTTAATCCCTAAATGGTAAAAGGCACATTTCCATTTTTGCAAAAGGTTGCTTTATGTCAAACCACTAATCCTTGAGCCTTGAACAAGATCTTATGCTGTCAACCAAATCCACAAAACTTGGGGCCAAGCTTGCACAATGTATGCAGGGTTAGAGCTAGCCTGTACAGGCCTGCTCCTTGTCACTTCTTATTTTGCTTCATAACCAAGGCATTATGCAAAAAGCCAACATCTCACACATCTGATAAAACTAACTCAAGCAAAGTTATCAAACAAGTTTCATACACTCTTGCAAGTCAGAAGCACGAGCCTTTCACCCCTAAAGCATCCTCATACTCCAAAACCCCATTTTCTTACAAAACAGGGCCAGTTCTGCATTTTGCAAGCCACCATCAAATTCCCTCATGTGTTTTGTCCAAAACTACTTCAAACACATTCCAATCAACATACCTGAGCTATCCAGACCATTTACAAGTTGTTGTAACTCCATTAACACACATTTCCATTTTTGTTTGGAAGCTTTGCAGGTTGAGTTCTGTAGCACGATTCAGACCACTTCAAAACAAACTAAGCATTGGGAAAGGTTCAGTGGACATCGGGCAAGCTCAAAAGAACCTCAAGCACCATTGAAAGTTGCTGCATTGTCCAGCTCGAACTCAACTGAAACAAGTATTTCATGAACTTCTATCTCTCTATTTAGGAATAGTTAGACTTAGGTTTATGAATGAAAGATGTTGTATTCATAGCCCTGAAACCATACATGTGCTTAGTTTTCATTTATATTAATCGTGCTAGGAGAATTTCATCCATGAACTTTCTGAAAAAACTAGGTTAGAAATTAGGGCCAGAGAAATTCTCTCTGGTCTTTGAGAGTTAGCTTATGTTTTTTATAAGGTTAGATTCGTTGTTTGATGCTCTACAAGTTTTATGTTTGTCAAAAAAGCACTGAATCAGGAGATACAAGTTTGTGTAGAAAGCGCGCGTTTTGGTGTTTGAACAGAGGAAGAAGATGAAGCTGATGGGCTGGGCCTGGTTATTTTTGCTTCTAACACTTGCATTTTCAGTTCACACCCCCTGGCCTATTTCTTTGTATTTTTATCATTTTTGCAATTTTATTTCATTTCTGATTTTGATATTTTATTTTTAAATATAAAAAATGATTAAAAAATATTTTTATATTTTTTTACATTTATTTGGTATTTATTTTAATTATTTCTAGCATTAATACATTAAATACTTTATATTTATTTTGTTTAAATTTAAAAAATAATACAAATAATACCTTTATTTTCATTTTCATTTTTATTCACATTTGAAAATGTTTTCTTGAAATATATACATTTTTGTAAATAATTTTTTTATTTTTTTTTACATATTTAACATATTTAATATATATATATATATATATATATATATATATATATATATATATATATATATATATATATATATATATATATATATATATATATATATATATATATATATATATATATATATATATATATATATATATATATATATATATATATATATATATATATATATATATATATATATATATATATATATATATATATATATATATATATATATATATATATATATATATATATATATATATATATATATATATATATATATATATATATATATATATATATATATATATATATATATATATATATATATATATATATATATATATATATATATATTTTATTTTATTAAAAGCATAGAATAAAAACACAAAAATATTATCTTTTATTTTTATTATTATTTATATTAAAAAATACATTTTTTGGATATATTTCATTTTTATACATGTTAATATATTTTTGTACATAAATAATACATTATATTTATTTTCTTAAGAAACTAGGGTTTTTTTTGCCCTAAAAACAAATAAATTAACTTTTTATTTAGTTCTTTACATTTCTTTACATAAAAAATACTTTTTGCATACATGAACAAATAAAAACTTTTTTTTGCATAATACATTTTATTTAATATTTGTTTATTATATTTAGTTAAATATTGTACATTTAAATATTATGCCTTGCAAATTCAATTTGGATGTAATAGTAATTAGGGTTTTATATTTCTTGCAAAATAATCCCCTATTCAAATTTGTACCCCCCTCCCTATATCATGTTGTAATAGTATAGAATTTAAATTCTCGCACCTTTAAGCTTTCAATTATGCCATGATTAGAATTAGGGTTTGTATGTAAAAATCAAAACCAACAAATAGTTTGATCTTATCAAAGACAAAAATGCATGAAAAAACAAACACAATGCACACTTGCACCCCTAGGGTTTCAATCCACTTGTTGCCTTCAAAAATGGGCCACAGTATGCATGTTGAGTACTTTGGAAAAGCAAAAACAAAACAAAAACCATAGTCCCTCGATGACGCTATCTGAGTTGCCTAAACAACATGATCAAGTCCCTCAAGAAAATTGCCAAAAATACTTGACACTATTGCTATCATGGTCTATACGATGACCCGCGCCTGTCCTATTTAACATCCTAACACAAGGTTGTTCACCAAATACAATGGTGAAACAACACTGTTAAAAGGGTTAAAAACATAAGAAAGATCTTTGAGTAAAATAGGGTAGACAACTCTTAGTTACTTGATCAAAACTTGCAAAAAACATCCTTGCTATTTTCAAACACACTTCACAATACAATTTCAAAACCCTACTTTCAAACATTGAAAACTTTTCAAAAGACAAAAACACCTTTGTATACATTCAATCAAGAATCATTACAAAGGTTGCCACAACGATGACCTCTTTTCAAAACATCTTTCAAAATCACACACAAAGCACCATTTCAAACAATTGAAAAAGCAAAGCAAGTGATCTAAACAAGTAACTAAGAGCCCATGGATAACCATGGATAGAAAGGGTGCTAATACCTTCCCTTTCTATAATCTACTCCCCGAACCCAAGAAAACATCTCAAAGGTCTTTCCTGTGCTTTTTGACCTTTCCTTAGGATAAAATAAAAAGTCGGTGGCGACTCTTGCTAAACCGAAACATTTGCGAACACAAACGCAAAATCCCAAGTCAGTTCTCCCACCGTATCACCAGAACTGGCGACTCTGCTGGGGAAAACTTTAAAAGTGGAGTAACCTTAGGGCTTAGATCACCCTTTGCATGATTATATTGCTTTCTTTGATTGCTTTACATTTGGTTCTCTTGTTTGGGCTTGAAATCCTCTACCCGGATTTGGGAAACATTCATAGGTAAATAACAATACGTTGTGGAAACTGTGCGGGGTATACCGACATGGTTGAAGCAATAGCTATATTAGTGTGACATATTTGTGAGTACCGGTAGCCTTTGAGTCAATCAAAGAGAATACAGGGCTGCTGAGTGATGTCATGAATCACTAATGAACTCTTAGAACCTTACTTAACCATCTTGGCCTTTTATTAGGGGTAGTGAGATGACAGGCTTGGGTGCAGTCCGAAGTTGGTAGATACTCGATACTACACTCATTAAGGGTTGTTTTCTTGGAATATTTTGGTCACTAGTTAAGTGGCTAAACCAAAACCATGAACATAGAAAACAATCCAATGATATTGAGCTCCTTAGAACCCGATTACTATTTATAGGACAGGTTTGAACCAACTAACTTCAAGAGGGTATTTACCTATGAAACCTCATGCAAGCCTGAAACTAGGGTTTTGTGTGACTTGCTTGTACATGTGCTTGTGCATACATCATGAACATCATAAAGCATCATATGCATTCACTAACCATTTCAAGGGTTTGGATCTTCATCTTTGTCCTTGTTTTGTAGGTCATGGAATCTCTTCGCAGGAAAACAATTCAAGTCAACCTTGTGAGAATCCCTCCTCAACTCAAGGAGCTCACTTCCAGGATTCCAGAGAATTCTCTCTTCAGTGAAAGATATGGTAGACTTCTCAGCTTGGTCAACTCCAACATTGAAGAAGACATGGTGAAAGTTCTCTTCCAGTTCTTTGACCCCCTACACCACTGTTTCACATTTCCTGATTATCAACTAGTACCCACTTTGGAGGAATTTTCTCAACTCCTGAGAATTCCTATTCTTCATCAACTACCCTACAACGGTACGGAAAAAGAACCAAAGCCTGAAGATGTTGCTCAAGCATTACACTTGCAACCATCTAACATCAAGGGACATTGGGAAACCAGAAGCAGTGTCAAGGGTTTCTTGGCAAAGTTTCTGTTTGAGAAAGCACAAGACTGGTGGAATTCTCTTGATCTACAAGCCTTTGAAGAGATTGTGGCACTCCTTATCTATGGGTTGGTCTTATTCCCAAATCCTGATCAACTTATATATGTGAATGCTGTCAAGATTTTCATATCCAGGAATCCTATACCTACATTGCTTAGGGACATCCTACACTCATTTTACACACAAACAATGAGGAAAAGAGGTGTTCTCATGTGCTGTACTCCTCTCCTAGCAAGGTGGTTTATTTCTCACCTTCCACAATCAGTTTTGAAGAATGAGCAGGGATTAAGGTGGTCACAATGATTGATGACCCTCACACATTCTGATGTACATTGGTGTTCTCGGTCCAGAGAAAATGTCATCATCATTGATCATTGTGGGGAATTCCCTAATGTCCCACTACTTGGCATTAGGGGAGGCATTACCTACAACCCCTGTTTAGCTCTAAGACTGTTTGGATATGCTCGGAGGGATGGCCCTCATGACATGTTGATTCCTGATCTAGTTTTTGACTTCGACAACGATGCGCAAGGACTTCGACAAAGGTTCATCAGAGCTTGGAGGATGCCCAACAAGGTGGATAGTAAGACACTGGGGCACAAAAATTCCATCCCCCTTGAGCCTTACCTCAAGTGGGTACGAACTCGCGCCCAGAATCTTATGATGCCATATCCTCACATTCTCCCCTTGATCAAAGAGCCTGTTATGGAAGGAGAGGTTCCATACACCATCCTACATCCTGACATGCCAACATCATGGGAAGAAATGCAAAAGAGTTGGATCCAACTCAAGGAAGAATGGAATACTTTTGAAGCCAACTTCTATGCCCGTGAGAAGAAGGTTTTGGAGCTTACCCGCCGACTTCATGAGGAGGAAACTCTCAACACTTACATCGCACCAAAGAGGATGCGCAATGTCTTTTTACATTAAGAATTTTGTAATATTTTTCCCATGGGGCACTTATGTACTAACAATTTCTTCTTAATATGACGTGTGTTCCTTTTTGTTTGCAACAAATTTGAATTTCTGAATCCTTGAATGCATTACATGAATAACATACCATTCATCATATGCATAAACAGGTCTTCACACCAGGTTTCCTTATCTTTCTGCTGTTTATTTCAGCAAGATGGATTTGGAGCAGACGGTTAAGGATCTGCAAGCACAGAATTCTCAATTCCAGCAACTCCTCATGACCTTAGCAAAGGGTCAAGAGGACCTTAGAGCACTGTTGGAAAAGAATAAGGAGAAAAAGAAGAAAAGGCCCGGAGTAGCCAATTTTGGAAGAAGGTTTGAAAGCAACGCTAGAAAAGTTCTCGAGTCCCCCTCAACGTCTGATGAAGGGGCTGGTAAAGGAAAAGGGGTTGCGGTACCATCTGAATCTGAAGTTGAAGAGGAGGAAGAGGAAGAAGATGAAGATTACTCTGAACAACAATATCCCCCGGCGGATGATAAATATAAGAATCTTGAGGATAAATTGGCAGCCATGGAGTTGCAGAGGGTACCTGGTTTAGATTTGAAGAACTAGGGTTGGTCGCTGGGATCATCATTCCTCCAAAGTTCAAAGTACCAACATTTCCTAAGTATGACAGACTGTCCTGCCCAAAGATGCATCTGAGATCCTATGTCAGAAAGATCCAACCCCACTCATCTGATAAAGACCTTTGGGTACACTTTTTCCAAGACAGTTTGTTAGGCACACAATTGGACTGGTACTATCAACTCGAGAGATCAGAGGTTCACAATTGGGAAGACTTAGCTGCTGCTTTTTATCGTCAATACCAATACAATGTTGATTTGGCGCCCACTCGTACTCAGCTATAAAGTATGGGAATGACTTCCAATGAAGGGTTTAAAGAGTATGCCCAGAAGTGGCATGATCTGGCTGGAAGGGTGCAGCCACCTTTGTCAGATAGGGAGTTGGTTGACATGTTTATGGGGACCCTGTCTGGCCCTTTCTTCAATCATTTAATCAAGAGTTCTTCCATGGGATTTACTGAACTAATTTTGACCGGCGAAAGGGTCGAGGCCGGTATTAAAAGTAGTAAGATTCAGAAAGATACATCCGCGTCCACTGCTGTTAAGAAAACCTTCCCATCTAAGAAGGAAGCCTCTGCTGTTTACTATCAGAAAAGTCAGGGAAGAACCGAGCTCCGGCCAACTGTAAGGGCTGTGATGATTCAAAACTCTTCAAATGATCAGCCTCGCAGCAATCAATCGAGACTAATCAACAATAGGTAGAAAGGCCACAACGGCAGTTCACCCGAATCAACATGACGCCAGCTCAAGTACTCCCTCATTTGTTAAAACTGAATTTTACCAGTTTGAAGGAAGCGCCAAAGAACCCTAATACCTCCTCTCCATACTACCACTCCAATGCTAAGTGTGCTTACCACTCTAACAGTGTTGGGCACGATACCAATAATTGTTGGGCGCTTAAGAACAAAATCCAAGACCTGATTGACGCCAAGGAAGTAGAATTTGATGCTCCTGAGAAGCCCAATGTGATATCTGCTCCGATGCCCAAGCACGACCATAATGTTCATGCCGTTATGAAAGACCTTCATGTTACTGATGTTGATGACCTTTTGACTCCTTTACTAGTGATTAAAGAGAATTTGATGAGAGCCGGGATATTCCCAGGCTGTGGGAAGGACTGTTACTTTTGTTTGAACATACGAGCTGACTGCCCAATGTTGAAATCAGGTGTCCAACGCCTGATGGATACCCAAGAGATACTCTTCCAAAAAAACCCTGTTGATACCTTCACTCTTGTTACTCCTGCTACTTTTGCTACTTCAACCAACGATATTGCAATTATAACCATTTCCGACAATCCTCCCAAGGCTTGTAAAAGGTCTGTCAGGATTACGCCCGACCCTAAATTTGTACCATTAAAAATCACCATGCCGGAACCTGTCCCGTATCAATCTAGCAAAACGATACCATGAAACTATGGAGGAGAAATCTTCTATCATGGTATCAAACAGATTGAAGCAGTCCAAGAGAATTCTGAAGAGGAAATCCCTTACATAGGGAACATCGCGGGAACAAGCAAGATAACCTGCAGCGGCCGGATCTTTTCTCCGGAGATTGCTCCCCCTCGGGCAGTTTTCGGACCCTCGAAAGCTTCTGCACCTGTTAGGTCATCTGTGCAAGACCCGGTAATTGAAGAATTGGATACTCCTGAAGTAAGACCATCTGTTGATACTACCAATAAGGGTAAGGGGATACTGGAGAGCCTATCAGGACGAAGGCTCATGCTGTGGTTATCCCCGAAACCACCCAGAAAGAAATGGATGAAATCTTGAAAATAATCAGAAAGAGTGACTACGACGTCGTGGAACAGCTAGGGCAGACCCCTTCTAAAATTTCAATGTTGGCTCTTCTACTTTGTTCTGAGGCCCATGCTAAGGCCCTGATCAAATTTTTGAAGGCGGCACATGTACCCCAAGAGACTTCGGCTGACCAGTTTCAGGAGTGTGTGACCAGTCTTACTGCTGATAATGGCCTTGGATTTTCCGATGCTGACTTAACTCCCAAAGGAAGGAAACACAACGACGCGCTACATGTCTCAGTTGAATGCAGGGGAACCACCCTCGCCCATGTCTTAGTTGATACTGGTTCTTCCTTGAATGTGCTGCCGAAGAAAGCCCTAGACCGTTTGGACTGCGAAGGATTGACCCTAAAACCTAGTAACATCGTTGTTAGGGCCTTTGATTGGTCCAAAAGAATGGTTCACGGAGAGGTTGACATTCCTATCAAAGTAGGCACAGAAGTTTTCAACTCCACCTTTTATGTGATGGACATCCGTCCTTCATATTCGTGCTTGTTAGGAAGACCGTGGATCCATTATGCTGGGGCAGTTACCTCCTCTTTGCACCAAATGCTGAAATATCCTGTTAAAGGTAAAATTATCACGGTGCCCGGCGAGGAAGAGTACATGATAAGTCACCTCAATTCCTTCCGCTATGTGGAATTGGATGGCGAGTTCATCGAAACACCTTTCCAACATTTTGAGGAAGTTTCTCCTGAGGTAGCAGTTGCGAAGACAATGGTTGAGGTGCCTATCGTTCCTAAGCATGTGCCTAGGATGGAATCTCTCAAGGATGCAGAGGCGGTGATCAAAGAAGGGAAGAGTACAGTATGGGGGTAATTTCCTGATTTTCCCCATAAGACGGACAAATTTGGACTAGGGTTTACCGCTGCAGGACAAAAGGCTATGCGTCGCTCCAAGATTGGAAGACCACCTGTCAAAATCACCTACCACGGAATCAATGTTGTAGAAGATGAAGATGAAGAGGGCCACTTTGAAGATTGGATCTTTCCAACCGTCGAAGGGGGTTTAAGCAACTGGGAAGCAAAGGATTTTATTCCCATCACCTTTATCAACCAGTAATTTTATCTTTGAACAATTTCCTATTTGTTGGTCTGTAATAACTAAACAATTCGCACACTATTTTCACCTCATGCCTTGCCCGGGGCATGTAGGTCCATTTGTAAGGGCTTGATTTTCTTCATTATCATATGCCATGTTTTAATGAATCATTGGACATTTTTCATCTATAAATTGTTGTGTTCATTTTCTTTCCTTTTGCATTTTGTTTTGTTTGAGGATGGCTATCCCTTACACACACCAACACTCACAAATGCAGGTACCCATCTACTCCGGATTCCATGGGTGACTATTCTGTTTTAGCCTTCTATAACTCTGAGGATTTGGTCAATCATGCTGAGTACGAAGTTGACGAAGAATGTGAAGTGCCGGGAGAGTTAGCCAGACTTTTGCAACAAGAAGAGAGGGTTATTCTGCCTCATGAAGAGTTGCTAGAAACCATCAACTTGGGGATAGAGGAAGACAGGAAAGAAGTAAAAGTGGGTGCCAACCTGGAACCAAATGTCAAAGAGCGCTTAGTGCAGTTGTTGAACGAATATGTTGAAATCTTCGCCTGGTCTTATTAAGACATGCCAGGATTGGACACAAATATCGTGGTTCACCGTCTCCCTACAAGAGAAGACTGTCCACCGATCAAGCAAAAGGTCCGCCGAATGAGGCCCGGCATGTCTGAGAAGATCAAAGTTGAGGTAATGAAACAATTCAACGCTGGATTTCTGGCTGTTACTTCCTATAATGGGTTGCTAACACTGTGCCCGTGCCCAAGAAGGACGTCAAAGTCAGAATGTGTGTGGACTATCGGGATTTAAACATGGCTAGCCCCAAGGATGATTTTCCACTGCTACATATCGACATCTTAGTTGACAACACAACTCAACACAAGGTTTTTTCCTTCATGGATGGATTCTCGGGATACAACCAGATCAAAATGGCCCCCGAGGACATGGAGAAAACTACTTTTGTCACGCAATGGGGTACCTTCTGCTACAAAGTGATGCCATTCGGACTGAAGAATGCAGGGGAAACCTATCAACACGCTATGGTAGCTTTATTTCATGATATGATACATCATGATATCGAAGTTTACGTAGACGACATGATAGCTCGATCACAGACAGAAGAAGAACATCTTGATCATTTGCAAAAGCTGTTTGCCAGGTTGGAGGAGTATAAGCTCAGACTAAACCCAAGCAAGTGCACTTTTGGAGTTAGGTCTGGTAAACTTTTGGGATTTATTGTCAGCAACAAAGGCATTGAGGTTGATCCAGCTAAAGTAAAGGCTATACAAGAAATTCCTACCCCCCGCACTGAAAAGGAGGTTAGAGGATTCTTGGGACGCTTAAACTATATTGCGAGGTTCATCTCTCACCTGACATCTACCTGTGAGCCAATTTTCAAACTGTTGAAGAAAGATCAGGTAGTTGAATGGAACAATGATTGTAAAGTTGCTTTTGATAAGATCAAGGAGTATTTATTGGAACCTCCTATTTTAATGCCACCCGTCGAAGGAAGGCCGTTAATCATGTATCTGACTATTTTGGATAATTCAATGGGGTGCGTACTGGGCCAACATGACGAGTCTGGCCGAAAAGAGCATGCCATTTATTACCTTAGAAAAATTTTTACCGACTGTGAGACTCGCTACTCACTGCTCGAGAAAACTTGATGCGCTTTGGTATGGGCTGCTCGCCGGCTAAGGCAGTATATGTTGACTCATACCACTTTGCTGATTTCCAAGATGGATCCAATCAAGTATATCTTCGAGAAGCCTGCTTTATCTGGAAGAATCGCTAGATGGCAAATGATCTTGACTGAGTATGATATCCAGTATACTACCCAAAAAGCTATAAAGGGGAGTGTACTAGCTGACCATCTAGCTCATCAAGCTGTCGAGGATTACCAATCTATGAGATTCGACTTCCCTGATGAGGACATCATGACATTGGACAACATTGAAGGTAACGGACCGTATGACAGACCTAAACAAGGATCCCGATGGACCCTGTACTTTGATGGTGCTTCAAGTGCACTTGGCAACGGTATCAGTGCGGTACTCATTTCTCCGGAAGGCTGCCATACACCCTTCACTGCCCGACTTTGCTTCAGCTGTACCAACAACATGGCTGAATATGAAGCTTGCATCTTTGGTCTCAAGGCTACTATAGACTTGGGAATCAAATCTTTGGTCGTATTTGGGGACTCGGCTTTGGTTATCAGTCAAGTCAAAGGAGAGTGGGACACTAAGCATCCTAATCTTATCCCATACAAAGAACATGTCTTGACGTTGTTGCCTCATTTTGAGCAGATTACTTTCGAGCACTTCCCGCAAGAAGAAAATCAGCTAGCAGATGCTCTGGCTACAATGTCTTCCATGTTTAAACTCAACTGGGATAACGAGGCTCCCCAAATTACCATCGAGCGAATGGACGAACCTGCGCACTGTCATGAGATAAATACCGAAGAAGTAGTGGAACAACCCTGGTGTTGCACCCCAAAATTTGCCCTCCCATATTCTTCAAGAAATTGCCAAGCTAAGCTGCAAAATTCCCCAAGGGTTGCACAGTCAAACTGTCTCCTATACAGTCAAAACTAGGGTTTGTGTTCTGATCAAAGAAAGGAAGTTTTCAAGGACCCAATCAAGTCTCATATGCCTACAAAGATGGTCAAGTATCCTCATATCAATTTTCAAGGCATTCAGCTCAAAATTGCACAGTCAAAAACCCTAAATTGCACTACAGTCAACTGTAGGGGCAAAATGGTCATTTGGCAGTCAAAAGTTCAAATTTTTGGTCAAGATACCATTTTGAAGCCACAAACATCATTTGATCAATGCTTGATCATGATTCTCAAAATTTGGCTCAGAAATCATCAAGATGCAAAAGTTTCCTTATTTGGATAGTTGAAAAAGTCAACTGAAATTGACCAGGGCATAACTTTCACATGGATTATCAGAAAAATTCCATCCAAAGCTCATTTTGAAGAGAAAGACATTTCCTACAACTCATCTTCATACTTCAAGTCCAAGAAATGCTCTCTCAAAAAGTTATCAATTTCAACATTATAGGTCATTTTCAAAAGTCAACAAAAAGGGACTTTAAGTCAAAGACCATAACTTGAGATTGGTAAATCAAAATGACATGGGACCAAAGGCATTGGTTAGAGGACTCAAAGACCTTTCCAAAATGTCCAAGAACATGTGAAAAGCTTAAGAATTGAGCAAGTTATGCCTTGTGGAAGTTGGGAAATGTTTGGGAATTTTGAAAAGTCAACATTGATGCAAATGATCCAAAATTGCTAATGGGCCCATTTTTCTTCCATGATTCATCATTCTAAGCCTATGCACGACCACTTGGCCCAAAGGGAAGTATTTTCTCAATTTTAATTTATTTATTTGAATTTATATTAATATTAATTCATTTAAATTATTTAAATACATGAAAAATATCTAACCTAACAAAACCAATCTTTTTATGCATGATTTGGACTCAATATTTCGTGCTTGTTTAATTATGGAAAGAATTGGTGTGATTGGAGCCTAATTGACACAAAGAACACTTGGAAAGATTCAAAAAAGATCTTACAAAATCAAATATGCAAATCATTGAATGCCATGGATTTTGTGCAATTTTGTTGACCTAAAAGCTTCTATACATAATCAGGAATCAAACCCTAATGGGATTACACTCTAAGCTGCGCCCCAAAAGCCATTGCAACATTGAAAATTTTCCATAAAAACTCAAATCTGATTTCAAGGTTACAAGGTGATTCGAGACACCAAACCTATTTCAATAGCTTCCTTAGGCATTCCTGAAGGCATTCCAATCAATATCAACCACAAAAGCGTAAGGAATTGGTACCTAGAACCGCAACTGTACCAAACAAATTGCATAATCATACATTCCATTATATGCGTTATTTGTAAATTTTATTGATTGATTCTTGTTCATATTGAAGTTTCAAAGCTAACCAGCATCTTTAATTGTGTTTTTATTGGCCACACGCGATTTTACCATGATCGATTGCTAGGGTTACAGGTCTGCAAAATTGGGGCTTTCATAACAAGGCAAAATTAGAACTCCAAATGACCACCAATGGATTCAGTGCATCAAGACGAAGAAATCTTGACCCTCGCGCCCAATTTATGAATTACATAGCGCTAATCGCTATTTTTCCAAAGGCCCTCTAAAACAACGCTAAAAAACCGTTGCCTCATATTTGTATTTTCAGGCAAATTGAAGAAGATGACCTCGTGTCCAACGGCCAATGGTTCTTTTGAATCTCGCGCATTTTTAATCCACTAACACCATGTTTTATTTATTATATTTATGTGTTATTATATGTTAAATTAAAAACGCTTAGTTCAGTGGCAAGATGGTTGTGTTGGCAACGTTAAAGACCTGGGTTCGAATCCCAGGTCTGTGTAATTCCATTTATTATTTTGCAATGGCAATTCCTATGCAGGCACCACGCTATGGTTCACCATGTTCCGTCATCATCCCATCATCCACGCGTCTAGCTGCTCCAAATCAATGGCCTAGATCTGAAGAACACGCTACACTCAGGTCAACTGTTCCATACGCTAGGCAAAAAAGTCAAAAAGGCTACAGCTTAATGGGCCAGGCTTTACCATCACACCTCCATGTTGGGACAGAAAACCCCCTGGTTTGCCTTCATTATTTTTTATTATTTATTTTTTATTCTTGTTTTAATTGTTATTTTTATTTTAATTATTGTTTATTTAATTAATTATTTTTTTAACAAAATACAAAAACTTCATAAAAAAAATCAGAAAAGATGAAAAATGTAATAAATATTTAATTGAATTATTTTCATAAATGAGTTAACATGTAATTATTTAGTTTAGTTAGGTTACAATTTTAATTCCTTTTAATAAAATCCAAAAAATATAGAATTAGGTTAATTGATAATTTTTATACCTTTTAAATTTTCTTTTTTTGTCTTATCACAATATCATTTATTTATTTATCTATTTTCTATAATTAAATTTTGCATGTAAATTAACTTAGATTTAAATTAGGTTAAAATTTAATATTTTCACAATAACTTAAAAAACCATTAGAATTAGGGTTTGACGCTTCATTTTAATTAATTATTTTTTTCATTAAATCTTAAAAAACACAAAAATACCAAAAACATCTAATTTTTAATTTTAATTTCCTATTAATTTTAATTTTGCAAAAAGGGTCCAACGCCCATGTTCGTAACTTATTTAATGTCGCGTATTTATTTTATATCGTTTAAATAATTATGTACATATCCCAAAGCCTTGTAACAATTTAAACTTTTCGCACTTTTATTTCTTCGCTTTATTTACTTTTCTGTCAAATCGGGTCCGGTTTAATTTTGGCGATGTGGACCCGCGCCATTTGTAATAGTCGTAGATTTATTTTTCTCGCAAATATTTAACTGTTAAAAAGCATGCAAGAATGAATGTCTTAATTAAAATCAAGCGTAGAACACAAACAAACATGACAAGACAAATAACTGAAACATGACACACAATTCGCACACACCACCCCTAGGGTACGCCTCACTGTTGCCTTTCGAAAGGTGATCGTCGAGTAGAGGACGTCTTAGTAAGTCCTCATGATCCGGGAACCTGGCATGAGGGTAGCTTCTAAGGTGTCTTCCCATTGCTCTGGTGATCACCATGTCCCGAACCTCGAATTGACCCGAACACCTCCAACGGTGGTGCTACCTACCTCTCAATGGTGGGATGGCACTACTTTAAAGGACATTTACACAGACGAATTCCTTAGGGTAGGTAGGTTCTCGTAGATACTTGCTCTCTTAAAAAACAAACAAAAATCTTTTCACACCGACACTTTTCAAAAGCTTTCAAAGCAATTTTTCAAACACTCTGACACAAGAGTCGATCTGAAACTTTCAAAGAAACTTTTTAAAACCCACAGTTGAAAAGCAAACAAACCATTTTTGAAAACACAAGTGAGCAAGTATCTAAGAGCCCATGGATAACCATGGATAGAAAGGGTGCTAACACCTTCCCTTTCTATAATCTACCTCCCGAACCGAGAGCAATCTCTTTAAGGAATTTTTCTGTGCTTTTGTCCTTTCCATTTGGAGAAAATAAAAGACGGTGGCGACTCTTGCTTCCGCGATATTTCGCGAACCAGCGTTAAACAGTCAGTTCCAGATCCACCGATCACAGAACTGGCGACTCTGCTGGGGAACAAAACTTAAAGTGGGGTGTACCTTAGGGCTAGGTCATAACTATGTTTTCAATTGTATTGCTTTGTGTGCTTTAAATTGTGGGTTGCTTGGGAGTTCTATAGATCCTAAACCCGGATCTGGGGATACCTTTCTTAGAAAGTAGCAACAAGGCTGTGAGGGAACTGTGCGGGGTATACCGACATGGTTGAAACAGTCTGCTACGTTGATGTGGCGCTTTGGTGTGTACCGGTAACCCTTGAGTTCAGTCAAGGAGAGTACGGGGCCTCCGCGTGGTGTCATGAAGCATCAACAGACCGTAGGAACCTTAATTGAACTATCTTGGCCTCTTTAGGGTAGTGAGATAACTGACTTTGGTGCAGTCCGAGGTTGGTTGATACTCGATACTACGCTCAATTGAGGGTTGCTTTCCTGGAATATTTCGGTCGCCAGTTCAGTGGCTAAATTGAAACGATGAACAATGAAAGCAGTCCCGTGATATTGGGAACCTTAGAACCCGGTTACTTTGATTAGGACAGGTTGAACCCACCAACTTCAAGAGGGTAATACCCAGACCTCATGCTGGCCTAAACTCTAAGGGTTTCTCTTGTGTGACTTGCGTGCCTTTGTACTTGACTACTTGCATGCTTGTTATCTGACCCTTGATGTCTTGCAGGTTTTGTTCATAGCCCTTTATTAGGACTTATAACAGGGTGTACTAACTACTTGCAGGTCCTGTTTATAGTCCTTAATCAGGACTCATAACAAGTTTATCAAGTTTCTTGCAGGTTTCGGTTTATAGTCCTTAATTGGGACTCATAACAGGGTTACTCACATTACCCCATGCATAGCATAACATCATACCATTGCATGCATCCTGCATACATCCTAACCCATTTCAAGGGTCTCAAGGGCTTGTGATGCAGGTCATGATGAATCAAACATCCAGCAAGGGGCAAAGAGGATTTATTTTCCTCTAGCTAAGGTTGTCAGGGGCTATGACCCACTGGATATGGTGAGCCTTTGACCCTTGAAGAAGGACTCTCAACAACATGAAGTTCCTTCAATCAAGTTACCGGTTCTCAACTCTAACAATTTCTCTGTTTATCCCGCGAGGTCCTTGAAAACATTACATGCATGTCATACATCTCATTGCATTGCAGGTATCCCTTGACAGGTTGCTTACCCTTCCTCGCTGTTTATTTCAGCCCGATCGCCATGAATCCTGAATCATCAGCCGAGCAGACTATCAAGGACCTCCAGGCTCAGAACGCCCAGTTCCAAGAGCTGATCATGAATTTGACCCAGGGGCAACAAGACCTGAAGGCTATGCTTTTGAAGAAGGACAAGAAAAAGAAGAGGACTGTTTTGTTCAGCCCTAGACGCAGATCTGGGAATACACCGCAGACTGAAACTGAGAGGACTACCCCATCTGTGAGGGAAAGCAGTCACCATGAGAGGAAGGTGCCCAGTCCAGTGGTCTCTGACAATGAAACAGATTTCGATGACGAACAGTACCCTCCGGCTGAGGACAAGTACAAACAGTTGGAAGATAGGTTGAAGGCTATGGAGGTTCAACAGGTACCTGGGCTGGATTTCGGAGATCTGGGTTTGTCAACTGGTGTGGTTATTCCTCGGAAGTTCAAAGCACCATCCTTTACTAAGTATGACTGGGCGTCTTGCCCCAAGCTGCATCTAAGGTCCTATGTTCAGAAGATTCAGCCATATACGGTGGACAAGAATTTATGGATCCACTTCTTCCAGGAGAGTCTTTCAGGGACTCATCTCGAATGGTTCTATCAGCTGGATGGGACCAAAGTTCGTAACTGGGAGGAGTTGGCTACTGCTTTCTATAAGCAGTATCAATATAATGCCGACCTTGCCCCTACGCGTACCCAACTCCAGGGTATGTCGTTAGGATCAAGTGAAGGTTTTAAAGAATATGCGCAGAAATGGAGGGATCTTGCTGGAAGGGTACAACCACCTCTGACTGATCGGGAACTTGTGGACATGTTCTTGGGGACCTTGTCTGGTCCATTTTATAACCACCGGATTGGGAATTCATCTGCTGGATTCACAGATCTTATCTTGACTGGAGAGCGAATAGAAGCTGGTATCCGGTCTGGGAAAATTCAAGAGGCTGCACCTGCTGATAAAAAGCCTCATCATGGAAAGAAAGAATCCAATGCCGTGCACGGTAAAAAGAGCCGTCATGAGGCAGGGGCAATCCAAATCTCCAATCCCGGACCTGCTCAACAAGGGCAGGGGCAGCAGCACAAGGAGAAACGACAGTATACCAAACTCAACATGTCGCTGGATCAAGCACTGCAACAAATGTTGAAGGCAGGGCTGATCACCTTAAGGGCTCCTCTTCGGAATCCGAACACTTCTGCACCCAACTATCATCCCAACGATAGGTGCGCATATCATTCAGATAGCCCGGGGCATACTACAGACAATTGCTGGCCTCTCAAGAATAAGATTCAAGATATGATCGACGCTGGAGAGATTCAGTTTGAAGTGCCAGAGACTCCGAACATAATCACTGCTCCGTTGCCCAATCATTGAAGCCTTTTGTTTATTTGAATTTTTGAGCTGTACTTTTCTTTGCTTATACAAACAATTAATGTCATAGCAAACTCTTTTATTCTATTAATGCATTGCATATGTCTGTTTTGGAAATTAATACAATTATTTTCATTATGTTCAAATATCTTTTCATATTTTTTCTGATGTCAACTCTGGATCTAAAATTCTAAGCCTCTTGAGGGAGGATGACGAAAACGATACCACGATCTTTACAGTATGCTTTTGAACGGACCCCGCTGATGAAGTACAGGCATTGTTTCAAATCCCTAAACACTGGAGTTATAAGGATGATAATCCCTTGTCAAACCATCAGAGCCAAAGAAGTAGGAGTTTTTATTTTCGAAAATCAAAACCCTTAATCACAACCTGGGGCAGGGTAGTCTCTCAGTTGATCCAAGTGCATAACGAATGGCACCGAAAAGATCTTTACAAAACGAACAAAGACAGTGATGGTTCAGAACAATCAAAAGGACAGGCAGTCATTATCAAAAAAATTTCATAAATGAAAAGCCCAAAAAGTCTAAACCTACAAAGGGGACTTATGAAACTGGGGCATCCCGCTGACTCTAATTCCAAAAAAAGGAAACAGTTCAGGCAAAAAAAAAGGGATAACAAAATCAAGAAAGAGGTCTCACAAACCCTCAACCAAAACAAAGATGACTGCCCATTCAAAATAAGTTATCAACATCTGAACCATTATTGGAACATCAAAGCAAAGACTCAAGCAAGGTCTAACGCACGGTCAACTGAGTTTATGTTTGGAGAACATCACGAAGAGCGGGTGGGTACAAATACTTTGAGCCTTTATCCTTTGTTTCTTAAAACCGTGAACCAGGCCACGTTATAACCCTTAAAAGTCCTAGCTGAAGCATGGGTCAGTTCGAAAGCATACTGCCACGAAAGGTATCCTGACTCCTGAAGGCCTACGGTAAATACGGAGTTTGACATCACGTTTTACAAACATTCACTTGTTTTATGAAAAGATGCATTTTCAAAAATCTTCGAGACAGACATAAGCTTTGCGTTTTTAACATAACTTTGTTTGCATATGACTTTTTGTTTAAACAGCATAAAAATTTGCACGATGAAAGTCTAATGAACAGAAGTACCTCCAATCAAGGGGCAGACATGAGCATTGTCCATTATCTGGGGCAATCCAATCAAGATCCAGAGAATCTCTCAAAAGGCCAAAAAGCCTGGGGCAAATCTCTGCCTGAGTCACTTGGGGCATTCTAACAAAGAATCTTGCTTGATCAAACACCTTCTGGTGGCATGACAAAACACTTCAACAGGGGCACCTCCCTACATTCTGAGAGCGTGGACATAGTCGAAAAAAATACTGTGCATAATCAAAGACCCGCTAGGTTGACATACCTAGGCAAAAATAAGGGCTTCCCGGCGAACCAAAAGGGTTCGGGCAAAATAAGGGATGAAATGGAAAAATCTGTACACCTGGCAAGTCGAAAACCTGAAAGGGCGGCTTGGGCAAAAATGGGTATCCCGGTGGACTGAAAACCCGAAAGGGCGGTCCAGGCAAAAGTTAGGGATCAAAGCGTACGACTATGTCCCAGCATCTTGTCACTTGCCTACCAGAAGAAGGTTGTCCATCAACAACTATCAGCACCCCACAAGTGCCTCCCCCATAGAAACAGGGGCAATAAAGAATGGTCTAAGCAATCGGATTGTTCTGTCCTCCAAAGTATCAGGGTAAGCTCCGTTGAAGAACATAGCCAACGCAGTTCAAAACTTCCCCAGGAGAGTCCAATCCAGTTCCCCAGGAAGGTTGGAATCTATCTCCCCAAGCAATAAGCGTACCCCCAGTAGATTCTGGAAGCTTATCCCCTAGCAAGGCACGAACGCGTCGTCTGGCTTGATTTAAAGAGTTATTTCCTTAACAGGATATAACTGGGTTATCCTCAGCCAAAAGCCACGGAAAGAGAGTCCTCGACAAAGTCTTCCTATCCCCAGCGAAGTCTATCAACACTTCCAGTACAACAAGGTATCCTCAGCGAGTCATCCTCAACAATTCAGCAAAAGCATCTCCCCATAGAGTATTTCTTCCCAGCATGGTCGCTAGAATATCTTTTTCTCCCCGCAGAATCCTCCATTCGCCAAGTTTATTCCCCAACGGAGTTATATTCGCCTATTGGAATTCTTGCAACTATTCTTCAACATCAGCCCAGGATATGACTTCCCGGCACCCGTCAAGGATTTATTTTCTCAGACAAACATACATTCATAAAACGTCACATACATCATTATAGCATGCATATGCATCATACTACATGAATCTCATTAATTTTGAAGACATATAGTTCATGCATCATGATTTTGTATGCAATTATGTTCTGCCTTTTCAGGAAAAAGATCAATACAAATGACTACTATCAAACTATCGCAATTCCTTCTAGATATAGTTTCAGATATGATCCAGATATGGTGACGTTCTGATGCTGCTTCCAGAATTCCTTCTAGATATAGTTTCAGATATGATCCAGATATGGTGACGTTCTGATGCTGCTTCCAGAATTCCTTCTAGATATAGTTTCAGATATGATCCAGATATGGTGACGTTCTGATGCTGCTTCCAGAATTCCTTCTAGATATAGTTTCAGATATGATCCAGATATGGTGACGTTCTGATGCTGCTTCCAGAATTCCTTCTAGATATAGTTTCAGATATAATCCAGATATGGTGACGTTCTGATGCTGCTTCCAGAATTCCTTCTAGATATAGTTTCAGATATGATCCAGATATGGTGACGTTCTGATGCTGCTTCCAGAATTCCTTCTAGATATAGTTTCAGATATGATCCAGATATGGTGACGTTCTGATGCTGCTTCCAGAATTCCTTCTAGATATAGTTTCAGATATGATCCAGATATGGTGACGTTCTGATGCTGCTTCCAGAATTCCTTCTAGATATAGTTTCAGATATGATCCAGATATGGTGACGTTCTGATGCTGCTTCTAGAATTCCTTCTAGATATAGTTTCGGATGTAAACCAGATATGGTGACGTTCTGATGCTGCTTCCAGATACCCTTCTAGATATAGTTTCAGATATGATCCAGATATGGTGACGTTCTGATGCTGCTTCCAGATTTCCTTTCAGATGTTTCCCTCTCCGACGATGAGTGTGAGGTGATATTCTCCTATGGTCCCCTCTCCAACGGTGTGTGAGGTAGTAATTCCTTCTTCAGATGTTTCTCTCTCCGACGATGAGTGTGAGGTGATATTCTCCTATGGTCCCCTCTCCAACGGTGTGTGAGGTGGTAATTCCTTCTTAAGATGTTTCCCTCTCCGACGATGAGTGTGAGGTGATATTCTCCTATGGTCCCCTCTCCAACGGTGTGTGAGGTGGTAATTCCTTCTTCAGATGTTTCCCTCTCCGACGATGAGTGTGAGGTGATATTCTCCTATGGTCCCCTCTCCAACGGTGTGTGAGGTGGTAATTCCTTCTTCAGATGTTTCCCTCTCTGACGATGAGTGTGAGGTGATAATCTCTTATGGTCCCCTCTCCGACGGTGTGTGAGGTGACATTTCCTTTCAGATGTTTCCCTCTCCGACGATGAGTGTGAGGTGATAGTCTCTTATGGTTCCCTCTCCGACGGTGTGTGAGGTAACAATTCCTTTTCCTATGATTCCCCTCTCCGACGGCGAGTGAGGTGATTCCCTTTCAGATTATAGTAGCTTATGGTTCTCTTCCCGATGCTGCAAAGATGGTAGTTCCCGCCAAGATTTTTCTCAACGAGCGTTGTTGAAGTTAAAATCACCCAAGGTTCTCTTACCATTCATGCTAAGGTAGTAACCATCCCTGGTTCATTCATCAGCGTTTGAAACTCCAGACTCAACTCCAGTAACCAGTCATGACACATCTATGCCAAGCATCTAAGATCAGCTCCTGCAACGTGTCAGGTACTCATTTCTCTTTTGCAGGTATGCAGGTTCTCGCTAAGGAATCTCTTACGCGATCAACATCCAGATGGCATCTATAAGCCCATCACCCTATCCAGCAACCTCTAAATGGCATCTATAAGCCCATTCCCCCATCACACTGCTACTATGTGAGCGCAAATTTCTGGGCACTCTAGTGTCCAATCATCTTCTACCCTCGGATTACGAAAGGCACGTCAGCCAATCTGCATCCTCAGGTCTAAGAAGATTGAACAGGGGCAACTGTTGCACCCCAAAATTTGCCCTCCCATATTCTTCAAGAAATTGCCAAGCCAAGCTGCAAAATTCCCCAAGGGTTGCACAGTCAAACTGTCTCCTATACAGTCAAAACTAGGGTTTGTGTTCTGATCAAAGAAAGGAAGTTTTCAAGGACCCAATCAAGTCTCATATGCCTACAAAGATGGTCAAGTATCCTCATATCAAGTTTCAAGGCATTCAGCTCAAAATTGCACAGTCAAAAACCCTAAATTGCACTACAGTCAACTGTAGGGGCAAAATGGTCATTTGGCAGTCAAAAGTTCAAATTTTTGGTCAAGATACCATTTTGAAGCCACAAACATCATTTGATCAATGCTTGATCATGATTCTCAAAATTTGGCTCAGAAATCATCAAGATGCAAAAGTTTCCTTATTTGGATAGTTGAAAAAGTCAACTGAAATTGACCAGGGCATAACTTTCACATGGATTATCAGAAAAATTCCATCCAAATCTCATTTTGAAGAGAAAGACATTTCCTACAACTCATCTTCATACTTCAAGTCCAAGAAATGCTCTCTCAAAAAGTTATCAATTTCAACATTATAGGTCATTTTCAAAAGTCAACAAAAAGGGACTTTAAGTCAAAGACCATAACTTGAGATTGGTAAATCAAAATGACATGGGACCAAAGGCATTGGTTAGAGGACTCAAAGACCTTTCCAAAATGTCCAAGAACATGTGAAAAGCTTAAGAATTGAGCAAGTTATGCCTTGTGGAAGTTGGGAAATTTTTGGGAATTTTGAAAAGTCAACATTGATGCAAATGATCCAAAATTGCTAATGGGCCCATTTTTCTTCCATGATTCATCATTCTAAGCCTATGCACGACCACTTGGCCCAAAGGGAAGTATTTTCTCAATTTTAATTTATTTATTTGAATTTATATTAATATTAATTCATTTAAATTATTTAAATACATGAAAAATATCTAACCTAACAAAACCAATCTTTTTATGCATGATTTGGACTCAATATTTCGTGCTTGTTTAATTATGGAAAGAATTGGTGTGATTGGAGCCTAATTGACACAAAGAACACTTGGAAAGATTCAAAAAAGATCTTACAAAATCAAATATGCAAATCATTGAATGCCATGGATTTTGTGCAATTTTGTTGACCTAAAAGCTTCTATACATAATCAGGAATCAAACCCTAATGGGATTACACTCTAAGCTGCGCCCCAAAAGCCATTGCAACATTGAAAATTTTCCATAAAAACTCAAATCTGATTTCAAGGTTACAAGGTGATTCGAGACACCAAACCTATTTCAATAGCTTCCTTAGGCATTCCTGAAGGCATTCCAATCAATATCAACCACAAAAGCGTAAGGAATTGGTACCTAGAACCGCAACTGTACCAAACAAATTGCATAATCATACATTCCATTATATGCGTTATTTGTAAATTTTATTGATTGATTCTTGTTCATATTGAAGTTTCAAAGCTAACCAGCATCTTTAATTGTGTTTTTATTGGCCACACGCGATTTTACCATGATCGATTGCTAGGGTTACAGGTCTGCAAAATTGGGGCTTTCATAACAAGGCAAAATTAGAACTCCAAATGACCACCAATGGATTCAGTGCATCAAGACGAAGAAATCTTGACCCTCGCGCCCAATTTATGAATTACATAGCGCTAATCGCTATTTTTCCAAAGGCCCTCTAAAACAACGCTCAAAAACCGTTGCCTCATATTTGTATTTTCAGGCAAATTGAAGAAGATGACCTCGTGTCCAACGGCCAATGGTTCTTTTGAATCTCGCGCGTTTTTAATCCACTAACACCATGTTTTATTTATTATATTTATGTGTTATTATATGTTAAATTAAAAACGCTTAGTTCAGTGGCAAGATGGTTGTGTTGGCAACGTTAAAGACCTGGGTTCGAATCCCAGGTCTGTGTAATTCCATTTATTATTTTGCAATGGCAATTCCTATGCAGGCACCACGCTATGGTTCACCATGTTCCGTCATCATCCCATCATCCACGCGTCTAGCTGCTCCAAATCAATGGCCTAGATCTGAAGAACACGCTACACTCAGGTCAACTGTTCCATACGCTAGGCAAAAAAGTCAAAAAGGCTACAGCTTAATGGGCCAGGCTTTACCATCACACCTCCATGTTGGGACAGAAAACCCCCCTGGTTTGCCTTCATTATTTTTTATTATTTATTTTTTATTCTTGTTTTAATTGTTATTTTTATTTTAATTATTGTTTATTTAATTAATTATTTTTTTAACAAAATACAAAAACTTCATAAAAAAAATCAGAAAAGATGAAAAATGTAATAAATATTTAATTGAATTATTTTCATAAATGAGTTAACATGTAATTATTTAGTTTAGTTAGGTTACAATTTTAATTCCTTTTAATAAAATCCAAAAAATATAGAATTAGGTTAATTGATAATTTTTATACCTTTTAAATTTTCTTTTTTTGTCTTATCACAATATCATTTATTTATTTATCTATTTTCTATAATTAAATTTTGCATGTAAATTAACTTAGATTTAAATTAGGTTAAAATTTAATATTTTCACAATAACTTAAAAAACCATTAGAATTAGGGTTTGACGCTTCATTTTAATTAATTATTTTTTTCATTAAATCTTAAAAAACACAAAAATACCAAAAACATCTAATTTTTAATTTTAATTTCCTATTAATTTTAATTTTGCAAAAAGGGTCCAACGCCCATGTTCGTAACTTATTTAATGCCGCGTATTTATTTTATATCGTTTAAATAATTATGTACATATCCCAAAGCCTTGTAACAATTTAAACTTTTCGCACTTTTATTTCTTCGCTTTATTTACTTTTCTGTCAAATCGGGTCCGGTTTAATTTTGGCGATGTGGACCCGCGCCATTTGTAATAGTCGTAGATTTATTTTTCTCGCAAATATTTAACTGTTAAAAAGCATGCAAGAATGAATGTCTTAATTAAAATCAAGCGTAGAACACAAACAAACATGACAAGACAAATAACTGAAACATGACACACAATTCGCACACACCACCCCTAGGGTACGCCTCACTGTTGCCTTTCGAAAGGTGATCGTCGAGTAGAGGACGTCTTAGTAAGTCCTCATGATCCGGGAACCTGGCATGAGGGTAGCTTCTAAGGTGTCTTCCCATTGCTCTGGTGATCACCATGTCCCGAACCTCGAATTGACCCGAACACCTCCAACGGTGGTGCTACCTACCTCTCAATGGTGGGATGGCACTACTTTAAAGGACATTTACACAGACGAATTCCTTAGGGTAGGTAGGTTCTCGTAGATACTTGCTCTCTTCAAAAACAAACAAAAATCTTTTCACACCGACACTTTTCAAAAGCTTTCAAAGCAATTTTTCAAACACTCGGACACAAGAGTCGATCTGAAACTTTCAAAGAAACTTTTTAAAACCCACAGTTGAAAAGCAAACAAACCATTTTTGAAAACACAAGTGAGCAAGTATCTAAGAGCCCATGGATAACCATGGATAGAAAGGGTGCTAACACCTTCCCTTTCTATAATCTACCTCCCGAACCGAGAGCAATCTCTTTAAGGAATTTTTCTGTGCTTTTGTCCTTTCCATTTGGAGAAAATAAAAGACGGTGGCGACTCTTGCTTCCGCGACATTTCGCGAACCAGCGTTAAACAGTCAGTTCCAGATCCACCGATCACACCTGGTTTCATGAAATCAAAAGGTATCTCCAGAATAGAGAATACCCTGAAGGAGCTTCCGTCAATGACAAAAAGTTCGTAAGGATATTTGCTGCCAAGTTCTTCCTAAGCAATGGCATCCTTTATAAGCGCAACCATGATTGTGTTCTACTTCGTTGTATGGACAAAGCTGAAGAAGAGTTGATCATGACCGAGATACATAGTGGCACATTTGACACCCACTTGAGTAGACATACGATGGCTAAGAAGATTCTAAGGGCAGGCTACTACTGGTCTACCATGGAAGCTGATTGTCATCAACATTCCCGTACTTGCCACAAATGCCAAGTCTACACCGACAAGGTACATATTCCTCCTGTTCCTCTCAACGTTCTGACAGCTCCTTGGCCATTCGCAATGTGGGGCATTGACATGATTGGAGAGATCAAGCCTACGACATCCAATGGACATCGCTTCATTTTGTTCGCTATTGATTACTTCACCGGGTCGAAGCAGCTTCCTTTGCCTCCATTACAAAGAATGTGGTTTCCCGCTTCATCAAGCAGAACCTCATATGCCGTTATGGTATCCCCGACAGGATTATCACGGATAACAGTACAAATTTGAACAACACTATGATCACCTCTCTATGCGAACAGTTCAAGATTTATCATCACAATTCATCTCCCTATCGGCCGAAGATGAACGGTGTTGTTGAAGCCGCGAACAAAAATATCAAGAAGATCATTCAAAAGATGACAGTCACCTACAAGGACTGGCATGAGATGTTACCGTTTGCTCTGTATGGATATCGTACCACGGCGCGTACTTCAATAGGGGCAACCCTATTTTCTTTGGTATATGGCATGGAAGCTGTTCTACCCATGGAGGTTCAGATTCCTTCCTTGAGGATTATGAAGGGTGCCGGTTTGAGTGAAGACGATTGGATTCAGACCCGACTTGATCAACTTAATTTGATCGACGAGAAGCGACTTACTGCTGTTTGTCATGGTCAGACGTATCAAAAACGGATGATCAAGGCTTTCAACAAGAAAGTCAGGCGTCAGGTATATCAAGTCGGAGATCTTGTAATCAAGCGGATCATCTTGCCGCAAAGTGATCCCAGGGGCAAGTGGACTCCTACTTACGAAGGACCATTTGTGATCAAGAGCATCTTTTCTGGTGGAGCAATGATTCTGACCACCATGGACGACGACGATTTGCCGCACCCTGCGAACGCAGACATAGTCAAAAGATACTACGCATAAACGACCCGACAAGTTGAAAACCCGAAAGGGCGACTTGGGCAAAAATGGGCATCCCGGTGAATCGAAAACCCGAAAGGGAGGTTCAGGAAAAAATTAGGGATAAAACAAAAAAATCTGTACACCCGGCAAGTTGAAAACCCGAAAGGGCGACTTGGGCAAAAAAGGGTTTCCCGGTGGATCGAAAACCCGAAAGGACGGTCCAGGCAAAAGTTAGGGAATTAAAGCGTATGACTATGTCTCGTCGGATCACTTTAAGAACAATCTCTTCACCAACAAAGCTCCAAGCTTCTGATCAATCCAGTCATCGGCGGACGAAGCAGTGAATGGACAAGATATTCAGAGTTGTGAAGTCTATAGCAGAATGGGAACCCCACATAATTATTACACATAGCCATCTTTCTTTTGTATAAAATTTTTCTCAATTTTTACGACAACATTCTCTTACTAGGATGTCTGTCTCCTTTGTACAAAGATACTTACAAAAGTTAATACAAAGATACTTCAAAGTGCAGAAATTTGCTTGCCTTTCTTTTCTTTTTACACTTATGTTTTTATTTGAAAACGTCCAAAGTTTTGTTAAATAGGCATATGCATTTGAATATAATCACTGCTTACAAATAAAACAAAATTGAGAAAAGATAATTACTGATAGGTTGAAGGTGTAGGAAGATATCTTTGTGCCATTCCAGAAGAAATCCCCTACAATACATCATTCAGATCCTCAACAAAGCAAAAAATTTGGAGTATTATTCCCCCAGCAGAGTTAAGCTTCAAGATCCTCAGCGGAGCCAGTGCATTCTAAACTTGATTCCCCAGCTGAGTGAAGTTTCAAAGTTCCCATCAGAATTCAAACTCCCAATCCCCAGTGGAGCCCAAAAACCCTGAAATACCTATCCCCAGCGGAACCAAAATATTCTGAACCTTCTTCCCCAGTGAAGTCAAGTTTCCAACTATCAACCCCTAGTGGGAATTGTTCAACTTCCCCCAATTTCCCCAGCAAGCTATCTTAAAAATCTGAAAATCAAGCAGATAACAGTTAACTTCTTGGCTTATCCCTCAACTAGGATGTTTCCCCAGTAGTTCAGCATACGACCCAAAACTCCTGATTTCACCGGTCGAGTAAACATTCTCCCCACAGAGTTATCTCCCAGCAGATCGAAGATTCTCGGTCTCATTTCTCCAAGCAGAAGCCTCCTAGGTTTTTACTTCCCAATGGAGATTTTCCTTATGTCCCAGGAAAGTCATGAAGGATTCTCATTCCCCGCAGAAGCTGTCAGAACCCTTGTAAATCCCCACAAGTCACTAAGGATTTTCAATCCCCAGCATTGGTCCCAGGATTTCTCATTTCTCAAAAGATCATATATTTTTTAAATCCCCAAGCAGTCAGCAAGGATTTTTCATCTTCAGCAATCAAATATTTTTGAATCCTCAGCATTGGTCAAAGGTTCACTTTCCCCGGCAGCAGTCAAGGATTTCATTGTCTCCAATTATCAAGGATTTATTTTCCTCAGCAAGACAGCTACTCAGCTTACGTGGATAACCATTACATCCATATATCATAAACATTGATGAAACATAGTTCATTGCATCATACATATCATGCAACATAACTTTGTGTTTTAGCTAACATTTTACCCTTTTTCAGGATAAGATTAAAAGGCTATCATCAACAATTTTCCTGATACAGTATGGATACACCCCAGACACGGCGGTCATTCTATTACTCATTCACAATTTTAAGTTCAAATACAATACAAATACACCCCAGACACGGCGGTCATTCTACTACTCATTCAGACTTCAGCAATCCGATACAAATTAGATACGCCCCAGACACGGCGGCCATTCTATCTCTCATTCAGATTCAACTATCAACTTCAAGTTCATATACGCTCCAGACACGGATGCCATTCTGGCCTTTACACCAACAGTTTGATTCTCCCCAGTGCAGTCGCCACAGAAGTCATTCTGTCACTTATTTAGATCCCAGTTACAGTCTCAGATACACTCCAGAAACGGAAGTCATTCTGCTACTAATACAGATCTCAACTCCATTTACAGTCTCATATATGCTCCAGACACGGACGCCATTCTTTTGCTCATACAGACTCAGTCTCCAAATACAGTTCAAATGCATTCCAGACACGGATACCATTCTGATGCTCATTCTTCTGACCTACAACATTGCAATTCAACAAACATTCTTGGATGGAATCTTTAAGCCCATCTCCAGCAAGATTCTACCATCTCCAAATGGCATCTTTAAGCCCATTTCCTCAGCTATATTTTGACGAGTGCAAATTTACGGGCACTCTAGTGTCCAATCCTCTTTTACCTTCGATTCGCGAAAGGCAAACTTGCCAATCTAACTCTTCAGGTTTAAGAAGATTGAACAGGGGCAACTGTTGTACCTCAAAATTTTCCCTCTCATTTCATCAACATTTTCTCATCACAAGACTCTTGGAACTCAAGATCAAGCTAGGGTTTGCTCTGCTCAAGACACCTCCTTGCACTGTTGACCTAAATTAGGGTTTGAGTTTGCACAGGGATGTTTTGACCCACAATACCAAACATGACTTTCATACTTCATGTTGGACTCACAAGTTTGTCCATACCAAGTTTCAAGCCTTGATTCAAATTTTTGCCCAGTCAATTGGACAGTTGACCTAGAAATTAGTTGTATTGGGGAAAAAGTCAACTGAGGCCAATTTACAGTCAAACCTCATGAATTTTGACCTACATCAACATTATGAACTCATATGAACCATTTGATCAAGTTTGGATCATAATTCCACAAGAAATTTGATCAGATCACCAAAAGGGCAAAATTGTCATTTTTAGGGTTTTGACTGTACAAAGGCAATTTTTGACTGTTTGACCTAGCCAATGGCAAATAAAGCTCAACCATGGACTCAAGGAATAAATGACATCATCTTGACCCATTCAAAAAGTTCAAAAGATCTCAAATGCATAGGATCGACAGATGAATTTTTCAGTCAACTGATCAAAATTTGACTGTACACTGAAAAGTCAAACTTTGACTTTTTGGTCAAAATCAAGTGCCAAGGGTCATTTTTCATCAAAACATGTCAAATTATGAAACTTGTTCATCAAGAAACCCAAAATTGAAAATTAGGGTTTAAAATGGAAAAATTTCATAACTTAGAAATTTTCTAAGTTATAAAATTTTCTTATTTTTTCCTAACTTTGTCCCATTTTTTCACCAAGATGCAAATGGATTCAAACAAAACTTGAAACATGAAATTTTTAGTCCATAACAAAGTCTACACCTTTGATTCACAAAGTTTTCTCAAAAGAAGCTTGGATCTCAAGTTATGATTTTTGGAACAAGGGTACCTAAAACTTTGAACTTAGAGAAATTTTGCCCTAGTTTAGGCAGGATTTTAACCCATCTTCTTGGCAATTTTTCACATAGTTCCACTTGGAGTCTTAAGTTGCATTTCAAAGATGTATTGTAGTACATGTTTCAAGCTTTCCAAATTGTCCAAGAACTCCTCAAACACCTTTGTGGTTAGGGAGAATCGAATGCTTGAAGTTGGCAAAAACTCACTTTGCAACCATGGCCAATACATGTTCATACCACTTGCCAAGTCTGACCAAGCTAGATTATTGCATAATTACAGGCCTCTAAACCAGTTTGTACTCCATAATTTAATTCAAATCCATTGAGCCAATGTGTTGTCTTGGTCATTAGGGTATTGTACACAAGTTTAATCCCTAAATGGTAAAAGGCACATTTCCATTTTTGCAAAAGGTTGCTTTATGTCAAACCACTAATCCTTGAGCCTTGAACAAGATCTTATGCTGTCAACAAAATCCACAAAACTTGGGGCCAAGCTTGCACAATGTATGCAGGGTTAGAGCTAGCCTATACATGCCTACTCCTTGTCACTTCTCATTTTGCTTCATAACCAAGGCATTATGCAAAAAGCCAACATCTCACACATCTGATAAAACTAACTCAAGAAAAGTTATCAAACAAGTTTCATACACTCTTGCAAGTCAGAAGCACGAGCCTTTCACCCCTAAAGCATCCTCATACTCCAAAACCCCATTTTCTTGCAAAACAGGGCCAGTTCTGCATTTTGCAAGCCACCATCAAATTCCCTCGTGCGTTTTGTCCAAAACTACTTCAAACACATTCAAATCAACATACCTGAGCTATCCAGACCATTTACAAGTTGCTGTAACTCCATTAACACACATTGCTATTTTTGTTTGGAAGCTTTGCAGGTTGAGTTCTGTAGCACGATTCAGACCACTTCAAAACAAACTAAGCATTGGGAAAGGTTCAGTGGACATCAGGCAAGCTCAAAAGAACCTCAAGCACCATTGAAAGTTGCTGCATTGTCCAGCTCGAACTCAACTGAAACAGGTATTTCATGAACTTCTATCTCTCTATTTAGGAATAGTTAGACTTAGGTTTATGAATGAAAGATGTTGTATTCATAGCCCTGAAACCATACATGTGCTTAGTTTTCATTTATATTAATCGTGCTAGGAGAATTTCATCCATGAACTTTCTGAAAAAACTAGGTTAGAAATTAGGGCCAGAGAAATTCTCTCTGGTCTTTGAGAGTTAGCTTAAGTTTTTTATATGGTTAGATTCGTTGTTTGATGCTCTACAAGTTTTATGTTTTGAGTTTTGTCAAAAAAGCACTGAATCAGGAGATACAAGTTTGTGTGGAAAGCGCGCGTTTTGGTGTTTGAATAGAGGAAGAAGATGAAGCTGATGGGCTGGGCCTGGTTATTTTTGCTTCTAACACTTGCATTTTCAGTTCACACCCCCCTGGCCTATTTCTTTGTATTTTTTATCATTTTTGCATTTTTATTTCATTTCTGATTTTGATATTTTATTTTTAAATATAAAAAATGATCAAAAAATATTTTTATACTTTTATACATTTATTTGGTATTTATTTTAATTATTTCTAGCATTAATACATTAAATACTTTATATTTATTTTGTTTAAATTTAAAAAATAATACCTTTATTTTCATTTTCATTTTTATTCAATTTGAAAATGTTTTCTTGAAATATATACATTTTTATAAATAATTTATTTTATTTTATTTTTACATATTTAACATATTTAATATATATATATATATATATATATATATATATATATATATATATATATATATATATATATATATATATATATATATATATATATATATATATATATATATATATATATATATATATATATATATATATATATATATATATATATATATATATATATATATATATATATATATATATATATATATATATATATATATATATATATATATATATTTTATTAAAAGCATAGAATAAAAACACAAAAATATTATATTTTATTTTTATTATTATTTATATTAAAAAATACATTTTTTGGATATATTTCATTTTTATACATGTTAATATATTTTTGTACATAAATAATACATTATATTTATTTTCTTAAGAAACTACGGTTTTTTTTGCCCTAAAAACAAATAAATTAACTTTTTATTTAGTTCTTTACATTTCTTTACATAAAAAATACTTTTTGCATACATGAACAGATAAAAACTTTTTTTTGCATAATATATTTTATTTAATATTGTACATTTAAATATTATGCCTTGCAAATTTAATTTGGATGTAATAGTAATTAGGGTTTTGTATTTCTTGCAAAATAATCCTCTATTCAAATTTGTACCCCCCTCCCTATATCATGTTGTAATAGTGTAGAATTTAAATTGTCGCACCTTTAAGCTTTCAATTATGCCATGATTAGAATTAGGGTTTGTATGTAAAAATCAAAACCAATAAATAGTTTGATGTCATCAAAGACAAAAATGCATGAAAAAACAAACACAATGCACACTTGCACCCCTAGGGTTTCAATCCACTTGTTGCCTTCAAAAATGGGCCATGGTATGCTTGTTGAGTACTTTGGTAAAGCAAAAACAAAACAAAGATCATAGTCCCTCGATGACGCTATCTGAGTTGCCTAAACAAAATGATCAAGTCCCTCAAGAAAATTGCCAAAAATACTTGACACTATTGCTATCATGGTCTATACGATGTCCCGCGCCTGTCCCGTTTAACATCCTAACACAAGGTTGTTCACCAAATACAATGGTGAAACAACACTGTTAAAAGGGTTAAAAACATAAGAAAGATCTTTGAGTAAAATAGGGTAGACAACTCTTAGTTACTTGATCAAAACTTGCAAAAAACATCCTTGCTATTTTCAAACACACTTCACAACACAATTTCAAAACCCTACTTTCAAACATTGAAAACTTTTCAAAAGACAAAAACACCTTTGTATACATTCAAGCAAGAATCATTACAAAGGTTGCCACAACGATGGCCTCTTTTCAAAACATCTTTCAAAATCACACACAAAGCACCATTTCAAACAATTGAAAAAGCAAAGCAAGTGATCTAAACAAGTAACTAAGAGCCCATGGATAACCATGGATAGAAAGGGTGCTAATACCTTCCCTTTCTATAATATACTCCCCGAACCCAAGAAAACATCTCAAAGGTCTTTCTTGTGCTTTTTGACCTTTCTTTAGGATAAAATAAAAAGTCGATGACGACTCTTGCTAAACCGAAACATTTGCGAACACAAACGCAAAATCCCAAGTCAGTTCTCCCATCGTATCACCAGATAGAAAGGGTGCTAACACCTTCCCTTTCTATAATCTACCCCTCGTACTCAGAAATATTCTCGAAAAAGGTTTTTTCTGTTCTTTTTCGTTTTCCTTAGTTGGATGAAATAAAAGTCGGTGGCGACTCTTGCTTACTGCGACATATTGTGAACAAAAAACGCAAACCAATATTAATAGTCGGTTCTGCCACCGTATCACAGCATGCGTTAATACATAAATTGTTTTCGTATTAATACATAATGGCATGCGTCAATACATAAATTGTTTTCGTATCAATACATAATGACACGCGTCAATACATAAAATTTTCGTATCAATACATAAGCATATGTGTCAATACATAATTTTTTTTTCAAAAAAAAAATTTTCTTATTTATTTATTTATTTTTATTTTTGTATATTATTTATTCATTCAATATGGTTGTAATAGTAAATTAGGATTTATTTGCTTTCATCCCCTCATTTGTAAATTTGTATCCCCATCCCCCAAATGATGTAATAGCGTAGGATTTTAATTTCCGCAACTTATCGCTTTAATATAATTGTTAGTAATTAGGGTGTGTATGGCAAGATAAAATCAATAAGTAGAAAACCCTAATACAAGACAAAACATGCATGAAAATCAATACACTTGCACACAAGCACCCCTAGGGTAAAATCCACTTGGTTGCCTTATAAATGGCCATATTACGCATGTGAGGTATCTTAGCAAAAACAAGCAAAAATACAAGATCGTAGTCCCTCGATGACGCTATCTAAGTTGCCTTTCAAAATGATCTTAATCCCTAAAGAAAAATGCTAAGATACCTTGCAACATTGCTAATCATGGTTATACGATGACCCACGCCCGTCCCGTTTACATCCAAAGATAGGGTTACTTACCAAATCAATGGTAAGATAACAATGTCAAAGGAAAGAAGAAATGAACAAGAAAGACTTTTGAGTAGGTAGAATGCTCCTAGTTACTTGTCCATTTCAAAACCAAATATCCTTTCTATTTTAAAAACAAACACCTACACTTTCAAAACATCTTACAAAACTTGAAAACATTTTCAAAAGACCAACACTTTGTATACACTCTTACGAACGAGAATTATTACAAAGTTTTCCTAAACAATGGCCTCTTTACAAAATACTTTCAAAAACCACACAAAGCACAATTTCAAACAAAAGCAAGTGATCTAGAAAGTAACTAAGAGCCCATGGAAAACCATGGATGAAAAGGGTGCTAATACCTTCCCTTTTCATAATCTACCCCCCGTACTCAAGATATAATCTCAAAGGTCTTTCCTGTGCTTTTTCACCTTTCCTTTTGGATAAAATAAAAGCCGGTGGCGACTCTTGCTAACCGCAACATTTGCGATAAAACACAAAACACTCAAGTCAGTTCTCCCACCGTATCACAGCGGCACTGATAAGGGAAACCCCAGAAGGACAAAGGCCATTTCACTTCACGAGCAAGGCCCTGCAGGGCCCGAAAGAAAAATACCAACAAATCGAAAAAGTTGCTCTGGCCCTCGTTAATGCAGTGAGGAGGCTAAGACACTACTTCCTGGCCCACACTATAGTGGTCCGCACAGATCAACCAATAAAACAACTGCCCGGTAGACCAGACATGGCTGGTATAATGTTGAAATGATCCTTCGAACTCTCTGAATTTGATATCCAATATAAGAGAAGGAAATCCCTTAAGGCTCAGGCCTTGGCCGACTTCATGGCAGAAATGACCTCGCCCATGGACCCCGACGGATCACGTCGTTGGACGATCTTCGTCGATGGCGCCTCTAGTTAGACCGAAAGCGGTGCGGGCATCATACTAGAAAATGAGGAAGGGACCCTAATCGAAGTCTCCCTCACCCTATCTTTTCTAACCTCCAACAATCAGGTTGAATACGAGGCATTCCTCGCGGTATTACAACTGACTGAATATATGGGAACCAAGATAGTAAAAATCTTCACCGACTCTCAGTTGGTTGCCTCTCAAGTCCGAGGTGAATATCAGGTCAAAAACGACCAACTCTCCAAATACTGGGCCATGGTCCAGGAAACAAAAAAGAAGTTTAAATCCGTGGACGTACAACACGTTCCCCGCGAGCATAATGCCCATGTAGACGTCTTATCCAAATTGGAAAGCACAGAGAGAAAGGGAGGAAACAAATATGTGATACAAGAGATGCTCCCTCGACCAAGCACCCAAAGGCCATCTTCCACCCTAGAAGCATTCACCATCAGGGACATCGATTGCTGGATGACCCCCATACACGACTACCTCTCTGAGAGAAAACTCCCCGACGACCCAAAAGGATCGGTCGTTGTCAGGAGGAGAGCTTGCTCGCACGTCTTGGTCGAAGGAAAACTTTACAGAAGAAGATTTTCCATTCCACTTATTAAGTGTGTCGACCAAAGCTGAGCAGAGCGCGTATTTCTCAAAACCCACGAAGGCATCAACAGTCAGCATCTGGGCGGGAGATCCCTCGCGAGGAAAGCCTTGCGGGTGTGATACTATTGGCCCACCATGCAGCATGATCCAAAGGAGCACATAAAGTGATGCGATAAATGCCAACGACACAGATACATGCATTTATCTATTCCTAACGAGCTTAAATCCCTCTCCTCTCCACAGCCCTTCGCCTGGTGGGGACTTGACCTCCTCGGCCCATTCGTGGTTAGAACCAATCAGAACAAATACCTAATTGTAGCGGTTGACTACTTCACCAAGTGGATAGAAGCCAAAGCTTTGGCCAAGATCACCACCCAAAATGTCCTTCACTTCTACAAAATAAATATCCCTGCTCGTTTTAGCATCACACAAGCGATAGTCACTGACAACGGGACCCAGTTCACGGACCACACCTTTCAAGAATTCATCGCCAAACTTGGCACAACCCAACACTTCGCCTCAATCGAGCACTCTTAGAAAAAAAATCAAGCCGAGTCTACGAACAAAGTAATACTCAGAGGCCTCAAGTGAAGGTTGGATGAAACCAAGAAGCGGTGGGTCGAGGAGTTGCACAGTGTGCTCTGGGCATACCGAAAACTACACATTCATCCACCAGGGAAACTTCGTTCTGACTAGCATACGGGCTAGAGGTCATCATTCCCGTAGAAATCGATCTAGCTCCATAGTCTTATTGCCACGACGGTAGAACACCCGACTCGCGACGGGAAGTTCACACCGTCGAACCCGGGTCCCACAAAACGAGACCTAAGTTCCGGCCCTCGCCCAGTAATCACCCTGGTCATTTGATCGGTTTCCCCATACTGACGAACATACAAAATGAGCACATCCCCGCTATGAACCCCTAGCAAAATATAAAACGTTCTACACGGGCTAGTTTGTCAACAAACATGCAAAAAATACAAGTTAACTATTCAAAACAAGCAACCAATGGTCGGAATTTAAATAAAACGACCACTTGGGTCGATATTGTAGGAATATTACATAAATGGGAAATATCCCAGGAAAACAAATACAACAAAAATGGCACGCAGGACGAAATAAACATACAATCATCCATCCACTTCCCCTTCGACAATGGGCGACAGTTGGGTAGGACCCCTGGCGGGTTTAGCAATGATGTCCCTTAGGTAATCGGGAACCAGAATCTGGATGTTAGCCACATAGTAATTGACCCCCATGCCCGAGGTGTTGAGCTCGATTCCAGGATTCAACACACGCATCTCACTCACCACGTTCTCGAAGCTCCCCTTAGAAGCAGCCTGAGTGTCATCCACGACCAATTGGAAATGAGCAACTAACTCGGCCCGAGTCTTCAGATCTTTAGTGTCCTCCGGCTCGTCCTCAGCAGGCGCAATCTCAGCAGTTAAGGCCGCTACCTTTCCCTCAAGACCCTCTCTCCAAATATAGGAGCCCAATTCTCGCTCAAAATGTTTCCTCGTCCATTAGAACGGAAACTTATAAATCAGCTTCGCAGTAGGCTCCCCCATATCGTTTAGACAGGGAGTCCCATCCTCGTTGAGGGAAAACGCGGTCCTAAAAACGTTTAACATCGCATTTTTCGAGGAGAGCTGCACCAATATATACTTGTCTTTAAAGTGGCGAACAGACTCCAAGTAGGCCTTGAATAACTTCCCATTTCCTTACTTGAGGGAGACCCATCCCCACTTTCCATCGACCTTACTCCTTTGAATGTAAAAGAAGTAGAAAAAAAATGGGATGGTGGCCCCTATCTTCAGATGTTCGCAGACTATCTCTGTTCAATTATCTTCCACCTTCGGATCGCGAAAGGCTAGAAAGCCAATCTATATCCCCAGGTTTAAGAAAATTGAACAGGGGCAGTTCTGTGGTCAGTGGGAACGAGAACTGACTGTTTTTTGAATGTTGGTTCGCGTTTGCATTTGTTTTTGAAAAGTGTCGCGGTAAGCAAGAGTCGCCACCGTCTTTTATTTTATCCAACAAGGGAAAGGACAAAAGCACAGGAAAATTCCTTTTCGAGATGTTTCTCGGGTTCGGGAGGTAGATTATAGAAAGGGAAGGTGTTAGCACCCTTTCTATCCGTGGTTATCCACGGGCTCTTAGGTACTTGCTCACTATGTTTTCAAAAGGTTTGCTTTTCTTTGTGTTTGTGGGTTTTGAAAAGAGTTTTGTTTTTGAAGAAAGTGTAAGTGCGAAAAGTTTTTGTTTTGTTTTAAAAGAGAGCAAGTACTTAAGAACCTCTACCTACTCAAAAGGGAATTTAATTGTGCAAATGTCCTTTAGACAGTACTATCCTGCTATTGAGGAGTAGGTAGCACCGTCGTTGGAGTTTTCGGGTCAATTCGATTTTAGGGACGTGTGGTCACTAAAGCAACGTTAGGACGCTTTAGTGGTAATCCTAATGTCTTAGATCATTTTTATCGAGGCGACCATTTCGAGGCAACTTATGATCTTGGGACAAAGGACGACCTCTAAAACATCCTATACTTAATGATCACGTTCGAGGCAACCAAGTGAGGTGTACCCTAAGAGTGGCATGTGCAAGTGTGTCAATTTTCAGTTACTTTACTCTTGCATGTCATGGTGAGCTATTGTTGATTTTAAGTTTAAGAGTTAATCTTGTCATGCAATCCTAGTAAGCATACATCTAAGCAGTTTAATATATGTACAGGAATTTAAAGTGCGGGAATTGTAAACCCTACGCTATTACAAGGCTTTCGGGGAGGGGGATTATTTACATGTCCAAAATTGGGGGGAATAAAGCAGTAAAGGGTCTTAGTTAAGCTATTACATCCCAATAGGCAATTACAATAAAATAAACGCGCATAAAACAAGGAAAAGAGACGTCTAAGAGATTTCGAAGTAAATAAGAAAATCTTTTTGGTTGTTTTTGATTAAGAAGATATTTGAATTAAATACTCCTAAGTCTAGTTTATTTTAAATTGATAAAATGAAGTTAAAATAATTAATTAATTTGTTTACAAAATTAATTTGAATAAAAACTAACCTATTGTTTTTTTGTGATTTTATTTTATTTTAATGTTAATTAAAAAGATAAAAAGAAGTCTATGAGAATAAAAACAAAAAAAAAAGTGCAGGAGGGATCCTTCGATCCAGGGAAAAAAGAAGTTTCGACCCAGGGAGGGAATGGACTGCTTCGGTCCAGAGAGGGTCCCGGTCCTTTCGATTGGGCCAGACAGTAAGACGTGAGTAGCCTTCGATCCAGGGAAGAGGATTGCCCTTCGATCATGGAGGTCATGGCTTTCGATCCAGGGATGAGATGCCTCTTTCGATCCAGCACACTAATGGGTTCGATCCAGAGAAGGGCTCTCCTTCGATCTGGGATGTTATAACTGCAAAAGTATGTGAGCGAAACAAAAATGCAGGGCCTGGGTATTGAATCCCAGGCCCTTCGATCCTGCACTTGTTGGGGTCTCTTCAGGCTAAATCTGCAGCAAATGTTAGCACACGAAAAATGTGACCTGGGTGCCAAACCCAGGCCTTTCGATCCTGTCTAAGATGGCAAATCAAAGGTAACAACAAGTAATAATGTGTTTATGCAAATGTAAGGTTGGACAATTTACCCTTTCTTACCTGCAGATTGAGTCTTCGATTTGGGCACTGGCTTGATAGGAGCACTTTCAATCTGGGATTTCTGGGCGCAGGCACTTTCGATCTGGGCACTTCTGGGCGCAGGCACTTTCGATCTGGGCACTTCCTGGATGTAGGCACTTTTGATTTGAGGGCTTCTGGGCGTAGGCACCTTCGATCTGAGGGACTGCTTTGGCTTGGAAAATTCTGGGCAGCGTCTCTCCAATGTTTTGTTCTCCTGCAGATTTTTTTTTGTGTGTGTATAATTTTCGTTCTATGATTTTCTTGTGATTTTTCGTGTAATTTTCTGTGTGTTGTAATGTGTCACTGGCCTCCTATTTATAGGAGTGTGGGAGTGCACGAAAATGGCAAGGGACAACCATTAAAATATGCCTTTAACGCTCTGGACAAAAATCAAACACATTAAATCATTTCCTTTTTTGAAACATTCGTGTCCCTTGAATGAACCTGGACGCTTGGATTTCGAGTGCTTTCAGGCCATGCTCTTCGATTAGTCCTGATTTGCCTCTTTCGAATGGACTCCCTGCGTACCCTTCAAATGAGCCTGGCCCAAATATCAATCGAAGGATTCCAATCGAAATGCTCTGCTAACAGGCCAATCAAAAGGTGTTGTTCATGCCAATCGAAGGACATGGTTGACATGCCTGTCGAAATTGCCTTGACATAATTCCAATCGAATGCTTGTCCATAATGCAAATCGAAATACTCCTTCAGAATGCCAATCGAAGGGTCTTTCAGAATGCCAATCGAAATGCTTGTCCAAAATGTCAATTGAAGTGTCTCTCAGGATGCCAATCGAAAGGTATTTGAAGTACCACTCAAAAATCTTCTTTTTCCTTAGGCAAGAGTTTGTGATCAACCAGGCAGGGGGAAGACTTTGGAAAACATGAGAGGGAAAATTTTGGGGTGCAACAATCTCGAACACTCACACAAATGTGATGTCATTCGGATGAAGCTGAGAAGGAGCCACACGCAAATGCCGGAAAACGTCCACCTCGAAGTCAGAGAAGAGGAAGCAAAGACCCATCTCTCGAAAGACAATGTTGTACATCGGGATCCACCTTCTGTCATACTTCCAGCAAATCCTACTCTCCTTTCTAGGAATATATAACGACCATTCCTCTGGAGCCCCCTCCTCATGAGTATATATGTCTGTAAAGACATCCTCCCCGTGCTCGTAAAAATACGACTGTCACTCCAAGGGGTTATTCGTAACCCAGTCTCGAGGATCCTCCTTGTCTCCAGAAGGAAACAAGCTGCCATGATCCGAGGAAGTCGCCCCCATGTCGGGCTCCCCCATTTTCTATCCCATCTAGTTCTGCACTTCCCCAAAGATTTCCAAAATGCTTGACGATCTACTCGTCTCGCTCGAGGAACTCCCATAAGACTGTGTAGATTCGCTCGAAATAATGACCTGAGCAGTATCAGCTATGGCACCTGAAAAGCAGAGGAAAAAGATGAGCTCGACATCAATGCCAAAACCACCCTTCCACCGCTAAACAAGAAAAATGGCATTGGGAAGCAAGGATCATATCCCCGACCAGAACCCTCACTGAGGTACTCTAACGGACATGAATTGCGGAAAAAGCCCTAAACCTTCATTGAGGCACTCTAGCGGGCATGAATTGCAGAAAAAAGACCTAAGCCCTAATGAGCCACCGCCAATGCACCACGAAGTCCATGAGGAGACCTCACGACGGCTTTGACGGTTCTACACCACATAAACGCCATCCATTACTAAAAGCCTCCAACGACCTCCTTCCTAACGAAACCCTAAATCCTAACCGCGTACATCTCTAGAAAGTAAAAAGAGAAAATACGAAGGCAAACATCAATGGAGGATCAGAAACTTACCAGTAGAAGGAGAAAAGATAGAACTAAATGGTTGCAAGCAGAGAAACTAAGCAAACACTGGTGGTTGACTGTCCAGCTAATACGAGCAGTTGAATGAGACTGAAAAACACAAAATGCCATGTTCCTCTCGCATTTATAGCTGAGATTGTCCGCACATACAAAACACGTGCCTAGGGAATCCTAGGGTAATCATCATTACACCCTATCCTTAGGTCATCATTGCGCCGCTTCACCGACACGCTTCCCAAAACACACTACCTCTCCAAATTCAAAAGTTCTAACGACCAACGTCTTGCCTCCCCGTAACCAAGGCATACGGGAAATACTCATTTTCCCGTTAGACACGTCCCATTCCTCGAGCAGATGTTAAAGTCATCACTCATGTGCCCAGAAGCTACGACTTAGGGGGCTACTATTCTGAACTGGACCGATAGCTTGATGGGGCCCATTCCAAGACATCTCCTTTGGTATGATCTGCACGACCGTGACCCGGGTTTCCCGCTACCTATCGAGCACGTCAGCCATCTGCCCTCTCGAGCCAGCACCAGCCCAGGATAGCCGATGATCATTATCTCACCCTGCCCGACATCAACGTCGTGCAGGCCACCAAAAACTGACCAGAGAGATGCCTGTAACTAACCGCCTCCTCGGGACCATCGGCTAGTTACGAGCACATCTTCCTAGTTTGACCAAGTCTTAGCAGTTACCTGATTTCATGGACCCGCATATCTAGGCATGAAATCAGGAACCAATGGCCACGTGCCAGGGGCATTATATAAAACCTCACACCTGTGAGGGCCAGGTATCCAATATTCACTACTCACTATCTAATATTTTGCTTGTACCTCCTTGTTCCCACTCTTACTTGATCGTCGGAGTGCCTTGCAGGTACAACCCCTTTTCTCCTCAACTTACATCCCGACTGCAGATTATCCTATGGCCACTCTCCAAGTTCTGATCAACCGGCAAGATCACCTCACTTCATTAGCTGAGGTAAAATGCATTTCACGTTCGACGTTAAAAGCGTTTTTTGTAGTAGTGATAGGGGATGAAAGGTGTTTCATTCAGGAACTATAAATGGAAGCTTTAGCTCTCGAAGGAACCTAAATGATGAAAGGTCGATAACCATGTTAGACTATGGTAACTCATCTATAGGGGGTGAATATATGCCCATATTAAAATTGACATTTCAAAATGGTAACTTAAAAACTTATTTGAAAAACAATGTTGAGCGGGAGATTTATTAGTCTAGATCAAAATAATAGTTTAAACGAACCTAGTTGTTGGTGTTAGAAAAAGATTGGTTCTGATCATATCTCAGAGTTTTGATGATAACAATAAAATATATTTTATATAATTGATACTCTGATGAGCATATTTATTTGTTTCAGATGATGTTCTGACTGAATTATTTTCTTAAATGAAAATCATTTTGACGTGCTGAGCTGAAAATAAATGAAGAAGTTCTTTGATGAAAGAACTATTTATTTTAGTGCAAGTTCTGATGCTGACTCTGATAAGAAACTATTTATTGCATCTTCTAAAGCTTAGCAAGTTTCCATGTAAACCATGTTCAGAAGTATTCTGTAAGCAAGCGTTGATAAGAAGTTATTTGCAAGCATACTCTGAAGCAAGACGTCAAGCTAGTTCTTAAAGAATAAAGAAGCTAACAAGTCTTGTCAAGTTTCAGCAAACATGCTCTAACAAGTGTCGTTTTCTCATTTAATGCAAAGAGGGCTACATGCACTCAAGTGTCTACGCTAGTTCATTGGAAAATGCAATACTGCAAGCAAACACGCAAACATTAATTGCTCTCCACTTTTGAAGGCAACAACGGTTGTTTTCTTCATGCTATAAGTAGAAGATCATTTATTGCAAGCCAACTACCCAACTACGTGAAAATATTCTGCTACTCATAAATTATTTTACAATCACTTTGTGCAAAACTAATCTTAGTGAAAAAATCACAGTTTGTGATATAGCTTTTTAAGAAGCAATTTGTTTCACTATCTGTAAAGATTTAATTCTTGTATTTGTTCCTTGAGAGACCAAGCTTGGTCAGATTTCTCAAGAAGGCTAGGACTAGTTTGAGTCTTAGTGGTGTTAGTCACTTGTAAGTTTACTTGTGCTATGAATTGTTAGTCACAACAGTTTGGTTGTGTGATTGTAATATATTTGATTATAGTGAATTAAGTCCTTGTTGAGAAAGGCGAAATCACCTTGGCGGATGGACTGGAGTAGTTTGAGTTCAAACGAACCAGGATAAAATTAACTGTGTCTTTCCATTATTGTTGAACCTTTAAGAAAAAGAAAAAGAGAAAATTATTCAACCCCCCCTTCTAAGTGTTTTCTCACCCTTCAATTGGTATCAGAGCTTGACTCTGAGCACAAACACTTAATCGTGTCAGGAAAAGATCCAGAAAGAAAACATAATGGCAACTGAACAAAACAACAATAACTACACCAAACCTCTAGTGTTTGATGGAGAAGATTTTGAATATTGGAAAGATAGACTAGAAAGTTTCTTTCTAGGTCATGATAGTGATTTATGGGATATAGTCTTGGATGGTTACACACATCTTATAGACTCAGAAGGAAACAAGATTGATAGAAAAAATATGGATAGAAAACAAAAAGCTGATTTCAAAAATCACCACAGAGCTAGAAATATTTTTCTAAATGCTATCTCTAAAATGGAATATGAGAAGATCACAAATAGAGATACAACACATGATATGTTTGAGTCTCTCAAAATGACTCATGAAGGAAACTCTCAAGTGAAGGAGTCTAAAGCTCTGGCTCTCATCCAGAAGTATGAAGCCTTCAAAGTAGAAGAAAGTGAATCTATAGAAGCTATGTTCTCAAGGTTCCAAACTCTGATCGCTGGCCTGAGGGTTCTGAACAAGGGATACACTAAGGCAGACCACGTTAAGAAGATCATCAGAAGTTTACCCAGAAGATGGGCACCTATGGTCACTGCTTTCAAAGTATCAAAAGATCTGAACAATGTGTCTCTTGAAGAAATCATCTGCGTTCTAAGAAGTCATGAGATAGAACTTGATGAGCACGAGCCTCAGAAGAAAGGTAAGTCTGTTGCCCTTAAATCAATTAAAAATATGAAACTAACGCTTTTCAGGTTGAAGAAGGAAACTCTAAAGAATATGCGTCAGAAGAAGATGAACTATCCTTGCTCTCCAGAAGGATCAACCATATGTTGAAGCATAGAGAGAAGAAGTTCAAGAACTTCAAGAAGTCAGAAGATAAACCAGAATCTTCTGGACACAAAAAGTTAAACAGAAGAGAGATAATCTGTTATGAATGTAAAGAACCTGGACACTACAAGAGTGATTATCCAAAACTACAAAGAGAAAGATAAAAGAAAAAGTTTGGTAAAAAGAAAGACATGATGGCCACCTGGGACGATTCAGAATCCTCTGAAGATGAATCTGACTCTGAAGATGAGAATGCCAACCTAGATCTGATGGCTACTACAACATATGACTCAGACTGTGAGTCAGAACAAAAAGAGGTATTCTCTGAATTTACTAGAGCTGAACTTGCTGAAAGTTTATCAGAACTTCTGGAAAACTATAGTCAACTCAAAAATGAAATACAAGAAAATCAAGAAGAGTCTTGCATCTGATCTTGAGAAACATGAAACAGAAAACTCTGAACTCAAAGAAAATAATTTTAAACTTAAATAATAAATTAAAAAGGTTCAAAAAATTTCTATTTCAGAGTCTGCGTCAAGTTCAAAATATATTCTGAAAGAATACGACTCTAGTTTTCAAACTTTTCTTGCTAAATGCATAGATAGAAGCAAAATGGCTTCAATGATCTATGGAGTTAGTGGGAACAACAGAAGAGGAATTTGATATGAAACTCCCAAAGGGAAGGAGACATATATACCAAAACCTGGTGCTAAGATGACTTTCACATATAAACCTCTGAACAAACAATTCAAATTTGGACACACACATGATATTAAATATACATCACATTCTGGAAACTCTTATGCTAATCCAAAGTTCAAACAGAACTTTAAATACTCTAACCCAAGAGGACCCAAAAAGATATGGGTACCTAAGGATAAAATAATATTTGTTGCAGATATCCTTAACAACTCAATTGAGACACCAATCATGGTACCTGGACTCTGGGTGCTCACGACACATGAAGAGAAGAAAGTCTATGTTCCAAAACCTGGAATTTAAATCTGGAGGAGACGTCAAGTTTGGAGGTAATCAGAAAGTGAATATTATTGGTTCTGGAACCATTAGAAACAGTAACCTTCCTTCTATCTCTAATGTTTTATTAGTAGAAGGATTAGCGCATAACCTGTTGTCCATAAGTCAATTAAGAGACAATGGTTATGACATTATCTTTAATCAAAATTCTTGTAGAGCTGTTAGTCAAAAAGATGGAACAATCCTCTTTTCTGGTAAGAGAAAGAATAACATATACAAAATTGATTTGTCAGATCTTAAAACTCAGAATGTAAAATCCCTGTTGTCTGTTAGCGATGAGCAATGGGTTTGGCATAGAAGATTGGGACATGTCAGCTTTAGAAAAAACTCTCAATTAAATAAACTAAATTTAGTCAGAAGACTTCCCAATCTGAAGTACAACTCAGAAGCTCTGTGCGAAGCATGTCAAAAAAAGGAAAAATTTCAAAACCTTCTTTTAAATCAAAAAATGTTATTTCTTCCTCTAGGCCATTAGAACTACTTCATATTGATCTGTTTGGGCCAGTTAAAACTGCATCCATCAGAGGCAAGAAGTATGGATTGGTCATTGTTGATGACTACAGCAGATGGACATGGGTAAAGTTTTTAAAACACAAGGATGAGTCACATTTTGTATTCGCTGACTTCTGTAACCAAGTTAAAAACGAAAAAGATTTTAGAATTATAAAAGTCAGAAGTGATCATGGAGGAGAATTTGAAAACCATTATTTTGAAAAATATTTTAAAGAAAATGGTATTGTTCATAATTTATCTTGTCCTAGAACTCCCCAACAAAATGGATTTGTAGAACAAAAGAACAGAACGTTACAAGAAATGGACAGAACCATGATCAATGAAACAAATATGGCTAAGCACTTTTGGGCAGAAGCTGTGAACACAACATGTTATATTCAGAATAGAATCTCTATAAGACCTATTCTTGAAAATACTCCCTATGAATTATGGAAAAACAGAAAATCCAACATTTCTTATTTCCATCCTTTTGGATGTACTTGTTTTATTCTGAACACTAAAGATAATCTGAAAAAGTTTGATTCTAAAGCACAAAAGTGTTTTCTGCTTAGATATTCTAAACGCTCAAAAGGCTATAGAGTATACAACACAGAAACTCGGATTATTGAAGAATCAATCAAAGTCAAGTTTGATGATAAGCTTGGCCAGCAACAACCAAAGCAAATTGATATTTCTGTAGGTACAGAAGATCTTCTCTCAAACTCTGAAAAGTCAGAAGCAAAGGAAGAATCAGAAGATCCTCCTCTTGACAATGCTCTGGATAATCTCAGAATCTCTGAACAACCCACTCAGAAAAGGTTTCCCAAAATCTCTTCAGCTCATAAAGAAGACGTGATTATTGGAAGAAAAAAAGATCCCATCAGAACAAGATCCTCTCTCGGAATCAATGAAGAATCATTGTTTGGATTGGTATCTCTGATTGAACCAACCTCTATTGATGAAGCTCTGGAAGACAATGATTGGATCTTATCAATGCAAGATGAACTCAATCAATTTTCCAGAAACGATGTATGGGATCTAGTTCCAAGACCTAAAGGATTCAACATTATAGGAACTAAATGGGTTTTCAGAAACAAACTAAATGAGCAAGGAGAGGTGGTCAGAAACAAAGCACGACTGGTTGCATAGGGTTATAGTCAACAAGAAGGAATTGATTATAATGAAACCTTTGCCCCAGTCGCCAGCCAGAATTTGAGATGAGCATGATAGGAGAATTGAAGTTCTTTATGGGAATACAAATTAACCAGACACCAGAATGTACTTACATACATCAGACGAAGTATGTTAAAGAACTTCTGAAGAAATTCCAGATGTCAGAAAGCAAAGATGCTAAGACACCAATGCATCCAACATATGTTCTGGGAAAAGATGAGGTAAGTATGAAGGTAGATCAGAAGCTATACAGAGGTATGATTGGATCCCTTCTCTATCTAACTGCATCCAGACCTAATATATTATTCAGCGTATGTTTATGTACTAGATTCCAATCAGATCCTAGAGAATCTCACTTAACTGATGATTAAGAGAATTATGAGGTATCTGAAAGGTACTACTAATCTGGGTCTGTGTTATAGAAGATCAAAATATTTCAGACTAGTAGGTTATTATGATGCAGACTTTGCTAGAGATAGAATTGAAAGAAAGAGCACCTCTGGAAGCTTCCAGTTTCTGGGTGACAATCTTATCTCGTGGTACAGCAAGAAACAAGAAACAATTGAACTTTCAACAACAGAAGTTGAGTATATATCTGCTGCTGGATGTAGTTCTCAGATGATCTGGATGAAAAGTCAGCTAGAAGATTTTAATCTTTATGAAATTAAGATTCCTATCTTTTGTGACAATACCTCTGCAATTTGTCTTTCTAAAAATCCCATTTTGCATTCTAAAGCAAAACACATAGAAATTAAATATCATTTTATAAGGGACTAAATTCATAAAGGAATTTTAAATTTAAGCATTGTAAAAACAGACCATCAATGGGCTGATATTTTTACCAAACCCCATTTCAAAAGATAGATTTAAATTCATTTTGAAAAATATTTGTATGGAATTATGTCCTGAATAAAATTGTATTTATCTTCTGTGTTTTCCTTCAGAATGTTCTGAAATGAATGTTCTGATTAATAACTCTTCAGAAGTTAGAAGAGAAGTTACATCAGAAGCTATATATAAAATTATGAAATGTTCTAACGTTTCATTACAAGTATAGTTCAGTAGTTCATTATATCAAACAGTTGTCCCATGCAACCTTCAGGAGATGAACACGTGGTGTGTTTCTGAAAGGTCACGTGTGCTAAGCTATTGACACTGTTCCTAGGTAACTGTTATGATTTGCTCAAATCTCACACTTTCCCCTCAATTTTCATTATCATTAAATTCTAGTAATGATTAGATTCTTTTTAATTAGTTTTTTTAAAAACTCTTTTTACAGTTTTATATTTTAAAACCTATTTCTCAAAAGTTTTCATATAAATACCTTTCTAAAACCCTTTTCTCACTTTTTACCTTCTCTTTCAAAATTCAACCGTCTCTGTGTATTTTTCTCTACAACCTTTTTCTTCTCTCAACCTAACTGCTCAAATGGCTTCCTCCTCTACTCATTCTGGAAACACCCAATTTGAACAATACATCATCCCTGAGAGAACTACTCTCATTCCAGTGGATAGTCTAGAAGTTATAAGTGAATTGATGGTGGATTTTTGATAACCTAAAAGCAAATGGGTTTGACCTTCTTCCTACTGTGGAGTTTCAAGGATGGGGAAACTTCTGTGGGAAACATTCAGAAGAACCTTAGATGCTGATTCACTGAAGTTGCAAGACTTATGTCATTCTCAGGTGCTTGAGAACTTCTCCAAACACCTGCATGCCTTCCAGTCAGAAGCTGTTGATATTTGGGATAAGAAGTCTACTCTGATGATTGCTAATGCTCCTGTTGATCAAATGGACATTTCAGAAGATGAGTCTGAAGATATGTGATACGGTGGCAGAGCCGACTGTTTAATACTGGTTTGTGTTTTGCATTTTTTGTTTGCAAAATGTCGCGGTAATTAAGAGTTGCCACCGACTTTTATTTCATCCAATCGGAAAGGAAAAAAGTACATAAAAAATCCTTTTTCGAGATATTCTGAGTACGGGGGGTAGATTATAGAAATGGAAGGTGTTAGCACCCTTTCTATCCATGGTTTTACATGGGATCTTAGGTACTTGCTCATATTTTTAAAATTTCTTGTGTATGTGCTTTATTTGAAAAATGTTTTACTTCGTGATAACCCTTGTATCAGTCCTCAAAGGTGTGACGAAGTCGTTTTGAAAATTTGTTTGAAACGTGTAAGTGTGAAAAGTTTTGATTTGAGCAATAGGTAGCACCGTCGGTTGAGTTGTAAGGGTAAATTCGAAAGGGATGTACAATCACTAAAGAAATGTTAGGACACCTTAGTAATAACCCTAGAGTCTTAAGATCATATTTGAGGCAACATTTCTGAGGAAACATTTCCGAGGCAACATTTCTGAGGCAATATTCGAATGGTACGTTTGATCTTTTTTAGACAGGAGGACAACCACTAAGACACCCTATGCTTAATGATCGTTTACCGAAGGTAACCGAAGTGAGAGTATACCCTAAGAGTGATATGTGTGAGTGATTTGTTTCAGTTATTTATCTTTGCACATTAGGGTTTTCTAACCGTATTAACTTGTCATGCATTATTGTCATACAATCCTATTAACATACATCTAGACAGTTAAATCTTTGCGGGAATTAAAAATGCGAGAAAATAAATCTACGCTATTACAAGGCTTCGGGGTGGGGGATTAATTACATAGCCAAAAACTCGGGGAAAAAGCGATAAGTAAAAGCCTTAAATTGACTATTACAGACCATGAGCAGTTACAGAAATATTGGCAAAAATAATTAACACGCGCACGATGAATAAAATACGAGATAATTAGGGTTTTGACCCTCGACTAAACCTATTCGCGCTTGATTTAAAAAAAGATATTTTTGTTATTTAAGAAAATAATGAAGCAATCAGATTAAAAAAAGAAAATCCTAAGTTCTAATTAATTTTAAATTTAAGAAAAATAAATTAATTCTATCTAAAACCTATTTTTGCATTTTTATTTATTTGAAAAGAAATAAAGAAAATAAATCAAGAATTTAACCTAATTTGCTAATTATTTTTAATTATAGAAAACAAGTTAAAGTTTCCCTAAGTTAAACTAAATTAAATTAAATTAACAAAATTAATTTTGATAAAAAAAAGTCTAATTCTTTTTTTTTTTTGATTTTCTTGATTTTATGATTTTATGGAAAATAGTTAATTGTTAATTAAAATAATTAAAAGAAAAATTAAAAGAATTAGAGAAAAGAAACAAAAAAAGAAAATAAGAAAAATAGTAAATGGGCCTGGTTGCTATGCTGGAAAAGGGGGTATGTTGTTGAAATTCTGGGCCCAACAAATCCAAGCCCCTTTGACTTCGCCTGATCTAGTGCATACGTTGACCTGGGGTACATGGTGGACCTTCAATGGAAAGGCATTGGATCTAGGCTAGCTGATGGATCTGATGATTGGATCTTGATGGCATATGGTGTACATCCTGATAAGTAGCGCACCTGATCACATGAAACAAAGTAATGTAAATAAAGGTTGAGACCTAGGGATCGAACCCAAGCCCTTAGGCTCGCTCCCAGTACCACGCTACCATCTGTGCTACACGCTCCATTTGTTCATATAATAACATTAAAGTAATATAAGAAAAACAAAGAAATATATTCAGAAAATGCGCGAAAATTCAAACGGGCCAACCATGGACTGCCACGCCTCATCTTCTTCCTCGGCCTGTCGTTTTAGGCAACGAGACCTTTACCTACAGTCAGGACTCCGTAGCTAAAATCCTCTCAACTTCAAAAATGCAGCAAATATGATATAAATTTCATTGGAGGCCATGAATCAACTGGGCTTGAAGCCCTGATCATCATGATATCCATATCCATTCCTAATTTGGCCTGTACTAAGAAACCCAAAAAATAAGCTTGGAACCCTAATCATGGCATGTCGTGATTCCTGTACTGAAAATGCAATTAAATGATACCAATAGTTTGCAAACTCAATAATGAACAAGAATATATAATTCAAACATGCTTATGATGAATAAATCACTGAAACCGAAATCGAGTTTGGAAGCAAATTGTGGCGTCTGTAACTTATGATTCCGGACGTGGGAACGTTTGCAAATGATTGAGATATGTTCCTGGGATGTCCAACAATCTGTTGGCAAGGTTAGAATGACTTGGATTGGCCTCTAGGATGGAAATTGAATCACCACTTTTATTTGAAATTTTGAAGTTTGGTTCATGGCTATGCACGACTTCTAAACCTTGTTCTTGCCTTGGATACGTTCAATATATATCATAGAGTCCATTAGGATTCTAAAAACTAATCACATCTTTGGAAGTTTTCAAGATTTGATTTGATTTTCATGGTACATGTAAACTTGCTATATTGAGCCAAATTATGCCTTTCTTGTCCCAATCAGCCTTGATTCAAATTGATCATAATATCCTTGCATTATTTGATTGAGATCATGTCCAAAAATCAGATCACAACATATCTTTTCCATTATTCATCAATTATTTGATTTAATTGAAATTTTAAATAACAAAAAATCAAAATAAATTGAAAAGTGAAGCAAATAAAATGAGATTGGATATTTGGGTCGTGGATCATATTATAAGTGAGGTTCAAGCATGAAAAGTTGGGCCCATTTAGCAAAAAATGCAAATTTGAGCATATTTGACTTTTGGCAATTTTGCAAAAATGGTCAACTTGGCCAATGCATAACTATCTCAATTTTGACCCTAGAGAGGTGTTCTTGGACTTTTTAGAAATCTTAGGATGTCCTCTAAGCAACCCTTTTGGTCTCATCTCAATTGAGTTTTCCATGTTCATGTATGAAGCTTTGACCCAAAAGGTGTTTTTGTTGACTTTCCAAAATGACCTATAATGTCAAAATTCATATCTTTTTGTGAGTGCATATTTTGAACTTGGGAGATGAAGATGAATTGTAGGGAATTACTTCCTATTAAAAATGAGCCTTGGATGGGTCATTTCTGATAAAGTATGAGAAAGTTATGCTTGGTCAAAGTTGGGTTGACTTTTCCTCTAAAACCCTAATTTAGCAACTTTTGGGTTTTGATGAATTGTGAGCAATCCTCGAGGAAACATGATCAAACCTTGATCAAATGATGGATAATACTTCAAAATGAGGATGTTGATCAAAAATCTTGAAGTTTGACTGTATGTGGGCCACAATTGACTTTTGACCTAGTACAGTTGATTTTCAGGCATTTGAGCAATTGACTGAGCAAACTTCCTCTGCAAGGCTTGAAACTTGACATGGATGATTGATAACGAGAAAATGTATCATATAATTACTACGCTTTTTACCAATTTTATATTACATTAAGTCGTCTAACCGCCGATTATTCCGAGTTTATTTGTCTTTTTACAGGTATAACATTTGTCAACTCAAACCAATGGAAAAGGACAACATGAAGAAGGCTAGACGGTAAACAAAGAGAAAAAGAACTAAAAATAAAAAGTTTGGATTTTTGAAGCAGTGACGGTCGTCACACCCTTGTGACGGGCATAACGCCCCCCAACTTGGAATAACGCTCGTCACACATCACTGACGAGCGTAATGCGCTATTTAAGCGTGTTACGACCGTCACCCACCTGTGACGACCGTCACACGCGTGAAGATGGACGTTGTAAATGGGTGGAGACGTGGGCAACACAAGGGCATACTCGTTCTCCTATTTTCCCTCCACTCAGTAACCATGCTCCCTATATTTCCTCCACTCAACCTTTTCTCAAGACACTTTCAACTGCTATTTCCTCTGCTATATATATGTGTGGTAGTGCAAAGCTGAAGGGGTCGAAGGAATTTTCTCAGAACAAATTTATTATTTTTTGCAGTTATTTCTATTTCCTTGTTTTTAGAGTTTTTTCTACATTGCTGTAATTTCTATTTCAAGCTTTAGTTTTAGGTGTTAATTCTTCATTCAAGAATTAACACAATTCATTTACTTCAATCAAGCTGCAAGGAATATTGTAATACCTCAAGATTACCATATCAACTTTAATTCCAGGTTTTTATTGCAATTAATATTTATTCAATTTTTGTATTATGCCAATTATTTTTATGAATTATATTTTGAATTGCATTGTTGTTAAATCTATTATGTCCGACTAAATTATTCGTACCGGTATGTGACTCTTAAGAACCAAAGAATTCAGTGATACCTTGGCCAAAAATATTTATTTATAAAACAATTTCTGGTTTCCAATTTCCAAGATTAATTTAACTATCCTTGTCACGAGAGTGAGAGGTTAATTAACACGATTTTGCCACGAGAGTGGGAAATTAATTAAGGCAAGAACCTGCATGCGAGAGCTGGGGTTCAACCCAGATAGTGGTAACGAAACATTAATTTTTAAATACACGAGAGTGTTTTAATAAATTAATTAAACTCAAATTGTTTTCAAAAAGTGTTATTAAATTTAAAGTGCATCCACTAGGTTTAGTAGCATAACTTATTTCATGAACACGAGAGTGTATGTCTCAAGTTTTTAAACAATTAGTTTTTACCGAAATACTTTATAGGCCAAGCGATTCACCGAATTCCCGAAGTCCGACTATCACATACCGGTATAGCTATTACCATTATTTTAATTAAACCGTTTCCTCCCAAAAATCGAATATTCATCGCTTAGTTAAACAAACTGTAGCATTAGATCGTATGCGATTGATCCTCAGTCTCTGTGGGTTCGATAATCTTTTAAAACTAGAACGACTGAACTGTATACTTGCAGTTAGTATCCCGACAGACTTATAAAGTCCCGATCAAGTTTTTGGCGCCGTTGCCGGGGACTGGTAGTCAATTAATTATGATTCTTCTGTTGTGTGTTTAGACTAGGCAACAAATACCCTTTTTCGATTTGTATTCCAAGGACTCGCTCACAAGGCGAACCACTTGACAAATCGACGGACGAACCTGAACGCATTCTTTCCGTAAGACGTGCAGTCAGGGATTACTGTTTAAATCACGCTATTCCTTTACCCAAACCCGAAATGAAGATTGATTCTGAAACAGATTCTAATTCTTCCTTTGAGACCGAAACCAATCCAGAATTAGACATGGACGAAGAACAAAGGACCCGTCCACTGAAGGAGTACACAGCTCCATCACAACAAGAACCCCACAACAGCATTGCTGCTCCAGCAATAAACCGAAAGGATTTTGAGTTGAAACCGTCATTGATATCAGCTATCCAACAACGCCAATTCTCTGGAGATCCTTCCGAGGATCCAAATGAAGATCTTACAAAATTCGTTCAATTTGCCGACACAGTTATAGCAAATGGTGTTAGTAAAGATGCAATAATATTACGTCTTTTCCCTTTCTCACTAAGAGATAGAGCTTGGGCTTGGTTGCAATCCTTGCCATCAAATTCCGTCACTACGTGGAAAGGACTGAAGATTGTATTTTTAGCACGATACTTTCCCCCGAGCAAGACTGCTGCACTAAGAGCCTAAATCAACAGATTTAGGCAGAAGGATACTGAATCGCTATTCGATGCATGGGAACGCTACAAAGACATGATGCGAATGTGCCCACATCACGGACTAGAAAAATGGCTGATCATCCACACGTTTTATAATGGACTCTTGTACAACACAAGACTCTCTATAGATACCGCCGCAGGTGGTACACTGATGGACAAGCCTTATGACGAAGCTAACCAACTCATTGAAAACATGGCTCAAAACCACTATCAGTGGGGAGGAGAAAGAACATTTGTGGAGAAAACTCAAACCAAAGGTGGGATGTACAAGATTAGTAGCCTAGATAAAGTTAATGCTAAGGTAGATGCTCTTACCCAAAAGATAGAAAGCTTGACCTTACCTCCTGCAGCTACCGTGGCTGCAGTTACCCCAAGCTGCGAAGTTTGTGGAGTTCCTGGTCATATTGGAACCGAATGTTAAATCTTAGCAGGAATATCAGTTGATCAGGTAAATTACGCTCAAGGTAATCCTTATGCTAATACCTATAATCCTGGTTGGAAGAACCATCCTAACTTCTCGTACAAGAACAATAACGCTTTATATGCACCTGGACAAGCACCTGCTGTACCTCCAGGTTATCAAAAACCCGCTGTTAATGTTCCTAACATTCCTAAGAAATCTAACCTTGAAATCCTAATGGAAAATTTTATCGCTAATCAAGCCCAACAAAACAAAGAATTCCTCAATCAAAACGTTCACACCGGTGAACAGTTGAAGCTATTAGCAAATAAGGTAGATTCCCTAGCAACTCACAATAAAATGTTAGAAACTCAAATCTCCCAAGTAGCACAACACCAAGCTAGTTATGCCGCACATGCTGGTACATTTCCTGAACAGCCGCAACCCAATCCTAAAGGACATGCAAATGCTATCACATTACGAAGTGGGACAACCCTTGATGGACCGGTAGATCCTAGACTCCAAAACCCGACCATGTATCAAAAACCTGAAAAAGAAGTAGAGAAGTCGACAGATCAATCAGAAAAACCTTACGTGCCTCCACCACCATATAAACCACCAATTCCATACCCCCAAAGACTTGCAAAATCCAAGAACGAGGGACAATTCAAGAAATTTGTAGAACTTCTAAAACAATTAAACGTTACTATTCCGTTTACAGAAGCTATAACCCAAATGCCGTCATATGCTAAATTCCTAAAATAAATATTGTCTAATAAGAAAAAAATCGTTGAAAACGAAACCGTTATGCTAACTGCCGAATGTAGCGCCATAATTCAAAATAACATGCCTCCAAAGCTAAAAGATCCTGGTAGTTTCTCCATACCATCTGTAATTGGGAAATCTGTCATAGACAAAGCTCTATGCGATTTAGGAGCCAGTGTTAGTCTAATGCCCTTATCTATTTGCGAGAAGCTCAAATTAGGCGACATGAGACCTACCAAGATGTCCCTACAACTAGCCGACAGATCAGTCAAATTCCCTGTTGGCATGTTAGAAAACATTCCTGTCCGAATAGGACAATTCTACATACCGACTGATTTTATAATAATAGACATCAAGGAAGATTCAAACATTCCCATCATACTAGGAAGACCATTTTTAGCTACTGCAGGAGCCATCATTGACGTTAAGAAAGGAAAGCTTACCTTCGAGGTAGGAGAAGAAAAAGTAGAATTCATTCTTTCCCAATTCTTTAAAGCCCCTGCTATAGATGACTCATGCTGTCTCCTAGATATTATTGATGAATGTGTCAAAGAACTTGAAAGCCAAGAAGACACCTATTCTGAGATGCTGAAAATTCAGACACCAACTATCCTCAAGGACGATGACTGGAAACAAGAACATTTAGATGCCGACCTAAGTGAATGTTTAGCCTTAACACCCGATCCTGCCCCGACTGATAAGAAAACTGGTATAGAACTTAAAACATTACCTGAAGATCTTAGGTATGAATTTTTAGATAAAGAACTTGAATGGCCAGTTATAGTTAATGCCAAATTAGGAAAGGTCGAAACCGAAAAACTTCTTAGTATGTTAAGGAAATATCCAACTGCGTTAGGCTATAATATATCAGATCTAAAAGGAATAAGCCCTTCTCTCTGTATGCACCACATTATGCTGGAGGAGGACTGCAAGACTTCTAGAGAACATCAAAGACGAATAAATCCTATCCCAAGTGAAGTCGTTAAGAAAGAAGTGCAGAAACTACTAGAGGCAGGCATCATATACCCAATATCAGATAGCAACTGGGTCAGTCCAGTTCACGTGGTGCCTAAGAAAGGAGGCATTACGGTCATAACGAACACAAAAGGTGAATCGGTAGCACAACGTACCCAAACAGGATGGAGAATGTGTATCGATTATAGAAAACTGAACAAAGCTACGCGCAAGGACCATTTCTCGTTACCATTCATTGATCAAATGCTCGAGCGCTTAGCCAAACATTCCCATTTCTGCTATCTTGACGGATACTCAGGATTCTTCCAAATTCCCATTCATCCTGATGATCAAGAGAAAATCATGTTCACATGTCCCTACGGTACCTTTGCATACCGAAGAATTCCATTTGGACTATGTAACGCACCTGCAACTTTCCAACGATGCATGATGGCGATTTTCATAGACTTTTTAGACGAAATTATGGAAGTATTCATGGACGATTTCTATGTCCGTGGAGAAAGTTTTGACGGATGTTTATCAAATCTTGAATTAGTACTGAAACGCTGTGTCAATGTCAAGCTAGTGCTCAACTGGGAAAAATGTCACTTCATGGTGAGACAAGGAATTGTGTTGGGTCACATTGTATCAAACAGAGGGATTAAAGTCGACAAAGCAAAAATCAAAATTATCAAAAACCTTCAACCACCCAAAACCGTTAGAGAAATAAGAAGTTTCCTAGGACACGCTGGTTTTTACCGACGTTTTATAAAAGATTTCTCTAAAATCACCAAGCCACTAGCTGAATTATTAATGAAAGAGGCTGAGTTTATTTTCGACGATAAATGCTTGAACGCATTTGAGACGCTTAAAGAAGCTTTAATTTCAACACCTATTTTGCAACCTCCTGATTGGAACCTACCATTTGAAATAATGTGCGATGAGAGCGATTATGTTGTAGGCGCAGTCCTAGGACAACGCAAAGATAAAAAGCTTCACGCTATCTACTACGCAAGCAGAACACTCAATCCCACACAAATGAATTATGCCACTACGGAGAAGGAACTCTTAGCTGTGGTATTCGCATTGGATAAATTTAGTTCCTACTTAGTAGGCGCCAAAATCATTATTTACACGGATCATGCCGCGATCTGATACTTACTAAGTAAGAAAGACGCCAAACCGCGACTACTCCGATGGATCCTACTACTACAAGAGTTTGACCTAGAAATAAAATACAAAAGAGGAACTGAAAACGTGGTAGCTGACCATTTATCAAGACTAGATGGAATCCAAACCGAGAGTGTTCCCATAAACGAAGATTTCCCTTATGAACTCCTTATTGCCAAGCTAGAGATAGACCCTACCGACAGTTTAGATCAACACAATGAACCTTTAACAACTGCGGTAGTAAAAGCCATTTGTACCAACACCACATTACCATGGTACGCTGACTTCTTCAACTATTTAGCTGCCGGTGTTTTACCACCCGATTTAACGTACCAACAGCGGAAGAAATTCTTCCATGATCTTAAACACTACTTTTGGGATGAACCATTACTCTTCAAAAGAGGCGCCGATGGTATCTACCGTCGCTGCGTTCCTAACGATGAAATAGACGACGTCATTTCCCATTGCCATTCTGCCCCTTATGGTGGACACGCTAGTACGTCGAAAACTTGTGCAAAAATTCTTCAAGCTGGCTTCTTTTGGCCTACCTTATGAAAAGACGTCCACGTAGAAATTATGAACTGCGATAGATGTCAATGCACAAGAAATATATCTAGACGCGACGAAATCCCGCAAAAAGGAATCCTCGAAGTAGAAATTTTCGATGTATGGGGAATTGATTTCATGGGACCGTTCCCCGCATCTTTTGGAAATAAGTATATATTGGTAGCTGTTGACTACGTATCAAAATGGATTGAAGCATATTATCTTCCCACGATTCGGTGTACCAATACTAGTAATCAGTGATGGTGGTTCCCATTTTATCTCTAGAATCTTCGAAAAGTTACTTTCCAAATATGGCATTAAACATCGCATAGCCACACCATACCATCCTCAAACGAGCGGACAAGTGGAAGTGTCAAACAGGGAGATAAAACAAATCCTTGAAAAAACCGTAGCCACATCCAGAAAAGATTGGTCCTCCAAGCTAAATGATGCTCTTTGGGCATATCGGACAGCTTTTAAAACCCCTATTGGAACAACGCCGTTTAAATTAGTTTATGGAAAATCTTGTCATTTGCCAGTAGAATTAGAACATAAAGCTTATTGGGCCATAAAAACCCTTAACTTAAATTACAAGATTGCTGGCGAGAAACGAGTATTAGATATCCATGAATTAGAATAATTGCGTTTAGACGCTTATGAAAATGCTAGAATCTATAAAGAAAGAACAAAAAAATGGCACGATAAGCGTATCTCGCGGAAATAATTTAAGGAAGGAGACATCGTACTCCTATTCAACTCTAGACTGAAACTTTTCCTGGGAAAATTATGTTCCAGATGGTCCGGACCATTCGAAATTAACAAAGTCTTCCCAAGTGGTGCAATAGAAATTAAAGGCAATTCTATCGAACCATTCATATTCAATGGCCAGCGCTTAAAGCACTACTTTAACGTCGGAAATATCAACTATTCGGCTTATCTTCAGTTAAGTGAGCCGCCTACCCCGATACCTAACTGAATAGGTCTTATCTGTCGAGCCGTCGACATAAAATAAAGGCGCTTCGTGGGAGGCAACCCATGTTTTATTTTAATTATTTTTCCTGTTTTAACATGTTTTTATTTTTCTTTTCTTTTTCTTAATCTTTAAAATTTTTTCATGATTGCATCTCTTACTCCTTTCTATTTTCTTCTATTTTTATTTTCCCTTTACACTTTCTTTTTCTTTTTATTTAACTTCGGCAAATTCTTAACCTGAAAATACTAACTTAGTTTTTTTTCAAACATTTATTAAATATTTTCAGGGGGTAATTCTTTTGCTTTCATATTTAGCGCTATGGCACGTGTAAACTTCACGAATGTAACTTTGAGAAGCAGACACCAAAGAAGACGCTTCGAGGATCTGGCTGAGTGGGAAATGTGCCCTACAATCTACGCTGATGACCATGCTATGACCGCTCTTGGCATTCGTGAGAGTGTCATGTATTTGCTACATCAGATTGGCTGGGACACTGCCCCTATCCGAAGACGGTACTGTACTTACAAGAAGATGACCCTTGAGTTCCTGAGCACCCTGAGCTTCATTCCAAATCATGTCATAGGATTCAACCGTGGGTTGATCACTTTCAGGATGTTTGACATGGACTACACTTATAACCTCAGGGAGTTTAGCCACCTGCTAGGGTTCCCTTTTGGACCTGATGTTATCACTATAACCCAGGAAGACCTCTTGCCTGATTCTGATCTTGATTTTTTCTGGGGAAGCATCGTTGGCAATAACCATCCAGAGCCGTCTGATCTTTATTCTGAGTGCATCCATAACCCGGCTATCAGGTACTTTCACAAGATCATTGCCCACACCATCTTTGGTAAACAGCAGAATGTTACATCTGTATCCCGCGATGAGCTCTTCATTATGTACTGTGCATCCCAGAGCCGTCCGGTAAACGGTGCCACTTATATGCTAGCTAACATGGAGCGTATCATCCAGACTCCAAATGCACCAATCCTGTTGGGTGGTGTTGTACCCCAAAATTTTCCCTCCCATTTCCTCAACATTTTCTCATCACAAGACCTTTGAAGATCAAGATCCAGTTAGGGTTCCCTCTGCTCAAGACTTCTCCTTGCACTGTGGACCCAAACTAGGGTTTGTGTTTGAACAAAGATGTTTTGACCTAAAATGCCTAGGATGACTTTCATGCTTCATGTTGGACTCCCAAGTTTATCCATACCAAGTTTCAAGTCTTGATTCCAAGTTTTGCCCAGTCAATTGGACAGATGACCTAGAAATCAGCTGTATTGGGGAAAAAGTCAACTGTGGCCAATTGACAGTCAAATCTCATGAAAATTGACCCACATCAACATTATGAACTCATATGGACCATTTGATCAAGTTTGGATTACAATTCCACAAGAAATTTGATCAGATCATCAAAAGGGCAAAATGGTCATTTTTAGGGTTTTGACTGCACAAAGGCAATTTTTGACTGTTTGACCTAGCCAATGGCAAACCAAGCTCACATATGGACTCAAGGACCCCATGGAATTATCTTGACATGCTCAACAAACTCAAAAGATCCCAAGTACACAAGATTGACAGTTGAATTGCCCAGTCAATTGATCAATTTTGACTGTATACTGAAAAGTCAAACTTTGACTTTTTGGTCAAAATCAAGAGTCAAGATTCATTTTTCATCAAAACATGCCAAATCATGAAACTTGTTCACCAAGAAACCAAGAAATGCAAATTAGGGTTTGAAATGGGAATTTTTCATAACTTTGAATTTTTCTAAGTTATGGAAAACCCTAATTTTTTCCCAACTTTGCCCCACTTTCTCACCAAGATTCATTTGGATTCAAACAAAAGTCAAAACATGAAAGTTGTAGCTTGTTGCATAATCTACAACTTTGATTCACAAAGTTTTCCCAAATGAAGCTTTTATCTCAAGTTACAATTTTTTGAATAAGGGCACTAAACCATTCTTAACTTAGTGAAAATTTGACCTTTTTGACAAGGTTTTCTACCTAACTTCAAGGCCATTTTCCATACACTTCCACTTGGAATTTCAATTTGCATTTCAAAGATGGATTGTAGTACACATTCCAAGCTTTCCAAAATGTCCAAGAACTCATCAAACAACCTCATAACTTGAGAGAATCGAATTTCACAATATGGCAAAAACTCACTTTTGAATGGATCATGAACATGTTCATAACTTAGGCTATTTTCAAGTCAGCATAGTTTGTGCTACATTACAGGTCCTAAAACCCTTTGACACTCATAAATTTAATGCCAAACCTTTGTGCCAAGACCATGTTTTGTGTATTCAAGCATTGCCTAGAAGATTAATCCATTTATAGATAAAGCATTATTTCCATTTTGAAAAAGTAGAACTTTATGTCCATTTTGCAAATCCAAGTGGTACAGTCAAAATCTTCTAGGCACAAGTTATGAGGCACATTAAACTGATCAAGGCAAAGGATTGCAGCATGTTATGGGGGCCTGCATCAGTCTAGAACATCAACTTGCCTTTTGTTGCTTAAAAAAGAAGAAACATAGCATAACTTGTACCAACTCTCATATCAGCCTACAAACACTTAAGCAAACTTGTGAAACACATTCAAGAGATACCAACTGAGCTAATACACGACCCTAACATCCCTCATACACTCCCATTCTCAGAATCACCTTCAAACTGAAAGAACAGGGCAGGGCCTGCAGTTTGAGTGCTATCTTTCATTCCTCTCAAGCTTTCTTGCCCAAACCAGTTCACACACCTTCCATACCATCTATGCAAGCTAACCAAAGCCTAAAACACGACCTGTAATCCCTCTAACTGTTCTACCATTTTCACTTTTCTGATTTGCAGGTGAAGTGCTCTAGCTCGATTCAAAAGCTTTCAAGACAAAGTAAAGCTTGGAATAGCATCCCTGGACCTCAAGGAAACTATCCCAATCATCACCTTGCACTGAAAGCTCCTCCATTGCCAGATAGAACTTCAACTGAACAGGTAAGTTTTTGAATTCGTATCTCTCTTATTAGGCATTGTTAGCTTTAGGTTTGTGAAGAGAATATGTCATAATCATTGCCCTGAACATGCCCATATAATTAGATTTTATTTATATTATGTGTGTTGCAAGAATTTTGAGTCTGAACATGGAAGAAAATCTAGGTCAAGATTTGGGGGAGAAGAAATTCTCCCTCATCTTAGAGAGTTAAGACAAGTTCTGCATATGGTTAGATTCGTCTCTTGATGCTGAACATTTTTTGTGTTATGAGTTTTCATTAAAAAGCCAGGAATCAAGATGTTTGAATGGAAGAACAAGGCGCGCGTTTTTTTGATACTTTCTGGCCAGAGGTTGAAGAAAGGTCAATTGGGCTGGGCTTGCTTTGCATTTCCTTTTCACACCACACAATTGCTTCTGAACCCCCTGAGCCCATTTGGCTTATTTTTAATGTTTTTTTGACTTTTTCTTTTTTTGATTGACTCATTTATTTTTTCTCATGATATTAAAAATATAAAAATATTTTTTTCTCACCATTTTTGAATTTATTAGGCATTTATTTGATTTTTTCTTTTAGTTTGTACATAAATAAATAAATACATATTTTTTTTTATCTAAAATACTAAAATAGTGTAAATATATTTTTATACATTTTTATTTTGTTTTACTTTCTGAAAATATTTTATAGAAAAAAATACCTTTTTATTAAATATTAAATATTACTAATTTGTATATATAATGGTATTTAATGAATAATACATATATATATATATATATATATATATATATATATATATATATATATATATATATATATATATATATATATATATATATATATATATATATATATATATATATATATATATATATATATATATATATATATATATATATATATATATATATATATATATATATATATATATATATATATATATATATATATATATATATATATATATATATATATATATATATATATATATATATATATATATATATATATATATATATATATATATATTTATTAATACACTTAGGATAAAAATACTAAAAATATACATATTTTATTTTATTAATATTTAACACTAAAAAAATCATTTTTTACAAATATACTTTATTTTTATTTTTTGTATATGAATAATAAATATTGTGTATATTGAATAAATAATACATTTTATAGAATTAGGGTTTTATCCTAAATATGAAAAACTTAAAAAAATAATAATACTTTCTTTTTGACATGTAAAAATACCTTTTTCCATATATATAAAAGCCATTTTTGGCATCTTGCACATTTGTTCTATTTTATTTAATTTATGCAAATTAATCACCTTGTAAATGATTCAATATTGATGTAATAGTTTTAGGTTTAAATTCCTTGTCAAAATCCCCATTCGAACATTTGTACCCCCTTCCCATATATGGTTTTGTAATAGCTTAGTAAATTTATTTTCGCACTTTATTGCTTTCTAATTATACCATGTTAGAATTAGGGTTTGTATGCGAAAAATAACGAAAAAATAGTTTTGACCTAAATTCAAGATAAACAAGCATGAAAATGAACACACAAATCACACTTGCACCCCCTAGGGTATTCCACTTGTTGCCTTTCAAAATTGTGCCATATTGCATGTTAGGTCTCTTTGGGCAAAACAAACAAATCAAATGATCATAGTCCCTCGATAACACTTTGAAAATGTTGCCTAAACAAATGATCAAGTCCCTTAAAGAAAATGCCCAAAGATACTTGGCACCATGTCAATTATGGTCTAAACGATGACCCGCGCCCGTCCCTTTCACATCCTAACATGAGATTGTCCACCAAATACAATGGTGGAACAAACTTATTAAAAGGGTTAAAACATAGCAATAAACTTTGAGAAAATTTAGGAGTAGATAACCTCTTAGTTACTTGAATCAAACTTGCAAAACAAAACACTTGCCTATTTTCTAAACCACACATCACTACACTTTCAAAACAACTTTAAAAAACAAATGAAAACCTTTTCAAAAGACATACACCTTTGTATACATCCCCACATGGATCATTACAAAGGTTGCCACCACAATGGCTTCTTTTCAAAACATTTTTCAAACCCACATACACAAGCACCATTTCAAACAATTGAAAATAAAAGGCAAGTGATCTAAGCAAGTAACTAAGAGCCCATGGATAACCATGGATAGAAAGGGTGCTAATACCTTCCCTTTCTATAATCTACTCCCCGAACCCAAGAAAACATCTCAAAAGGTTTTTGCTGTGCTTTTTAAACCTTTCCTTAGGATAAAATAAAAAGTCGGTGGCGACTCTTGCTCAACCGAAACATTTGCGAAAACAAACGCAAAACCTACAGTCAGTTCTCCCACCGTATCACCAGAACTGACGACTCTGCTGGGGAAATACTTATAAAGTGGAGTAACCTTAGGGCTTAGATCACCTTTGTTTTCAATTGTTTGCTTTGTTTGCTTTTATATTTGTGGGCTTTGCATCGGAGTTTCATAGATCCTAACCCGGATCTGGGAAATACCCTTTTTAGGTAGCATAATCTGTGAGGGACCTGTCCGGCGTAGACCGACATGGGTGAAGCAGTGGCTATGTTGGTGTGGCACCTTGGTCTGTACCTATATCCCTTGTGTTGCAATGAGGAGAATATAGGTCTTCCAAGGAGTCATTAAACACCAACCAACCTTAGAACCCTAAATTGACCAAACTTGGCTATTAGGACAGTAGCAGTATGCTACACTCATTGAGGCTAAACTTTCGAGATGGTTCTGGCCGCAAGAAAAGATTGCGATGCTGGAGTTATGACCGATTGAGGGTAGCCAATGATTTGAGATCCTCTAGAACCCGATTACTTTTGATAGGACAGGTTTTAACCAACAAAACCAAAAGAGGGTAATACCTGAAATTCATGTTGGCCTGAAACCTAAGGGTGTCTTGTGTGACTTGTGTGCCTTACCATGCTTGCCTATGTGAATACTTGTGGTGTGCTTCATCATAGCATCATGCCATCATACCATTGCATGCATCCTGTATAAAGGACTAACCTATTTCAAAGACAAAAGAGTTTCATCTTTGCTCTGTTTTGTAGGACATCATGATGCCCGTGCGTAGGAATACTATTCGGCTCAACTTTGTTCAACCACCAATTTTGCTCAAGGATTTGGTTGGTAGGATTCCAAACACTTCTTCCTTCATCAACTGACATGGTTCTCTCCTTGGCTTGATCACTACAAAATGGGACCAACAACTGATAAGTGTTCTGACCCAGTTTTATGACCCTCTGTATCATTGTTTCACCTTTCAAGACTTCCAGCTGGTTCCTACCCTGGAAGAATTCTCTTATTTGCTTGGGATCCCTGTCTTGGAACAAACTCCATTCACTGGTTTGGAAAAGACTCCTAGGCCTGAAGAGATTGCTGCAATTCTCCCCTTGACCAAAGAAGAGGTATTAGCTAACTGGGAAACTAGAAGTGGAGTCAAGGGCTTTTTGGTCAAATTTCTGGTTGGCAAGGCTAATGATTTCTGGAATGACTTGGACTTCAAGGCGTACGAAGATATTCTGGCTCTTTTGATTTATGGTCTGGTACTGTTTCCCAATCCTGACACCTTTATCAGTATCCATGCCATAAGGATCTTCATGTCTCGGAATCCTGTACCCATTCTTTTGGGTGATATCCTGCAACAACTCTATGCTCGTACTGCTCGAAAACGGGGAACTCCGTGGTGTTGTGCTCCTTTGCTAGTAAGGTGGTTTATTTCGCACCTTCCTAAGTTCGTGCTGAGGAATGAAGAAGGAAAAGGTTGGGCTCGGAGGTTAATGTCTCTCACTGATAATGACATCACCTGGACTCTGAGAGGTTTGGATGAGGTAGCTGTTATTGACCGTTGCAGAGAATACCCTAATGTCCCTTTGATTGGCATCCAAGGAGGAATCTCTTACAATCCCTGCTTAGCTCTCCGTCAGTTTGGAAGAGCCAGAGGAGTTGGGCCTCATGAAATGCTGGTTCCTCACTTCCATTTTGAGTTTCAGGCAGACAGTGACAAACTACGCCATGGATTCATTAGAGCTTGGGACAGAATTCACAAAGCTGACCCACATGAGTTGGGACCAAAGACTTCTCTACCAATGGAACCCTATTGCAAGTGGGTCCGCATCCGTGCTCAGAGGTTAGGTATGCCGTACGAAGCTGTCAGACCTATCATTCTTGAATCTCCTGATGAAGATGGGGTTCCTCCAACTGTCCTCCCTCCTCATATACCTACTGATTTTGACACAATGAAGAGATCTTGGGCGCAGCTAAAGGAAGAACGGGATTTCTATCGGGAGAAGTTCAACGAGCAGGAACGGAAGATCCAGAGGCTGACTAAGCAATTGGAGGAAGAGAGGGTCTTGAACAACTATATCAACACTGAGAAAAGGAGGCCATGGGAGCATTGATGGGCTTTGGATATTTCCTTTTATAGCTTTTATTTCCTTTCCAGTATTTTTCATTCCTGTAATGCCTAAGGGCAAGTTGTTGAACAATTAAAATTTTAATCTAATGAAGTGTGTTTCCCTGTTGTCTACAAAGTTGAATCTTGTTTGTCTTTGAAAACATAAAACATACGCATCTCATTGCACCATATGCATAGCAGGTACCCTATTTCACAGGTTGCTTAATCTTCTTCGCTGTTTATTTGAACAGTCATCATGAATCCAGACTCATCCAGTGAGCAAGCCATCAAGGCCCTTCAGGCCCAAAGTGCCCAGTTTCAAGAAATGGTCCTGAGCCTGGCCCAAGGTCAGCAAGAGTTGAAGACTCTACTCCTGAAGAAGAAGAAGAAAAAGAGGACTGCGTTGTTCAACACCGGACGCAGATTTGGGAACACACTCCACAATGAAGCTGATCCAACTACTTCTTCTGCTGAGAAAAACAGTCCCCAAGGGGGAGGAGCTCCTAGTCCCGCAGTCTCCGACAACGAGACGGACTACAATGATGAACAATACCCACCTGCTGCTGACAGATACAAGCAATTGGAGGACCGCTTGAGCGCCATGGAGATTCAGAATGTGCCGGGGCTGGATTTCGGAGATCTGGGTTTATCTTCTGGGGTAGTAATTCCACACAAGTTTAAGGCGCCTGCCTTCGCCAAGTATGATGGGGTCTCCTGCCCAAAGCTGCATCTGAGGTCGTACGTAAGGAAGATCCAACCTTGCACGGCGGATAAGAACCTTTGGATTCACTTCTTCCAAGATAGCCTCTCGGGGTCACAGCTTGAATGGTTCTACCAATTAGATGGAACTAGCATCCGACACTGGGAAGATTTGGCAACCGCATTCTACAGACAATATCAATACAATTATGATCTCGCTCCTACGCGTACCCAACTTCAGGGTATGTCTCTAGGAACGGGTGAAGGGTTCAAAGAATATGCACAAAAATGGAGAGATTTGGCTGGCAGGGTGCAGCCTCCATTGACGGATCGTGAGCTGGTTGATATGTTCCTATGGACTTTGTATGGTCCATTTTTCAATCATTTGGTTGGTAACTCCTCCGCCGGGTTTACGGATTTGATTCTGACGGGAGAAAGAATTGAAGCTGGCATCAGGTCAGGAAAGATACAAAAAGCTGCCTCCACAAGTATTGAGAAAAGGCCTTTCAAGAAAGAAGCAAGTGCCGTCTATGGTCCTAGAAGACAAGTCAAGCCCGAAAGTCGCCAAGCCGTCAATGCTTTGGTCATTTCAAAACCTGTTGCTGCTCCTCAGCAGTACCATCAACAAAGAGGTGAAAGGCCCAAGAGGCAGTATACTCGACTAAGCATGACCTTATCTCAAATTTTACCCCAACTGTTATCAACCAACTTGGTGACCATCAAAGAAGCTCCTAAGGTCGTCAACACTGCGTCTCCTAAGTATAACCCAAATGCCCGGTGTGCTTATCATTCTGATAGTCCTGGGCACACTACTGATGATTGCTGGGCCTTGAGAAACAAAGTGCAAGATCTTATCGACGCGAAGGAAATTCAGTTTGAAGCGCCTGAGAGACCAAATGTTGTAACTGCTCCTATGCCCTAGCATAGAGTAAATGCCATTGAGGAAGAGTTGTATGCTGTTTCGGTGAATGAAGTTGTTACCCCTCTTTTGACTGTTAAGAGGAACTTGCTACTAGCCGGTTTATTTCCGGGTTGTAGCAAGGGCTGCCTCCTGTGTGCTGTTATCCCTACCGGTTGTCCACTGCTGAAATCAGGCATCCAGAGCCTGATGGATAGCAAGGAAATTCTGTTCAAGAAAGCTGCTGTTCCGTTTGTTTCTGTGGAAGAAATATCTGTTGTCACGATTTACAATCCTGCTAAAGCTCCCATAAAGAAACCAGTCCAAATTATGTCTGTTGCACCCATCACTATTACTGTCCCGGGACCTCTCCCATATGAGTCTGATAAAGCGGTCCCATGGCATTATGGAGCCGACGTGTATGTGCTTGGGGTGAAGCAGGAGTTCAACACCAATACCAGTATCAGTAACATCACTGGTCCCGCCAAGATTACCCGCAGTGGCAGGCTCTTCTCGCCTGACATTGCACCGCCAGTTATCCGAAAACCTCTCACCATCACACCCGCAAGTGTGCATGTTCCAATTCAAGTTCCTGTGTCTACTACTGCCGCCGAGTCCTCTGATACTCGGGGCAAAGAAGTTGCTACCGATTTGCCTGTCAGGACGGAGGCACCAAAAAAGAAGACTGTTGTGGAAGCCTCCCAACAAGAAATGGAGGAAATCCTTAAAATTATCAAAAAGAGTGACTTTAATGTCGTTGAACAGTTGGGGCATACTCCCTCCAAAATCTCTATGTTATCATTGCTGCTATGCTCAGAGGCCCATGCAAAAGCCCTGATTTCATTTCTGAAAACGGCTCATGTGCCACAAGAGACCTCCGCGGATCAATTCACCGACTGTGTGGCTAATTTGACAGCTGACAATGGCTTAGGGTTCTCAGATGCTGACCTTACCACCAAAGGAAAAAATCACAATGATGCCCTGCATGTTTCCATAGAATGCAGGGGCACTACTCTCGCATACGTGTTAGTGGATACCGGCTCTTCCCTGAATGTTTTGCCCAAGAAAGCATTGGATCGCTTGGATTGTGAGGGCCTGGAGTTGAAACCTAGTAACATCATTGTTAGAGCCTTCGACGGTTATAAGAGGATGGTGCACGGTGAAGTAGACATCCCTATTCGTGTGGGTTCCCAAGTTTTCAACTCAACGTTCTATGTAATGGATATTCGTCCATCTTATTCCTGCTTGTTGGGTCGACCCTGGATTCACAAAGCTGGGGCAGTAACTTCCACTCTACACCAAAAGCTCAAATACCCTGTCAAAGAGAAGATTGTTACTGTGCAGGGTGAGGAGGAATACATGGTTAGTCACTTGAATTCATTCCGGTATATCGAGATGGACGGGGAGTTTATTGAAACCCCCTTTCAGCATTTTGAGGAAGTACCTCCAGTGTTGGCATCGGCTGAGGCAGTAGTTGAAGAAGATTTTCCGTTGAAGATGGCGTCCTTGAAGGATGCCCGGGTTGTAATCGAGAAAGGCAATTGTGCAAACTGGGGTCAGCTTCCTGACTTCACTCAAAAGAACGACAAGTTTAGGCTGGGCTTTACTGCAGAGGCTCAGAGGGATGTGCGCAAGGAAAAGATCAGAAAGGCTCCGGTGTTTATCTCCAACCCAAGGGTGAATGCTGTTGAGGAAGATGTAGAGGAAGCAGAGTTTGACAGTTGGATCTACCCGACTACCAGCAACGGACCGAGCAACTGGACGGCAAAGGATTTTACACCTATCACATTTGTCACGCAGTAATTATTTCTTTTGATTTTCAATTTGTAACAAACAATGTGTTAAAACTTTATTGGCTCGGTGTCCTACCCGGGGCATCGTAGATCCATTTATGAGGGCTTTTTGTATGACATTTCCATATATCATCAATCAAAACATTGGACGTTTGTTGCATTTCAAATCTTGTGCTCTTTTTTCTCTCTGTGTTATATATTGCAAAACAGCTATATTTACACACACTCACTTATACAGGTTTCAATCCACTCTGGATCTCAATGGTAACAGCTCTGCTACCGCCAGTTATGACTTCGAGAATCCGATCAACTTGGCCGAAGACGAAGGTGAAGATGATTGCGAAGTGCCTGGTGAACTCGCAGGACTGCTACTCCAGGAAGAGAGGGCTATTCAACCACATGAAGAGCCGGTAGAAACAATTAACCTGGGTACTGAGACAGATAGGAAAGAGGTCAAGATTGGGGCTAATCTAGAGCTCAGCGTGAAACTACGGTTGATCCAGATGCTACATGATTACATAGAGATCTTTGCCTGGTCATACGAAGATATGCCTGGTTTGGATGCCAACATTGTAGTTCATCACCTGCCAACCAAGGAAGACTGCCCTCCGGTAAAGCAAAAGGTCCACCGTATGCGCCCAGAGATGTCTGAAAAGATCAAGGCTGAGGTCATGAAGCAGTTCGATGCCGGGTTTCTAGCGGTAACTTCTTATCCTCAATGGGTGGCCAATGTGGTGCCAGTGCCGAAAAAGGATGGTAAAGTCAGAATGTGTGTCGACTACAGGGACTTGAACATGGCAAGCCCCAAGGATGACTTCCCCTTACCTCACATCGACACTCTTGTTGACAATACTGCTCAACACAAGGTTTTCTCCTTCATGGATGGTTTTTCAGGGTATAATCAGATCAAGATGGCTCCGGAGGATATGGAGAAGACTACCTTTGTGACTCAGTGGGGCACCTTCTGTTACAAGGTCATGCCATTCGGATTGAAAAATGCTGGGGCAACCTATCAACGTGCCATGGTTGCTTTATTTCATGATATGATCCATCATGAGATTGAGGTATACGTTGATGACATGATTGCAAGGTCTCAAACTGAGGAGGAGCACCTTGATCATTTGAGGAAGCTGTTTGACCGACTCAAGTTATACAAGCTGAGGTTGAATCCCAACAAATGCACCTTTGGGGTAAGATCCGGAAAATTGCTAGGTTTCATTGTAAGTGATAAAGGTATTCAGGTGGACCCTGCCAAGGTAAAAGCCATACAAGAGATGCCGACTCCAAAGACAGAGAAAGAAGTCAGAGGTTTCCTGGGACGACTGAATTACATTGCCCGATTCATCTCACATCTGACTGCTACTTGTGAGCCAATCTTCAAATTACTGAAGAAAGATCAAGTAGTACGCTGGAACGATGAATGTCAGGCCGCCTTTGAAAAGATAAAGGAATATCTCCAAGAGCCACCCATTCTTATGCCACCAGTGGAAGGAAGACCTCTATTATTATACTTGACAGTACTTGACAATTCAATGGGGTGTGTGCTGGGGCAGCATGACGAGTCTGGCCGAAAAGAGCACGCTATTTATTACTTGAGCAAAAAGTTTACCGACTGTGAGTCTCATTACTCACTGCTTGAGAAAACTTGCTGCGCTCTAGTATGGGCTGCTCGCCGGCTGAGACAGTATATGCTGACTCACACTACTCTATTGATTTCAAAGATGGATCCCATCAAGTACATATTTGAAAAGCCTGCTCTGTCTGGAAGAATAGCGAGATGGAAAATGATCTTGACAGAATATGACATCCAGTATACAACTCAGAAAGAAATTAAAGGAAGTGTACTGGCATATCATTTGGCACACCAACCTGTGGACGATTACCAATCATTGAACTTTGATTTTCCGGACGAAGACATCATGGTGGTAACCGACTGTGAAGTACCTGGACCGGATGAAGGACCTGAGGAAGGATCCCGATGGTCTATGCATTTTGACGGAGCCTCCAATACTTTGGGTAACGGCGTCAGCGCTGTAATCATATCTCCCAAAGGAACTCATACTCCACTCACCGCCCGATTATGTTTCAACTGCACCAACAACATGGCAGAATATGAGGCATGTATCATGGGTTTACAAACTGCAATCGACTTAAGGATCAAATTTTTGAGTGTCTTCGGAGATTCCGCTCTCGTGATCAATAAGATCAAAGGCGAGTGGGATACGAAACACCCAAATCTTATTCCTTACAAGGAGTATGTGTCAACCTTGCTTCCCCACTTTGGAGAAATAACTTTTGAGCACTTCCCAAGAGAGGAGAATCAGCTAGCGGGCGCACTAGCTACGATGTCTTCAATGTTCAAAGTTAAATGGGACAATGAGGCTCCCCGGATCATTATCTGGAAGTTGGATGAACCGGCATACTGCTGCGATCTCGAGGCCGAGAAGGTGACTGAAAAACCCTGGTATCATGAGGTGAAGAGGTATTTGGAAGCTCAGGAATACCCTGAAGGTGCATCTGTCAATGACAAGAAGTTCATGAGAAGGTTTGCGGCGAAATTCTTCCTCAGCAACGGCATTCTCTACAAACGGAATCATGATTCAACTCTACTACGTTGTGTGGATAAGGCTGAAGCAGAGAGGATCATGATAGAACTGCATGAAGGTACATTCGGAACACATTCTAGTGGACACACCATGGCTAAGAAAATCCTTCGGGCAGGATATTTCTGGTCCACAATGGAAGCCGATTGTTACCAACACTTTCGAACTTGTCACAAATGCCAGATCTATGCTGACAAGGTGCATATTCCTCCAGTTCCTCTGAACGTCCTGACGGCACCTTGGCCTTTTGCAATGTGGGGCATTGATATGATCGGTGAGATCCGACCGACGGCATCCAATGGGCATCGCTTCATCTTAGTGGCGATCGATTACTTCATGAAGTGGGTTGAGGCAGCTTCCTACGCAACGGTAACCAAGAGCGTCGTGGCACGTTTCGTCCGGCATAATCTGATCTGTCGATACGGCGTCCCGGAAAGAATCATTACGGACAATGGTACCAATCTCAATAACAAAATGATCACTGAGCTTTGCGAACAATTCAAGATACAGCACCACAACTCTTCTCCCTACCGGCCGAAGATGAATGGGGCTGTAGAGGCAGTTAATAAAAATATCAAGAAAATTGTGCAGAAGATGACAGTGACCTATAAAGATTGGCATGAGATGTTACCGTTCGCTCTTCATGGGTACCGTACCTCAGCAAGGACGTCAACCGGGGCAACTCCTTTCTCCTTGGTCTATGGCATGGAGGCAGTCTTGCCAATTGAAGTCCAGATACCCTCTCTCCGGATAATGAAGGATGCAGACTTGAGTGAAGATGACTGGATCCAGACTCGACTTGATCAATTAAATCTGATTGACGAAAAGAGGCTCACTGCTATCTGTCATGGTCAAACATTTCAAAAACGGATGATCAGGGCATTTAACAAGAAAGTCAGACCACAAGAGTATCAAGTTGGGGACCTGGTAATCAAACACATCATCCTTCCTCAAAGTGATCCCCGGGGCAAATGGACCCCTACATACGAGGGGCCATTTGTGGTTAAACATGTGTTCTCAGGAGGAGCCATGATCCTAACCACCATGGATGGTGACGACCTTCCTCACCCCGCCAATGCAGACATAGTGAAAAGATACTACGCATGAATAAAAGACCCGTTAGGTTGACATACCTAGGCAAAAATAAGGGCTTCCCGGCGAACCAAAAGGGTTCGGGCAAAAATAAGGGATGAAATAAAAAATCTGTACACCCGGCAAGTCGAAAACCTGAAAAGGCGGCTTGGGCAAAAATGGGTATCCCGGTGGACTGAAAACCCGAAAGGGCGGTCCAGGCAAAAGTTAGGGATAAAGCGTAACACTATGTCTCATTGGATCACTTCGCATCTGAAATTCGGCATCAACTATCTGGCTCAGATTTCGGCATCGACCAATCAGCTTCATCTTCAACTAGGCAGCAAAACGATGAGACACTTGGAGACATAAAGGCGATAGCAGAGTTGGAACCCAGTGGGATTGTTCACATAGCTGTTTTATTTTCTTTTCAAAATTGTAAACTCTATGTTATTTGGCGGCGTCCTCTTACTAGGATGTCAGCCTCTTGTACAAAAACGCCTATTCACAGGCAAAATTCAAATCAATACGAATTCACTTGTCCATACAAATTGCCATTGTTTTTCCTTTTTCTGTTTTGTCTTGCGAAGAACGTCCAATGTTCATTTTTGATATATGCATTTGACATTAAATTGCTGATTCATAAATATTTGCATAAGAAACGAAAGATTAATTACAGGTGACATCAGAAACAGGGGCAATGTGGAGTTGTCTGATGCAGTCTGGTTGCTTTGTCCGCCAAGGTACCAAGGTAGATTCGACTGAAGAATGTGACCAAATCATCTCAACACCCCGCAGAGTAAGACAAGATTCAACAATACTTTCTCCAAGCGGAGTTGATTCCCCTTCAATCCTGAAAAGGCACAAAATTCCCCGGCAGGTCTTAAAGCTCATCCCCAGTAGGTTCTGGAAGGTTGTTCCCTGCAGGATACAGACGTCTCTCCCGAGCTTTGTTCAGAGTTATTCCTCACAAGGGCTTATAACTGGGTTATCCTCAGCTAATTACCACGGAAGATCGCCCTCGGCAAAGTTCTTTCTATCCCCGGCGGAGTTTATCTTTGGTATCCCCAGCGGAGTTTATCATCATTATCCCCAGCGGAATCCATCATTAAAGTCCTCAGCAGGCCTCTCATCAAAACTTCGGAAAAGTATCTCTTCCACAGAGCAATTCCCCGGCCGGGCGTCAAGGATTTATTTTCCTAAGACGAAATTACATTCATAAACATTTCACATTTTCATACATCTTGCTTACATACGTGATAAAGTGCATACAACACTATCTCATGTTGAACATCATGACATCATGCATATCATACATCATGACATTGCATACAACTTATGTTTTGCCTTTTCAGAAAAAAAGACAATCCCAAAGACAACTACCTTCAACTGTCACATTTCCAGACTCGATTCCTGTATCTAGCCAGGGCACGTCTGAAGAGTTCGAAGATTCAATTCCTGTATCTAGCCAGGGCATATCTACCAACTACAACATTTCCAGATTCGATTCCTGTATCCAGTCAGGGCATATCTGTTGACCACATTTCTAGACTCGATTCCTGTATCTAGCCAGGGCACGTCTGAAGAGTTCGAAGATTCGATTCCTGTATCCAGCCAGGGCATATCTACCAACTACAACATTTCCAGATTCGATTCTTGTATCCAGCCAGGGCATATCTGTTGACCACATTTCCAGACTCGATTCCTGTATCTAGCCAGGGCACGTCTGAAGAGTTTGAAGATTCGATTCCTGTATCCAGCCAGGGTATATCTACCAACTACAACATTTCCAGATTCGATTCCTGTATCCAGCCAGGGCATATCTATTGACCACATTTCCAGACTCGATTCCTGTATCTAGCCAGGGCACGTCTGAAGAGTTCGAAGATTCGATTCCTGTATCCAGCCAGGGCATATCTGCATAAGGAGGTTGAAGATCAAACACCTGTAACAAGCCAGGAAAACATCTACCTTTCTCGAATACACAAAGTTCTCGCTAAGGAATCTCTTGTGCGATCATCACTTCCAAATGGCATCTGTAAGCCCATTCCCGACAAGGTTCTGTCACATCTCCAGATGGCATCTATAAGCCCATCTCCCTATCCACTATCATTCCAAATGGCATCTAAAAGCCTATTCCCGACATCACATTGCTGATACTCCGACATGCGAGTGCAAATTTCCGGGCACTCTAGTGTCCAATCTCCTTTTACCCTCGAGTCACGAAAGGCAAACTTGCCAATCTAACTCTTCAGGTTCAAGAAGATTGAACAGGGGCAACTGTTGTACCCCAAAATTTTCCCTCCCATTTCCTCAACATTTTCTCATCACAAGACCTTTGAAGATCAAGATCCAGTTAGGGTTCCCTCTGCTCAAGACTTCTCCTTGCACTGTGGACCCAAACTAGGGTTTGTGTTTGAACAAATATGTTTTGACCTAAAATGCCTAGGATGACTTTCATGCTTCATGTTGGACTCCCAAGTTTATCCATACCAAGTTTCAAGTCTTGATTCCAAGTTTTGCCCAGTCAATTGGACAGATGACCTAGAAATCAGCTGTATTGGGGAAAAAGTCAATTGTGGCCAATTGACAGTCAAATCTCATGAAAATTGACCCACATCAACATTATGAACTCATATGGACCATTTGATCAAGTTTGGATCACAATTCCACAAGAAATTTGATCATATCATCAAAAGGGCAAAATGGTCATTTTTAGGGTTTTGACTGCACAAAGGCAATTTTTTACTGTTTGACCTAGCCAATGGCAAACCAAGCTCACATATGGACTCAAGGACCCCATGGAATTATCTTGACATGCTCAACAAACTCAAAAGATCCCAAGTACACAAGATTGACAGTTGAATTGCCCAGTCAATTGATCAATTTTGACTGTATACTGAAAAGTCAAACTTTGACTTTTTGGTCAAAATCAAGAGTCAAGATTCATTTTTCATCAAAACATGCCAAATCATGAAACTTGTTCACCAAGAAACCAAGAAATGCAAATTAGGGTTTGAAATGGGAATTTTTCATAACTTAGAATTTTTCTAAGTTATGGAAAACCCTAATTTTTTCCCAACTTTGCCCCACTTTCTCACCAAGATTCATTTGGATTCAAACAAAAGTCAAAACATGAAAGTTGTAGCTTATTGCATAATCTACAACTTTGATTCACAAAGTTTTCCCAAATGAAGCTTGTATCTCAAGTTACAATTTTTTGAATAAGGGCACTAAACCATTCTTAACTTAGTGAAAATTTGACCTTTTTGACAAGGTTTTCTACCTAACTTCAAGGCCATTTTCCATACACTTCCACTTGGAATTTCAATTTGCATTTCAAAGATGGATTGTAGTACACATTCCAAGCTTTCCAAAATGTCCAAGAACTCATCAAACAACCTCATAACTTGAGAGAATCGAATTTCACAATATGGCAAAAACTCACTTTTGAATGGATCATGAACATGTTCATAACTTAGGCCATTTTCAAGTCAGCATAGTTTGTGCTACATTACAGGTCCTAAAACCCTTTGACACTCATAAATTTAATGCCAAACCTTTGTGCCAAGACCATGTTTTGTGTATTCAAGCATTGCCTAGAAGATTAATCCATTTATAGATAAAGCATTATTTCCATTTTGAAAAAGTAGAACTTTATGTCCATTTTGCAAATCCAAGTGGTACAGTCAAAATCTTCTAGGCACAAGTTATGAGGCACATTACACTGATCAAGGCAAAGGATTGCAGCATGTTAAGGGGGCCTGCATCAGTCTAGAACATCAACTTGCCTTTTGTTGCTTAAAAAAGAAGAAACATAGCATAACTTGTACCAACTCTCATATCAGCCTACAAACACTTAAGCAAACTTGTGAAACACATTCAAGAGATACCAACTGAGCTAATACAAGACCCTAACATCCCTCATACACTCCCATTCTCAGAATCACCTTCAAACTGAAAGAACAGGGTAGGGCCTGCAGTTTGAGTGCTATCTTTCATTCCTCTCAAGCTTTCTTGCCCAAACCAGTTCACACACCTTCCATACCATCTATGCAAGCTAACCAAAGCCTAAAACACGACCTGTAATCCCTCTAATTGGTTCTACCATTTTCACTTTTCTGATTTGCAGGTGAAGTGCTCTAGCTCGATTCAAAAGCTTTCAAGACAAAGTAAAGCTTGGAATAGCATCCCTGGACCTCAAGGAAACTATCCCAATCATCACCTTGCACTGAAAGCTCCTCCATTGCCAGATAGAACTTCAACTGAACAGGTAAGTTTTTGAATTCGTATGTCTCTTATTAGGCATTGTTAGCTTTAGGTTTGTGAAGAGAATATGTCATAATCATTGCCCTGAACATGCCCATATAATTAGATTTTATTTATATTATGTGTGTTGCAAGAATTTTGAGTCTGAACATGGAAGAAAATCTAGGTCAGGATTTGGGGGAGAAGAAATTCTCCCTCATCTTAGAGAGTTAAGACAAGTTCTGCATATGGTTAGATTCGTCTCTTGATGCTGAACATTTTTTGTGTTATGAGTTTTCATTAAAAAGCCAGGAATCAAGATGTTTGAATGGAGGAACAAGGCGCACGTTTTTTTGATACTTTCTGGCCAGAGGTTGAAGAAAGGTCAATTGGGCTGGGCTTGCTTTGCATTTCCTTTTCACACCACACAATTGCTTCTGAACCCCCTGAGCCCATTTGGCTTATTTTTAATGTTTTTTTCACTTTTTCTTTTTTTGATTGACTCATTTATTTTTTCTCATGATATTAAAAATATAAAAATATTTTTTTCTCACCATTTTTGAATTTATTAGGCATTTATTTGATTTTTTCTTTTAGTTTGTACATAAATAAATAAATACATATTTTTTTAATCTAAAATACTAAAATAGTGTAAATATATTTTTATACATTTTTATTTTGTTTTAATTTCTGAAAATATTTTATAGAAAAAAATACCTTTTTATTAAATATTAAATATTACTAATTTGTATATATATATATATATATATATATATATATATATATATATATATATATATATATATATATATATATATATATATATATATATATATATATATATATATATATATATACATATTTTATTAATACACTTAGGATAAAAATACTAAAAATATACATATTTTATTTTATTAATATTTAACACTAAAAAAAATCATTTTTTACAAATATACTTTATTTTTATTTTTTGTATATGAATAATAAATATTGTGTATATTGAATAAATAATACATTTTATAGAATTAGGGTTTTACCCTAAATATGAAAAACTTAAAAAAATAATAATACTTTCTTTTTGACATGTAAAAATACCTTTTTCCATATATATAAAAGCCATTTTTGGCATCTTGCACATTTGTTCTATTTTATTTAATTTATGCAAATTAATCACCTTGTAAATGATTCAATATTGATGTAATAGTTTTAGGTTTAAATTCCTTGTCAAAATCTCCATTCGAACATTTGTACCCCCATTCCCATATATGGTTTTGTAATAGCTTAGTAAATTTATTTTCGCACTTTATTGCTTTCTAATTATACCATGTTAGAATTAGGATTTGTATGCGAAAAATAACGAAAAAATAGTTTTGACCTAAATTCAAGATAAACAAGCATTAAAATGAACACACAAATCACACTTGCACCCCCTAGGGTATTCCACTTGTTGCCTTTCAAAATTGGGCCATATTGCATGTTAGGTCTCTTTGGGCAAAACAAACAAATCAAATGATCATAGTCCCTCGATAACACTTTCAAAATGTTGCCTAAACAAATGATCAAGTCCCTTAAAGAAAATTCCCAAAGATACTTGGCACCATTGCAATTATGGTCTAAACGATGACCCGCGCCCGTCCCTTTCACATCCTAACATGAGATTGTCCACCAAATACAATGGTGGAACAAACTTATTAAAAGGGTTAAAACATACCAATAAACTTTGAGAAAATTTAGGAGTAGATAACCTCTTAGTTACTTGAATCAAACTTGCAAAACAAAACACTTGCCTATTTTCTAAACCACACATCACTACACTTTCAAAACAACTTTCAAAAACAAATGAAAACCTTTTCAAAAGACATACACCTTTGTATACATCCCCACATGGATCATTACAAAGGTTGCCACCACAATGGCTTCTTTTCAAAACATTTTTCAAACCCACACACACAAGTACCATTTCAAACAATTGAAAATAAAAGGCAAGTGATCTAAGCAAGTAACTAAGAGCCCATGGATAACCATGGATAGAAAGTGTGCTAATACCTTCCCTTTCTATAATCTACTCCCCGAACCCAAGAAAACATCTCAAAAGGTTTTTGCTGTGCTTTTTAAACCTTTCCTTAGGATAAAATAAAAAGCCGGTGGCGACTCTTGCTCAACCGAAACATTTGTGAAAACAAACACAAAACCTACAGTCAGTTCTCCCACCGTATCACAGGTGGTTTAGTCACTATGCTATCAAATGCAATTGGACTCCGCAGGCCTATGCTAGGATCAGCCCCGCTTTATGGAATAAAGCCGATGAACATTGAATTCTGCTTCAACACCAGCTTTATCGGGAACCTTGGGCCAGATCAATTTGAGCTGTTAATTATTCATGAGATTGTCCACCAGTTTAAGCTCCCGAACCCTATCACTAGTGTGCATAATAGAGCTAACTGGCTTTTTGACCTCTACCATCCTGCTACACCATCTTCGTCTCCTTCTACTGTTGACATTTACGAAGTACCCAATACTTCTAATGCTGATGAAGACCCTGCCACACCACCAGGATACCATGAGTTCCCCGACCCATGGGAACAACAAGCAACTTCTATTGAGACCGCCACCTAGGCTCCAGAGATTCCACCACCGCCTTCACCTACTGTTACCCTGCACTCTTTGCATGAAGCCATTACTGACATGCGGGGCGAGCTTACATCTCTCTGGGTGGACTTCATTGCTTTCATGGATTTGGTGACCGATCAGCTGGATTTCATGCACCAGCATATGTTTCCGCCTCCCCGTGGCTAGAGTTGTCGTTGTTATCTTATTCTTTTCTCTCGCATTTGTATATACAGTGGGGACACTGTTCAGTTTTCGTGTGGGAGGGATTCTAGTTATTTTAGCATTTTATTCTAGTTATTTTAGCATTTTATCATTTTTATTTTTTAGTTATTTCGAAACAATTTTTATGGATTAATTCAATTATTTATCAAGTACCAAGTTTATTTTATTTTTCATTCCTTTTCATTTTCAGCATACTGCTTATTTCTTTTAATTTACGGTTTATATTTCATTTCCCGCAAATATTATTATGTGCTGGTAAATAATATTACAGAATTGTAATATTCAAAACCTTAATTATTAGATTACTTTAATATTCAAAAATTTAATTAATTAAAATATTTCAAAACTTAAAATACTTCAAACTTTATTACTAAGAAAATAATAAAAATATATAAACACCCCCAACGGTCCTGTAACGGTCTCCTCATTAATGACATTGAACGCGTTACGACCGTCACACCCTCGTGACGAGCGTAACACGCCTTTTTGCCTTGTGACGACCGTCACACCCTCGTGACGACCGTCACGCATACAATGTATCAGAACGGCTATTACAGAACCGTTCCAACCATTCCCTTCATAAACCCACTTCCTCCATTGTTGCAATCACACGAAAACTATCCACTCCACTCCATTTTTCTTCAAACTTCCAAACTTCCAACACTAAACTTCTATCCACCCACTACCCCAATTTCATATTCCAAACCTTTTGCAATCAAATTCTACCTACACCATGGCCAACAACCCACAAGCTCCCGCCCTCACTTTCAGAATCGGCGAACAAGGAGAAAATCAACGGGAAAAATTTCAGAAATTTCAACGCCGAGGTCCCCAACCCACACGGTATATTGATATCGACTGCCTGAGGAGTTTGGGACTACTTGACAGTGTCCGCCAATTGTTGCAAAATGTGGATTTGTGGAACTTGTGCCGCGAACCAAGACCGATTTATGAAACTCTTACTCTTGAGTTCTTGAGTTCCTTTGTTTACATCACTCCGCCAGGTGCCACAAACCAACTGTTAGGCCTGGCCAAATTCCGCATGTTTGGCATGGAGCACGAGTTGCCTCAATCCGACATTGCACGACTTTTAGGCTTCTGTTCGGACGAAGGTGTTCATCTCTGGGTGCCAGATAATTTTGGTGAGGAAGCCTTCAACTTATGGCACAGTTTGACGAATATCCGTGTCGGATCCTACGACCACCTAAATACCACCCACATTCATAATCCGGCCATCCGCTATTTCCACCGCATCCTCAGCAACACAATCTTCGCCCGTGACAGCAACCACAAGCTCAACTCCAAGGAGCTCTTCTTTATGCATTGCGCATTCACAGGGCAAAAGATCAATGTCGCCCCATTCTTACTCGCTCACATCCACTCTATTTGTGCTAGAGGCGGAAAACCATTTTATTTCGGAGGGCTGGTCACTTCACTTGCCATAGGTCTGAACTACGGTGCTGCTCTCGCAACTTTGCCTTCTATGGCACCGACTTTGCTAACTTTGGATCACTGCAAAGCCGCACATCTCATTTACGAGCGGGAGGATGGCAGATTCCACCCTGTAATCAGGAACACTGTCTATCAGAACATCATTTTGCCTTGCAGGGACCGAATCGATCCAAGAAACCGAGCAAACTGGTTGTTCGATCCTGCAATTCTCGCAGAGCGTGCACCTGCTCATGAAGACCAACCTGCAGCCCCCGCAGACGAAATGCAAGAAGAGTTGGATAGTGCTCCTCCCGTCCACGACATTCCAGGATCCTCATCTGCATCTCCTCCTATTAATCTTGAAGACATCCTCCGCGCCATCCATATGCAAAACCAAATGAATGCAACACTTGAAAGAAGGCAACATGAGCAATTTGAGTCTCTATGCGCTCAAAACGCTCAGATCTTGACTGGGCAGCACAACATGAATGAGAGGTTAGATGAGGCCCTGTCAGAGCTCAACGCTTTAAGGATGGACGTCAGCACCCTTGGTTTCCAAGACACTGACACAAAAGCCACTCCTACCAGACGTTCTCGCACCAGGAGTAGAGGACGTGGTCACCAGTAATTTTTCTTTATTTTTTATGTATTTTATTATTTTTTCTGTTTCATTTCCTTTCCGTTTGTTTTTGTAATAGTACTCCCCCGCCTATACACCGCAACATTGAGGACAATGTCGGATTTAGTGTGGGAGAGGTACCTTTCCTTCATTTATAAACTAGTAATTTTTATGATACATCTCGATTAAATTCTTCACTTTATTCAGCCATACCAAAAATTTTTATCTTCGCATTAGCCCGACATACCTATTCTAACGAAATCCCCAGTTAGGGAAGCCGAAAACGACATAACAAGATTGATACGGTTATGACACCGTAGACTTCCTATTTACGCGATCCGTTTCAATAACCATTATACCGACATCTAGAGTTTTTAGTTCTACAGTAACCCCTAGTAGTTTATACTAGCATTCAGCACCATCTTGACACAAACCACGTGGAGAATCGATGAATATAAGTGTTTGATGCCTGATCATTAAAATATCCTTTCTATCTCGCTGCTAAAAGAAAAGAAATTTTGTGCACCAAAATACACGATCACATATAAAAGTTGAGAAAATAACGAAGGAATCCAGTGTAGGTTGGTTCAGAGGTATCTGGTTCTGAACTCGGTAGGGCGTGCTATGGCTCGATCCCCCACAACCTCCAACTAGGATAACATATGTAGGGTTGCCACATTCATGTACCAGACCCCGTGCTAAAAGGATCAAAGTTACTAACCGGTTACTCCACTACGTGCGTGCTAAGACAAAGGGCTTAATGTGATTGCGCCAGAACAAAACCGGGTGAAATAGATACGAGGAACTCCGGGCAGAATTATAACGGAACTGTTGGATAGCTCGTTTAAAATGGAAGCCTACAAATAAGCTTATTGCTTGTGTCATTAGCGTATCTTTAGTGTTTCACTCAAGTATCGGCCAAACCGACGAGGATTTCCCGAAATTACTTTAAAAATCCAAGGTATGTCATGCTTATGCACTTGACAAAACTTGTCCGACCTTTCGAATGACTACTTGCTTGAGGACAAGCAAAGGTTTAAGTATGGGGGAATTTGATAACGAGAAAACGTATCATATAATTACTATGCTTTTTACCGATTTTATATTACATTAAGTCGTCTAACCCCCGATTATTCCGAGTTTATTTGTCTTTTTACAGGTATAACATTTGTCAACTCAAACCAATGGAAAAGGACAACACGAAGAAGGCTAGACGATAAACAAAGAGAAAAAGAACTAAAAATACAAAGTTTGGATTTTTGGAGCAGTGACGGTCGTCACACCCTTGTGACGGGCGTAACGCCCCCCAACTTGGAATAACGCTCGTCACACATCACTGACGAGCGTAATGCGCTATTTAAGCGCGTCACGACCGTCACCCACCTGTGACGACCGTCACGCGCGTGAAGATGGACGTTGTAAATGGGTGGAGACATGGGCAACGCAAGGGCAGACGCGTTCTCCTATTTTCCCTCCACTCAGTAACCATGCTCCCTATATTTCCTCCACTCAACCTTTTCTCAAGACACTTTCAACTGCTATTTCCTCTGCTATATATATGTGTGGTAGTGCAAAGCTGAAGGGGTCGAAGGAATTTTCTCAGAACAAATTTATTATTTTTTGCAGTTATTTCTATTTCCTTGTTTTTAGAGTTTTTTCTACATTGCTGTAATTTCTATTTCAAGCTTTAGTTTTAGGTGTTAATTCTTCATTCAAGAATTAACACAATTCATTTACTTCAATCAAGCTGCAAGGAATATTGTAATACCTCAAGATTACCATAGCAACTTTAATTTCAGGTTTTTATTGCAATTAATATTTATTCAATTTTTGTATTATGCCAATTATTTTTATGAATTATATTTTGAATTGCATTGTTGTTAAATCTATTATGTCCGGCTAAATTATTCGTACCGGTATGTGACTCTTAAGAACCAAAGAATTCAGTGATACCTTGGCCAAAAATATTTATTTATAAAACAATTTCTGGTTTCCAATTTCCAAGATTAATTTAACTATCCTTGTCACGAGAGTGAGAGGTTAATTAACACGATTTTGCCACGAGAGTGGGAAATTAATTAAGGCAAGAACCTGCATGCGAGAGCTGGGGTTCAACCCAGATAGTGGTAACGAAACATTAATTTTTAAATACACGAGAGTGTTTTAATAAATTTATTAAACTCAAATTGTTTTAAAAAAGTCTTATTAAATTTAAGTGCATCCACTAGGTTTAGTAGCATAACTTATTTCATGAACACGAGAGTGTATGTCTCAAGTTTTTAAACAATTAGTTTTTACCGAAATACTTTATAGGCCAAGCGATTCACCGAATTCCCGAAGTCCGAATATCACATACCGGTATAGCTATTACCATTATTTTAATTAAACTATTTCCTCCCAAAAATCAAATATTCATCGCTTAGTTAAACAAACTGTAGCATTAGATCGTATGCGATTGATCCTCAGTCTCTGTGGGTTCGATAATCTTTTAAAACTAGAACGACTGAATTGTATACTTGCAGTTAGTATCCCGACACACTTATAAAGTCCCGATCAATGATCTTGAGAATCATATTAGGAAAATGGTGGGTATTTGGGTCCTTTGTGGTCCACACATCTTGATGAAAATGGAAACCCTAATTTGAAGTATACTGCCTTAGGAGAGAGTTTGTCTGGTCAACTCTTGAACTTCCTTGAGCAATTTGGGGACCTCACTTGCCATGTGAGAAATATGGGAGGGAAAATTTTGGGGTACAACAAGATGCCTCTAAAGATTCAAATCCTCTGGAAATTGTTCTGTTTAATCAACCTTCTGCTAAAGCTGCACCTGAACCTGTGCCAACTCTTATCGTGGATCTGGTCACTCTTCTTTCAACATTTGTTCATTCTGACTCAACGGTTTCTACTCCAAAGGCTGTATCTGCTGAAGCTTCTTCATCCTCTACTTCTACTTCACTGGTTATGGATACTCTGAATGAGCTTAAGAGGGAAAATGAAGCTATTCATGAGCGCTTGGACAAACAAGATGAAACTAACAAAGAAATCAGAAAATGGATGATGAAACAAAAGAAATCTGCATATGAGATCAAGAATATTCTTATGGCTCTTGTTTCTAAGAAATCTTAGTGTCGTTCTGTTTCTTTTTTTTTGTTTTTTTTTGTTTGTTGTTTTGTACATCTGAATCTTTTTTATTAAATTCTTTACGCTCTTCAATTATTTTTATATACTTTTTGATTATGCCAAAAAGGGGGAGAAAATGAGTATTTTGATCTAATCTCTGATTAACAGTTATGAGACTAAGTCTCAAACATTCTAACAAAATACAAAGATTTCTTTCTATGTTTAAAAGAATTTTGCAGGTATCACTAAACTCTGGAAGTTTAAATCAAATGAACCTTATCTTCAAAAGACTTACTGAAGAAATCCTAGAAGAAAATTTCAAAGCTCTGATGAAAATTCTCATGAAGTTTTTCTTATAGAAATATTTATTTCAGGAGGAGATTCTTATCTCTTATTCATTTTTTATTTCAACACCTGAATATTTTTGTCATCATCAAAAAGGGGGAGATTGTTAGAACAAGATTGGTTCTGATCATATCTCAGAGTTTTGATGATAACAATAAAATATATTTTATATAATTGATACTCTGATGAGTATATTTATTTGTTTCAGATAATGTTCTGACTGAAGTATTTTCTTAGATGAAAATCATTTTGACGTCCTGAGCTGAAAATAAATGAAGAAGTTCTTTGATGAAAGAACTATTTTTTAGCGTAAATTCTGATGCTGACTCTGATAAGAAACTATTTAATGCATCTTATAAAGCTTAGCAAGTTTCCATGTAAACCATGTTCAAAAGTATTCTGCAAGCAAGCGCTGATAAGAAGTTATTTGCAAGTATACTCTGAAGCAAGACACGAAGCTAGTTTTAAAAGAATAAAGAAGCTAACAAGTCTTGTCAAGTTTCAGGAAACATGCACTGACAAGTACCATTTTCTCATTTAATGCAAATACGGCTACATGCACTCAAGTGTCTACGCTAGTTCATTGGAAAATGCAATACTACAAGCAAACACGCAAACGTTAATTTCTCTCCACTTTTGAAGGCAGCAACGGTCGTTTTCTTCATGCTATAAATAGAAGATCATTTATTGTAAGCCAACTACCCAACTACGTGAAAATATTCAGCTGCTCACAAATTATTTTACAAACACTTTGTGCAAAACTAATCTTAGTGAAAAAATCACAGTTTGTGATATAGCTTTTTAAGAAGCAATTTGTTTCACTATCTGTAAAGATTTAATTCTTGTATTTGTTCCTTGAGAGACCAAGCTTGGTCAGATTTCTCAAGAAGGCTAGGACTAGTTTGAGTCTTAGTGGTGTTAGTCACTTGTAAGTTTACTTGTGCTTTAAATTGTTAGTCACAATAGTTTGGTTGTGTGATTGTAATCTATTTGATTATAGTGAATTAAGTCCTTGTTGAGAAAGGCAAAATCACCTTGGCGAGTGGACTGGAGTAGTTTGAGTTTAAACGAACCAGGATAAAAATAACTGTGTCTTTCCATTATTGTTGAGCCTTTAAGAAAAAGAAAAATAGAAACTTATTCACCCCCCCCCCCCTCTAAGTGTTTTCTCAACCTTCAATTGGAAACTTAGATATGAACAAGCCATATGGAATTAAGATAATGATAAAATCAATCAACATAATAATATCTCAATTAATAGTTTAATATCAAAAACAACAGTTTCATATTTCCAATGAAATTATATTAAAAACATAACTCGACACTTTATCGAACATGTCGCACTCAATCAATTTTTCATAATTTTCTTTGAGCTTAGTTGATAATAAAAATCAATTACAATTAAAGTGATTATAAACTAATCAACCAAGCAATTTAAACTATAACAATCAAAGAAAAATTCTATATGAATTGATCAATCAAACAATACATTTAACAAATTGCATACAGAGAGTAAATGAGAGTAAGTGATAGAACATTGCAATTTTCCTTTGAGTTGAACAAGCTAAAAAATTTGTCAAACACTTGGTGTGGAAGTGAATTTTCATAATTTTCCTTTAAGTTATGTTGATACACAAAAGCACTTATAATCAAAAGTGATTATGAGCAATATCAACACTTAATGTAAATAAAAAAATAGTTCGGGAAATTACTTACAATTCAATTGATAACGCAATGCTATTTGACAAATTTATTGAATAATATTAAAGCAGGTAAAAGAAAAAATAAAATAGAAATAAGTAATTTGTCTTCATAGTTCCCCACTACCATCCTCGTGTGTGGGTACATCTGCGCCTAATTCCAATGGAATTAGGATAATTCTTACTATGTAAAATTATTGATACAGGAGAAGTGTTAAAGAGAAACTCTACAAACCCTAAGCTTGTTGTTGATTGAACCTATTCTTCTCTTTTGATCTTGAGAAAGACCAAGACACAATAGATGCAAATTGACTATCTGGATCTTGCTACTCCTTTGCATTCTTTATCTCCAAAGCTTTCGTGCACCATCAATTTTAACTATTTCAACACGAGACTTCAATTGTAATTTGTCATTCTCGCTCTACTTCCTATCGTTCTTTATCTCCAAAATATCCCCTGCATTCTTTATCTCTAAAGGAATTCACTTGGCCGTAATTACCTCTCGAACGTCTTCCATGAAAACCCCCAAATTAACTAATGATCTTGGAGGACAAACCCGTGGTTTTTCCTGAATGAAAACCCCTACAAAGCTCAACCCAATACACAATTGGACACTATCAATCCTCATCTAAATGACACCCCAACAGAACATCATTACAATGTAATATTAGTGTGTATGCATAGGTTGGAGGTTGAAGGTGAAGATAAAAGTATGCTAATTTTATGGTTTCACCATGTTATGAATGATGCATGAAAGAGTATTTATAGTTTTGGAACTTTTAGGGAAAAAAGGAAAAATTTGGAATGAAAAAGATTTGGAAAAATTTACCAAACAAACAAGATGTGTCGACCTAAATATCTTATTTGTCGACACGTACATGATTTTTAAGCTGCATGTGTCGACCTGTATAAGGCTATGTGTCCACCGAACCAAGTCAAAGGCTACATGCTTTAAAACAATAGTAAATGTGTCGACCTGAAAAACGAATGTGTTGACACATAAAATAAGAATTTATGCAATTTCATAAATGCTTCAGTATGTATCGACCTATATAGTACATGTGTCGACCTAAGTCTTCCAGAGGCTATAGGCTTCAAAAATGAGTTGCATGTGTCGACCTGAAAAGCGGATGTGTCGATACATGCAATAAAAAATTATGCAGAAAATTGTTTTTAATGACTTGGATCAATTTAAAAATGCTTTTTAATGATTCCTAAGACCTCTAATGCATAGGAGTGCCACAAGACATAAGGATACCATCCAATGTACAAAAGTGCTAGCTCTTCCCAGTTTTGACATCATTCAAAATCTTTGATGACGAAGTTGTACTCACATACTCCCCCTTTTTGATGATGGCAAAATTGCGACGATACATTTCTTGTATTTATTGAAGGCTCCCCATGACTTTGTGCTTCCCTACTTCGACTTACATATGCTTCCCCCCCTTTGACAACTTCAAAAACAAAGATAGCAAACTGTGAGAAGTATCATAGTTCTATAATAAGATTAATACAACAATCAGAGGCAATTTTGCATAGATGAGCAACAAACACATATCCCCATATATATATATATATATATATATATATATATATATATATATATATATATATATATATATATATATATATATATATATATATATATATATATATATATGTGTGTGTGTGTGTGTGTGTGTGTGTGTGTGTGTGTGTGTGTGTGTGTGTGTGTGTGTGTGTGTGTGTGTGTGTGTGTGTGTGTGATGTAAAATTTTAAATAACAAGCAAGTAACATTACAACAAATGTAACGCACGGCATAAAGACTAAATAGGAAAGAAATGGCAATAATGTCAAGTTGTTTTTGTAGCGTCACAACCATGTAATGCTTCATAATGGGACTCTCGATGCCGCACACGCATGTGCCTAGGATAGTAGTAAGAATATGTCTCTACTAAAATCAAAATTAAGACGATTTTCATGCCATGAAACTAAGACAACAAGAAATATATATTGTAAATAACATGCAGACAAATAATTCAAGCACAAGTGCAAAAAAATAAACCAAAGCACATGCTTGCATAACAAGAACAAACTTATATAAATGTGAAAGAATTAATACATGAAGTCATTATAAGCATATGGATCAAGAACACACAATGGTTATTAATCAAAAAAATTGGAAATAAACATTCATGATTTTCATCATTTGAGAGAATAACAAGCATTTTTGGAAGAAACTAGTAACATACATCAAGGAAAATCTTACTTTCAAGGAGAAATTGAAATGACATTACCTCACTCTTGATTGAGATTGAAGTTGCACTCACATGATGTAAATTACTCAAACATAAAGTGTTAGAGAAAAAGCATAAAAGTGCAAGAATCATAATAAAGAAGGAAACATTGGAGACATTAATAATCCTCAATTCATTATGTTTATTGAAAAACAGTTTGGTTGCAAACATTTTGTGAAAACGCTGACAAGTTGTTTTTCACTATCAAAGTGCTCGAACACAGCGTCCCTTTTTCAACATGATCACAAAGGTAATTCCTCACATGTGTGTTGCTTCCTTGAGTTACGTTATTTGTAGTCTGGGAGAGTAATTCAAATCCCCATAAGACTCATTTCAAATGATCCCTGCATAAGCTTAGAAAACTCTTTGAGAAATCGCATGTTAGTAGAATCAAATATGATGTAATGTCAAATGTGTTATGCTTGATATTTAATGAGGCTAAACATGCTTATGTACATATATGTGTTTATAAAAAATATATGAAAATATAATATGATGACATCATTATAAGTATATAAATTGATAAGTCACCATGATTATCAATTAAGAATTATTTTGCAAATGAATACTCATAATATATATATATATATATATATATATATATATATATATATATATATATATATATATATATATATATATATATATATATATATATATATATATATATATATATATATATATATATATATATATATATCATACACCAAGTATGTCATGTACTTAGAGAAATAAACAGGTAAAAGGGAGAACTTACTAAAAAAGCAAAAGTTAAAGCGATATTACCTCATTATACAATATGACGGAGGATGCACTTACATTTTACAAGAAACTCTCGAAAGAAAGTTGAACCAAATTCAAAGTATGTCACAAAGATTTTAAAACAACACGATGTCACCACTTTTCACTTTGACAAAGTACCCAAAAGTATAACTTGTGATGAGTCAAAGAAGGTCATTAATTTGAATATCATTCATTTTTATTTAACTTTCACCTTTATCCTTTTCATGTTAGTTATCTTTCTCCTCCTCATGTTTAACCGATTTGGGTTGATCAATTCCTTCTTCGGCGTTATTGAGTATGTATCTTTAAGATACCCCTACATCATGAAATGAAATACCTTTTCCGAGTATTCTCGGATACAACATCAAAAGTAATGTATGCATCTTTTACCAATAAAACAAAACTTGTTGTTCCTTTCTAGATCACATAATCCATCATCTTGCCTCATATACAATAGAATTAGAATATGTTCATATGCCTTGAGCCACCATAAATGAGAACTCATATTCTCTTCATAGAGTTAAGAAAAATGTTCCTACAAAAATAAAAAAACAAGATAGGTACCCAGTATTCATTAGGTCCTTGGGGGTTAGTGAAACAATTGGTTGCGTTTGGGCAAGCCTTTCATACAACCATAACGACAATTTAAATCTTCACCATCATTAAAATCACTATCGTATACATGCTCACATTTAGAGGACCTTGAATTTGACGCCCTGAGAGATTTAGACTTTGTTATTTCCTCATTATCCATTTCTTTCTTATTTTTCTTCTTCTTCTAAAGCTTTTTCTTATGTGTGTCTAAGTAAGTAAGTTCTTGCTCATGTTCTTGAAACTTACCAAACAACATAGTAAGATCAAGTGTTGTAATATCATTAGCTTCCTTGATCACGGTAACCTTCGGTTACCAATTCCTAATAATACATCTCATAACTTCGTTAATAGCAATTGCATTAGAAATAAGATTACCAAGTGCATTTAAACTATTAATAAGATTTAATATATTTTTCTTATCATCATTATTCCATAGTGCTTCGGCTTAGATGTGACAACACCATTAGTATTGTTTCGAGTAATAACGTCACACATATCCTTGTCATATAAATTAACATAAATGCGCATACAATATTTCTAATAACTATAGTTTTCTTCCAGAAAAAAAGGGATAGTTTTGTAATCCCTTTAGGTTCTAATAAGAGTTTCAAAGCACGAGATTAACCAGGCTCTCATACCACTTGTTAGACTACAGAAACTCGTCTAGATAGGGTGAATAGATTCCCATATTAAAGTTGACATTTCAAAATAGTTACTTAAAAACTTATTTGAAACACAATATTGAGCGAAATGTTTATTAGCCTAGATCAAAATAATATTCTAAACGAACCTAGTCATTGGAAACTTAGATATGCACAAGCCATATGGAATTAAGATAATGATAAAATCAATCAACATAATAATATATCAATTAAAATTTTAATATCAAACCCAATGGTTTCATATATCCAATGAAATCATATTAAAAACATAACTCGACACTTATCGAACACGTCGCACATAATCAATTTTTCAGAATTTTCTTTGAGCTTAATTGATATGAAAAAACACTTACAATCAAAGGGATTATAAACTAATCAACCAAGAAAATTAAACTTTAACAATCAAAGAAAAATTCTATACAAATTGATCAATTAAACAACACATTCAACAAATTGCACATAGAGAGTAAATGATAGTAAGTGATAGAACATTGCAATTTTCCTTTGAGTTGAACAAGCTAAACAATTTTTCAAACACTTTGTGTGCAAGTGAATTTTCATAATTTTCCTTTAAGTTGTGTTGATACACAAAAGCACTTATAATTAAATGTGATTATGAGCAATATCAACACTTGATGTAAATCAAATAATAGTTCGGTAAATTACTTACAATTTAATTGATAACGCAATGCTATTTTACAAATTTATTGAATAATATTAAAGCAAGTAAAAGCAAAAATAAAAGAGACACAAGAAATTTGTTTTCACAATTCCTCAATGTTGTCCTCGCGTGTGGGTATATCTACGCCTAATTCCAATGGAATTAGGATAATCATTAATATGCAAAATTGTTGATAAAATAGAATTGTTTAAGAGCAACTCCACAAACCCTAAGCTTGTTGTTGATTGAACCAATTATCCTATTTTGATCTTGAGAAAGACCAAGACATAATAGATTCAAATTGACTATCTGGATCTCACTATTCCTTTGTGTTCTTCATCTCCAAAGCTTTCTCACACCGTCAATTTCAACTATTGCAACATAAGACTTCAATTGTAATCCGCCATTCTCGCGCTACTTCATTTGCATTCTTTATATCCAAAGGATCCCTTACATTCTTTATATCCAAAGGACTTAACTTGGCCGTAATTATCTCTCAAACATCTTGTACGAAAACCCCCAAATCAACCAATTATCTTAGAGGACAAACCCGTGGTTTTTCCTGGATGAAAACCCTTACAAAGCTCAACCCAATACTCAATTGGACACTATCAATCCTTGTCTAGATGGCACCCTAACAGAATATCGTTATAATTTAATGTCAGTGTGTATGCATAGGTTGGAGGTTGAAGATGAAGAGAGAAGTAGGCTAATTTTATGGTTTCACCAAGTAATGAATGATGCATGAAAGAGTATTTATAGTTTTGGAAGTTTTAGGGCAAAAAGGACAAATTGGGAATTAACAAAATTTAGAAAAATTGACCGAACAAACATGATGTGTAGATCTATATATCGTATGTGTCGACACATACGTGATTTTTAAGCTGCGTGTGTTGACCTGTATAAGGATATATGTTGATTGAACCAAGTCAAAGGCTACATGCTTTAAAACGACAGTAAATGTGCCGACCTGAAAAACGGATGTGTCGATACATAAAATAAGAATTTCAGCAACTTTAGAAATACTTCAGTATGTGCCAACCTATATAGTGCATGTGTCGACCTGAGTCTTCCATAGGCTACATGCTTCAAAAATGAGTTGCATGTGTCGACCTAAAAATCGGATGTGTCGACACATGCAATAGAAAATTATGCAGAAAATTGTTTTTAATGACTTGAATCAATTTCAAAATGCTTTTTAATGATTCCTAAGACCTCTAATGCAGAGGAGTGCCATAAGACATAAGGATACCATCCAATGTACAGAAGTGCTAGCTCTTCCCAGTTTTGACATCATTCAAAACCTTTGATGACGAAGTTGAACTCACATACTCGTAGTCTTTGATGATGGCTTCGATCTCCTTAAGACGACACGAGGTGGACGTGCACGGTTAGCACTCAAATTCTCAAGTAAATTCAACATTCAAGGAGAGTAAAGTGAAATTAGAGATCATAGATCATGTACATTCTCATAGAATACAAACTATTTTATATGTTGGGCCAGCTAGAGTGTGCTTGAGACAAAGTGGGCCATGGTTTGTTGGGCATTTGCTCAGTCCAAAACAAAAGGATTATATTATTGGGAAGATTGTCGGGCATTTCTAACAATAAGATTGTTGGGCACTAAATTTGTTGATTTAAGAATTTTTTAAAAACCCTTGTAATAATGGCAGAAAAATATGAAGCATCTATAGCCTTATTGGAGAACATAAAGGATCTTTGTAAGATCACTTTGTCAAAAGCCATATGTGACTTGCAAACCCAAGAGAAATAGAGACTTATGAGGTAAGATTATATGGTTTAAGGTGCTCTACAAGCCAAGAGCCAAGAAGCTGAAATAAGCAGATGGAATCCAACAAGAAATAAAAGTAATAAGTATAATCACAACAAAGGAAAGGGTAAAAAATTGTCCACCTTGTTATCATTGTCTAAAAATGGGCCATCTATCATTTAGATGATGGAGAAGGCCATATGCAAAGTGAAGCAAGTGAAATGAGATTTGTCATGATGTAATTTAAAGTGTTAAAACTTAACAAGTTACAGTCGAAGCAAAAAATGCAGAGCAGGAGGAAGAGGACCAATTATTCGTTGCAACCTATTTTTCTAGAAACATTTCATGTGAATCCTGGATAATCGATAATGGATGCACCAACCAAATTACCTATGACAAAGAATTGTTTAAGCACTTATACATTACTAAAGTCAAATGGGTTACAATTGAAAATGGTGAACAAAATTCAGTAAAAGGAAAGAGAACAATAGCTTTAATAAGTCATTCAGGTTACTGATGTTTTATATGTTCTTGAAACTAATCAAAGTTTTTTTAGTGTTGGACAAATACTTGAGAAAGGGATCAAATCATATTTGAAGATAAAACTAGTATAATTAAGGATCCAACTAAAGAAATTTTTTTGTTCAAGCTCAAAATGAAGAGCAAGAGTTCTTCATTTGATCCCATGAAGGAGGAGCAAGCTACAATTCCAGCTAAGAAAGTCATGTTGATCTTTGGCACAAAAGGTTGGGTCATTTCCATCATTGATGTATGAACTATATGATAAAGAATCAAATTATTGGAAAAATTCATGTCTTAAAAGAAAAGACAACTGAATGTGAAGCTTGTCAATTTGGGAAACTAACAAGGAAATCATTTCCTGAAAGCAGTTAGAAGACAATAAAACAACTTCAACATATCCACATTGTCGATGATGACTTAACTAGAATGTGTTAGATATATTTTCTTAGAATCAAGTTAAAAACATATGATGTAATTTGAAAATTTAAAGCTCATGTTGAAAATTAAAGCAACTTCCAAATTCAAATTGTAAGGTTATATAATGGTATAATATATGTAGGTTCTCAGTTTCAAAAAACTTGTGATGAAGTAGGAATTGAACATCACCTATTAACACCTTACACTCCTCAACAAAATGGAGTGAGTGAAAGGAAAAATAGATAAATCATGAATATGGACAAGTGTATACTACATCAAAAGGAACTTTCAAAGAAGATTTGGGTTGAAATTGCAAATACCAATATATTCATCTAAAATAGGCTTTGTTAGATTCATAGTTTTAGGATTGGCAACAATTTTTCTAAAACATGGTTCCTAACAAGATGTTGTATAAGATGTCCTAACATGTTGGTCAGTCTACATTGAAGACAAATGTTTTAACAGATGTTGTGACATGTTATACCGAAACATCAGTACAAGTTGTTTAATTCTTGACATATTTGATTTGATTCTGTGAGATTTCTTTTGGATATATCTCATATATTTGTGCAGGTCAATAAAATTTAATCTGGAACAATAGATTTGATCTCCAACTATACATAAGTTTCTAAAATTTGATGTTTCAATAATTTAGGAAACTTGATGTTTTGTTCCAAGATTTAAGGAGATTTTTCAGCATAATTGGTGTAGCCCTCAGCTTTTGGATCGGGAAATATCTGGGTGAAGATTTTGAAGCCCATGGACTACTAAGGTGTATTTAAAGACAAAACTAAACCTAATGTAATTTGGATTTTCACAATTTTGTAAAAATAAGGGGAAGTTTAGAGTCTTAGGTTTTGAGAGTCTCTTGTGTGTTTTGTATGTCACCCTTGTATCTTTTGATACATTGAGGTAGAGTGATTCTTCATTGTTGCTTAGCAATAAATCATGAGCTTTTAAGGAAATAGCTTATTGTGTATCAAGTTATTGTTCTTAGTTAAAAGCTTTTAAGAAAAACTAAGTATTGTTCTCGCTCATTAGATTTTAAGAAAAGAGTTTAGTTTTATTATATTGGAAGTGTAATCTTCTGGTTTTGGTTTTGTCACGGGTTCGTGGCTGGTTTTATAATTTAGGTAATTGTGCAAAGTGAGAGGGGGGTTTCATATTTGGATGGTTCTAGGTAGAAGTTGTACAAGGTAGTGATTAGGAAATAAGATGTAAACTAGGGTTGGTTTAGCTTTGAACTAATAGTATCATAGTGGATTTCATTCCTGGCTTCGTATCCCCCAGAGTAGGTGACATTGCGCCGAACTGGATTAACAATTATATGTGTTATTTATCTTCAACAATGTATTTTCTGCATAATCCATCTTCTAGAAATTGATGTATCAGAAATAGATGTCTTAACATATGTCTTGACATTGTGTTTGATGTTGGGACATCAGTCTTGACATTTGTTTTAAAGTACCAAAATTTCAATTGGCATCAGATCAGGCACTCTCGTCTGTTTATCGGGTGAGCTTTAGGGAGAATTTTTCTGGTACTATTGGTCTTTTGGAAGGATAGAATGATAGCATTCTTAATAACAGTGGACATCATAACTTGGAAATTTATCAGGATGGGAGATTCCTGGTGCTAAGGATATAGAAATATAGAGTATGATTTGACTCCTATTAACTCTAAAGCTTTCAATGACATATTCAATGGAGTTGATAGAATTATGTCCATACGACTACATTTGTGCTATGACAAAAAATGCTTGAGGATATCTCAAGATCTCTCATGAAGGCACATCTAAGTGTTTTGGGAGAAAAGAGTTCAAAAGAATAACTAGTTAGGAAGGTACTCATGTCTCTTCCAAGGGATTTGACAAGAAGATTTGAATTGAAGAATAAGAGCATGGATTTTGTCTCCAACTCTGTAGGAGCTTTGTGGCCTTGTGTTGTGTGTAACACCCCAAAATTTATAATTATTTATTTGATTAATTTGGTGTGAATATTTGTAATTCTTGGTGAATATATGAATTTTTTTTGAATTATGTGGTGTGATTATATTATGTTGTGGGGTAGTGTTAGAGTAATGAGATAATGAGAATTATTTATATTTTATATAATTATTTATAATTATTTAGATTTATTTTAATAATTAAATAGAGATAATATTTGGTGTAAGTAATTTAAGGGCATAATGGTAAGGTTATGTGAAGTAAGCGAGGGTAAGAGCGTGATAACATAATAGGGGTCCAAGGGGTAAGAGTGACAAAAAGGAAAATTTAGGTTTTATGCATTCATTTTGTACGCTCATGTTTAGGAGATAAGCTATGGAGAAAGAGTTATGGCATTGGGGAACCCAAATGATTTTGGTAGAGAACATAAAGAGGAAGGATTCATCCGCTAGGAAATAACCAAGTAAGGGGTGATTCATGTTATTATAACTAATATGGGGATTTAGATGTGTGTAGGATTAGGTTTGGGTTTTGTGATGAACTTGAATTGTGATGAATATATGATGATTCTATGATAGAATTGATGAAAGTATGATATGGTTTTGCAATGATTTGATAAATATGATGCTTATAATGATGTGTTATTATTGTATGATGAAACCATATTGAATTATATAATATTTGGTCAGTATTGGTATGGAAATCGCATGGAAATTGGGACTGGTCTGTGCATAAAATCACAATAGGAAGTTGTTGTCATGAAGCCAACGTCAGGAAAGCCATATGCATCTTCGGGCGAGACAGTAGGCGAGGGAAGGGGGAATTTGGGTGCTCCTAGTTTTTAAGCGAAATGCCTCAACTTCGCCAGGCGAGCACGGGGCGAGGCTCGTCGCCTTTGCATCGCCGGGTGAGCGTCAAGGCGAAGGTCAGCTTCGTCGGGTGAGCTTCAGATGAACATAACTTCTTGCATTCTTTAAAAGGTCTTAACGTGAGTTTCTAGACTCCATTTGACGCGACATTCAAAGCATTGGAAAGCTAACGCAATGAACTGTATTTTGGTGGAATATAATGAGTAAAATGATTTATTTTTCCATTATCTATACTATGATGAAATTATACTTTTATATGATGAGTTAAAATGATGTTGTTGTTGAATTATTATGGTGATTATTATGTTGACATGAGGTAACAGACGTTGTTATGGTGAATGAATATGATGATGTGCATGGTTGATGTGTATACATGCTATGTGAAGAATATGATTGTTAGTTATATGAATGATGATACCATTTGACTAATAGTAGTCGTATTATATTATGTTGTTATGCATCATACATTCATGGCATATGTTAGGATGATCATTTGTCTATGTTGTTAGGATGTTTTTCCTTTGATGGCCTCAATACCATTGTGTGGATTGAATGTGTTATCGTGATGTGCTACGGTTCCAAGAGGGATTCGATCCTATGATGGGGATCTTTGAAGGGCGATGACCATGTGTTCATCAAGGAAGTTTGGTACCTCATGCATGAGTCGATGTTGTTGCACTATATTCTCTGTGTCATTACATGATTATTGATCAAATGATGTCTCGGTGATATTGTGAATTAAAGGATGCTTTGGTGATTATTGTTGATTTGATGATATAATGATGTTATGAGCGAATTGACGATGTGAATGTGTGAGTATAATATGTGATGTATGACGATATATGGGTTTCTTGATGATTGTTGTTGTAACTACTATATCCATTTCGTATATCTTTTGTAATGATTTATGATTACTCACCCTTTTAGTTTGAATGTTGCCTCTATGTGGGTAATACGCAGGTGATCGTGAATAACATAGAAGCATGAGGATATATTTGGAGTTATTTAGTGTGTTTATATTGAATAAAAAGGGTCTTGCTCTGATATGTAACACCAGGGTCGGGAGCGCTTGAGTTTTTGAAGTTTGTTATTTGTTTCAAATACATCTCATGAGTTTATGTTTTTGTTGAATTTATTTTGACGTTGACCTTGGATAAGACCAAAAGGTCTTGATGTTTTTGATGAAATAAATGAAGTTATGATTGAGACTAAGATTCTGTTGCGAAGTCTAAATTTATATGTTGATGTTATTAAAGAAATAATTGGTATAATTTTCTGAAAACCCGTGTTACGGAGCAGGATGTTTATTTAAGATGTTTGTATGACAATGTGACTCTCTCGTTGGTGCTTTATGTTGATTTACTTATTAATTTATTCACGAATTAATCTTGGGGTTTAGAAGGGTGTTACAATAGTGGTATCAGAGCATGTCGGTATGTCCGGCTAGGTTGTTGAGTTATTAGTGTGTGACAGTTGAATACTGTCGAGATAGTTTCTAACCATTATTGTTGTTATTAATGTGAACTGGAAGAATGGCTCGAAGGAATGATGTTGTGATTGTCGTTGCTTTGCAGGATGTTGCTCATGTGGTGTAGAATCAGCCTAATGCTAGTGGGAATGATGATAAGGCTCGTGCATGGGGAAGGTTTCAGAGAAACAACCCACTGATATACAAGGATGTGCATGATTCAGATAATGCACAAGTGTGGCTTAAGGAGATTGAAAGTATTTTCTGAGTGGTGGTTTGCACGAAGGGTCAAAAGGTGCAGTTTGTCACTTACATGTTGGAAGAAGAAGCCGAGGACTGGTGAAATAATGCACGCCAAAGAATGGAGATTCTAGGTACAGAGATTACTTGGGCAGTATTCAGAGCTGATTTTCTAGGTAAGTACTTTCCTAAAGATGTGTGTAGTAAGAAGGAGATTGAATTCCTTGAGCTGAAGCATGAGAGTTTGACAGTTGCTGAGTATGCTGCTAGGTTCGAGAAATTAGTGAAGTTTTTTCGGAATTATAACAATCCAGTAACTAAGGTGTGTAATTGCATCAAGTTTAAGAATGGATTGCATCCTGAGAACAAGTAGGGTATTGGGTATATGGAGATTCACCGGTTTCCTATGTTGTTGAACAAGTTCATGATCTATGATCATGATATTAGAGATAAGGCTATGTATTATAAGAACCTCAGCGATTAGAGAGGGAAGACTTAGGATCATGGAAACCCTTATGTCGCTATAACTGATAAATGGAAGTAGAAAGTTTTCAATAGGAAGAAGACGAGTAGGGGAGGAGCTCTCGCTTCTGGTAAATGTTTTAGGTGTGGTGAACAAGGTCATCATTCTAACGATTGTGAGAACAAGGTCCTGAGATGTTTCAAATGTGGCAAGATAGGTCATCATGCTCCTGGGTGCAAGAACGATAGTCCAACTTATTTCAATTATGGTGAACAACGTCATATGAGTACCCAATGTTAGAAGCCAAAGAAGAATGTTGCTACTGCTGCACAGACTAATGGTAAAGTGTTTGCTTTGAGTGGTTTAGGAGATTCCAGGATGGACAACTTGATTTGAGGTACTTGTTTTATTAACAATGTTAAGTTGGTTGCTAATATTGATACTGGTGATACTCATTCGTTTATTTCGCTTGAATATACTACTATGTTGGGATTGAAATTGTCTTCTATGAATGGTAATATGGTGATAAATACTCATGTTAATGGTTCTGTTACTACTACTTTTATCTGTTTGAGATGTCCTTTGACTATTTATGGTATGAATTTCGTGATGGATTTGGTGTGCTTACCCTTGCACCAAATCAATGTTATTCTTGGAATGAACTGGCTGGAGTTCAACTATGTTCATATCAATTGTTACAACAAGACAATGAGATTCCCAGAATTTGGTGAAAGTGGGGAACTGGTGTTTTCATCTACTAAGAAAATTGAAGAACTTTTAGAAGATGAAGCTTTGATGTTTGCAATGTTTTCATCGTTTCAAGTTGATCATGAAGCTGCAAGTGTCGATTTACCTGTTGTCAACGAATTTCCAGAAGTGTTTTCGGATGACATTGGCGATTTACCTCCAGAGTGTGAAGTAGAGTTTGCCATCGACCTAGTACCAGGTATAATCCGGTGTCAATGACTCCTTATAGGATGTCAGCTTCAAAGTTGGGTGAATTGAAGAAAAAATTGGAAGAGTTTATTGAGAATAGGTTTTTTTGACCGAGTGTTTTTCGGTGGGGTGCTCTTGTGTTATTGGTTAAGAAGAAAAATGGTAGTATGAGATTATGTGTGGACTACAGGCAGTTGAATAAGGTGACTATCAAGAATAATATCCACTTCCAAGAATCGATGATTTTATGGATAAATTGGTAGGAGCTTATGTGTTTAGCAAGATTGATTTGAGGTCGGGTTATCACCAGATTCATGTTAAACCAGATAATATTCCAAAGACAACTTTCAGAACAAGGTATGGTCATTATGAGTATATGGTGATGTCGTTTGGTGTATCTATTGCGCCAGGTATTTCCATGGAGTATTTGAATCAAACTTCCCATTTGTATCTGGATAAATTTGTAGTGGTCTTCATTGATGATACCTTGATCTATTCTGAATTAGAAGAAGAACATACCGAGCATTTACGAATTGTATTGCAAGTGTTGAGAGAGAAGAAGTTATATGCAAAATTGTCAAAATATGAGTTCTGGTTGAAGGAGGTGAGTTTCCTTGGCCATGTGATTTCAGGTGATGGGATTTTAGTGGATCCTTCTAAAATTTATGTTGTGTTACAGTGGGAGACTCTGAAGTCTGCTACGGAGATACGATGTTTTCTTGGGTTGGCTGATTATTATCGTAAGTTCATTGAAGGTTTTTCTAAGTTGGTGTTACCTTTGACACAGTTGACTCGAAAGGGTCGAGCTTATGTGTGGGATGTTGCGTATGAAGAAAGTTTTGTGGAACTAAAGAAGAAGTTGATGACTGCTCCAGTGTTAATTTTGCCTAATCCGAGTCAATCTTTTATGGTATATTATGACGCCTCTAACATGGGTCTTGTTGGTGTACTAATGAAGAATAGGCAAGTTGTTTCTTATGCTTCTAGACAATTGGAAGTTCATGAAAGGAATTATCCTACGCATGATTTAGAGTTGGCGGATGTGGTTTTTCATTTTGAAGATTTGAAGACATTATTTGTGTGGTTCCAAATTCGAAGTATTCAGTGATCACAAGAGTTTGAAATACTTGTTTGATTAAAAGGAATTGAATATGAGGCAGAGAAGATGGCTTGCGTTGTGGAAGGATTATGATTTTGATTTGAGTTACCATCCTGGTAAGAAAAATGTTATGGCCGATGCTTTGAGTAGGAAGTATTTGCACATGTCGATGCTTATGGTGCGTGAGTTCGAATTAATCGAACAATTCTGAGATATGAGCTTGATGTGTGAGAAAACTCCTAACAGTGTGAAATTGGGAATGTTGAAGCTGACTAGTAATATTCTTGATGAAATCAGAGATGGTCAGAAATCTGATTCACGCTTGGTTAACCGGTTGCTACTAATCAACCAAGGTAACAAAGGTGATTTTTTGTAGCGGTAGAAATGTTGAGACTAAGCCATTGGATTGACTTGACTCACACATATCAAATAAAAATCACCACTGCACTTTATTGTTTCCAAAGGAATGGGAAAAGAGCGAATAACCTAAAAAGAGGGGGAGAGAATCTAAGTTCGGGGGTTGGTTATGTAAAGGAAAGGTATTAGCACCCTAAACATCTACGATACTCCGCAGGAACCTATTTGTAAATTTGTGTATTTTGGCAATAAAAGTTATATACAAAAATAGATGGTGGAGATGAGAAGAGAAGTATTTTTTACAATTTTTGCACCCGCCTCAGTTGTGAACCTTTAGTGCCTACGTACCACCTTCCGTGCAATAGGGGATCAGGTACTCGTAGTTCACCTTAAAAAAATTTAAAAAACATGTGTGTTGATTAATTTTAAGAGACGAGACATCATCGTCGTATCCGAGTGGAAGAACATACTTACTACCCAAGATTATGAGAAAGGAGAATTTGCATCGTCTCAAAGTGGAGGATATAGCTTAGATTTTAAAATTAACAAAGCCTCACTCAACACCCAAGTGGAAAATATCTCAGTTCACTACATATCATAGAAGTATAGTAGCTTGCATCACTATAAAGATTGACAAGAATCTAATCTTTTGAGAAAAATTTTAAGGTAAAAAGCCAAAGTGGCAAAATGGTTTGAATGAGATTGATTGACTCTTAGTCTTCTCACAAAAATGTCAAAGTATGATTAAGTTGTTTAAAATGTGATTAAGAAAATATTTTGAAAATGCATGGACATAAGTCCAACTTTATTGTGAAATTGGTTCAAGTTAGAAAACAAGAATAGTTTTGAAAAGGAGGGAGAAGATTTTTTTAAATTAAATAAGATGGGAGGAGATAAAGAGACTGTCCTAAGGCAATAAGGTAAAAGCTATGGAAAAGAACCGTCTAACCAACAAGAAACCAACACTTCACATAATGAGTCAATGTAGAATTCCCATCTTTTGGATTGAAACCAAACAATCAAAGATAATGAACCTATTAATAAAACCAAGCTTCAAATGCATTAAGTCTTCAAAAATTAGGCAAAGTAACAGGTGTATACATCTGAATTCCCAATCACAGACAAAGCACATAATTAGAATAACATGCACACAAAGATGACAAACATCCTAATGTCTTGGGGTAAACCCGAATAACTCCAGACAAAATTACAATAGAAGCCACAAGGTCTCAAGGTAGGTCAAGGTCTCTAATCCTAAGTCCAAGAAGTCCACAACTCCAAAATGCCAAGGATAGTAACCAAATAGTCCAAGTAACCTTAAAGTTTTTTTTATTTTTCAATTTGTTATTAAGTATCTTCAAAAAGAAAATGAAAAGCTCAAGTAAGCAAAAATAAAAATGACATAAAGATAAATGCTCAAGTGAGCAAAGATGAAAATAGCATAAAGTGTAAATATTAAAATAAACGGTGCATAAAAATAAAGACATAAAGTAAAAGTATGAAATAAAAAGTCAATTGTTAATGGGTTAGAAATTAGAGGTTAATTTAATGACAATCTTGAAACTTGCATTCGAAAACTCATTAGAAGATTGATAAAATCAAAGCCTCTCAACAACAAGTTTCACTTGCTTTTTGTCAAGTATATCATTCATTTCAAAATCTCAAGGCAACAATAAATGATCATCGATGTTTAAATGATTCACTTAATCCAAAATTTATGAAGATTCATTTGAGGATTAATAAGACCAAAGCCTCCTAATAATTAATCTCAAGGTAATTGGATCATAGGTTTCAAATTAAACATGCTTGGGCTTGCAAACATAGGTTTGGGCCACGAATGATCATTCCTCGAATCGGGACAAAATTTAGAGCTATGTTAAGCAATCGTAAGTGGACTTATATAGAAGTCGAACTATTTTGAGGCCGGTCAATAGCAATCTATGTGCCATATGTTTCGAGAGATGATATGTATATCATCCTCTACCAACATGTAGAACAATGAGAAGGGGATGAGATGAGGAGGGAGGGGATGCATTGTATGAATTAGGGTTTCAAATATCATCAACATCATTCATCCATTTTGGTGGATTTGGTTTCTCAATCTATCAACACCCAAGATCCAATGAGGTTGAAGAATTTTTCACCAAATGAGGTCCAAGTCAGGATCAAATAAAATAAATAAAAATTTTAATAAAATAATATTTAAATGGTTAATTAAAAGGAAGGTAAATTGTAAAATACACAAAGTATATTAAAACACAAAAGGAAAATCCTAAAAAATAGTCTGAGGTCAAACATGATTGAATAAAGGTTGACAAATTTTTTCAGAATTTTTTAAAGTCAGAAACTTTTTTTTAAAATTGAAGAAAATAAGCAAAATAAACCAAGATTTGTGAAAAATAGTAAAATTAGAAATAAAAATAAAATGAGGTCACTAATATTTGTCAAGAGGCCATTAGATCCTTCCATAATTTTTTCAGAATTTAAAAATTAAGAAAATATTTTTAATCAATTTAAACAAGTTAATTAAAGTAAAGAATTATAAAAAATATCAAATCATAAAATAAAATTGTGAAAAAATAAAAATTGGAAAGAGAAAAATCCAAAATATTTTAAAGAATTTTTTCAGATTTTTTTAGTCAGAAATGAATTTTTTATAAATTTTTGAAATCAATTAAAATATAAAAATTAGAAAATAAAAATAAAACAAAAAGATATAGACCATTTGGATGAATGTCAAAACGTGTTAGTAATAAAATCCAAGAGATCTAGCGCGCTGTGCATATCATGGTCATTAGTGAATAAACCACTAGATCAAATATTAAATCAGCTTTTCAAAAAAAACAAGTGGCGTCTTATCATTGGTTGAGAGATGACACGTTAGTCATCTTCAACCTCCAGCCACACGAATTACATATCTCTCAAACTGTAAAATCAGGAGCTCAGACCTATACCATTCACTTTGTCTCACCAAGACGAAGACAATCGTACCCTCGCGAAAAATTTATTTAAAGTGTAGCCCCGTCGATTTGCAAAAAACCAAAAGGAAAAAGTTGAATAGGGATTTGAAAATTCATGGCCAAAACTCACTTCCAGTTGAAAACAAATGATGCGACGAGTATCAGAATGATGAGAGCTTCATTGTAGTAACACATTTTAAGGGAATTGATGAAGGAATCTACATATTGAAGTTCAAATTCAGAGCTCTGAAACTTGACTTGGCTAGCACTATTTAGGATTCTTTAAGGCATGGTTCTTCTTCTGTTAGCTTCAGTGAAGTTCAAGGATGAAGAATTAGCAAAGAAAATGAATTGAAGAAGGTTGTAAAACCAAATTTGAAGTTGCAGAAATATGGGTTAGGGAGAGAGTTTGGCAGGGTGATTCTGGTTGTTCAAGCTTGAGAAATAAATGCAATATGTCCCTCTATTTATAGAAGAGTGAATGGTGAAAAGAATGGGAAGCAAAAGTGAAGTTTGGAGGGAAAATGAAGGAAGCCCAAAAATGAGAAAAGTGTGACTTGAATTGGCTCAAAACTCAGCTAACTCGTGCATTTTGATACTTAATTCAACTTTGGGAACTTGGTTAAACAAGCTTAAATAAAAAACGCATGCTAATTTGGTGTTTAGAAGCTGGATTATGGATTTTAAATTATGAATTAAAGTGAAACTTCAATTCCAAGGTACCTACTTTGAACCAATGGTGTTCACAGCTCAAGGGGTCTTAGGGCATGATTCTTGAAGCATTTGAAAGATAAGTGTAATGCGGTGGGAGAACTGACTTGAGTGTTTTGCGTTTGATTGCAAATGTTGCGGATAGCAAGAGCTGTCATCAAATTTTCTTTTATCCAATAAAGGAAAAGGAGAAAATAACAGGAAAGACCTTTTGATAATTTTCTTGTGTTTGGGGGGTAGGTTATGAAAAGGGAAGGTGTTAGCACCCTTTTCATCCGTAGTTATCTTCTGGATCTTAATTTCTAGCTCACTTTGAAATGCTTTATGTTTTGTGTAAGTTGAAAAATGTTTTGAAGATGTTTTGAAAGTGGTGATTTTGGAATGATTCTCGTATAGTTGAGAATGTATACAAAATGTTTGTTTTGGAAATATTTTGAAAAAAATGCCTTTGTGCGGAAATTTGCAATGATTCTCGTATTGTTGAGAATGTATACAAAATGTTTGTTTTGAAAATATTTGTTAAAAGAGAGTGTTTGAAGAGATGTTTGTTTTTGAAAGTGTGAGATGTGGAAATGGTTTTAGTTTGTGAGCAAGCAATTACGAGCAATCTACCTACTCAAAAAAGTATGTTATTTTCCTCCTACTTTAAATAGTGCTACTTTACCATTGATTGGTAAGGAGACATATCATTGGATGTGAGGGACAGACGTGGGTCATCGTACATTCATAGAAGGTGACTTGTAAGACGTTTTAGCAATTTATTGTAAGGAACTAAGATCATTTACCGAAGGAAACAATGAAGGGTCATCGAGGGACTACGATCTTTTAATCGAGGGTCTTTTGCTAAAACATCCCACGTTCGAGGGACATGACTATTTTTTTTATCCGAGGCAACAAGTGTAGGTTACCCTAGAGGTGTATGTGTGAAAAGTATGTTGATTTCAAGTATTTTATCTTTGAATTAGGGTGTTTGCTATGGTTGATTTTAAGCCTTCTCATGCAAACCCTAATTACTAGCAATAATAAGAAAAGTGATAAATTACGAAATTTAAATATCCCACGCTATTACAAAGCTTTAGGAATGGGGGGTACAATTTTGTGAATGAGGGGAAGAAAGCAATAAATCCCTAATTATCTATTACGAATCATTAAATATGAATAATAATAATAATAGAATGTACAAAATGTAAAGAGGAAGAAAGAAATTGTTTTTTAGGGTTTTTGATAGAAAGGTTTAAAGATTAACCTAATTAAACTAATTAATTTTAATTACAAGAAAAGTTAATTAATTTTTTAACAAAACCTAAAATCTAATTTAATTGAAATTAAGAAGAAAATAAAAACCTAAGTCTAAATAATTTGTTTAGCAAATAATTTGAAGGTTAATGTTAATATCAATTTGTAAAAGAAATAATAAAATTTAATTTAATAAAATAAAATATTTACCTTAAAATATTTTTAATTTAATTATTTAAGAAAATATTTTTTGTATTTTTGGTTAAATAAATAAATGAATAAACAAATAAAAATAATGAAAATATAAAGAATTTGGCTGGGTGTTAAAAAGTAAAATGGGTGTGAGAAGTCATTTTTGTCAAGCCCAATATGGTTTTTTGTTTGATATCAGAAAAAACAATAAAAATAAAAATAATGTGGGCATGCGCATGATATAGCAAATAGGGGGTGAGAAAAAGAAATTCAGATCAGGCCCAAAACAGAAGGGTCCAAGCGCTTGCTGATCCAATGTGGATGTTTTCTTTGAGTGTACCATGAGCTTGCATCATGGAGTATGGGATTTGAATTGTTGAACATCCAATGGTGTTGATGTAAGGCTCATGATAGGCACGCACAACCTGCTTGCATAGAATCTCAAAGAAACAAATATGAAAGAAATAAAAGGGTACCACTGGGGCTCGAACCCAGGTCCCTATACACTAATGCCTTACGCGCACTTCCTCTTCCACTAGGTGGCTGTTTCATCAAGTCATAATACATGTTGTAATAAACTTAAAATAAACTTGTTTCTGAATGGCACTTCATCCCTAACCTCGCGCTAATCAACAACAACATCATTTTTGAAATTCTGATCTTTCTCATTTATCAATCATTTTTAAAAATGTAAACATGAAAGTTGTTCCATTTTTCAACGCGATTTCAACCATATAAATTTCATAAGCTATATATCAAAGATGAATGAGAATTTTGTTTGGTACCAAATAAAACCTAATTTTTTCAGAAATTTCAACTTCAAAATTCGCATCACTCAGGCAACATAAATGAAAACTAAAGGCATGGTTAGCTTCAGGGCAATGATGTCTACATTTTTCATTCACAAAGTTTTCATTAATGTTGCTTGTATAGAGAGTTCAAAGTTGAGAAAAATTACCTCAAAACTGGAAATCGTGTTTGGAGTTTGAGCACTCCTAGAGGTGTTATGATGATCTGGATAGCTTCATTGCACTCCTAGGAAGCTAATGCAACTCTTACTTTGTGCTGAAAGTTCTTGAATCTTCCTGGAGAAGTCAAGTTGAAGAAGTGTAAAGTGAAGTTTGGACAATGATGGTGGAGGTGTTACAGTTATGAAACAAGGGTAGGGATGAGTTCTAAATGAGTTATGGAAGCTTTGGGATTGATTTAGAGTGAAAACGCACGAGTGGATTGTGAGTTTGAAGTTTTTGGCCAGAAATTGCAACAATGGAGGTTTTGTGTATAGTTCTGAGTTTCAGGGAGTTTGAGAGTATTTCAAGGCTTGTCAATCCATCTTATGGCTTGCAAATAACCTCTCTATTTATATAGAAAAAGTTTTATAGGCTCAAGTCATCAGAAATCAAAGATCACATGTTATGGTTATGTGACTTGATTTTTGAAGCAAACTTGAAACGTCTTGTTATAATGCATAGTAAAAGGGCTTATAAGGTGGTTAACAGGTTATAAATGAGTTGCTTCTGGCTTTGAGATTGTGTGTGTTCAGAAGGAACAAGTGCAAAGCTCAAGGAGAGTGGACTTTGTGATTAAAGCCACTTTTCCAAAATGTCAATGTTACCTTTGTGCTAAAAATGGATTAATCACTTGGACAATGGCTCAAGCACTTGGATCATAGCTCAATCAGTTGTGTAAACAATTAATTATGGAATTATTTGCAAGTTAGAATCCTGAAAAGCAATATTTATGCAACATGGCTTGAGATTTGATCAAGTGTTCTTCATGAAAATGCCTTGTAATCCAAGAATGGATGCTCAACTTCTACTCTTCTATTCTCCTAACTCAAGCATAATATCTTCAACTTATTGGAAATTTTGGAAAGCTTGAAAGATTGTCTACAACCTTCATGTTGACCACTTTTGCTAAATCAACTCGGAACCTGGTGAAAAATTGCCAAAGATGGGACAAAAAATCTGCCTAACTTGATGAAAATTTCACTAAGTGTTTTTGATAAAAAAATCATGACTTCATGGGCCTATATCTTCAAATCCAAGTATTTTTTGGAATAAAAACTAAGGGACAAAGTTATATAATTCATAAATATCTACAACTTTCATGTTGAAACTTTTCCTTGAATCATCTTGCATCTTAGTGAAAAAATGTCATGAAGTAGGAAATTATCAAGGTTAAAAAAACACTTAAAATTTTTCTAAGTCTTTTAAATCTTGACTTTTTGTTGACTTTTTTGAATTTCTTGATTATTGATGATCAAGTTTGATATTTTTGAATGTCTTTATGAATCTTGATCTTTGAAATTTAATGTTGACCAAAAAGTCAAAGTTTGACTTTTTATGTATCAGTTGACTTTTCATCAGTTGATCAAATTTCAACTATCAATCAATTGATCTTGAGAAATGATTTGAGCCATGAAATTAAGTCAATATGTTGTGTTTGAATCCTTAATATCATGCTTCAAGCCATTAGGTCATGTACTAGGTTAAAAGGCAATGATCAGTCATTCTCAGTCAAAACCCCTTATTTTGACAATTTTGCCCCTTTGATGATTTGGGTGTTTTGTTTGAGTAATTATGATAAACCCTTGATCAAATAATGAATATGACTTCAAAATGTTGATGTTGGACAAAAATCATGAAGTTTCACTATATGTTGACCATAGTTGACTTTTTACCCAATACAACTGATTTTCAGTCATCTGAGCAATTGTCTGAGCAAATTTGTGGTGCAAGACTGGAAACTTGGTATGAGCAATCTTGGAGCCCTATAATGAACCATGAAAGTCACTTGAAGCATCAAAAGTCCAATTGTCCTTGAGAAAACTAAAACCCTAATTTGTGGACTCGGTGCTTAGGAGGTGAGCTTGTTTGATCAACTCTTGAAACTTCTTGAGCATTTCGGATATTTTTATGAGAAATGTTTTTGAAGAAAAGGGAGGGAAAATTTTGGGGTACAACAGATGCCCCTGTTCAATCTTCTTAAACCTGAAGAGTTAGATTGGCTTGTCCGTCATTCGTAACTTGAAGGTGAAAGATGATTGAACACTTAAGTGCCCAGAATTTTGCACTCGCTTGTTCACGAAGTAAAACTATTTGTTGATTATATCGAGAATGGGCTTAGAGATGCCATTTGAAGAGGAAATGAAGAATTGTCATAGATGGGATTATAGATGCCATCCAAAGTAACTGTTGATAGAGAAATTAGACTAAGTCTACGCTCGACTTTAATTCGAGCCAGAAAATGTCTACTGGGAGAAGTATCAGAATAAATCTTTGGTCGATTTAATTTGACCCAAAAAAGGTCTACTGAGAGAAGTATCAAAATAAATCTTTGGTCGATTTAATCTGAGCCAGCAGAGGTCTTTAAAATCTTAACTGGGAGAAGTATCAGAATAAATCTTTGGTCGATTTAATTTGAGCTAGAAAAGGTCTACTAAGAGAAGTATCAGAATAAATCTTTGGTCGATTTAATCTGTGCAGACAGATGTCTTTAAATCTTTAACTGGGATAAGTATCATAATAAATCTTTGGTCAATTTAATCTGAGCCAGAATAGGTCTACTGAGAGAAGTATCAGAATAAATCTTTGGTCGATTTAATCTGAGCCAGCAGATGTCTTTAAGTCTTTAACTGGAGAAGTATTATAATAAATCTTTGGTCGATTTAATCTGAGCCAGAAAAGGTCTACTGAGAGAAGTATCATAATAAATCTTTGGTTAATTTAATCTGAGCCAACAAAGGTTTTTAAATCTTTAATTGGCAGTATCATAATAAATCTTTGGTCGATTTAATCTGAGCTAGAAAAGGTCTACTGAGAGAAGTATCAGAATAAATCTTTGGTCGATTTAATCTGAGCCAGCAGATGCCTTTAAGTCTTTAACTGGGAGAAGTATCAGAATAAATCTTTGGTCGATTTAATCTGAGCAAAAAAAGGTCTACTGAGAGAATTATCAGAATAAATCTTTGGTCGATTTAATCTGATCCAGAAAAGGTCTACTGAGAGAAGTATCAGAATAAATCTTTGGTCAATTTAATCTGAGTCAACAGATGTCTTTAAGTCTTTAACTGGGAGAAGTATCAGAATAAATCTTTGGTCGATTTAATCTGAGCCAGAAAATGTCTACTGAGAGAAGTATCAGAATAAATCTTTGGTCGATTTAATCTGAGCCAGTAGATGTCTTTAAGTCTTTAACTGGGAAAATTATCAGAATAAATCTTTGGTTGATTTAATTTGAGCCAGAAAAGGTCTACTGAGAGAAGTATCAAAATAAATCTTTGGTCGATTTAATCTGAGCTAGAAGATGTTTGAAGGAAGTATCCATCATGTAGATATTTGCCCTGTCTTATTTCAGGGAATGACCTACAACTTATTTTGAGGATTTGTTGATGATATCGGTTTGTCGATTGATTCTTCCTGAAAAGGTAAAGAGTTAACTGTATGCAATGTCATGATGTATGAAATACATTGCATAATGATGTTCTCAAAATAAATGAGACTGTGCTATTTATGCTTCGTATGCATATGTTATGACGTATGAATGTGTAATGTTGTTGATTTGTATTTGTAAGCCCGTGTTGTACTTTTGTATGGGAAAATAAATCCATGCTACTGTTGGGGATGAAGAGTACTTGTATCTTCAATCTTGTCTAGAATGCTTCCGCTGGGGATTCTTGCTTACTTGTTTGAGGAAAATCTGCAGGGAATGTATTGATTTCTGTTTAGAGAGTAGAGTTTAAGAACCTTGGTCGTCCGTTGCTCTACTGGGGAGTTTTTTTTCATATATCCCGACTGGGGATAAAAGAGATGGATAACCTTCTGACTCGTTTGGGGAAGATAATTCTTATATACCCTGACTGGGGATAAAAGAGATGGATAACCTTTCGACTTGTCTAGGGATAGATAAAGTTAACTGGTATCTGGTCAGATTCCAGGTTTTGCAGCAACCTTCTAAGGGATAGTGATGGCTTCACTGGGAGAGGAATGTTATTAGTGATTCGTAGTAGTCTGAGGGGTAGACTCCAGCTGGGGAATTTGTAGGTTGTTGGGAAAATAAACCCTATTATCATAGAAGTATTCTGCTGAGAAAATAAACTTTCCTGGGGAAATTAAATTTGCTAGAGAGAAGAAATTTGTAGTGGTTTTATAGCTTTTAAACTCAGCTGGGGGAGATAACTTCAATGTATTATACTGATTGGAAACTCCGTAGGTTGGTGATATTGATGGGAAAGAGATTATACTCCTTTATTTGCTAGAGCAATCTGCCGGGGAGATTAAGGGGAATGTACCCTTATTTGTGAAGACTACTATGTGGGGATAGTCTCTTTGAACTTTAAAATGTATTTTTATTGATAATTTTCCTATAAACAGATGATTTTGTACAAACAGACGGAAATCCTAGTAAGAGGAAGTCGTCGTGAAATGAAAAGAGTACAAAGTGAAAACAAAATGTATAGCCATGTGGAAGTGATCTCACTGGGTTCCAATCTCTGCTATGCCCCTATGTCTTTGAACATCTCGTCCCTTGCCATCGGAAGAAGTTGATTGAACTTTTGACTTTGGTAATAAAGCTCGCATGTAAGTGATCTAACGGGACATAGTCATACGCTTTTAAATCCCTATTTTTTTCCTGGACGGCCCTTTCAGGTTTTCAGTCCACCAGGATACCCTTTTTTGCCCAAGCCTCCCTTTCAGGTTTTCAACTTTCCATGTGTACAATCTTTTGTGTATATCCCTAACTTTTTCCCGAACCTTTTTGGTTTGCCGGGATGCCCTCATTTTTTCCTAGGTGTTCACATGGTGCGGGAAATCTTCGTTGTCCATAGTGGTCAGCATCATAGCACCGCCCGAGAATACTTTCTTGACAACAAATGGTACTTCGTAGTTGGGAGTCCATTTTCCCCTGGGATCGCCTTATGGTAGAATGATGCACTTTATTACCAAGTCACCAGCCTGGTATACTCGATGTTTGATCTTTTTGTTGAAAGCTTTGATCATATGTTTCTGGTACATCTGACCATGATAGAAAGTCGCAATCCTTTGATCCAACCTAGTATGAATCCACTCGTCTTTGTCTAAGTCTGCTTATTTCATAATCCTTAGAGAAGGATTTTGGACTTCGACAGGCAGGGCAACTTCCATACCGTATACTAGAGAGAGTGGGGTTACCACAATTAATGTTCACGCCAAAGTACGATAGCCATGAAGAGCAAATGGTAACATCTCATGCCAGTCTTTGTAGGTCATCACCATCTTTTGCACAATCTCCTTTATATTCTTGTTGGTGGCTTCCACTGTGCCATTCATCTTAGGTATGTGTTATACCCCAAAATTTTCCCTCCCATATTCTTCAAGAAATTGCCAAATCAAGTCTCAAGATTTCCCAAGGGTTGCACAGTCAAAGATCTCCTATACAGTCAAAACTAGGGTTTGTGTTCTGATCAAGAAAAGGAAGTTTTCAAGGGCCCAATCAAGTCTCACATGCCTACAAATATGGTCAAGCATCCTCATATCAAGTTTCAAAGCTTTCAGCACAAAATTGCACAGTCAAAAACCCTAATTGCACTACAGTCAACTGTAGGGGCAAAATGGTCATTTGACAGTCAAAAGTTCAAATTTTTGGTCAACATCTCATTTTGAAGCCACAAACATCATTTGATCAATGCTTGATCATGATTCTCAAAATTTGGCTCAGAAATCATCAAGATGCAAAAGTTTCCTTATTTGGACAGTTGAAAAAGTCAACTGTAAATTGACCAGGGCATAACTTTCACATGGATTATCAGAAAAATTCCATCCAAAGCTCATTTTGAAGAGAAAGACATTTCCTACAACTCATCTTCATACTTCAAGTCCAAGAAATGCTCTCACAAAAAGTTATCAATTTCAACATTATAGGTCATTTTCAAAAGTCAACAAAAAGTGACTTTAAGTCAAAGGCCATAACTTGATATTGGTAAATCCAAATGACATGGGACCAAAGACATTGGTTAGAGGACTCAAAGACCTTTCCAAAATGTCCAAGAACATGAGAAAAGCTTAAAAATTGAGCAAGTTGTGCCTTGTGGAAGTTGGGAAATTTTTGGATACTTTGAAAAGTCAACATTGATTCAAATGACCTAAAATTGCTAATGGGCCCATTTTTCTTCCATAATTCATCCTCCATGACATGTGCACGACCACTTGGCCCAAAGGGAAGTTTTATTCATTTTTTATTTATTTATTTGAATTTTTATTTATATTAATTCATTTAAATCAAATTAAAGATATGAAAAATACTTAACCTAAAGTTTTAAATCTTTTTGTGCATGTTTTACCCTCAAGATTTCGTGCATATGAAAATAAGGAAAGATTTGGAGAGATTGGAGATGATTTGAACCAAAAACACATGGAAAAAGATATGGAAATCATGGTGAAAAAATCAAATATTGAATTCTTTAATTCATGGATCTTTGGACAATTTCTTTGACCTAATCTCTTCTATACATAAGCAAAAACACAAACCTAATGCTCACACACACGCAGCTGCTCAGAAAACCCCATTCACAAATTGAAATTTTTCTCAAAAAACTCATAAACTGAAAACCTCCTTCCAGGACGATTCAAGGCACAATTCTCATCTCATTAGCTTCCTCAAGCATCACTGAACATTTTCCAATCACAAACATCCATCAAAACTCAAAGAATCGTTGTACAGAAGCTAACCTTTCTCACTGTTTTTTCATTATCGTGTTTTGCATTCTATGCACTTTCATGACGTTTTGTTCATATATTCGTGATCAGTGAAGTATTTGCAAGCTAACCATATGCTTTAATTATATTTTTATGCTGTGTACACGATTCCACCATTGTTATTTTCTAGGGTTACCAAGCTTTCGATTTAGGCGTTTTTACATGCTGTAAAATTGGGAGTCCTCAGTACCATGAACAAAACCAGCTCGCTTGGACGAAAATAATGGCATGCTCGCGCTGAATTTATATGCCAAGGAGACCTATTCGCTATTTTCTCAAAACATACCTAAGAGAACATATAAAAAACCGTGGCCTATCTGTTTGTATTTCATGAACGAGGAAGAAGATGACCTCGTGGCGAGATGTGATAGGGTCTTTTAAATTTCGCGCTAAAAACATTATCCATGCGTATTTTTCTTTTATATTATTTGCTTGTTATTATATATTAACAACGCGAATTTGGTTCAGCTGGCCAGTGATAGTGGTGGCAAAGCACATGACCTGGGTTCGAGTCCCAGGTCTTCACACTTTCAATATTATTTTCCAATTCACGTTCACATGCAGCGCCAATGTTGAATACCATGGTACACCTTCAGAACCAAGCGTACACGCGTCCTGGGAGATCAAATCAAAGGATCAGATCTAAAGAACACCTTGCACCCTGGTCAACACTGCTATACGCTGCTTGGAAAAGTCAAATGGACCCAGATTAATGGGCCTGAATCATCAAGAAAGAACCTCCCATTTGGGGTCTGAACCCCCTAGGTTTGCCATATTTTATTTATTTAATTCTATTTCTTTTAAATAATTGTTTTGTTCAATTTAATTTAATATTTTCACAAAATATAAAAACATCATAAAATCAGAAAAGAATTAAAATAATAAATATTTTTATTTGTAGTATTTTCATAAATAAATTTGCATGTAAATAAAATTAGTTTTAAATTAGGTGTTAACTTTAATTCTTTTAATAATAAATCTAAAAAATGTAGAACTAGGGTTTAATTAATAATTTTTCATCTTTTTTTATTTTTCTTTCAAATAATTAAATATTTATTTTACTTATTTTTATAATCAAATTTGCATGTAAAAATTAGGATTAATTTTAGGTTAAAAACTTCAATATTTTTTTTATAAATTAAAAGCCATTAGAATTAGGGTTAATATTAATTTTAATTAATTCTTTTTTTTTATATTAAATCCTAAAAATCATAAAATACCAAAAACAAATTCTTGCTTTCTTTTTAATTAATTAATTCATCATTAATCCAATTTTTGCAAAAGGGTCCAACGCCCTCGTTTCGATTTAATTATTAATTCACATATTATTTCATTCTGCTTAAATATTCATGTATCTCTCCCAAAGCCTTGTAAATAATTGCTCGCATTTTTAATTCTTTTACTTTCTTTATTTTTTTGTCAAAACGGGTTCGAGAAACTTTTGGCGATGTGGACCCGCGCCATTTGTAATAGCTTTAGATTTTATTTTCTCGCAACTTTTAAATTGTTAACCAAAAGCATGAAAGAATGTATGGACAAAATAAAAACAAGCGTAGAACACCCATAACCTAACAAGAAAAATGCAAATGGAAACGACACACAAATCGCACACACCACCCCTAGGGTACGCCTCACTGTTGCCTTGCCTCGAAAGGTGATCGTCGAGTAGAGGATGTCTTAGTAAGTCCTCATGATCCGGGAACCTGGCATGAGGGTAGCTTCTAAGGTGTCTTCCCATTGCTCTGGTGATCACCATGTCCCGAACCTCGAATTGACCCGAACACCTCCAACGGTGGTGCTACCTACCTCTCAATGGTGGGATGGCACTACTTTAAAGGACATCTACACAGACGAATTCCTTAGGGTAGGTAGATGACTCTAGATACTTGCTCTAATTTCAAAAACAAATCAAAAATACTTTTCACACCAACACATTTTCAAAAAGCTTTCGAAAGCAATTTTTCAAACACTCTTGAGGACTGATACAAGAGTCGAACTGGAATTTTCAAAGAAACTTTTTAAAACCCACATTGAAAAGCAAACAAACCATTTTTGAAAACACAATGAGCAAGTATCTAAGAGCCCATGGATAACCATGGATAGAAAGGGTGCTAACACCTTCCCTTTCTATAATCTACCTCCCGAACCGAGAGCAATCTCTTTAAGGAATTTTTCTGTGCTTTTGTCCTTTCCATTTGGAGAAAATAAAAGACGGTGGCGACTCTTGCTTCCGCGACATTTCGCGAACCAGCGTTAAACAGTCAGTTCCAGATCCACCGATCACAGAACTGGCGACTCTGCTGGGGAATCTTATAAAGTGAGGTGTACCTTAGGACTAAGATCACTGTGTTTTCAATTGCTTTCTTTGCTTGCTTTAAATTGTGGGACTGTCTTGGGAGTTCTATAGATCCTAACCCGGATCTGGGGATACCTTCTTAGAAAGTAGCAACAAGGCTGTGAGGGAACTGTGCGGGGTATACCGACATGGTTGAAACAGTCTGCTATGTTGATGTGGCACTTTGGTGTGTACCGGTAACCCTTGAGTTCAGTCAAGGAGAGTAGGGGGCCTCCGCGTGGTGTCGTGAAGCATCAACAGACCTTAGGAACCTTAATTGAACTATCTTGGCCTCTTTAGGGTAGTGAGATAACTGACTTTGGTGCAGTCCGAGGTTGGTTGATACTCGATACTACACTCAATTGAGGGTTGCTTTCCTGGAATATTTCGGTCTCCAGTTCAGTGGCTAAATCGAAACGATGAACAATAAAAGCAATCCCGTGATATTGGGACCCTTAGAACCCGGTTACTTTGATTAGGACAGGTTGAACCCACCAACTTCAAGAGGGTAATACCCAGACCCCATGCTGGCCTAAACTCTAAGGGCTTCTTTTGCGTGACTTGTGTGCCTTCGTACTTGACTATTTGCATGCCTGTTGTCTGACACTTGAGTTTCTTGCAGGTTTTGTTTTAGTCCTTAATTAGGACTCATAACAGGGTTACCTACATTACCCCATGCATACCATAACATCATACCATTGCATACATCCTAACCCATTTCAAGGATCTCAAGGGCTTGTGATGCAGGTCATGATGAATCAACTATCCCAGCAAGGGGCAAAGAGGATTTATTTTCCTCTAGACAAAGTTGTCAGGGGCTATGACCCACTGGATATGGTGAGCCTTTGACCCTTGAAGAAGGACTCTCAACAACATGAAGTACCTTCAATCAAGTTACCAATTTCCAACTCTAACAATTTGTTTACCCCTTGAGGTCCTTGAAATCATTGCATTCATATCATACATCTCATTGCATAACAGGTACCCTTTCTTTGCAGGTTACTTACCTTCTTCGCTGTTTATTTCAGCAGTCTCGTCATGAATCCTGAATCCTCAACCGAGCACACTATCAAGGCCCTCCAGGCTCAGAACGCCCAGTTCCAAGGGCTGATCATGAATTTGACCCAGGGGCAACAAGATCTGAAGGCTCTGCTCTTGAAGAAGGAAAAGAAGAAGAAGAGGACTGTTTTGTTCAGCCCTAGACGCAGATCTGGGAACACCCTGCAGGATCAAGCTGAGAGGACAACTCCATCTGTGGGGAAAGGCAGTCATCAAGAGGAAAGGGTTCCCAGTCCAGTGGTCTCCGACAATGAGACAGATTTCAACGACGAACAGTACCCTCCGGCTGAGGATAGGTACAAACAGTTGGAAGACCGGCTAAGTGCTATGGAGATACAAAAAGTGCCTGGCCTGGACTTCGAGGATCTAGGTCTGTCTTCTGGGGTAGTGATCCCGCACAAGTTTAAGGCACCTGCCTTTGCTAAATACGACGGGGCATCCTGTCCTAAATTGCATCTCAGGGCTTACACAAGGAGGATCCAGCCCTATACAGCTGACAAAAACTTATGGATCCATTTCTTCCAAGAGAGTCTTTCAGGGACTCAGCTCGAGTGGTTCTATCAATTGAATGGAGCCAACATCCATACCTGGGAAGACCTAGCCACTGCTTTCTACAAACATTACCAGTACAATGCCGACCTTGCTCCCACACGTACCCAACTCCAGGGTATGTCGCTGGGGTCAAGTGAAGGTTTCAAGGAATACGCGCAGAGATGGAGAGACCTTGCTGGAAGGGTGCAGCCTCCATTAACTGACCGGGAACTCGTTGATATGTTCTTGGGGACCCTATCCGGGCCATTCTTCAATCATCTCATTGGTAATTCATCTGCAGGATTTACTGACCTCATCCTGACTGGAGAAAGAATTGAAGCTGGTATCAAGAGTGGGAAAATCCAAGAGGCCACACCTTCTGACACTCACAAAAAGCCTTACACGGGAAAGAAAGAATCTAATGCTGCATACAGCCAAAAGAGTCGTCGTGACCAACATGCAGGGGCAGTCATGATTTCTGGTTCTGCACCACGCCGCCAACCACAAAAGGGAAACCAGCGAAGGCCGGACGAGCCTAAAAGACAATTCACCAACATTAACATGTCATGGTCACAAGCATTGCAGCACATGTTGAAGATGAACCTGATTGCAGTGATCAACCCTCCTGCAAATCCCAAGACCTCCTCTCCAAGCTACAACCCAGAAGCGAGATGTGCTTATCATTCTGATAGCCCGGGGCACGATACTGAGGACTGTTGGGCACTGAAGTACAAGATTCAGAACATGATCGATGCCAAAGAGATCGAGTTCGAGCCTGCCGAGACTCCCAACGTGATCACTGCTCCATTGCCAAAACATGGCTAGGGTCGAGAGATTTTTGTTCATTTGAATTCAAGTTGTATTTTTCTTTTCTTGTTCAGATAAACAATTATCATGTTAAACTCTTTTATTTCATGAATGCATTACACATGTCTGTCTTGATTTAATCATGTTTACTATGCTTAAAACTGCTTTCATATTTTTGTGATGGTCAACTCTTAATTGAAAATTCTAAGCCTCTTGTGGGAGGATGACGAAAACGATACCACAATCTACAGTATGCTTTTGAACGAACCCCGCTTATGAGGTACAGGCATTGTTTCAATTCCTAAACACTGGAGTTATAAGGATGATAATCCCTCGTCAACCCATCTGAGCCCAAAGAAGTAGGAGTTTTTCTTTTCGAAATTTAAAACCCTTAATCATAACCTGGGGCAGGGTAGTGCTTTCAGTTGATCTAAGTGCATAACGAATGGCACCAAAGAAGTCCTTATAAAACAAAAGACAGTGATGGTTCAGAACAATCATAAAGACAGGCAGTCGTTATCAAAAAAAATCATAAATGAAAAGCCCAAGAAGTCAGAACCTATAAAAGGGACTTATGAAATCGGGGCATCCCGCTGACTGTAATTCCAAAAAGGAAACAGTTCAGGCAAAAAAGGAAAGGGATAACAAAAAATCAAAAGAAAGAGGTCCCACAAACCCTCAACAAAAACAAAAATGACTGCCTAGTCAGAATAAATCATCAATGTCCGAACCATCACCGGAAAATCAGAGCAAAGACTCAAACAAGGTCTAACGTATGATCAACTGAGTTTAGGTTTGGAGAACATCACGAAGAGCGGGTGGGTACAAATAATTTGAGCCTTTATCCTTTGTTTCTTAAACTGTGAACCAGGCCACGATATAACCCTTAAAAGTCCTAGCTGAAGCATGGGTTAGTTCGAAAGCATACTGTTACGAAGGTATCCTGACTCCTGAAGGTTTGCTGTAAAATCTTGAGTTGACACCGCATTGTATTACAAAAAATGCATTTTCAAAATTCAAGACAGACATAGGCTTTTGCATTCTTAAAATAACCTTGTTTGCATATGACTATTTGTTTGAACAGCAAGGAAATTCGCACGATGAACACCTTGTGAACAGAAGTACCTCCAATCAAGGGGCACAGTAGGAGCATTGCCCATCATCTGGGGCAGGACAAAATACTTCCAACAGGGGCAACTCCCTACATTCTGAGAACATGGACATAGTCGAAAAAATACTACGCATAATCAAAGACCCGCTAGGTTGACACACCTAGGCAAAAATAAGGGCTTCCCGTCGAACCAAAAGGGTTCGGGCAAAATGAAGGGATGAAATGAAAAAACATGTACACCCGGCAAGTCGAAAACCTGAAAGGGCGGCTTGGGCAAAAATGGGTATCCCGGTGGACTGAAAACCCGAAAGGGCGGTCCAGGCAAAAGTTAGGGATCAAAGCGTACGACTATGTTCCGGTATCTCATCACTTGTCTACCCGAAGATTTGTCAATCACCCACACAGGTATCCTCTTCCCTCACCTCCGAAACAGGGGCAACAATGAGTTATCCAGGTGATCCAATCGCTCTGTCAACCGAAGTACAAAGGAAAAATCAACATAAGGATGATTACCATCTACCTTTACAAATCCCAGATCGTGGGTTAACATCCGAAACCAAACAGGACAATCACCCACTTAATCAAAATCACGCAACCTAACCCCGGTTCCTCTAGAAATCTTACATGGATTTATCACAAGATGACCTAACCCCGGTTTATCAAGAAGTTTTACACAAACTTATCAAGATAACCTTACCCCGGTTCATCAAGAATTTTTTACACAAACTTATCCAAGTAACCTAACCCCGGTTCCTCCAGAAGTCTCACAAGGACCTATCTCAAGATAACCTTACCCCGGTTCATCAAGAAGTTTTTACACAAACTTATCCGAGTAACCTAACCCCGGTTCCTCCAGAAGTCTCACAAGGACCTATCTCAAGATACCCTTACCCCGGTTCATCAAGAAGTTTTTACACAAACTTATCCAAGTAACCTAACCCCGGTTCCTCCAGAAGTCTTACATGGACCTATCTCAAGATGACCTAACCCCGGTTCATCAAGAAGTTTTTACACGAACTTATCCAGGTAACCTAACCCCGGTTCCTCCAGAAGTCTCACAAGGACCTATCTCAAGATGACCTAACCCCGGTTCATCAAGAAGTTTTTACACGAACTTATCCAAGTAACCTAACCCCGGTTCCCCCAGAAGTCTTACATGGATTTAGCTCAAGATAACCTCACCCCGGTTCATCAAGAAGTTTTACATGAACTTACCTCACCAAGCAACCCTACACCGGTTCCCTCTCTTCAAAGATGCAGTTTTACATGGACTCGTCACCCAGAAACCCTACACAGGTTCTCCCTTTCCAAGAACGAAGTTTTATACGAACTCATCATCAAAGTAACCCTACCCAGGTTCCTTCTCCATTTCAGATACGGTTTTACACGAGCTCATCAGCAGGCAACCCTACATAGGTTCCCTCTTTCAACTTACAAAATTACAGCTCAAAACTTCCCCAGGAAAGTCCAATCCAGTTTCCCCAGGAAAGTTGGAATTCATCTTCCCAAGCAGTAAGCTTATCCCCAGTAGATTCTGGAAGCTTATCCCTCGCAGAGCACGAACGCGTCACCCGGCTTTATTCAAAGAGTTATTTCCTTAACAGGATATAACTGGGTTATCCTCAGCCAAAAGCCACGGAAAGAGCGTCCTCGACGAAATCTTCTTACCCCAGCGAAGTCCATCAACACTTCATACAACAAAGATATCCACAGCAAGTTACTACTGATAATTCAACAAAGTATCTCTTTCCCACAGAGTATTGCTCCCCAGCATGGTCGTTAGAGTACTTTTCTCCCCGCAGAATCTTCCATTTGCCAAGTTTATTCCTCAACGGAGTCATCTTCTCCTACCGGTATTCTTGCAGTTATCACCCCCAGCGGAAGTACAAGCTTATTCTTCAACATCAGCCCAGGATATGACTTCCCGGCACCCGTCAAGGATTTACTTTCCTAGACGAAAGCATACATAAAACATCACATACATCATTATAGCATGCATAGACGCATCATATCATACAAATTTCATCTATGTTGAGAACATCATTGCTTGATCCATATCATGCATTACATATGACTGATCTTTACCTTTCAGGAAGGATTCAGTTAAATTCTCAACCACATTTCAAGACCTAGACCGGTTCAGTTAATCGACTCAAAAGATTTCTTATCCAGTCCAAGGCCTTCTCTAGTCCAGCTAAATCGACTCCCAACAGATTTTTCTGATGAAGACTCAGTAGAAGTTATCAGACTATAATGGTTCTCTCTCCGACGGTGCATGAGATTTCCATTTTAGGTTTTTCTTTGAGATTATAATATCCTATTGGTTCTCTCTCCGACGGTGCATGAGATTTCCATTTTAGGTTTTTCTTTGAGATTATAATGTCCTATTGGTTCCCTCTCCGACGGTGAGTGAGGTGGTAATTCCTTTCCTAATGGTTCCCTCTCCGACGGTGAGTGAGGTGATAATTCCTTTTCAGATGGTTCCCTCTCCGACGGTGAGTGAGGTGGTAATTCCTTTCCTAATGGTTCCCTCTCCGAAGGTGAGTGAGGTGATAATTCCTTTTCAGATGGTTCCCTCTCCGATGGTGCGTGAGGTGGTAATTCCTTTCCTAATGGTTCCCTCTCCGACGGTGAGTGAGGTGATAATTCCTTTTCCTATGGTTCCCTCTCCGATGGTGCGTGAGGTGATAATTCCTTTCCTATGGTTCCCTCTCCGATGGTGCGTGAGGTGATAATTCCTTTCCTATTAGTTCCCTCTCCGATGGTGCGTGAGGTGATAATTCCTTTCCTATTAGTTCCCTCTCCGATGGTGCGTGAGGTGATAATTCCCTTTCAGGTTATAATTTCCTTTGGTTCTCTCCCCGACGGTGCGTGAGATGTAATTCCCTTTTAGGTTATGATTTCCTGTGGTTCTCTCCCCGACGGTGCATGAGATGTAATTCCCTTTCAGATTATAATTGCCTACTGGTTCTCTTCCCGACACTGCGAAGATGGTAATTCCCACCAAGATTTTCTCAACGAGCGTTGTTGAAGTTAAAGTCACCCAAGGTTCTCTTACCATTCATACTAAGGTAGTAGCCATCCCTGGTTCATTCATCATCTTGTGAAGCTCCAGACCCAGCTCCTGTAACCAGTCAGGACATATCTATACCAAGCATCTAAAAAATCAGCTCCTGCAACGTGTCAGGTACTCATTTTCTGTTTTGCAGGTACGCAAGTTCTCGCTAAGGAATCTCTTACGCGATCAACATCCAAATGGCATCTATAAGCCCATCATCCTATCCATTAATCTCCAAATGGCATCTATAAGCCCATTCCCATCATCCCACTGCTATTATGTGAGCGCAAATTTCTGGGCACTCTAGTGTTCAATCATCTTCTACCCTCGGATTACGAAAGGCACGTCAGCCAATCTGCATCCTCAGGTCTAAGAAGATTGAACAGGGGCAACTGTTGTACCCCAAAATTTGCCCTCCCATATTCTTCAAGAAATTGCCAAATCAAGTCTCAAGATTTCCCAAGGGTTGCATAGTCAAAGATCTCCTATACAGTCAAAACTAGGGTTTGTGTTCTGATCAAGAAAAGGAAGTTTTCAAGGGCCCAATAAAGTCTCACATGCCTACAAATATGGTCAAGCATCCTCATATCAAGTTTCAAAGCTTTCAGCACAAAATTGCACAGTCAAAAACCCTAATTGCACTACAGTCAACTATAGGGGCAAAATGGTCATTTGACAGTCAAAAGTTCAAATTTTTGGTCAACATCTCATTTTGAAGCCACAAAAATCATTTGATCAATGCTTGATCATGATTCTCAAAATTTGGCTCAGAAATCATCAAGATGCAAAAGTTTCCTTATTTGGACAGCTGAAAAAGTCAACTGTAAATTGACCAGGGCATAACTTTCACATGGATTATCAGAAAAATTCCATCCAAAGCTCATTTTTAAGAGAAAGACATTTCCTACAACTCATCTTCATACTTCAAGTCCAAGAAATGCTCTCACAAAAAGTTATCAATTTCAACATTATAGGTCATTTTCAAAAGTCAACAAAAAGTGACTTTAAGTCAAAGGCCATAACTTGAGATTGGTAAATCAAAATGACATGGGACCAAAGACATTGGTTAGAGGACTCAAAGACCTTTCCAAAATGTCCAAGAACATGAGAAAAGCTTAAAAATTGAGCAAGTTGTGCCTTGTGGAAATTGGGAAATGTTTGGATACTTTGAAAAGTCAACATTGATTCAAATAACCTAAAATTGCTAATGGGCCCATTTTTCTTCCATAATTCATCCTCCATGACATGTGCACGACCACTTGGCCCAAAGGGAAGTTTTATTCATTTTTTATTTATTTATTTGAATTTTTATTTATATTAATTCATTTAAATCAAATTAAAGATATGAAAAATACTTAACCTAAAGTTTTAAATCTTTTTGTGCATGTTTTACCCTCAAGATTTCGTGCATATGCAAATAAGGAAAGATTTGGAGAGATTGGAGATGATTTGAACCAAAAACACATGGAAAAAGATATGGAAATCATGGTGAAAAAATCAAATATTGAATTCTTTAATTCATGGATCTTTGGACAATTTCTTTGACCTAATCTCTTCTATACATAAGCAAAAACACAAACCTAATGCTCACACACCCGCAGCTGCTCAGAAAACCCCATTCACAAATTGAAATTTTTCTCAAAAAACTCATAAACTGAAAACCTCCTTCCAGGACGATTCAAGGCACAATTCTCATCTCATTAGCTTCCTCAAGCATCACTGAACATTTTCCAATCACAAACATCCATCAAAACTCAAAGAATCGTTGTACAGAAGCTAACCTTTCTCATTGTTTTTTCATTATCGTGTTTTGCATTCTATGCACTTTCATGACGTTTTGTTCATATATTCGTGATCAGTGAAGTATTTGCAAGCTAACCATATGCTTTAATTATATTTTTATGCTGTGTACACGATTCCACCATTGTTATTTTCTAGGGTTACCAAGCTTTCGATTTAGGCGTTTTTACATGCTGTAAAATTGGGAGTCCTCAGTACCATGAACAAAACCAGCTCGCTTGGACGAAAATAATGGCATGCTCGCGCTGAATTTATATGCCAAGGAGACCTATTCGCTATTTTCTCAAAACATACCTAAGAGAACATATAAAAAACTGTGGCCTATCTGTTTGTATTTCATGAACGAGGAAGAAGATGACCTCGTGGCGAGATGTGATAGGGTCTTTTAAATTTCGCGCTAAAAACATTATCCATGCGTATTTTTCTTTTATATTATTTGCTTGTTATTATATATTAACAACGCGAATTTGGTTCAGCTGGCCAGTGATAGTGGTGGCAAAGCACATGACCTGGGTTCGAGTCCCAGGTCTTCACACTTTCAATATTATTTTCCAATTCACGTTCACATGCAGCGCCAATGTTGAATACCATGGTACACCTTCAGAACCAAGCGTACACGCGTCCTGGGAGATCAAATCAAAGGATCAGATCTAAAGAACACCTTGCACCCTGGTCAACACTGCTATACGCTGCTTGGAAAAGTCAAATGGACCCAGATTAATGGGCCTGAATCATCAAGAAAGAACCTCCCATTTGGGGTCTGAACCCCCTAGGTTTGCCATATTTTATTTATTTAATTCTATTTCTTTTAAATAATTGTTTTGTTCAATTTAATTTAATATTTTCACAAAATATAAAAACATCATAAAATCAGAAAAGAATTAAAATAATAAATATTTTTATTTGTAGTATTTTCATAAATAAATTTGCATGTAAATAAAATTAGTTTTAAATTAGGTGTTAACTTTAATTCTTTTAATAATAAATCTAAAAAATGTAGAACTAGGGTTTAATTAATAATTTTTCATCTTTTTTTATTTTTCTTTCAAATAATTAAATATTTATTTTACTTATTTTTATAATCAAATTTGCATGTAAAAATTAGGATTAATTTTAGGTTAAAAACTTCAATATTTTTTTTATAAATTAAAAGCCATTAGAATTAGGGTTAATATTAATTTTAATTAATTCTTTTTTTTTTATATTAAATCCTAAAAATCATAAAATACCAAAAACAAATTCTTGCTTTCTTTTTAATTAATTAATTCATCATTAATCCAATTTTTGCAAAAGGGTCCAACGCCCTCGTTTCGATTTAATTATTAATTCACATATTATTTCATTCCGCTTAAATATTCATGTATCTCTCCCAAAGCCTTGTAAATAATTGCTCGCATTTTTAATTCTTTTACTTTCTTTATTTTTTTGTCAAAACGGGTTCGAGAAACTTTTGGCGATGTGGACCCGCGCCATTTGTAATAGCTTTAGATTTTATTTTCTCGCAACTTTTAAATTGTTAACCAAAAGCATGAAAGAATGTATGGACAAAATAAAAACAAGCGTAGAACACCCATAACCTAACAAGAAAAATGCAAATGGAAACGACACACAAATCGCACACACCACCCCTAGGGTACGCCTCACTGTTGCCTTGCCTCGAAAGGTGATCGTCGAGTAGAGGATGTCTTAGTAAGTCCTCATGATCCGGGAACCTGGCATGAGGGTAGCTTCTAAGGTGTCTTCCCATTGCTCTGGTGATCACCATGTCCCGAACCTCGAATTGACCCGAACACCTCCAACGGTGGTGCTACCTACCTCTCAATGGTGGGATGGCACTACTTTAAAGGACATCTACACAGACGAATTCCTTAGGGTAGGTAGATGACTCTAGATACTTGATCTAATTTCAAAAACAAATCAAAAATACTTTTCACACCAACACATTTTCAAAAAGCTTTCGAAAGCAATTTTTCAAACACTCTTGAGGACTGATACAAGAGTCGAACTGGAATTTTCAAAGAAACTTTTTAAAACCCACATTGAAAAGCAAACAAACCATTTTTGAAAACACAATGAGCAAGTATCTAAGAGCCCATGGATAACCATGGATAGAAAGGGTGCTAACACCTTCCCTTTCTATAATCTACCTCCCGAACCGAGAGCAATCTCTTTAAGGAATTTTTCTGTGCTTTTGTCCTTTCCATTTGGAGAAAATAAAAGACGGTGGCGACTCTTGCTTCCGCGACATTTCGCGAACCAGCGTTAAACAGTCAGTTCCAGATCCACCGATCACAGTATGTATGGAGAATAACTGTGATGCTTGATCTTGAACTGCGTGTAAAGTTTAGTGATTATGGAATTATTGAGATTGGTACCATTGTTAGTGATAATCCTCTCAGGGATACCATACCGGCAGATAAGGTTGTGCTTGATAAATCGAGCCACCACGTTCTTGGTAACTGAGGCAAATGAAGCTGATTCAATCCACTTGGTAAAGTAGTCAATGGCGACAAGAATGAAACGATGTCCATTGGAGGCAGTAGGCTTGATTTCTCCGATCATATCAATACCCCACATTGCAAATGGCCAAGTAGCAGTCATGACATTCAAAGGAACTGGAGGCACATGAACCTTATCAGCATAAATTTGGCACTTATGGAAAGTCCTTGAGTGGTGATGATTGTCGGTTTCCATGGTCGACCAATAGTAACCAGCTCTCAGAATCTTCTTGGCCATAGTATGTCCACTTGAGTGAGTACCAAAGATGCCTTCGTGCATATCCTCCATAATTGTCTTTGCTTCCTTCTTGTCCATACGACGAAGCAGGGTTGAGTCATGGTTGCACCTGTATGGAATTTTGTTGCTCTAGAAGAACTTAGTTGAGAACCTCCGCAAGAATTTCTTGTCGTTGATTGACGCTCCTTCAGGATACTCTTGAGCTTCGAGATATCTTTAGGATTCTCCTCTACTTCATCAGTGTTAATCTCATAGCAGTGTGCCGGTTCATCAAATCTTTCGACAGTAATTCCGGGAGATTCGTTGTCCCATTTGACCTTGAACATAGATGACATGGTAGCTAAGGCATCCGCCAACTGATTTTCTTCCCTCGGGATATGTTTAAAGGTAACCTCTTTAAAGTACGGGATCAAGGTGAGTGCAAGTTCTTTGTAAGGGATAATATTTGGATGTTTTGTATCCCACTCTCCTTTAACTTGAATGATTAATAAAGCTGAGTCTCCATATACACTTAAGAACTTGATTCTTAGGTCAATAGCATCTTTAAGACCCGAGATGCATGCTTCGTACTCAGCCATGTTGTTGGTACAATCAAAGCAGAGTCTGGCAGTGAAAGGAGTATGGAAACCTTTAGGGGAAATGATCACAACACCAATTCCGTTACTCAGTGCATTGGAAGCTCCATCAAAAACCATAGTCCATCGAGATCCTTGCTCAGGTCCTTCATACGGTCCAAGCTTTTCATAATCCGTAATCAGCTTAATGCGCTAAATGATCTTCCATCACACTTCCTTTTATTGCTTTTTGAGTAGTGTACTAGATATCGTATTCAGTTAAATCATTTTCCATCGAGCTATTCTTCCGGAGAGAGATGGCTTCTCGAAGATGTACTTGATGGGATCCATCTTAGAGATCAATATAGTAGTATGGGTCAACATATACTATCTTAGTCGGCGAGCAGCCCATGTCAAAGCGTAACAAGTTTTCTTGAGTAGTGAATATCTTGTTTCACAGTCAGTAAACTTTTTGCTAAGGTAGTATATTGCATGCTCTTTTCGACCAGACTCGTCATGCTGCCCCAGCACACACCCCATTTAATTTTCTAACACGGTTAAGTACATGATCAGAAGTCTTCCTTCAACTGGTGGCTTTAGGATTGGGGTTTCTTGAAGGTACTCTTTAATCTTTTCAAAATCTATTTGACAGTCTTCATTCCATTTTACTACTTGATCTTTCTTCAACAGCTTGAAGAGTGGCTCACAAGTAGCAGTCAGGTGAGAAATGAATCGGGCAATGTAGTTGAGTCGTCCTAAGAAACCTCTGACCTCCTACTCAGTACGAGAAGCTGGAATTTCTTGGATAGCTTTGACTTTTGCAGGATCGACTTTAATTTATTTTGCCACTGACAACAAAGCCTAGTAGCTTTCCAGATCTTACCCCAGAGGTGCATTTATTGGGATTCAACCTCAGCTTGTATTTCTTCAGCCTGCCAAATAATTTCTGCAAATGAGAAAGGTACTCCTCCTCAGTTGGTGATCTCTCTATCATGTCATACATATAGACTTCTATTACATGATGAATCATGTCATGAAATAAAGCCACCATATCCCATTGATAAGTTGTGCCTGTGTTCTTCATCCTAAAAGGCATGACCTTATAACAGAAGCCATCCATGAAGGAGAACACCTTGTGTTAAGCAATGTTGTCAACTAAGACATCAATATATTATAGTGGGAAGTCATCTTTGAGGCTCACCCTATTCAAATCCATGTAGTCTACACACATACGGACCTTACCGTCTTTTTTTGGCACTAGAACAACATTTGCAACCCATTGGGGGTACGACGTCACTGCCAAGAAACCTGCATTGAGCTGTTTCATTACCTCAGCCTTGATTTTCTCTGATATATCAGGGGTGCATGCAGCGAACCTTTTGTTTGATCGGAGAACAACCTTTTTTCATTGGCAGACGATGAACCACAATATTAGTATCGAGCCCTGGCATGTCTTCGTATGAACAAGCAAAGACCTCAACATATTCGTGCAACATCTGAACCAATCTGTCTTGACATTGTCTTCCAGGTTGGCACCAATCTTGACTTCTTTCTTATTTGCCCAGTACCCAAGTTTATCACTTCGGTCGGTTCTTCATGCGGTTGGATAGCCTTTTCCTCTTGTATCAGGAGTCTAGCGAGTTCTCCAGGTATCTCACAATCTTCTTCACCTTCGTCTTCGACTTGATAGATTAGATTTTCGAAGTCATAATTGGCAATAGCAAAATTGTTGTCAATGAGATCTGGAGTGGATTTGGATCTCCAAATGTGTGTATGTGCATGTAAGATCACATGGCTATTTTGAAAATATGGTAAAGTAAAAGAAATACAAAGAGCGCAAAATTTGAATGAAAAATCGTCCAATGTTTTCATTAATGAGCATATGATATATGAAATGACAACCCTTAACAAATGGACCATTGTGCCTCGGGCAAGACACATGGTTTAAAGTCATTGTTTTTAAAGAAATTATACAAACAAACTTCTTAAAGCAATAAAAATAAGAGATAACAATTACTCATGGCTGAAGGAGATTAAGATGAAGTCTTTAGCCATCCAATTGTTGAGTCCACCATCAGTAGTTGGGAATATCCAGTCGTCCAAGTCACCATCACTATCAGTCTCTTCTAGAGCATTGACTTCGTTGTTGCTAATATGGAAAGGTGGTCCCCCAACACGAGCACGTCGAACCTCTTTCTGAGCCTTTGAAGTAAAACCAAATCCATATTTGTCATATTTGTAGGGGGTATCTAGAATTTGTCCCCAGATAGTGCAGCCCCCGTCTTCTATAACAACCCTAGCATCCTTCAGAGAGGCCATTCTTGGTGTGCCCTTAGAGATTTCAGGAGTAGCAGGAGTAGCAACAACAATCATTGGAGAGATTACCTCAAATGTCTTGCAGGGGGTTTTAATGAATTCACCATCCATTTCAACATATTTGAAAGAATTCAAATGACTGACCATATATTCTTCCTGTCTATAGACTATGGCAATCTTCCCTTTTACTGGGTACTTCAGCTTTCGATGCAATGTAGAGGTAACCGCACCTGCCCCATGAATCCATGGGCATTCTAGCAAGCAAGAATAGGCCGGGCGGATATCCATTATATAAAATATTGAATTGAAGACTTGAGATCCCACCTTGATCGGGAGATCAACCTCTCTATGGACCATCCTCTTTGACCCATTGAAGGCTCTTACCACAATATCGTTGGGTTTCAGAACCAACCCTTCATAGTCCAATCTATCCAAAGCACCATTGGGTAATACATTCAGAGAGGAACTTGTATCTACTAACACATGCGCCAAAGTAGTGTCTTTGCATTCAATAGAGATGTGCAATGCTTTGTTATGATTCTTCCCCGCCAGAGTTAAATCTTCACTGGAAAAGCCCAAGCCATTATCAGCAGTTAGGCTTGCAACATAATTCTCAAATTGATCAGAAATGGTCTCTTGTGGTACATGGGCATTGTTCAAGAATTTCAATAGAGCTTGGGCATGTGCTTCGGAGCATAATAACAAGGACAACATGGATATTTTTTAGGGTGTCTGCCCCAGTTGTTCAACTATTTTGTAGTCACTTTTTCATATGGTCTTCATAATTTCTTTCATCTCGTGTCTAGATGGGTCTTCAATTGTAACATCTCTGGATGGCGCCTCCATCCAGACTGGCTCAGTTACTTTCTCTTTACCTTGGGCATCAGCGGTTGGCCCAACAGTAGGAATACGAACAGGTGTTGTAGTAGTTGTTGGAGGAGAGATCTCCAGAGAGAAGATCCTTCTTGTCCTAGTGGCCTTACTAGTCCCGACAATGTTTTTAATTTCAGGCTCTTCATTTTCAGTAATCCATGGCTCTTGCTTGACACCATGATAATAAACTTTTTCCCTATAGTTCCAAGGCACAACTTTGTCAGAGGAATAGGGGACTGGCCCTAGTGTAGTGATGATCAAGGGAGCCACTTTTGGCTCAGCAGGAATCCTTATAGGGCCTTTAGACGTGATCCTAATAGGAGTATTTGAAATGGTTATTATGGAAACATCTTCAAGTATCAGCTCTTGAGGTATACTTTCAGGCAAACTCTTCACGAATGGAGTTTTCTCGAACATAATTTCATGGCTATCAATCAGGCGTTGGATACCTTTCTTCATCCACATACAACCATTAGTTTGAGAAGCACAATAGTAACAATTTTCAAGACAACTCAGAAATAAACCGTCTCTTAACAGATTCTTCTTAACGGTCATTAAGGGAGTAGTCAAATCACTGATGGTGAAGACATAGGAAGCACCGTCAACAACATTAACACTTTTACCATGACTGGGCATGGGTGCGGTAATCACATTAGGGGTCTATGGAGGGTCAAACTTAATCACTTCGTTGTTAATTAAATCTTGGATTTTGCTCTTTAGGGCCTAACAATCATTGGTGCCGTGCCCGTGACTATTGGAATGGTATACACACCTTGCATTTGGGTTATACTTCAGAGATGATGTGTTGGGATTTTGAGGCGGACCCCGTAGTGTTATCAATTGTGCTTTCAACAAATGTTGTAATGCTTGAGACAATGGCATATTGATCCTAGTGAACTGCCTCCTCGGGACATCTAGCCTACGCTGATTGTTTTGTTGTTGTGGTCGTTGAACTGGGGTTGGGTTAGAAATCAATACTGCTCATACCGATTGATGACGATCATTCTTGATACAGATCTTTTGTCCATAAACAGCATTAGTTTCCTTCTTATCAACAAATGGTTTCTTTATAGTAGTAGAGGTTGAGGCCATTGGGATCTTCCAACTTTTTATTCCACTTTTAACTTGTTCGCCAGTCAAAATCATCTCAGTGAACCCTGACGAAGAACTCCTAATCAGCAAATTAAAGAATGGACCAGTCAAGGTGCCCATGAATGTCCACTAATTCTCTGTCAGTCAAAGGGGGTTGCACCCTTCCATCCAGGTCCCTCCATTTTTGAGCATATTCCTTAAAGCCTTCACTTGAGTCCATAGTCATACTTTGTAATTTCACGCGGGTTGGCGCAAGGTCAGCATTGTATTGGTATTCTCTATAGAAGGCAACAACCTAATCCTCCCATGTGTGGATATTAGTCCCTTCAAGTTGATAGAACCATTTCAATTGTGTTCCAGATAAGCTCTCTTGGAATAAATGAACCCATAACTTCCTACCGGCGGTGTATGGTTGAATCTTTCAGACATATGTTCTTAAATGGATTTTTGACAAGAGACTCCATCATATTTGGCGAAGACAGGAACCTTAAATTTATGGGGAATGACCACCCCAACGACCAAACCGAAGTCTCTGAAGTTCAAACCAGGCACTAATTGGATCTCCACGGCCTTAAGTCGATCTTCCAACTGTTTGTATTTGTCATCCGCCGGTGGGTACTGCTCATTGGAGTAGTCTTCATCCTCAGAGGTCTGGTTATTTCCACCCCCAGCCCTGGCGCTTCTAACATCCTCGTTTTGATTGTCTTCTTCCTCGGAAGAAGTCTCTTATATTTGATCCAATCGGGAAGGACCCTTGAACCTTCTTCCCATGTTGAGAATAACAGCCCGCTTCTTAGTCTTATTTTTGGTGGCAACGAGTGCCATATTTTCTTGCTATCCTTTGGCTAGATTGAGGAGATTCTCTTGGAACTATGTGGAACTGTGTGTGTTGAGTTTGCAAATCTTTGACAGTTTGTTCTAGAGCCATCTTATACTAAAATAAACAGTAAAAAAATGAGGAAGCCTGTATCTGAAAACCTGCTTATGAGATGATGCATGATATGCAAATGCAATGTTTTCAAGGACCTTAGGAGATTTAAATTTGCTAGCCAAAAATGAAATAAAAACAACAATTGCATTAATAAGTTCAAGAGTTACAATTTCCCCTTGGGCTTATAAAGAAAAAGCAAAAGGTCTCGAAGAGACAACAAAATGAAAACTCCTAAGACCTAAGACTCAAGTCTCCCACAGACGCTTCCTCTTTTTGTTGATGTAGGCATTCAGGCTTTGCTCATCGTGAAGTTGCTTTGTGAGCTCCAACACTTTCTTCTCGATTGCATAGAATCAAGCTTCAAAGGTGTCTCATTCTCCCTTGAGTTGAATCCACGACTTCTCCAACTCTTCGAGGTCATTAGGCATGTCAGGATGGAGAATGGCATAAGGAATATCCCCCTCGGCAACAGGCTCCACAACTATTGGTAGGATAGCTGGATATGGCCTCATGAGGTTTTGAGAGTGAGCTTGCACCCATTTGAGATAAGAATCCAAAGGAATAGATTTCTTATGTCCCAAAGTCTTGCTATCAACCTTGTTTACCATTCCCCAAGCTCGTACAAACCTTTGACGATAACCTTGGACATCGTTCTTGTAGTCGAATATAATACTTGAATGAGTGCATCGTGGGGACCATATCTTCGAGCATAGCCATATTGTCGTAGAGCTAGAGAAGGGTTATAAGTAATACCTCCCATAATGCCCAAGAGTGGAACATTATGGAACTCCCCACAACGGTCAATGATAGTAATGTCCTCTTGAGATCGAGAGCACCAATAGATATATGTATGAGAAAGCGACATTATCCTTTGCGACCACATCGAACCTTGCTCATTCTTCAATACTGATCGGGGAAGGTACGAAATAAACCACCTAGACAGCAAAGGCAAGCAACACATAAGAGTCCCTCGCTTCCTCATAGTACGAGTGTGAAGAGAGTGCAAAACGTCTTCAAGCAATGTAGGCACGGGGTTACGAGTAAGGAAAATTTTGACAGCATTCACATCTATGAGTTGATCAGAGTTAGGAAAAAGCACCAACCCATAGATTAGAAGAGCCAAAATCTCCTCAAAAGCTTGAAAGTTTATGGAATCCAAAAACAAACGAGCCTTCTCCATCGGGAATTTAGCCCAAAAGCCTTTGACCCCACTTCTTGTCTCTCAATTAGCTACATTGTCAGAACTCTTCAAATGTAAGGTCGTGGCAATAACTCCGGGTCTTGGAGCTTCCTCCAAACCAGTGAAGGGTATTTGATCAAGAACGGGTGCTCCCAATAGTTGATTGAATTCGTCCATTGTGGGCACCAATTGATAATCGGGAAATGTGAAACAGTGATGTATAGGGTCAAAGAACTAAAAGAGCACCCTCATCATGTCTTCTTCAAAGCTTGAGGTAACCAGATTGAGAAGTCGACCATATCTTTTGGTGACCGGAGAATTTTCAGGAACCCTTAATGCTAACTCTTTGAGTTGAGGAGGCACTCTTACAAAGTTGATTCGGATGGTATTTCTTCGAGCGGAAGCCATATCCTACAAAACAGAACAAAGATAAATCCCTAGGTCCTTGAAATGGTTAGTGAAAATGCTATGGCATTATGTCATGATGTTATAAACAAATAATCATACACAAACAAAACACACAAGGACTTAGGTTGAGGCTTGCATGGGGTTTATAGGTAAGTAACCTCTTGAAGTTTTAGTTGGTTTAACCTGTTCTAAAAGAAGTAATCAGGTTCTAGAAGCCTCAATATCATTGAGCTTTCTTCATCGGGCATTATTTTAGCTCAAGCATCCAAACAGCGGCCAAAATATCTTGAAAGTCCGATTTTAATAAGTGTAGTATCGAGTATCAAACAAATTTAGTCTTTTACCAAAGCCAGCTATCTTACTACTTTCTAATGGCCAAGTTGTTCAACTAAGGTTCTACGGCCAGTTAGTGCTTCATGACACCACACAGTGGCCCCATATTCTCCTTGACTGGACTCAAGGGACACCGGTACCAACAAATGGGTCACACTAACATAGCCATCGCTTCAACCATGTCGGTATTACGCTGCATAATCCCCACGATCTAATGCTCTTACCTAAAATGCACCAGATCCGGGTATAGGATCTATGCAAGAAATAAACCCAAGCATAACCCACAAATGTAAAGCAAACAAGGTAAACAAGTAAAGAAAATAAAGGTGATCTAGCTCTTAAGATAACCTCACTTTTATAAATATTTCCCCAGCATAGTCGCCAGTTCTGTAATACGGTGAGAGAACTGACTTGGGTGTTTTGCGTTTGATCGCAAATGTTTCGGATAGAAAGAGTCGCCACCGACTTTTATTTTATCCAATAAAGGAAAGGGTGAAAAGAATAGGAAAGACCTTTTGAGAATTTTCTTGAATTCGGGGGGTAGGTTATGAAAAGGGAAGGTGTTAGCACCCTTTTCATCCGTAGTTATCTTCTAAATCTTAATTTCTAGCTCACTTTGAAATGATTTGTGTTTTGTGTAAGTTGAAAAATGTTTTGAAGATATTTTGAAAGTGGTGATTTTGGAATGATTCTCGTATAGTTGAGAATGTATACAAAATGTTTGTTTTGGAAATATTTTGAAAAAAATGCCTTTGTGCGGAAATTTGAAATGATTCTCATATCATTGAGAATGTATACAAAATGTTTGTTTTGAAAATATTTGTTAAAAGAGAGTGTTTGAAGAGATGTTTGTTTTTGAAAGTGTCAGGTATGGAAATGGTTTTAGTTTGTGAGCAAGCAATTACGAGCAATCTACCTACTCAAAAAAGACTATGTTCTTTTCCTCCTCCTTTAGATAGTTCTACTTTACCATTGGTTGGTAGGGAGTCATACCATTGGATTTGAAGGACAGGCGTGGGTCGTCGTACAATCAAAGAAGGCAACTTGTAAGATGTTTTTAGCAATTTGTTGTAAGGGACTAAGATCATTTACCGAAGGCAACATTGAAGGTTCATCGAGGGACTATGATCTTTTAATCGAGGGTCTTTTGCTAAAACATCACACGTTCGAGGGACATGACTGTTTTTTTATCCGAGGCAACAAGTGTAGGTCACCCTAGAGGTGTATGCTTGTAAAGTGTATTGATTTCAAGTATTTTATCTTTGAATTAGGGTGTTTGCTATGGTTGATTTTAAGTCTTGTCATGCAAACCCTAATTACTAGTAGTAATAAGGAAAGCGACAAATTGTGAAATTTAAATATCCTACGCTATTATAAAGCTTTGGGAATGGGGGTACAATTTTATGAATGAGGGGAGGAAAGCAATAAAGCCCTAATTATCTATTACATACCATTGAATATGAATAATAATAGATTGTACAAAATGTAAAGAGAAAGAAAGAATTTTTTTTTTAGGGTTTTTGATAGAAAGGTTTAAAGATAAACCTAATTAAACTAATTAATTTTAATTATAAGAAAATTTAATTAATAAAATAAAATATTTACATTAAAATATTTTAATTTTAATTACTTAATAAAATACTTTGGTATTTTTGGTTAAATAAATAAATGAATAAATAAATAAAAATAATGAAAATATAAATAATTTGGCTGGGTGTTAAAAAGTAAAAGGGGTGTGAGAAATCATTTTTGTCAAGCCCAATATGGTTTTTGTTCGAAATCAGAAAAAAAATAGAAAAAAAATGATGAGGGCCTGCGCATGATATAGCAAATAGAGGGTGAGAAAAAGAAATTCAGATCAGGCCAAAAACAGAAGTGTCCAAGCGCTTGCTGATCCAGTGTGAATGTTTTCTTGGAGTGTACCATGAGCTTGCATCATGGAACATGGGATTTGAATTGCTGAACATCCAATGGTGTTGATGTGAGGCTCATGATAGACGCGCACAACCTACTTGCATAGAATATGAAAGAAACAAATATGAAAGAAATAAAAGAGTACCACTGGGGATCAAACCCAGTTCCCCATACACTAATGCCTTACGCGCGCTTCCTCTGCCACTGGGTGGCTGTTTCATCCGGTCATAATACATGTTGTAATAAACTTAAAATAAATTTTTTTCTGAATGGCACTTCATCCCTAACCTTGCGCCAATAAACAACAACACCCTTTTTGAATTTCTGATCTTGCTCATTTCTAAACCATTTTTAAAATTGTAAACATGAAAGTTGTTCCATTTTTCAACACAATTTCAACCATATAAATTTCATAAGCTATAAATCAAAGATGAATGAGAATTTTGTTTGGTACAAAATAAAACCTAATTTTTTCATAAACTTCAACTTCAACATTTTTATCACTCAGGCAACATAAATGAAAACTAAAGGCATGGTTAGTGTTGTACCCCAAAATTTTCCCTCTCACTTATCAAATATTTTCTCACAAATATCTCTTGGTTCAAGACTGCACTAGGGTTGATCAACTCAAGACACCTCCTTAAACACTGATGATTAAAATTAGGGTTTAAGATTGCACAAGGATAATTGAACTTTCAATGCCTCATATAACTGTAATGGATAATTATGGACCCTCAATATTACTCATGTCAAGTTTCAAGCCTTAGATCACATTTTTGCTCAGTCAATTGAACAGTTGATCTAAAAATCAGCTGTATTGGGGAAAAAGTCAATTGTGGCCAATTTACAGTCAAACTTAATAATTTTTTATCCACATCAACATTATAAACTCACAAGTATCATTTGATCAAGTTTGGACCATAATTCCTCAAGAAATTTGATCAAATCATCAAAGGGGCAAAATGGTCAAAATTAGGGTTTTGACTGAGAAAGGGCAATTTCTGATTTTTGACCTAGCAAATGGTTATTTGGCTTGAGGCATGATATCAAGAGTTCAATTGAATCATTTTGACCTAAGGGCGTGACTCAAAATATTACTCAAGATCAATTGGATTGATAGTTGATTTTCAGTCAACATATCAAAAGTCAACTGTACACTGAAAAGTCAAACTTTGATTTTTTGGTCAAAATCAAGTGTCAAAGATCCCAATTCATCAAAACATGTTAAAATATGAAACTTGTTCATCAAGAAATCAAAAAGTCAAGATTTCATTTTGAAAAGTCAAAGTTTTCAAACTTAGAAATTTTTCTAAGTGTTGAAAACTTCATGTTTTTTTCACAACTTTGAGCCAAATTTTCACCATGATGCAAGATGATTCAAAAGAAACTTTCAACATGAAAGTTGTATATCTCCATGATATCTACAACATTTCTTTACATAACTTCTCATAGAAATTCTTGGATCTCAAGTTATTAATTCATGAAGTCATGGTCTTGAACTAAATACTTAGTGAAATTTTGAATATTTTTGGTCAAGATTTTGACCTAACTTCTGACCCAAGTTTCACCTAGTTCCAAGGGGAATTTTCAAAAGTAATCCAAAGAGGGGTTATAGGTCACATTACAAGCTTTCCAAAATGTCCAAGAACTCCTTGAGATCATTTGTGAGCAAGGATAATCGAATGTCATAAGTTGTGGTTTCAAGGCAAATTTTGTGATGAACAAAATTCAAATCTCAAACCTATGCTGCACAATCTTGCTTTGCATGCCTCTAAACCTCAAGATCTCTCCATAATAATAAGATTACACTTGATTTTGAGCTATTATCCACTTTATTCAAGCTTTATCCAAGTTAATTTTCCATTAATGGCACAAAGGCACCATTGCCATTTACATAAAGCAAGCTTTATGCAAAGTCAACTTGTATTGAGCTTTGCACTTGTTCCTTCTGCACAAACTTCCTCTACCAAGTCAGATAAACATGTTTAAAGTTGGGAACCACTATAGCTAGCCTTGTACTATACATTGAAACCATGTTTGTCAACCTTACTTCAAAAACAAGTTAAGAAGCCAAAACATGTGATCTTGTACTTCTGACCACCTCAACTATCCAAACCTTTTCCATACATAAACACAAGTCATTTTCAAGAAAGGACACGAGCTAAAGCACCCTGAAACAAACCAAAACTCTCTCAAATCAGAAATTACCCAAAAACTCCATTGTTGCACAATTTCTGACCTTGAACACCAAACTCATATTTCCCTCGTGCATTTCTTGGCCTTTTGGTTCCTAAAGCTTCCTTAAATCAAATACTACTCATCCTCATCCTCATTCCAGAACTGTAACTCCATTTACCATAACCTCCATAACCAAAAAACAGAGTCTGCATATTGACTTCTCCAAGCCATTTCAGCCACTCTTAACTCAAGCTAACCATTGCATTAGCTTCCTGGGAACTTGAGGAAGCTAACCTGATCATTGCAGCACCTTGAATCAAGCTCATTTGCATTTCACGATTTCCAGTTCTGAGGTATTTTTCTTGAACTTCTATCTCAATACTTAGGCATTGTTAGGCTTGCATTTGTGAAGATAAAATGTAGACATTATTGCCCTGAAGCTGTACATATCCTTAGTTTTCATTTACATGGCTTGAGTTTAGAGAATTTTAGGTTTGAAGTTTCTGAAAAAATTAGGGTTCAATTTAGGGCCAGAGAAATTCTCATTAATCTTTGATCTATAGCTTTAGCTGTTTACATGGTTAGATTCATGAGGAAAAATAGCATAATTTTCATGTTCCCATTTTCCATTTTTATTGAGAAATGAATGAGATACAAAGGGTCTGGCTGGCTGAAGGTTGAAGACGAAGTACAGGTCATGGAGATGCTTTACATTATGTGTTTTTTCTTTCACAAAAGTTAACGGATGCATCACCACCCCAGTGGTTAAAGCGTGCGCCTGTCACCATGAGGTCCTGGGTGGAAGCCCCAGCGTGACCTTTTTTTCATTTTTTGACATTTTTTGGTTTTTTGCAGCGTTTGGGCCTTCCTCCATTGGGTTTGGGATTTTTGCTACACTTCCACACTCCTGACTATTTTTTAACCCCCCTGACTTTATTTTTATTTTTTTAATTTTTTAATTTTTTTATCTTTTATTTATTATTATTATTAATACTATTATTAATATTATTATTATTATTATTACTATTTTCAATAATAAGAAAAAATCCAAAAATATTTATTTTTATTATTTATATCAATTTAGTTTATTTTTCTTTTCAAAAATAAAAGAACAAAAACCTTTTCTTTAATTAATTTCTTTTTTTACTTAGATAATTTAATTTTAATTATTATTATTATACTATATTATTTATTTTTCTTGTAAAATTAAAATAAATTTAGAACTTAGGGTTTTTATCTAATTATTTTTATTTTACTAGTTTAATTAAATTCACAGAAAACCCTACAAAAATTGTTTTCTTTAAATTAATTTAGTTTACTATTTTAATCTTAATTTCCTTATTTTTCTTAGCTAATTATTTTTATTTAATTAGGTCAAAAAACCCTTTTCATAAAAAACAAACAAAAATCATATTTCTTTACATTTACATTCTTGTATTTTTATCTTTATTTTTGTACATTTATTCAAATTCAATATGGTTGTAATAATTATTTAGATTTAATTTTTTGCAATATTCCCCATTTGTAATTTGTACACTCCCTCCCCTAAGTATTGTAATAGCGTAGTAATTTTAATTTCCGCAATTTATCGCTTTATATACAAAATGCTAGTAATTAGGGTTTTGTATGGAAAAACTAAAACCAATCAATCGAAAATACTAATCAAAGACAAATCAAGCATGTAAATTAATACACTTGCACACATACGCCCCTTTGGGTAAATTCACTTGGTTGCCTTACAAAATGGCCATATTATGCATGTGAGGTATCTTAGCAAAAACAAGCAAAAATACAAGATCATAGTCCCTCGATGACGCTATCCATGTCGCCTTTCAAAATGATCTTAGTCCCTAAATAAAATGCTAATATATCTTAGAACATTACTAATCATGGCTAGACGACGACCCACGCTCGTCCCTTTTACATCCAAAGATAGGGTTACTTATCAAATCAATGGTAAGATAACAATGTCAAAGGAAAAAGAAAATGAACATGAAAGACTTTTGAGTAGGTAGAATGTTCCTAGTTACTTTCTCCATTTCAAAACAAAAACATCCTTTCTATTTTCAAAACAAACACCAACACTTCCAAAACATCTTTCAAAACTTGAAAACATTTTCAAAAGATCAACACCTTTGTATACATTCTTACGAACGAGAATCATTACAAAGTTTTCCTAAACAATGGCCTCTTTACAAAATACTTTCAAAAACCATACAAAGCATATTTTCAAACAAAAGCAAGTGATCTAGCAAGTAACTAAGAGCCCATGGAAAACCATGGATGAAAAGGGCGCTAATACCTTCCCTTTTCATAATCTACCCCCCCCCCCCCCCCCCCCGAACTCAAGAAACAATCTCAAAGGTATTTCCTGTGATTTTTCACCTTTCCTTTTGGATAAAAGAAAAGTCAGTGGTGACTCTTGCTAACTGCAATATTTGCGATCAAATGTAAAACACCCAAGTCAGTTCTCCCACCGTATCACAGTTAGCTTCAGGGCGATGATGTCTACATTTTTCATTCATAAAGTAACCATTAATGATGCTTGTGTAGAGAGTTCAAAGTTGAGAAAACATACCTCAAAATTGGCAATCATTTTTGGAGTTTGAGCACTCCTGGAGGTGTTGTGATGATCTGGATAGCTTCACTAGACTCCTAGGAAGCTAATGCAACTCTTATTTTGTGCTGAAAGTGCCTGAATCTTCCTGGAGAAGTCAAGTTGCAGTGGTGTAAAGTGAAGTTTGGAAAATGATGGTGGAGGTGTTGGAGTTATGAAACCGGTGTAGGGATGAGTTCTAAATGAGGCATGGAAGATTTGTGATTGATTTAGAGTGAAAATGCATGAGTCGATTGTAAGTTTGAAGTTTTTGGCCAGAAATTGCAACAATGGAGGTTTTGTGTATAGTTCTGAGTTTTAGGGAGTTTGAGAGTATTTCAAGACTTATCAATCCCTTCTATGTCTAGCAAATAACCTGTCTATTTATAGAAAAAAATCTTTAGAGTCTCTAGTCATCAGTAAACAAAGATCACATGTAAACAAACATCTTATTCTAATGCATAGTATAAGGGCTTATAAGGTGGTTAACATGTTGTAGATGAGTCGCTTCTGGATTTGATATTGTGTGTGTTCAGAAGGAACAAGTGCAAAGCTCAAGGAAAATGGACTTTGTGATTAAAGCCATTTTTCCAAAATGGAAATGTTACTGTTGTGCTAAAAATGGATTAATCACTTGGATAATGGCTCAAGCACTTGGATCATAGCTCAATCAGTTTTGTAAACAATTAATTATGGAGTGATTTGCAAGTTAAAAGACTTCAAAGCAAGATTTATGCAGCATGGCTTGAGATTTGATCAAGATCTATAACTTTCATGTTTAAAATTTTCCTTGAATCATCTTGCATCTTGGTGAAAAATTGTCATGAAGTAGTGAAATATCAAGGTTAAAAAAACACTTAGAATTTTTCTAAGTCTTTTAAATCTTGACTTTTTGTTGTCTTTTTTGATTTTCTTGATTCTTTATGATCAAGTTTGATATTTTTTAATGTCTTTATGAATCTTGATCTTTGAAATTTAATGTTGACCAAAAAGTCAAAGTTTAACCTTTTGTGTATTAGTTGACTTTTCATCAGTTGATCAAATTTCAACTATCAATCCATGGATCTTGAGAAATGATTTGAGCCAAGAAATTAAGTAAAAATGTTGTGTTTGAATCATTAAGATCATGCTTCAATCCATTAGGTTATGTACTAGGTCAAAAGCCAATGATCAGTCATTCTCAGTCAAAACCCTAATTTTGACAATTTTGCCCCTTTCATGATTTGAATGTTTTGTTTGAGTAATTATGATCAACCCTTGATCAAATAATGAATATGACTTCAAAATTTTGTTGTTGGCTAAAAATCATGACATTTGGCTGTATGTTAACCATAGTTGACATTTTACTCAATACAACTGATTTTCAGTCATCTGAGCAATTGACTAAGCAAATTTGTGGTGCAAGACTTGATACTTGGTATGAGAAATCTTGGAGACCTATAATGAACCATGAAAGTCACTTGAAGCATCAAAAGTCAAATTTTCCTTGAGAAAACCAAAACCCTAATTTGCGAACTCAGTGCTTAGGAGGTGAGGTTGTCTGATCAACTCTTTAAACTTCTTGAGCATTTGAGATCTTTTTGTGAGAAATGTTTTTGAAGAAAAGGAGGGAAATTTTTTGGGTATAACAATAAGGTCACCATATTTTTAATGTGCCAAGAATGAGATCAAATAGATGCCTTAGCTAAGAGTTGTGATGAGTCAAAGTTGAGAAAAAGATGTTTACTTTTTATTCCTAGAAAAATTTGAAGTTTTTCTTCAAAAGTGACTTATAATGTCTTAAGTTCAAACAAGGACTTCCTCCAAAATCTTGCTTTGATAAATGATGCTAGTTTTAAGTAGACTTCCCAAAGAGCAATTTGAAACTTGGATCACTCAAAAATACCAATTATTGGAAATGTTAGGGCCTTGTGAAATTAGTGAAAATCCATGAGGTGACCTATAATCTTTTGAGTTTTTAGGGCATCTTTCACTCATTTTCAAGTCTTGCACATAAAAGTTGAGTTGAATTTCACATCTTTAAGATCAATATGGAAAAAGAATGAGATCAAGGATATAAAAATTGACCAAGTTATGATCTTTTGAAGTCACATAAGGACATTTGATGGCCTATCTAGAGGACTTGTAATCTTTCTTCATCATTAGGCGTCTTCCACATAAACTTTTCTTGAAACTTTTGAAGTTATTTGTTGATAACCCTTTAGAGAGAAGCACATCTTTGGAATCACACAAAATTCTCAAAAGATGAACAAGATATAGCACTTAGAAGTTCAAAACCCTAGCTCCTAAAGAACAAAGATGACTTGGAAACCCCTTTCAATTTTGACAAACTTTCTTGCATAATAACTTTTCCATGTGAATATAAGTTGTTGTGGATGATAATAAGAAACCATAGAAACAATAACCACTTCCAAATATTAAGAATGGAAGAAGTTACACACTTGTGATCAAGGAATCAAGAACTTGTCCAATTAGGTCAAGCTTCTTCAATCAACCCTTGTATCTTTTGACTTTCTTTGACAAATTGAGGCATGATGAATAATAGTAGACCTTGTCATGATATTATTTTAATGCATCCTCATTTATGAAGCTTTAATATCAATGAAGCATTATTGAAGGAGGCATGGAACTAAACTCACGAACCTATGAATTCACTTGTTAAAATGTGTTGTGCCCTCACTTATAGTATCATCAATTAGAGCAAACATTCATTGTATTTGTTAGTTAAAAGTTAATCAATACAAAACATATACAAATCAAGGTGCTTGGTGATTCCTCATGAGCAAGCCTAAACATAGGGAGAAGAACCAAACCCTAATGTGATCTTGATATGATTGAGTTGATATGAGATGATAGAGGAATCTTAGGGGCAAAAATTGGGGTACAACAGCTGCCCTTATTTAAGTGTCTTCTATTCGGATATATGAAGGTTAAAATCTTCGTGTCGACGCGATTGAAGATACTTAAATATAAAACAAACCCTATTTTTGGCCCTAAGATGTCATGTAATGCTTATGATTATGAATGCAACTGAATGGCTCCAAAGGTGACATTGAACACCACTGGGGAAGCAGGAAATAAAAACAAGGATCAAAAGAAAACCCGACTAGGAAAATAAATCACTGGTGAAAAAAAGACTCGACTGTATTGAGGTAAGGCCCAAGGAAGAGATAAAACAACATCAACTCAAATATTGAGGAGACAAAGTAAAGGATAACAGTGATCGGTAGATAACTGCAAACTATCCACTCACTATGAAGATAGCAAAAAAAAGTAATGTCGACCCATAGGGGGAAAGAAATAGTAGGATAATACCAGCAAATACTAATGTTAGGATAGGTCACAAACGGCCAACATCAGTACTTATAACTGGAAACATACGAATTTCTTTAGATCAAAGCGAATCTCAATGACGAACTATCTCCCATAATGACGAGACTACCATCCATTGGAGTAACAAATCTAAACAATGAACTATCTCCCATAATAACGAGACTACAATTCATCGTAGTAACAAACCTCAAAAATGAACTATCTCCCATAATGACGAGACTACCATCCATTGGAGTAAACATCTCAACAACGAACTATCTCCCATAATGATGAGACTACCATCCATCAGAGTAACAAACGTCAACAACGAACTATATCCCATAGTGACGAGACTACCATCCATCGGAGTACAAAACTCAACAACGAACTATCTCCCATAATGACGAGACTACCATCCATTGGAGTACAAATCTCAACAATGAACTATCTCCCATAATGACGAGACTACCATCCATTGGAGTACAAATCTCAATAACGAACTATCTCCCATAATGAAGAGACTACCATCCATCGAAGTAACAAACCTCAACAACGAACTATCTCCCATAATGACGAGACCATCATCCATTGGAGTACAAATCTCAACAACAAACTATCTCCTATAATGACGAGACTACCATCCATCAGAGTAACAAACCTCAACAACAAACTATCTCCCATAATGACTAGACTGCCATCCATTGGATTAACAAAAATGAATCTTCTTGGGGAAATAACAGACTTACTGGGGAAGCACAGGTTGCTCAAATAAAGAGACCGTCATTTTATTCCATGAGAAGGAAATATAATAATTCTTCTAGGAAATGAATCTTGGCTTCTCTAGGGATATGCCAACACGTTCTTGTTGAGGAGATAAAGTATTCTCGTGCAAAATAAATGTGCATTCTCAAACCATGGCTTAAAGCCTGCATAAAACATAATAATAATGTTGTCGGGAACCACAGATCCAAATCAGAAATAAATCGGATCAAAACGGTCAACCAAGATAGAGCCTGATGAGAAACAAACTCAAAAGGGAAACACGGATCTAACCAGAAAGTGAGCTGAATAGGAATACTGAAGCAAAATTCTTCCACGAGGGATAACTCTATGGGGAAATTGAAAGAATATACACTTTCTGCTTAAGGTCGACACTCTATTGGAGAGAGGGTAATATAACTCTGAAAAATAGGGCAATATGCCAACAAAAACATCAATGAATGAAAATGAGCAATGAATGTTAAATTTAGCTATACATGATGTATGTATGAATGTTATCATGTATATGCTGACAACACAGACATATAACACTAGGAATAACCAGACAAAACCAGATAGGGTAAAGTCAACACTCGGCTAATTCACATCCAGGATGAAAATTTTGTAAGAAAATAAGCACCAATTGAGGAAACAAATTCCTATTTCACAGCTTAACTCCTCTGGGAAGAAAAATAATCTGAAAGTAATCATAACAACAAATCAGTACAGATACAGGGATATAACATCCTCCTCCAGGCTTCACCAGGGAATATCACACATACTTCAATGGGGAAAACAATGTGTCAATGTCTAGACTTTCACTAGAGATTATAATAATGACTTTACTAAGGAAGATGGAAACCAAATTGGCGAGACTTCAAACGGGGATCTCATGTTGATTTTAATGGGGGGACAATATAACATTATCGAGGGGAAACTAAAATACATTTTTCAATACCAAGAGCGATGATTATATAAACTTCCCTGGGGAGAAATTATGAAACCACTTGGGGATAACAACTTTTAGTGAGAGACGTTATCTCAGCTTTACTTGGGGATTTTAAGAAATCAAACAATTCAGCAAAAAGTCAAAATTATGGGGATTTTAAATCAAACCCAGCACTTGGTGGGAGAAAACCCAAAAAGTTGACAATTGTTTCAACACTTCTTATAAAAGATACTGCTCTTGTCTAGTTTCCTTACTGGGGATTTAAGATATAGGCTCCAGACCATGTAAAACCCGAAATCAAAATAATCAATCCTGGAGAAAACTGGATCCAGACTGGGGAAAAGAGGATTATAAATATGACGCCGCACCATACATCCATTGGTATTATCTCCAACTATTTGAGAAACACAAGAAGATCACACGCATATCCGTGAAAGCGACCTGAAAGAACTTTCCTGAGGAATACATACTTCCAAAATTTCAGAGTTCGTCCATCCTTGGAATCACTATTTTTGTTTTTCTTGAGTCATAAAATCTAAAGTAAAAAGTAATTTGTAAATTATTTTCAAAAACAGTTTTATCATTAAATCTCTTTGTTTTCAAAATTACTATCAATAATAAGTGGAGTCTTTGTAAGTAGAATAAAATGAGAATTGCAAAGAATTAGATAAAATCTCAAACTTTATTAATAGAATGGTAGTCTACGAATAGCGAGACTTCGTAGATGATTACAAATTTTGGAAAATGGTAATACATTGGAAAAGATACATTGAAATACAATTACCACTATTCTCCCTAACAACTTTGAATTCTTGAGCAGCGACTTCTGTTGAAGTGTGGCGAGGATCCAAGAAGATTGTTGCTTCAATGATCAATTCTTGTCTGACGCAGTTACTAGCGGGAGAATTTATTATGTTTGTGTCTCTTACTTTTTCCTAGACCGCCCTTTCGGGTTTTCAGCCTACCGAGATGGTCCTTTTTGCCTAAGCCTGCCTTTCAGGTTTTCGACTTAGCGAGTTGTTCTTTTATTTCTTTAGGAGAAGTGTTTCTTGACTCCATCAGCATTCATAGGATATGGGAGCTCCTCTCCATCCATAGTTTCAAGAATTAATGCACCGCTAGAGAAGGCTTTCTTGACAACATATAGGCCTTTAAAATTGGGAATCTACTTGCCTCTATAATCGGTGTTAAAAGACATGATCTTTCAAAGCACGAGGTCGCCTTCTCTTAATTCACAAGGCTTGACCTTCTTATCAAAAGCTTTCTTCATTCTCTTATGGTATAACTGGCCCTAGAACAAGGTCGTCATTCTCTTTTCTTCAATCAAATTCAATTGGTCAAACATGTTCTACACCCATTCAACCTCTGATAACTTGGTTTCCATTATCACGCGTAAAGAGGGAATATCAACCTCAACAGGGAGAACTACTTCCATATCATACACAAGAGAAAATGGGGTTTCCCCTATTGAAGTGCAGACGAATGTATGATATCCATGCAAAGTAAAAGGGAGCATCTCATGCCAATCTTTATAGGAAACAACCATTTTCTGGATGATCTTCTTAATGTTTTTATTAGCTGCTTCAACAACCCCATTCATCTTTGTCATGTAAGGAGATGAATTATGATGGAAAATCTTGAATTCTTCACAAAGTTTTGTCATCTTCTTGTTATTCAGATTTGAGTCGTTGTTGGTGATAATCTTGCTTGGGACACCATACCGACATATGAGATTATTCTTGATAAAGCGTACTACCACCTGCTTAGTAACATTAGCATATGAAACTGCTTCCACCCATTTGGTGAAGTAATCAGTTGCTACCAAGATAAAACTATGTCCATTCGACGCCTTGGGTTCAATCATTCTAATCATGTCAATACGCCACATAGAGAAAGGCCACGGGGAAGAAATAACATTGAAAAGTGTCGGAGGTATATGAATTTTGTCAGCATAAATCTGGCATTTATGGCACTTCTTTGCAAATTTGTAACAGTCAGATTCCATTGTCATCCAATAGTAACCTGCCCTAAGCATCTTTTTTGTCATCGAATGTCCATTGGCATGAGTTCCAAAGGAGCCTTAATGAATTTCATGCATCAACATGTCTGCTTCGTGTCTATCCACGCATCTGAGCAAGAATGTGTCATAATTTCTTTTGTATAGCACATCTTCATTGAGGAAAAATCTATATGCCAACCTTCCCAATGTCTTTCTATCTTTATTTGACGCACCAACCGGGTATTCCTGAGTCTGGAGAAAATGCTTGATATCATAATACCAAGGTTTTTCGTGTGACATCTCCTCTGTTGAAAACACATGAGCTAATCTATCCAAACGCCGCTCTATGATACGAGGCACGTCGTTCCAAGTATTTACTAGATACATAGAAGCCAAATTGGCCAAAGCATCCGCCATCTAATTTTCATCTCTGGGAATATGATGGAATTCAACTTTGTTAAAGAAAGGTAATAATCTTCTAGCATAGTATTTGTAAGAAATCAAGCCAACGTGACGAGTACCCCATTCTCCTTTAATCTAATTTATTACCAAAGCTGGATTGTTATACACATCTAGAATTTTGATTCTGAGATCAATAGCCTCCTCGAGACCCATGATACAAGCTTCATACTCTGCCATGTTATTGGTGCAATCAAATTCCAACCTTACAGTAAATGGGATATGCGATCCATGGAGAGTGATAATCACGACACCAATTCCTTTCCCATAAGCATTCATAGCTTCATCAAATACCATACCCTACTGGGATTCAGGATCGGGACCTTCCCCAGGCAAAGGTTCATCACAATCTTTTATCTTTAAAAACATCACACCCTCATCGGGGAAATCATATTTAATAGACTGATAATCATCCATCGGTGCGGTATTCATTATCATATTCAGACAACAACACCTGCCAACGGGAAATTCTTCCAGTAAGAGCAGGCTTTTCAAAAATATACTTAATTGGATCCATTTTGGAAATCAACCAAGTAGTATGATTCAACATATATTGCCGCAACCATTTTTCTGCCCAAGCCAAAGCACAACATGTTTTTTCTAGAATAAAATACCGCGAATCACAATTAGTAAACTTCTTGATGAGATAATAAATGGCATATTCTTTTCTCCCTATTTCATCTTGTTGTCCCAAAATACATCCCACAGAATTATCTAACATTGTAAGATACATAATCAATGGTCTTCCTTCAACAAGCGGGAGCAAGATAGGAGGTTCGAGCAGATACTCTTTAATGCTTTCAAATTCCCTTTGGCAAACATCTATCCACACACAACCTTGATCTTTCTTTAACAACTTAAAGATCGGCTTACACGTTACAGTCATATGGGAAATAAATCTGGAAATGTAATTCAACCGCCCAAGGAAGCCTCTAACTTGCTTTTCAGTTCTTGGTGCAGGCATTTCTTGAATTGCCTTAACTTTATCAGGATCAACTTAAATCCATTTTTGGATGACAATGAAACTCAACGATTTTCCTGATCGAACACAAAAAGTGCATTTATTTGGATTCAAGTAGAGACGATACTTCCTCAAATGCTTAAACAATTTTAATAAATCCTCTATATGCCCTTCTTCAGTCTGGGATTTAGAAATCATATCATCAACATATACCTCAATTTCCTTGTGCATCAGATCATGGAATAAGGTTGTCATATCCCTCTGGTACGTTGCACCAGCGTTTTTCAACCCAAAGGGCATCACTCTATAACAGAATGTTCCACAGGGTATGATAAATGTTGTTTTTTCCATGTCCACAGGAGCCATTCTGATTTGATTATATCCAGAAAATTTGTCCATGAACGAGAATACTTTGAATTTTGTTGTACTGCCAACCAACATATCAATATGTGGCAATGGAAAGTCATCTTTTGGACTAGCTTTGTTTAAATCTCTATAATCAACGCACATGCAAACTTTTCTGTCTTTCTTTGGTACTGGGACAATATTGGCAAGCCACTGAGGATACATTGTTGTCACAAGAAAACCGCATTAATCTGCTTTAAAACTTCTTCTTTAATTTTCACTTCCATATCAGGGTGAGTTCTTTGCAATTTCTTCTTGATTGGCGGGCATTTTGGTTTTAGCGGCAAATGATGTTCCACAATATCAGTATCCAAACCAGGCATGTCTTGGTATGACCAAGCAAAGATATCCACATACTCTTTCAACAATTTAATCAACCTGTTATTTACATCGGATTGAAGCAATGCTCCGATCTTGACTTCTTTTGGATCTTCCTCTGAATCCAAATTAATCGTCTCCAACAACTCTTTATATGGCTGAATGGCACTTTCCTCACGCTCAAGCAACCGTGAAACCTCTTCTGGGATTTCATCATATTCCTCTTCTTCGGCCACATACGCAGGATATTCAAACTTGGGATAGGGTGCAAGGTCATTGTACTCAACGGGTTTTTTAACTAATCTGCACATATGATTTATGATTGCTTTTAGAAACTGACACATATAGCAAGTGACTATGCATATTTATTTACAGTTATCATTTATTTTGAAAGGATTTTTCTGATTACCATTTTCAAGAAAAAGCAGAAAATAAAGACATAATTTGGGAATCAAAGACAACTTTTATTAATGATTTTAAAGATCAAAGTAATAGATATGCCCATACAATATTAATATGTTCACCTTGGGCAGAGTGAAATATTTTTGAAAATATTAACAAAAAACAAATTACTTTGAAATACGAATGCAAGAGGGAACATCAATAGTGATCCAATTTTGGACTCTGACTCCATGTGTCACGTAGTTCGGCACCTCTTGCTCTGCTTCGCCTTCCAGAATAGCATTGATCCTAGGAACAGTTGGATGAAGTTAACCTCCACTGTGAAAGATGTCTTGATATTTGCACAAAGCAGACTTCGGCTTCATAACCTCACCTTTATTACTCTTCACGGAGAATCCCAAACCAGATCTATTTTTATTCATAGGAGGATCAACAATATTCCCCCACACCTTACTAAGGCCATTATGCACCACCTATTGAGCATCCTTAAACCAAGCTATAGAATTATCATTTTCCCTTACATTATCAATGGATAAAGCTTGGAATTGAGTTCCAACAGCAACTTCATCTACTTCCACAACACTGAAAGAGGATAAATGAGATATTAACAAAGTTTGTTCTCCATTTATGATAACCACCTTTCCTTCACGAACAAACTTCAGCTTCTAGTGCAAAGTTGAAGTAACAGCCCCTGCCTCGTGGATCCACGGTCGTCCCAGTAAACAGCTATAAGCAGGGATAATATCCATAACCTAGAAAGTAATCTGAAATAGGTGCAGGCCTATGTGAATAGGAAAATCTACTTCCCCGATGACAGACTTCCTCGATCTATCAAAATCTTTCAAAATTATGCCACTCGGGCGCATGGTAGTTCCTTGGTACTTCAGCTTCATGAGCGTGCTCCTCGGCATGACATTTAAAACGGACCCATTATCAATCAACATGTTGGACAACAAGTCATTCTTACAATTCATGGAGATATGGAGAGTTAGGTTGTGACTCCTTCCTTCATCGGGCAATTCGTCATCACAGAAACTCAGGTTATTACATGATGTTATATTCCCTACAACATTACTGAATTGGTCCAGAGACATATCGCTTTCCACAAAAGCTTGATCTAACACTCTCATCAAAGATTCCCTATGGGCAGAAGAGTTCATTAGCAAGGCTAGAATAGATATCTTTGATGGAGTCTGCAACAATTGATCTACAATCCTGTAGTCACTCATATTGATAATCTTCAATATATTGTCCACATCTTTTTCCAAATCAGCACCATAGGTCCCCCCACTGCTTTCTTAGGTTCAGTACTTTCAAGAACCTTTTTATTAGCATTAACATTCCCCTGAATGACAGGTGCGAAAACACAGCCACTACGGGTCACTCGGTTGGCTTCAACAATATTCTTGACATCAGACAAAGGTTGGATGGGAACTTCCACACAATCCTCCAAGATTGTAGCGTCGTATTTGTATGGCACAACTTTGTCTGCATGGTACAGGGCCTGGCAAGCAAATAACCGCTGGAGCAACAACTAGCTTGCTATGGTACTCAATTTCTATAGAGGTAGGAACACCAAAACAAGGCACAATAACATTCACCCCTTCTTTAGAATACTTAGAAATCACAGAATCATTGTTGGAGTACATATCTTCATCATAAGAAAAGAACTCATCTGCAGAAGCATACTCATCATATGATACAGTCTCGTCCGAGCAATCTTTAATCACGTTAATCCCATGGAAATCACCTATATTTCCCGAAACTTTGATAATACCATTGTCTAACAACAACTGAACACCCCTTCTCACAATGGAACAACCAAGAGAATCTCTGCAGAAAATGTGGAAAGACCCATAATGATGTTCTTCTTGACCATCCATGTGACAGAAGGTAGCGTGTAACTGCACCAAATCATCATTCATATGATTCACGTCAAAAATCTGAAATTCTCCAGGACATCCAAAGACCATACTCACATCTTCTTTGCACTCTTCCCTTGGCCTAATTATATGAATGAGGCCTTCGTCCATCATTTTCTGAAGATCAGCTTTTATCTTATCACATCCCTAGATATCTGTACTGCAAATACCCAACCAGTATGGTCGTGCGTATAGTAGCTGAATTCACAGAAGTCAACATGTATTTTTACTAAATCTCCTCTAACCAGGTTGATATCAAAAATCCAGAAGTCCCCAGGATAACCAGCAACCATGTTTATATCATTTACTCCTCCATGCTTAGGCAAAGGATTATCTTTCACGCTAGGGTCAACATCTTTAAAGGATAGGAGGCCAGATCTCACCATCTTGTGTACTTCATATTTCAAAGGATAACAATTCTCGAAGTTGTGCCCTGGGGCTCCTTTATGAAAAGCGCATGTCTAGTCTGCCTTATAATACCAAGGTAGAGGTGAAGGTATAGCAGGGGGAGGCCTGGTTTGAACTAACTTCTTCTGAATCAAAGCTGGGAATAACTCTACATAGCTCATTGGAATAGAGTCAAAAGCATCTCTCCTCTGACTTTTCCCTTGATTCCCCTGAAGAGATGGTCTCTGATAGGCAACAGTGGTTGGAGCTATATTAACGACTGGAGTCACAAAATCAACCTCTTGCTGGTACCGATGATGTCTTCTAGGTGGCATAATCTTCCTCTCCCCAATAACAGCATTTGTTTCACTTTCTTTCTTTCGAGAGAACCCGTATGACGACTTCTTTATCCCTTCATCTTTTTTCAAGCTCCCTTCTCTGACAGCTTCTTCTAAACAAACACCCATGCTCACCATTTCGGTGAAATCACTCGGTGCACTAGGGACCATCCTTTCATAATAGAATGATCCAAGGGTTTTCAAGAAGACCTTTGAACGAATCCTTGTCTCTCTGAGCCATTACCCTCAACCGGTCACGGTCAGGCGCCATAAACATATTGTTGAAGGGTGAGAAAACACTTAGAGGGGGGGGGGGGGGGGGGGGGTGAATAAGTTTTCTCTTTTTATTTTTCTTAAAGGCTCAATAATAATAGAAAGACACAGTTATTTTTATCCTGGTTTGTTTAAACTCAAACTACTTCAGTCCACCCGCCAAGGTGATTTCGCCTTTCTCAACAAGGACTTAATTCACTATAATCAAACTAATTACAATCACACAACCAAAATGTTGTGACTAACAATTCAAAGCACAAGTAAACTTACAAGTGACTAACACCACTAAGACTCAAACTAGTCCTAGCCTTCTTGAGAAATCTGACCAAGCTTGGTCTCTCAAGGAACAATTACAAGAATTAAATCTTTACAGATAGTGAAACAAATTGCTTCTTAAAAAGCTATATCACAAACTGTGATTTTTCACTAAGATAGTTTTACACAAAGTGTTAGTAAAATAATTTGTGAGCAGCAGAATATTTTCACGTCATTAGATTGTTGGTTTGCAAAATGATCTTCTATTTATAGCATGAAGAAAACGACCGTTGTTGCCTTCAAAAGTGGAGAGAAATTAATGTTTGTGTGTTTGCTTGCAGTATTGCATTTTCCAATGAACTAGCGTAGACACTTGAGTGCATGTAGCCATCTTTGAATTAAATGAGCAAATGGCACTTGTCAGAGCATGTTTCCTGAAACTTGATAAAACTTGTTAGCTTCTTTATTCTTTCAGAACTAGCTTCATGTCTTGCTTCAAAATATGCTTGCAAATCTTCTTATCAGCGCTTGCTTGCAGAATTCTTATGAACAAAGTTCACATGGAAACTTGATAAGCTTTAGAAGATGCATAAAATAGTTTCTTATCAGAGTCAGCATCAGAACTTGCGCTAAAACAAATAGTTCTTTCATCAAAGAACTTCTTCATTTATTTTCAGCTCAGCACGTCAAAATGATTTTCATCTAAGAAAATACTTCAGTCAGAATATTATCTGAAACAAATAAATATGCTCATCAGAGTATCAATTATATAAAATATATTTTATTGTTATCATCAAAACTCTGAGATATGATCAGAACCTATCTTGTTCTAACAATCTCTCCCTTTTTGATGATGACAAAAACATTCAGATTTAGAAATAAAATTGAACAAGAGATAAGAATCTCCCCCTGAAATAAATATTTCTATAAGAAAAACTTCCTGAGAATTTTCATCAGAGCTTTGAAATTTTCTTCTAGGATTTCTTCAGTAAGTCTTTTGAAGATAATGTTCAGTTGAATTAAACTTCCAGAGTTTAGTGATACCTGCAAAATTCTTTTAAACATAGAAAGAAATCTTTGTATTTTGTTAGAATGTTTGAGACTTAGTCCCATAACTGTTAATCAGAGATTAGATCAAAATACTCATTTTCTCCCCCTTTTTGGCATAATCAAAAAGTATATAAAAATAATTGAAGGGCGTAAAGGATTTAATAAAAAAGATTCAGAGGTACGAAACAACAAACAAAAAAAAACAAGAAACAGAACGACACTAAGATTTCTTAGAAACAAGAGCCATAAGAAGATTCTTGATCTCAGATGCAGATTCCTCTTGTTTCATCATCCAGATTCTGATTTCTTTGTTAGTCTCATCTTGCTTGTCCAAGCGCTCATGAATATCTTCATTTTTCCTCTTAAGCTCATTCAGAGTATCCATAACAAGTGAAGTAGGAGCAGAGGATGAAGAAGCTTCAGCACATACACCCTTTAGACTAGAAACCATTGAGTCAGAAAAAAAAGTTGAAAGAGGAGTGCCCAGATCAACCATAAGAGTTGGCACAGGTTTAGGTGCAGCTTTAGCAGAAGGTTGATTAAACAGAACTATTGCCAGAGGATTTGAATCTTCAGAGGCATCTTCAGACTCATCTTCTGAAATGTCCATTTGATTAGCTGGAGCATTAGCAATCATCAGAGTAGACTTCTTATTCCAAATATCAGCAGCTTCTGACTGGAAGGCATGCAGATGTTTGGAGAAGTTCTCAAGCACCTGAGAATGACATAAGTCTTGCAACTTCAGTTGATCAGTATCTAAGTTTCTTTTGAACGTTTCCCACAGAAGTTTACCCATCCTTAAAACTCCACACTAGGAAGAAGGTCAAACCCATTTGCTTTTAGGTTATCAAAATCCACCATCAATTCACTTATAACTTCTAGACTATCCATTGGAATGAGAGTAGTTATCTCTGGAATGATGTAATGTTCAGATTGGGTGTTTCTAGAATGAGTAGAGGAGGAAGCCATTTGAGCACTTAGGTTTAGAGAAGAAAAAGGTTGCAGAGAAAAATACACAGAGACAGTTGAATTTTGAAAGAGAAGGTAAAAAGTGAGAAAGGGGTTTTAGAAAGGTGTTTATATGAAAACTTTTGAGAAATAGGTTTTAAAAAATAAAACTGTAAAAATAGTTTTTAAAAAAAATTAATTAAAAAGAATCTAATCATTACTAGCATTTAAGGATAATGAAAATTGAGGGGAAAGCGTGAGATTTGAGCAAATCATAACAGTTACCAAGGAACGGCGTCAATAACTTAGCACGCGTGACCTTTCAGAAACACACCACGTGTTCATCTCCTGAAGGTTGCATGGGACAGCTGTTTGATATAATGAACTGTTGAACTATACTTGTAATGAAATGTTAGAACATTTCAGAACTTTATATATAGCTTCTGATGTAACTTCTCTTCTAACTTCTGAAGAGTTGTTAATCAGAACATTCATTTCAGAACATTCTGAAGGCAAACACAGAAGATAAATACAATTTTATTCAGGACATAATTCCATACAAATATTTTTCAAAATGAATTTAAATCTATCTTCTGAAAGGGGTTTGGTAAAAATATCAGCCCATTAATGGTCTGTTTTTACAAAGTTTAAATTTAAAATTCCTTTCTGAATGTAGTCCCTTATATAATGATATTTAATTTCTATGTGTTTTGCTTTAGAATGCAAAATGGAATTTTTAGAAAGACAAATTGCAGAGGTATTTCATAGAAGATAGGAATCTTACTTTCATAAAGATTAAAATATTCTAGTTGACTTTTCATCCAGATCATCTGAGAACTACATCCAGCAGCAGATATATAATCAGATTCTGTTGTTGAAAGTGAAATTGTTGCTTGCTTCTTGCTACACCACGAGATAAGATTGTCACCCAGAAACTGGCAGCTTCCAAGGTGCTCTTTCTTTCAATTCTATCTCCAGTAAAGTCAGCATCACAATAACCTACTAGTCTGAAATCTTTTAATCTTCTATAACACAGACCCAGATTAGGAGTACCTTTCAGAAACCTCGGAATTCTCTTAACAGCAGTTAAGTGAGATTCTCTAGGATTTGATTGGAATCTAGCACATAAACATACGCTGAATAATATATCATGTCTGGATGCAGTTAGATAGAGAAGGGATCCAATCATACCTCTGTAGAGCTTCTAATCTACCTTCATACTTACCTCATCTTTTCCCAGAATGCATGTTGGATGCATTGGTGTCTTAGCATCTTTGCTTTCTGACAACTGAAATATCTTCAGAAGTTCTTTATCATACTTATTCTGATGTATGTAAGTACCTTCTGGAGTCTGGTTAATTTGTATTCCCAGAAAAAACTTCAATTCTCCCATCATGCTCATCTCAAATTCTGCTTGCATGCTCTCAGCAAATTCTTTTCCAAGAGAGATATTAGAGGTTCCAAAAATAATATCATCAACATAAATTTGACAAATTAAAATTTCATTTTTAAATGTCTTTCTGAATAAAGTTGTGTCCACTTTCCCTCTGGTAAAATCTTTTTCTAAAAGAAAATTACTCAAACGTTCATAGCAAGCTCTGGGAGCTTGTTTTAAACCGTATAAAGACTTTTTTAATTTAAAAACATGTTCTGGATACTTTGAATCATTAAATCCAGGAGGTTGATGGACATAGACTTCTTCTTCTATATAGCCATTTAAAAATGCACTTTTAACATCCATTTTATATAATGAAATGTTATTTTGAACAACAAAAGAAATTAATAATCTAATAGATTCTAACCTGGCGACTGGGGCAAAGGTTTCATTATAATCAATTCCTTCTTGTTGACTATAACCCTGTGCAACCAGTCATGCTTTGTTTCTGACCACCTCTCCTTGCTCATTTAGTTTGTTTCTAAAAACCCATTTAGTTCCTATAATGTTGAATCCTTTAGGTCTTGGAACTAGATCCCATACATCGTTTCTGGAAAATTTATTGAGTTCATCTTGCATGGCTAGGATCCAATCATTGTCTTCCAGAGCTTCATCAATAGAGGTTGGCTCAATCAGAGATACCAATCCAAATAATGATTCTTCATTGATTCTGAGGGAGGATCTTGTTCTGATGGGATCTTCTTTTCTTCCAATAATCACGTCTTCTTTATGAGCTGAAGAGATTCTGAGAAACCTTTTGAGTGGGTTGTTCAGAGATTCTGAGATTATCTAGAGCATTGTCAAGAGGAGGATCTTCTGAGTCTTCCTTTTCTTCTGACTTTTCAGAGTTTGAGAGAAGATCTTCTGTATCTACAGAAATAACAATTTGCTTGGGCTGTTGCTGGCCAAGCTTATCATCAAACCTGGCTTTGATTGATTCTTCAACAATCAGAGTTTCTGTGTTGTATACTCTATAGCCTTTTGAGCGTTTAGAATATCCAAGCAGAAAACACTTTTGTGCTTTAGAATCAAACTTGTTCAGATTATCTTTAGTGTTCAAAATAAAATAAGTACATCCAAAAGGATGGAAATAAGAAATGTTGGGTTTTCTGTTTTTCCACAATTCATAGGGAGTCTTTTCAAGAATAGGTCTTATAGAGATTCTATTCCGAATGTAACATTTTGTGTTCACAGCTTCTGCCCAAAAGTGCTTAGCCATATTTGTTTCATTAATCATGGTTCTGGTCATTTCTTGTAACATTCTATTCTTTCGTTCTACAACTCCATTTTGTTAGGGAGTTCTAGGACAAGAGAAATTATGAACAATACCATTTTCTTTAAAATATTTTTCAAAATAATGGTTTTCAAATTCTCCTCCATGATCACTTCTGACTTTTATAATTCTAAAATCTTTTTCTTTTGCACTTGGTTACAGAAGTCAGCGAACACAGAATGTGACTCATCCTTGTGTTTTAAAAACTTAACCCATGTCCATATGTTGTAGTCATCAACAATGACCAATCCATACTTCTTGCCTCTGATGGATGCAATTTTAACTGGCCCAAACAGATCAATATGAAGTAGTTCTAACGGCCTAGAGGAAGAAACAACATTTTTTTATTTAAAAGAAGGTTTTGAAAATTTTCCTTTTTGACATGCTTCGTACAGAGCTTCTGAGTTGTACTTCAGATTGGGAAGTCCTCTGACTAAATTTAGTTTATTTAATTGAGAGATTTTTCTCAAGCTGACATCTCCCAATCTTCTGTGCCATACCCATTTCTCATCGCTAACAGACAAAAGGCATTTAAAATTCTGAGTTTTAAGATCTGACAAATCAATTTTGTAGATGTTGTTTTTTCTCTTGCCAGAAAAGAGGATTGTTCCATCTTTTTGACTAACAACTCTACAGGAATTTTGATTAAAGATAATGTCATAACCGTTGTCACTTAATTGACTTATGGACAGCAGGTTATACGCTAATCCTTCTACTAATAAAATATTAGAGATAGAAGGAAGGTTACCGTTTCCAATGGTTCCAGAACCAATAATCTTCTATTTCTGATTGCCTCTGAAACCTGCGAATCTTTTAGATTCCAAGCTTTGGAACATATGCTTTCTTTCCTCCATGTGTAGAGAGCATCCAGAGTCCAAGCGTTAATATTGGTGTTTCAACCTTGCTATTAAAAATATTTGCAACATATATGATTTTGTCTTTGGGTACCCATATCTTTTTGGGTCCATGACAGTTAGAGTTTCCAAAATTCTGTTTGAATTTTGGTTTAGTATAAAACGCCTTACCAGTATGTTTTATATCATGTGTTTGCCCAGTGGTGAATTGAGAATATAGAGGATTGCGTTTGATAACCAGATCCTTAAATATCTTAGGTTGGGATACTTTGCCTTTGTATCCTATACCTATTCTTCCGTTCCTGCTAACTCCATAGATCATTGAAGCCATTTTGCTTCTATCTATGTTTTTATCCAGGAACTTCTGAAAGCTTTGATCATATTCCTTTATGATCTTATCAGCATTACTGGGATCCTCTGAGATTATTTCCTTTTGAGAGTTTTGTAAATTATTTTCTAGTTTTAAAATCTTTTCTTTTAACTCAGAGTTTTCTGATCTAAGACTCTCGATTTCTTCAGAGTCAGAAGCAAGATCCTTTTTCAGGTTCCTGAATTTGACTTGAAGCTGCTGATATCTTTCCAGAATTTCACTCAGACTTTCTCCTAGTTCAGCTTTAGTAAAATAAATAGTGAAATCAGGGAATACCTCTTCAGCATCTAATTCTGATTCTGACCCTGATTCTGATTCAGAAGATTCGGAGACATCTAATAAGTTGTCTGTTTGAGCTATATTGGCTTGTTCATCTTCTTCTGACGCAGATTCTTCAGAGTTTTCTGCTTCTGCTTCTGTCTGCAAAATTTTGGTTTCATATTTGTTAGATTTCAGAGCGAGAGACTTACATTGCTTCTAAGGCTCATCATCTTCTAACTCTATCTCATGGCTTCTGAGGGAGCTGACAAGTTCTTCTAGAGATATTATGTTCAGATCTTTTGCCAGTTTGAGAGCCATGACCATTGGTCTCCACTGTTTTGGTAAACTTCGGATGATCTTCTTTACATGATCAGCAGTTGAGTACCCTTTTCCATCACCTTTAGCCCTGCCACCAGAGTTTGGAATCTAGAGAACATTATTTCAATGGTTTCGTCTTCTTCCATTCTGAAGGCTTCATACTTCTGAATGAAAGCCAGAGCTTTAGACTTCTTCACTTGAGTGTTTCCTTCATGAGTCATTTTGAGAGACTCAAACATATCATGTGTTGTATCTCTATTTGTGATCTTCTCATATTCCATTTTAGAGATAGCATTTAGAAAAATATTTCTAGCTCTGTGGTGATTTTTGAAATCAGCTTTTTGTTGTCTATCCATATTTTTTCTATCAATCTTGTTTCCTTCTGAGTCTATAGGATGTGTGTAACCATCCAAGACTATATCCTATAAATCACTATCATGACCTAGAAAGAAACTTTCTAGTCTATCTTTCCAATAATCAAAATCTTCTCCATCAAACACTGGAGGTTTGGTGTAGTTATTGTTGTTTTGTTCAGTTGCCATTGTGTTTTCTTTCTGGATCTTTTCCTGACACGGTTAAGTGTTTGCGCTCAGAACCTAGCTCTGATACCAATTGAAGGGTGAGAAAACACTTAGAAGGAGGGAGGGTTGAATAAGTTTTCTCCTTTTCTTTTTCTTAAAGGCTCAACAATAATGGAAAGACACCATTATTTTTATCCTGGTTCGTTTGAACTCAAACTACTCCAGTCCACCCGCCAAGGTGATTTCACCTTTCTCAATAAGGACTTAATTCACTATAATCAAACTGATTACAATCACACAACCAAACTGTTGTGACTAACAATTCAAAGCACAAGTAAACTTACAAGTGACTAACACCACTAAGACTCAAACTAGTCCTAGCCTTCTTGATAAATCTGACCAAGCTTGGTCTCTCAAGGAACAATTACAAGAATTAAATCTTTACAGATAGTGAAACAAATTGCTTCTTAAAAAGCTATATCCCAAACTGTGATTTTTCACTAAGATAGTTTTGCACAAAGTGTTTGTAAAATAATTTGTGAGCAGCAGAATATTTTCACGTCATTAGATTGTTGGCTTGCAAAATGATCTTCTATTTATAGCATGAAGAAAACGGTCGTTGCTGCCTTCAAAAGTGGAGAGCAATTAATGTTTGCGTGTTTGCTTGCAGTATTGCATTTTCCAATGAACTAGCGTAGAAACTTGAGTGCATGTGGCCGTCTTTGCATTAAATGAGCAAACGGAACTTGTCAGAGCATGTTTCCTGAAACTTGACAAGACTTGTTAGCTTCTTTGTTCATTCAGAACTAGCTTCACGTCTTGCTTCAGAATATGCTTGCAAATCTTCTTATCTGCGCTTGCTTGCAGAATTCTTCTGAACAAAGTTCACATGGAAACTTTCTAAACTTTAGAAGATGCATAAAATAGTTTCTTATCAGAGTCAGCATCAAAACTTGTGCTAAATCAAATAGTTCTTTCATCAAAGAACTTCTTCATTTATTTTCAGCTCAGCACGTCAAAATGATTTTCATCTAAGAAAATACTTCAGTCAGAACATTATCTGAAACAAATAAATATGCTTATCAGAGTATCAATTATATAAAATATATTTTATTGTTATCATCAAAACTCTGAGATATGATCAGAACCAATCTTGTTCTAACAATTGTACTTATACTGCTTGATGAAGGTGTCCCCTAGATCATTGAATGGGCGCATACTGCTACTGTCCAGACTCATATACAACTTCAGAGCAGCACCAGTTAAACTATCTTGGAAGAAATGAATGAGAAAGCACTGATCATCAGTATGGGTGGACATTTTCCTGATATACATCACAAGGTGGTCACGAGGACAAGAGTTGCCCTTGTACCATTCAAATTTCTCCCGTTTAAACTTTGTTGGCACCTTTACATTGGGAACTAGGCAGAGTTCGCTGAAGTTCTATCCAAACAATTCTTTTCCTCTAAGGGCCTTCACTTCCTTCTGCATCTCATTGAACTGGTTTTGAAAGTCATCCAACCGGTCGTAGAAACCCATACTTTCACTTGGTGGAGGAACAGGATGATAAACTTCATCATTAACAAATGGCATAACATTCAGCGAAGGAGGTGCAGTATAATAGATCTCATTTCTAGCAGCAGGAGTAACGTGCACCAAAGGAGGTGCAAGAGTAGCAGCATCTTGAGCAAATGGAGCAGCTTAAGCATCGATATTGTAACCTTCTGGCATGAAATTTTCTAGCATTCCCCATGGGTAACCCTGAGGCATACGGTTCTGAGCAGTAGTAACTGGAGTAACAAAAATAGGAATTGATGGACCTTCAGAAGCAACTGTTGCTTGTTGTGGCTGAGCAGAAGGAGGAACAAGTGGTGGCTGATTCTGAGCAGCCACCAATGATTTCATCAAAGTAATCAGATTAGCCATATCGGCTTTCAAAGCAGTAACCTCATCGCATAGCTCGCGATTCTCCTATTCAAGATTCTCTATTTTCTTCTTGAAATTAGCTCGAGTATCGTACCAGTGAGACAACTTACTGAACGAAGTAGAAAAACACAGTAAGACACCTGAGTATGAACAGAGATGCAACACTTATGTACAAGATGATGCATGGTATGCAACACACGTGATTTATTTGATTATTAATATTTCAAGTAACTCAAAGATTTATAGAAAATTTTCAAATATTAAAGTACTAACACACTTTGAAATACTGAAAATTTTATTATAATAACTTAAAAATGGATTACGATTTTTTAGTACAAGTTTCAACAATCCCAAGTACAAGAGAAGATAGAATCTAAAATCCTAAGAAAGCAAAGCTGATGAAGATCTCTCCGCACATTGACGCTTTCCTGTGAGTCTTGCAATTTGAGCCTTCAACAGCTTATTCTCTTCTGTAAACCTGTCGGCGACCTCTTTCTAATCACCAGAGTCAAGAAGTGAATGACTAAGTCCTGATCAAGCTCTAGAGGAAAATACATTCTCTTTCCTCTCCATCATCTCTACAGCACGACTCTCAAGAATCTTGATCAGGTCATCTTTCTCTTTCAAGTCTGCTCGGTAGGACATCTCTAAAGTATGACATTTGTTCTTCCAGGCCTCCTTCTCCTTCTGCATCCTGACTAGGGCAAGCAGAAGTTCTTCCACATCATCCAAAAGGGGAGGAGTAGTCTTCATAAACATATCAGGCATATGTTCTTCACGGGAATATGGCATCTTCAACTGAATTGCCATTGCTTGTACCTGTTGTACCCCAAAATTTGCCCTCCCATATTTCTTAACACATGGCAAGTGAGGTCCCCAAATTTCTCAAGGAAGTTCAAGAATTGACCAGACAAACTCTCTCCTAAGGCAGTATACCTCAAATTAGGGTTTCCATATTCATCAATATGTGTGAACCACAAAGGAATCAAATGCTCACCATTGTCCTAATATGTTCTCAAGATCATCCATGTCAAGTTTCAAGCCTTGCAGAAGAAGTTTTCTCAGTCAATTGCTCAAATGCCTGAAAATCAACTATAATAGGTCAAAAGTAAACTATGGCCCACATACAGTCAAACTTCAAGATTTTTGGTCAACATCCTCATTTTGAAGTATTATCCATCATTTTATCAAGGGTTGATCATCATTCCTCAAGTATTGCTCACAATTCATCAAAACCCAAAAGTTGCTAAATTAGGGTTTTATAGGAAAAGTCAACTCAACTTTGACTAAGCATAACTTTCTGATACTTTATCATAAATGACCCATCCAAAGCTCATTTTGAAGAGGATTCAATTCCCTACAATTCATCTTCATCTCTCAAGTCCATAATATGCACTCACAAAAAGATATGAATTTTGACATTATAGGTCTTTTTGAAAAGTCAACAAAAACACCTTTTGGGTCAAAGCTTCATACATGAACATGGAAGACTCAATTGAGATGAGACTAAAACGGTTGTTTCGAGGACATACTAAGCTTTCTAAAAAGTCCAAGAACACCTCTCTAGGGTCAAAATTGAGAGAGTTATGCATTGGCCAAGTTGACCATTTTTTGCAAAATTGCCAAAAGTCAAATATGCTCAAATTTGCATTTTTTTCTAAATGGGCCCAACTTTTTATGCTTGCACCTCAATTATAATGTGGTCCATGACTCAAATGTTCACTCACCCATTATGTGCATCATTTTTCAATTTATTTTTATTTTTCATTAATTAAAAGGTGAATTAAATCAAATAAATGATGAAAATTAACAAAAATATGATTTGATTTGTTTTTTTGACAGATTGGCAATCAAGATATGCTGTGTTAACAAGATCAAATCGAATCAAGGTCAATTGGTACAAGAAAGGCATGATTTGGCTCAAAATAGCAACATATCATATAGCTTGCAAAACAAATCAAATCTTGGATAAATGCAAAGATTTAGTCCAAGTTTGTTAACCTAATTCACTCTAGGTTATATAGTGAACAATTCCATATCAAAAAGACAAGGGTGGAGGTGTGCAAACGGCAAGAACAAGCTTCAAAATTCCAAGAAAAAAGTGGTGATTCAATTCCATTCTAGAGGCCAAGTCAAGCCATTCTAGCATTACCAAACGACTCCTGGACCTTCCCAGAACCTATCCCAATCACTTGCAGGTGCTCAAACACCCAGAAATGCATGCAAGGACTCCCACGGTTTACATCATTCTTTGAAAAAGATTACACTAATTCCTGCATCATTAGCATATTTAACTCATATATTTGTAATCTTCATCATGTTAGCAAGCTAACCATGTCATTTAATTGCGTTTTTGATGCCTCTACACAATGTTACCATTGCTAGGGTTTTTGTGTTATTTTTAGGGTCTTTTTGTACATGAACAATTGGGCCTTGAATCAGGTACCATGATGCTCGTGAGGATGAGATGAGTTGATTGGTACCATTATCTTTCATTTATCTTGCGTGTACATCATTTTTGAAATATGCAGGATTATACCTACAGTGGACGTCCGTAGGTAAAAGTCCTTCATATAAAGCAACGGTTCAAAGGAGAAGATGATGGCGTGTCAAGCCACCATTGGACCGTTTGAAAATTCGCGCATTTTCTGAGCGTGACAATTGACTTTGCTTTTGATTTTTTTTGTTTATAATATATTCAATTAACAAGTCCAGAGCATATGGTAAATAAGTTTGCCTTTGATGTACACGTCCTGGGTTCGATCCCAGGCGTGTGCATTTTGTTATTTTCTTAACAATTGCAGGCCAATCCCATGCATTGCACTATCCAGCATCCATCATGTGCCATCAACATACATCCATTGGATGCTCAGCTGGCCAGATCCCACGCCTCTCCAATGAAGGACCATGGTGTACCACAAAGTCAACACCATACCAGATCTAGCGCTAACCAGGCCTGGAGCTTAATGGGCCACAAATTTTCAGTTCTACACCCCCAACATTCCTAACAACACAGGCCCATTTCTCAAATTTTTTCTCTTCTTATTATTTTATTTTGCTTTATTCTTAATTCTTTATTTATTTTATTTTTAAAATCAGTTTTTTTATAAAATCATAAAAATCAAAAAGTCATAAAAATTAGAATTAGGTTTTTTTATTTTATTAAACTTAATTTAATTAATTGGCTTAATTTAATTTAGGGTAACTTTAACTTATTTTTACAATTAAAATCAATTGGAAAACTAGGTTTAAATTCTTGATTTAGTTATTTTCTTTTTTCAAACAAAAACACAAAAATAGGTTAACTTAATTATTTTTCTTAATTAAAGTTAATTAGTAATTAGGTTCTTTTTTTAATTCAATTATTCCTTATTTTCTTAAAATAACAAAATCGACAAAAAAATGATTTTTCTTTAATCAATTGCAATTAGGTTTAGTCAAGGGTCGAAACCCTAATTTCTCACGTATTTAATTTACCGCGCGCTTGTTATTACTGTTGCCATTATTTTGTAACTATTTCAAGGATGTAATAGTTTAAATTAGGATTTTAAATTCCGCATTTTTTATTTCACGTCAAGGCAATTATGTAACTGTTAAAGCCATTTAATAGCTAGGTTTATTTCCACTTTTAATTTCAGCAAACTTTTTTAACTGTCTAGATGTATGGCTAATAGGATTGTATGGCAAGAATGTATAAAAAATTAAAACAGTTAGAAAACCCTAATGTGCAAAGATTAAATAACTGAAACAAATCACTCGCACATGTTCACTCCTAGGGTTTACCTCACTTCGGTTGTCTTCGGTGCATAATCATTAAGCATAGGAGATTTTAGTGGTGTCCCTCCTATCTAAAAGATCAAACGTCCCATTCGAATGTTGCCTCGGAAATATTGCCTCGGAAATGTTGCCCCAGAAATGTTGCCTCGGAAAGATCTTAAGACTCTAGGGTTACTACTAAGGTTTTCTAACTATTGCTTTAGTGATTGTATTTGTCCCTTTCGAACGTCTCTTACAAACTCCAACGACGGTGCTACCTATTCCTTAATAGTGGGATAGCGTTGTCTAAAGGAAATAGAATAAAAACAATCTTTTTTCGAGTAGGTAGATGCTAGTAGGTACTTGCTCAAATCAAAACTTTTCACACTTACACTTTTCAAACAAATGTTCAAAACAACTTCATCACACCCTTGAGGACTGATACAAGGGTTATCACCAAGTAAAACATTTTTCAAAAACAAGCACACAAACACAAGCAATTTAAAAATGAGCAAGTACCTAAGAGCCCATGGAAAACCATGGATAAAAAGTGTGCTAACACCTTCCCTTTCTTTAATCTACCCCCTGTACTCAGAATATTCTCGAAAAAAGGTTTTTTCTGTTCTTTTTCCTTTTCCTGATTGGATAAAATAAAAGTCGGTGGTGTCTCTTGCTTACCGCGGCATTTTGCGAATAAAAAAATGCAAAACGCAAACCAGTAAAAACAGTTGGTTCTGCCACCGTATCACAGAACTGGCGACTCTACTGGGGAATTATAAGTGGGGTATACCTTAGGATCTAGGTCATTAAAATTGATTCTCTTGATTGCTTTGTGTGCTTTATTTTTGAGGGTTTTGTTTGGGGTTACTATAGATCCTATACCCGGATCTGGGGGCACTCATTAGGTAAGTAGCAATAGACTGTGAGGGAACTGTACGGTGTAGACCAATACGGTTGAAGCAGTAGCTACATTGGTGTGGCACTTTGGTTGGTACCGGTATCCCTTATGGTGAAACGAGGAGAATACGGGGCCGATGCATGGTGTCGTGAAGCACTAACGAACCTTAGAACCTTAGTTGAACAACTTGGCCATTAGAAAGTAGCGAGATAGCCGGCCTCAGTGTAGAGCTGAGGATTGGTTGATACTCGATGCTACACTCATTGAGATCATACTTTCAGAATATTTCGGCCGCAAGAAAAGATTGCGTGAGCTGAAACCATGACCGGTAAAGGATGGTCAATGATATTGAGATCCTCTAGAACCCGGTTACTTTTCTAGGACAGGTTTGAAACCAACTTAACTTCAAGAGGGTATTTATTACCTTTGACCTCATGCAAGCCTTAAACCTAAGGGCTTTGTGTGATTTGACTGTGTTTGCAATACATGTGTTTGCTATACCTATGGTTTATCATGATATCATGCATCATAACATGGCATTCATGCTTCATTACACTAAACATTTCAAAGACCAGGGGAATTTATCTTTGCTCTGTTTTGCAGATCATGGCTTATGTGCATAAAAATACTATCCGAATCAGCTTTGTGAAGATACCTTCCCAACTCAAAGAGCTAATATCAAGAGTTTCTGAAACTTCTACTTTCATTAAGATACACGGTCGACTTCTCAGTCTAGTTACTTCAAACTTTGATGAACAGATGATGAGCGTACTTTTTCAGTTCTTCGATCCCAAGCATCACTGCTTCACCTTTCTAGATTATCAGTTGGTACCCATCTTGGAAGAATTCTCTCAGATATTGGGCATACCCATTATTGAATAGGTACCCTTCATAGGTATAGAAGAAGTTCCTAAGCCCGAAGTCATTGCCTCAGCTTTGCATTTGAAACGGGCCGACATGGTATCCAATTGGGAAACTCGAAGCGGAGTCGAGGGTTTTCTAGCCAAATTTCTGATAGACAAGGCTCAGCTATTTTGGGATGATATGGATTTTAAAGCTTTTGAAGAGGTCTTGTCTCTTCTTATCTATGGTTTAGTTCTCTTCCCTAATCCGGACTCCTTCGTAGATGTGAATGCTATCAAGATTTTCCTTTCTCGCAACCCTGTGCCTACCTTGCTTGGAGATATTTTGCACACTCTCCATACTCGTACCATGAAGAGAAGAGGGACTCTTATGTGCTGCATGTCTTTGATATCGAGGTGGTTTACTTCTCACCTCCCTAAGTCTATACCAAAGAAAGAAGAAGGTTTGGGTTGGTCGCAAAGGATAATGTCACTCGCTCATACAGATATTCTTTGGTGTTCCCGAGCTATGGAAGACATTGCTATTATTGACCGTTGTGGGGAGTACCCTAATGTCCCATTACTTGGTATCAGAGGGGGTATAACTTACAATCCTTGTCTAGATTTGCGACAATTTGGTCATGCTCGAAGGGATGGTCCCCATGAGTTACTTATTGAGGGAATTATATTGAACTATGAGGATGATGTTAATGAGTATCGTCGGAGGTTCATACGAGCTTGGGCCATGGTAAACAGATCTGACACCAAAGATTTGTGACCAAAGACTTCCATTCCTGTGGAGCCTTACCTCTGATGGGTACGAACTCATGCCCAGAAGCTTATGATGCCTTATGTGGCCGTATTACCAGTGATTGTGGAGCCCACTACTGAAGAAGGCATTCCTTATACGGTTCTCTATCCTTACATGCCCACTGATCTTGGGGGGTTACAGAGGTCTTGGATTCATCTGAAGAATGAGCGAGATACTTACAGGGAACAGTTCCATGATCAAGAGAGGAGGGTTTTAAAGCTCACCAGGCAGCTCCAAGAAGAAAGAGTGCTCAATGGTTATATCAGCATAAAGAGAAAGCATCCATGGGACTTTTGATTTTTCTTTTCTAGTTTTAGATTTGTTTTATTTACTTATTTGTAACGCCTTAAAGGCATTTTGAACCTTTAAATTTAAGCTAATAAAGTTTCTATTTATTTTGGTTTGCAAATTTAAATTTCACGAAGTCTTTGAAATCATTACATGCGCATCCCATTTTCATACACATCATTACAGGTACCACTACAGGTTTCTTATCTTCTTTGCTATTTATTTAAGGAGAAATGCATTCCGAACAAAGCATTAAGGACTTGCAGGCACATAATGCCCAGTTCCAACAAATGTTTATCAGTCTGGCAAAGGGGAAGGAGGATCTGAAAGCCCTCATTCTGAAAGAGAGGAAGAAGAAGAAGAAGGCTGCCAGTATTCTGAACATGGGCCGAAGGTTTGGAGAGCGGTTGAAGTGACAAGTCGGCCTGACCTCTTCATCTAAGGAAGGGGAGAACCAAGAAGAAGAGAAGGACCCTAGTCCTGCAGTCTCTGACAATGATATTGATTATAACAATGAACAATATCCTCCGGCTGAGGATAGATACAAACAGCTAGAAGACCGTCTGAGTGCCATGGAATTTTAGAGGATACCTGGACTAGATTTTCAAGAACTGGGATTGGTGTCGAGAGTGGTCATCCCTCAGAAGTTCAAAGCTCCGGTTTTTGCCAAGTATGATGGAGTGTCCTGCCCAAAGCTCCATCTCCGATCTTATGTCTGAAAAATCCAACCCCACACCGCTGATAGAAATTTGTGGGTGCACTTCTTTCAAGATAGTCTGTCAGGGACTCAGCTTGAATGGTTCTACCAGTTGGAGGGAGCCAGTGTCCGAAACTGGAAAGATCTTGCTGCTGCTTTCTACAAGCAGTATCAGTACAATGCCGACCTTGCTCCCACTCGTACTCAACTCTAGAGTATGTCCATGGGTGCAGGTGAAGGTTTTAAAGATTATGCTCAAAAATGGAGAGACTTGGCTGGGAGAGTTCAACCCCCTTTGTCTGATAGGGAGTTGGTTGATATGTTTCTAGGAACGCTATCAGGTCCATTTTTCAATCACTTAATCGGCAGCTCGTCATCTGGTTTCACCGAGCTAATTTTAACTGGAGAAAGAGTATAAGCTGGAATTCGGAGTGGTAAAATACAGAAGGATGCCTCCTCGAGTTCAACAAAGAATCCTTTCATTGGTAAGAAGGAAGCAAGTGCGGTCTATAGCCCGAGGGGCCAAAGCAGATCTGAACACCGTCAAACGGTAAATGCTGTAGTGATACCAAGACCCGCAGTTTCTCTATAATGCAACAATCAACAAAGGGTGGAAAGACCACAACGGCACTTTACCCGCATCAACATGACTTTGGCTGAAGTTCTACCTCATTTATTAAAATCCAACTTGGCAACCTTGAAAGAGGCTCCCAAGAATCCAAACACTACCTTTCCCAGATATAATCCCAACGCGCGGTGCGCCTACCATTCTGAGAGTCCTGGCCATGATACAAATGATTGTTGGGCTCTAAGAAACAAAGTACAAGACTTGCTTGAAGCCAAGGAGATAGAGTTTGATGCTCCAGAAAATTCGAATGTTATAACTGCTCCCATGCCCAAACATGGTCGTGGAGTTAATGTTGTTGACAATGATTTGTTTGTGACCTCTGTTGAAGAAATTTCTACTCCTCTTATGACTGTTAAGAAGAATTTGTTGTTGGCTGGTTTATTTCCGGGTTGTGGTGAAGGTTGCCACATGTGTTCGATTCTACCTTCTGGTTGTCGTTTGTTGAAGTCAGGTATTCAACGCCTGATGGATAATAAAGAGATTTTGTTCGAGAACACTGTGATCCATGTTGTTCCCATTGAAGATGTCGCTATTATAACCATTTCCGCCAATCCTTCCAAGTTTTCCTCGAGAAGACCTGTTAGGATTACACATGTTCAAAGAATTGCTCCACTGATAATCATTGTTCCTGGTCCCATCCCGTACACCTTAGACAAGGCTGTCCCATGGCATTATGGTGCTGATGTGTACCATCATGGCATTAAGCAAGATCTGAAGAATGAAGAAGCTGATACAGATGTCAGTAATATTTTTGGGACTAGTAAGGTTACCCGAAGTGGAAGGCTTTTCTCTCCTGAGATTGCTCTGAAGATCATCAAGCCTACTGTTATTCCAACTACTGCTCCAACCAGCACTCCTGACATTTCTCCTGTTCTAACTCCAGTTATTACCCCTGTTGCTGAGCCATCTGGGACTCGGGGCAAGGGAATTATAGGTGAGCCTTCCCGGACGGAGGCACCTAAGAAAATCGTTGTGGAAGCCTCTAAACAAGAAATAGAGGAAATACTAAAAATCATTAAGAAGAGCGACAACAATGTGGCCGAGCAGCTGGGGCAGACCCCATCAAAGATATCCATGTTGTCTCTGTTGTTGTGTTCTGAAGCCCATGCGAAGGCTTTGATTTCAATTCTCAAGACTGCGCATGTGCCGCAGGAAACTTCAGCAGATCAGTTCAAAGATTGTGTGGCCAGCCTGACTGTTGACAATGGGCTGGGTTTTTCAGATTCGGATCTGACACCGAAAGGAAGGAAGCATAATGATGCTCTGCATGTCTCGATTGAGTGAAAGGGCACCACTATGGCTCATGTTCCGGTAGATACCGGGTCTTCACTGAATGTTCTGCCGAAGAAAGCGTTGGACCGTTTGGATTGTGAGGGTTTGACTCTAAAGCCTAGTAACATTGTGGTAAGGGCTTTTGACGGATCGAAGAGAATGGTGCACGGGGAGGTGGACATCCCTGTCAAAGTGGGTTCTTAGACTTTTGGGTCCACCTTCTACGTAATGGATATCAGGCCGTCATATTCTTGCTTACTGGGTCGTCCTTGGATCTATGAGGCTGGGGCAGTTACTTCCACGCTCCATCAAATGCTGAAGTATCCAGTGAAGGGAAAGATTGTCGCGGTGCGAGGTGAAGAAGAATATATGGTGAGTCACCTCAATTCCTTCCGCTATGTAGAGATGGACGGGGAATTTATAGAAAATCCTTGTCAGAATTTCGAAGAGGTCCCTTAGATCTTGACAGCAACTGAAGTTACTACCAACAAACCTCCGTTGAAGATGGCTTCTTTCAAGGACGCTCGGGATGTGGTTGAAGAAGGTGGGTGTACCAATTGGGGTCAGCTCCCTGATTTCACTCACAAAACTGACAAATTTGGTTTGGGCTTTACTACTGGGGCTCAAAGGGCTGTTAGGCGCGCTCATGCTGGAAGACCTCCTATACACATCAGCAATTGGGGAATTAATGCAATTGAAGACAATGAAGAGGATTTAGACATCGACAGCTGGATCTACCTAACAACCAACGACGGACCGAATAACTGGACGGCTAGGGACTTCATACCTGTTTATTTTATTCTGCAGTAATTGACTCATTTGTTTTAAGATTTGTAATAAACAGTTCGAAACTTTATGGCCTGGTGCCTTGCCCGAGGCACCTTGGCTTTGCTTGTGAGGGCTTATTATTTGGCATTTCATATATCATTAATAAAGCATTGGACGTTTCTTGCATACAAATTTTGCGCTCCTTGTTTTTCTTTTCTGTCTCTCACTTTATCAAAACACTTATTCTCTTACACACACTCACGTATCATACTGCAGATCCATATTCACTCTGGATCCCATTGATAACAGCTCTGCTACTGCCAGTTATGACTTCAAAAATTTGATCAACCAAGCCGAGGACGAAGGTGAGGATGATTGTGAGGTGCCTGGAGAACTTGCTAGACTATTACAGCAGGAAGAAAGGGCCATACAGCCTCATGAAGAGCCAGTTGAGTAAGTGAATTTGGGTACAGAGGAAGACAGGAAAGAGGTTAAAATAGGTGCGAATCTGGAGCCTAGTGTCAAACAACGGTTAATACAGATGCTACACGACTATGTTGAGATCTTCGCCCGGTCCTATGAAGACATGCCTGGTTTGGACACTGATATTGTGGTACATCGTCTGCCGACTAAAGAAGACTGCCCTCCGGTAAAGCAGAAGGTCCACCGTATGCGCCCTGAAATGTCAGAGAAAATCAAGGCAGAGGTCATGAAACAGTTCGACGTAGGATTCTTAGCTGTCACTTCTTATCCGCAGTGGGTTGCCAACGTCGTTCCGGTACCTAAGAAGGACAATAAGGTACGAATGTGTGTGGACTACAGAGATCTGAATAGGGCAAGCCCCAAGGATAACTTCCCACTTCCTTACATTGATGTTCTAGTCGACAACACCATGCAGCATAAGATCTTCTCCTTCATGGATGGTTTTTTTTGCTATAACCAGATCAAGGTGGCTCATGAGGACATGGAGAAGACAACCTTCGTTACACAGTGGGGAACCTTCTGTTACAAGGTAATGCCTTTTGGGTTTAAGAATGCTGGGGTAACTTATCAGCGCGCCATGGTCGCTTTATTCCATGATATGATTCACCACAAGTTCGAGGTTTATGTTGATGATATGATAGCCAGGTTCCAGACTGAGTAAGAGCACCTTGGTCATCTCCAGAAACTGTTTGACAGGTTGAAGACGTACAAGCTGAGGTTGAATCTGAACAAGTGTACCTTCGGGGTAAGGTCTGGTAAGCTTCTGGGTTTTGTTTTCAGTGACAAAGGTATTCAGGTAGACCCTGCAAAGGTAAAAGCCATACAAGAGATGCCGGCTCCCCGCACAGAAAAAGAAGTTAGAGGTTTCTTGGGACGCCTGAATTACATCGCCAGGTTCATTTCACATATGACTGCTACTTGTGAGCCAATCTTTAAGCTGCTGAAGAAAGATCAAGTGTTAAAATGGAATGATGAATGCCAGACTACTTTTGAAAGAATCAAAGAATACCTTCAAGAACCACCAATTCTGATGCCTCCAGTTGAAGGAAGACCTTTGATATTATACCTTCAATGGGGTGTGTGTTGGGGCAGCATGACGAGTCTGGTCGAAAAAAGCATGCAATTTACTACCTTAGCAAAAAGTTTACCGATTGTGAGACCTGATACTCATTGCTCGAGAAAAATTGTTATGCTTTGGCATGGGCTGCTCGGTGACTGAGACAGTATATGCTAACTCACACTACCTTGTTGATATCAAAGATGGATCCGATCAAATATATTTTCGAGAAGCCCGCCTTATCCGGAAGAATAGCAAGATGGCAGATGATCTTAACCGAGTATGACATCCAATACACAACCCAAAAAGCAATCAAGGGGAGTGTATTGGCGGATTATTTGGCACATCAGGCCGTTGATAACTACCAGTCCATTAATTTCGAGTTCCCGGATGAGAATATCATGTTGGTAACCGACTGCGAAGAACCTGGACCGGATGAAGGACCCGAGGAGGGATCCAGATGGTCTATGTATTTTGATGGAGCCTCGAACGCATTGGGTAATGGCATTGGCGCTGTAATTATATCTCCTGAGGGCTCACACACTCCGTTCACCGCCCGATTATGTTTTAAATGCACCAACAATATGGCGGAGTATGAAGCGTGTATCATGGGTCTTCGAGCTGCTATTGACCTGAGGATTAAGTTCTTGAGTGTATTTGGATATTCCGCTCTGGTAATAAGTCAGATCAAAGGCGAGTGGGATACAAAGCACCCGAATCTTATTCCTTACAAAGAGTATGTACTGACATTGCTCCCACACTTTGAGGAGGTAACCTTTGAACATTTCCCAAGAGAGGAGAATTAGTTAGCAGACGCGCTAGCTACTATGTCTTCTATGTTCAAAGTCAGGTGGGACAATGAAGCTCCCCGGATCACTATCGAGAGGTTGGACGAACCCACACATTGATGTGACATTGAGACTGAAGAGGTAGCAGATAAACCCTGGTTTCACAAGGTAAAGAGGTATCTTGAGGCTCAAGAATACCTCGAGGGGGCTTCTGTTAATGATAAGAAGTTTCTGAGAAGGTTCGCTACGAAGTTCTTCATCAGTAATGGAATCCTCTATAAGTGTAACCATGATTCAACCTTATTGCGGTGTGTAGACAACAGCGAGGCAGAAAGGATCATGGCAGAGTTACATGAAGGTACCTTTGGAACTTATTCCAGTGCACATACCATGGCGAGGAAAATCCTATGGGCAGGATATTATTGGTCCACTATGGAAGTCAATTGTTATCAGCACTCTCGAACCTGTCATAAGTGCCAAGTCTATGCTGATAAGGTGCATGTACCTCCGGTTCCCCTAAATGTTTTGACGGCTCGCTGACCTTTTGCGATGTGGGGTGTTGATATGATCGGCGAAATCAGACCTACCGCGTCTAACGGCCATCGCTTCATTCTGGTAGCCATTGATTACTTTACGAAGTGGGTTGAGGCAGCTTCCTTTGTTACAGTAACCAAGAACGTCGTGGCGCGGTTCATCTGACACAATTTGATCTGTCGATATGGTGTCCTAGAGAGAATTATTACTGACAATGGTATAAATCTCAATAACATAATGATCACCGAGCTCTACAAACAGTTCAAGATTCAGCATTATAACTCTTCTCCTTACCGGCCGAAGATGAATGGGGTCGTTGAAACAACTAATAAGAACATCAAAAAAAGTGTGCAGAAGATGACGGTGACATACAAAGACTGGCACGAGATGTTATCATTCGCTCTTCATGGGTACCGTACCTCAGCACAGACGTCGACAGGGGTAACACCCTACTCTTTGGTGTATGGAGGCAGTCCTACCCATCGAAGTTTAGATACCCTCTCTCAGGATTATGAAGGATGCGGGTTTAAACAAAGACGACTGGATCCAAACCTGACTTGATCAGCCGAATCTAATCGATGAAAAGAGACTTACTGCTATCTGTCATGGTCAGACGTATCAAAAGCGAATGATCAAGGCTTTTAACAAGAAAGTCAGACGTCAAGAATATCAAGTCGGGGATCTAGTGATCAAACGCATCATACTACCGCAAGGTGATCCCAGGGGAAAATGGACCCCCACATACGAAGGGTCATTTGTGGTTAAGAACATTTTCTCGGGAGGAGCTATGGTTCTAACCACCATGGATGGTGACGACCTTCCTCACCCCGTCAATGCATACATAATGAAAAGATACTACGCATAATGAAAGACCCGCTAGGTTGACTGGCCTAGGCAAAAATAAGGGCTTCTCGGCAAACCAAAAGGGTTCGGGAAAAAGTAAGGGATGAAAATGAAAAAAACTGTACACCCGGCAAGTCGAAAACCTGAAAAGGCGACTTGAGCAAAAAAGGGTATCCCGGTGGACTGAAAACCCGAAAGGGCGGTCCAGGAAAAAATTAAGGATCGAAGCGTAACACTATGTCTCATTAGATCATCTCGCAACCAGACTTCGATATCAACTATCAAGCTCGGACAGCGCCAATCAATCTGATCAACCTTCGGCCAAGTAGCAAGGTGATGAGACGCTTGAAGATATAAAGTCAATAGCAGAGTTGGAACCCGATGGGATTGTTTCACATAACTGTTTTCTTTTTTTTACAAATTGTAATTTCTTTCGGCGGTTTTCTCTTACTAGGATGTCAGCCTCTTTGTACAAAAATGCCTATTACGGGCCAATTGCAAAAATCAATACAATTCATTTTCACAAGAAATTTCAATTTGTTTTTCTTTTTCTGTTTTATTTTGCAAGAACGTCCAACGATTCATTTTTGATATATGCATTTGAAAATAATGGTTTCTCATAAATATTTACACAAGAAACAAAAGACGATTACTCGTAATGCCAAAAACAGGGAAAACAAGAAGTGCCCAAACCTTACAGTTACTCTGCCCATCAGGTACCGGGATAGAGCCAGCTTGAGAACAAGAGTAGTGGCACGTACACTCCCCACAGAGTAAAAAGTATCCAAAGAAAGTGATGTTATCTTTCCCGAACCGGACATAACTCTCCCCAAATGAGGTTCACAATTGCGAGTGAGTTAGTAAATATTTCCCCAAGCAGAGTTTATTTCTCTCACAAGCAGAAATTCAATCTCCAACAGAATTCATTATCACCAGCAACAGAAATTCAATCTCCAACAGAATTCATTATCACCAGCAACAGAAATTCATCCCCGGCTGAGTTTATTTCTCCAAATCAGCAGATCTATCAACAGAGTATCTCCTCTCCAACAGAGTTATTACCCGCAGAGTTATCCTCAGACAGGGTCTCTTCCGGCAGAATGTTCACCAGCCGAATGGATGTGAATCCGCAGCTAGTCATCTTTGTTCACCATCCCCAACAGAAGTAGAGGAACTATGTTTTTTTACAGCAGTCAAGAATACCATTTCTCATACTCTCCAAACAGCAATCAGAGATTTATTTTCCCAGACTCAGATTATTACGTCAGCATTTCATGTTCATACATCAATACATGTGCATACATTACATATAACATAATCTCAGTTATTTTGAGAACCTCATCACAATGCATCTCATGCATCGCACACAACTAACCTTGTATTTCTTTCAGGAAAGATAGTTATCATCAACAATTTCCAGTAGGTCCATGATCAACACTCGAAGCTAAACAGAGTAATCATCGGTACGACAAATGCAACCTTACCCAGGTTCATTCTGAAGTTTTACACGAACTTATCACAAAGTAACCTTACCCAGGTTCCTGCCGAAGTTTTACACGAACTTATCCCAAAGTAACCTTACCCCGGTTCATTCTGAAGTTTTACACGAACTTATCACAAAGTAACCTTACCCAGGTTCCTGCCGAAGTTTTACACGAACTTATCCCAAAGTAACCTTACCCCGGTTTATTCTGAAGTTTTACACGAACTTATCCCAAAGTAACCTTACCCAGGTTCCTTCTAAAGTTTTACACAGACTTAGCCCAAAGCAACCTTACCCAGGTTCCTCCTTGGTTCAGATGCAGTTTTACCCAAACTCCTCACGAAACAACCTTACCCAGGTTCCTTCTCACAGCCCTACTATCTAGGCTTTTTATATCAAAGTAACCCTACTATCCAGGTTCCTTCTCACAGCCCTACTATCCAAGCTTTTCATATCGAAGTAACCCTACTACCCAGGTTCCTTCTCACAGCCCTACTATCCAGGCTTTTCATATCGAAGTAACCCTACTATCCAGATTCCTTCTCATAACCCTACTATCTAGGCTTTTCATGTCGAAGTAACCCCACTATCCAGGTTCCTTCTCAAGCCCTACTATCCAGGCTTTCATCTCGAAGTAACCCTACGACCCAGGTTCCTTCCCAAGCCCTACTATCTAGGCTTTTTATATCAAAGTAACCCTACTATTCAGGTTCCTTCTCACAACCCTACTATCCAGGCTTTTCATATCAAAGTAACCATACTACCCAGGTTCCTTCTCACAGCAATACTATCCAGGCTTTTCATATCGAAGTAACCCTACTACCCAGGTTCCTTCTCACAGCCCTACTATCCAGGCTTTTCATATCGAAGTAACCCTATTATCCAGGTTCCTTATCACAGCCCTACTATCCAGGCTTTTCATATCGAAGTAACCCTACTATTCAGGTTCCTTCTCATAGCCCTACTATCCAGGCTTTTCATATCGAAACAACCTTACCCAGGTTCCTTCTCACAGCCCTACTATCTAGGCTTTTTATATTAAAGTAACCCTACTATCCAGGTTCCTTCTCACAGCCCTACTATCCAGGATTTTCATATTGAAGTAACCCTACTACCCAGGTTCCTTCTCACAGCCCTACTATCCAGGCTTTTCATATCGAAGTAACCCTACTATCCAGGTTCCTTCTCACAGCCCTACTATCCAGGCTTTTCATATCGAAGTAACCCTACTATCCAGGTTCCTTCTCATAGCCCTACTATCCAGGCTTTTCATATCAAAGTAACCCTACTACCCAGGTTCCTTCTCATAGACCTACTATCCAGGCTTTTATATTGAAGTAACCCTACTATCCAGGTTCCTTCTCACAACCTTACTATCCAGGCTCTCATATCACAGTAACCTTACTATCCAGGTTCTTCCTCTCTTATCCCCAGACAACAGTCCACAACACTGTAAGACTGGGACCCGATCAAACACGATTGGTTTCGCATCTCTCCAGTAAGTCGTGGTGCAGCATATACCCCGACCAGATACACAGTTCACTTCCGCTTCCCGAAACCGGAGTTATCCCCCAGTAGAGTAACAGACAATTGAATCTCCTAAAACTCTATTTCTCCCAAGACAGAGACCAATGTTCCCCAGCGAAGTCCTCCTCAACAACAGGTATACGGGTTCTCGCAAAGGAATCTCTTATGCGATCGACACCTCTTCGGATGGCATCTTTAAGCCCATCCCTGACAATCTTCAATCCTCAACTTTCAAATGGCGTCTGTAAGCCCATTCCGGATAGCTCCCATCAGTGCCACTTCATGCGAGTGCAAATTTCCGAGCACTCTAGTGTTCAATCATCCTCCACCTTCAGATCACGAAAGGCAGACGAGCCAATCTACATCTTCAGGTTTAAGAAGATTGAACAGGGGAAGCTGTTGTACCCCAAAATTTTCCATCCCATATTTCTCAACACATGGCAAGTGAGGTCCCCAAATTTCTCAAGGAAGTTCAAGAATTGACCAGACAAACTCTCTCTTAAGGCAGTATACCTCAAATTAGGGTTTTCATCTTCATCAAGATGTGTGAACCATAAAGGACTCAAATGCTCACCATTGTCCTAATATGTTCTCAAGGTCGTCCATGTCAAGTTTCAAGCCTTGCAGAAGAAATTTGCTCAGTCAATTGCTTAAATGCCTGAAAATCAACTGTACTAGGTCAAAAGTCAATTGTGGCCCATATACAGTCAAACTTTAATATTTTTGGTCAACATCCTCATTTTGAAGTATTATCCATCATTTTATCAAGGGTTGATCATGATTCCTCAAGGATTGCTCACAATTCATCAAAACCCAAAAGTTGCTAAATTAGGGTTTTATAGGAAAAGTCAACTCAACTTTGACCAAGCATAACTTTCTCATACTTTATCATAAATGACCCATCAAAAGCTCATTTTTAATAGGATGAAATTACCTACAATTAATATTCATCTCCAAAGTCCAGAATATGCACTCACAAAAAGATATGAATTTTGACATTATAGGTCCTTTTGAAAAGTCAACAAAAACACCTTTTGGGTCAAAGCTTCATACATGAACATGGAAGACTCAATTGAGATGATACTAAAAGGGTTGTTTATAGGACCTCCTAAGCTTTCTAAAAAGTCTAAGAACACCTCTCTAGGGTCAAAATTGAGAGAGTTATGCATTGGCCAAGTTGACCATTTTTTTCAAAATTGCCAAAAGTCAAATGTGCTCAAATTTGCATTTTATGCTAAATGGGCCCAACTTTTTATGCTTGCACCTCAATTATAATGTGGTCCACGACTCAAATGTTCACTCACCCATTATGTGCTTCATTTTTCAATTTATTTTGATTTTTCATTAATTAAAAAGTGAATTAAATCAAATAAATGATGAAAATTAACAAATATATGATTTAATTTGTTTTTTTGACAGATTGGCAATCAAGATATGCTGAGTTAACAAGATCAAATCGAATCAAGGTCAATTGGTACAAGAAAGGAATGATTTGGCTCAAAATAGAAACATATCATATAGCTTTCAAATCAAATCAAATCTTGGATAAATGAAAAGATTTAGTCCAAGTTTGTTAACCTAATTCACTCTAGGTTATATAGTGAACAATTCCAGATCAAAAAGACAGGGGTGGAGGCGTGCAAACGGCAAGAACAAGCTTCAAAATTCCAAGAAAAAAGTGGTGATTCAATTCCATTCTAGAGGCCAAGTCAAGCCATTCTAGCATTACCAAACGACTCATGGACCTTCCCAGAACCTATCCCAATCACTTGCAGGTGCTCAAACACCCAGAAACGCATGCAAGGACTCCCACAGTTTGCATCATTCTTTGAAAACGATTACACTAATTCCTGCATCATTAGCATCTTTAACTCATATATTTGTAATCTTCATCATGTTTGCAAGCTAACTATGTCATTTAATTGCGTTTTTGATGCATGTATACGATGTTCCCATTGCTAGGGTTTTTGTGTTGTTTTTAGGGTCTTTTTTTACAGGAACAATTGGGCCTTGAATTAGGTACCATGATGCTCGTGAGGACGAGACGAGTTGATTGGTACCATTACCTTTCATTTATCTTGCGTGTACAACATTTTTGAAATATGCAGGGTTATACCTACAATGGACGTCCGTAGGTAAAAGTGCTTCATCTAAAGCCACGGTTCAAGGGAGAAGATGATGGCGTGTCAAGCCACCATTGGAACGTTTGAAAATTCGCGCATTTTCTGAGCGTGACAATTGACTTTTCTTTTGATTTTTTTGTTTCTAATATATTCAATTAATAAGTCCAGCGCAGATGGTAAAGAAGCTTGCCTTTGATGTACACGTCCTGGGTTCGATCCCAAGCGTGTGCATTTTGCTATTTTCTTAACAATTGTAGGCCAATCCCAAGCATTGCACTATCCAGCGCCCATCATGTGTCATCAACGTACGTCCATTGGATGCTCAGCTGGCCAGATCCCACGCCTCTCCAATGAAGGACCATGGTGTACCACAAAGTCAACACCATACCAGATCTAGCGCTGACCAAGCCTAGAGCTTAATGGGCCACAGATTTTCAGTTCTACACCCCTAACATTCCTAACAACACAGGCCCATTTCTCAAATTTTTTCTCTTCTTATTATTTTATTTTGCTTTATTCTTAATTCTTTATTTATTTTATTTTTAAAATCAGTTTTTTTATAAAATCATAAAAATCAAAAAGTCATAAAAATTAGAATTAGGTTTTATTTTATTAAACTTAACTTAATTAATTGGCTTAATTTAATTTAGGGTAACTTTAACTTATTTTTACAATTAAAATCAATTGGAAAACTAGGTTTAAATTCTTGATTTAATTATTTTCTTTTTTCAAACAAAAACACAAAAAATAGGTTAACTTAATTATTTTTCTTAATTAAAGTTAATTAGTAATTAGGTTCTTTTTTTAATTCAATTATTCCTTATTTTCTTAAAATAACAAAAATGAAAAAAAAAATGATTTTTCTTTAATCAATTGCAATTAGGTTTAGTCAAGGATCGAAACCCTAATTTCTCACGTATTTAATTTGCCGCGCGCTTGTTATTACTTTTGCCATTATTTTGTAACTGTTTCAAGGATGTAATAGTTTAAATTAGGATTTTAAATTCCGCATTTTTTTATTTCACGTCAAGGCAATTATGTAACTGTCAAAGCCATGTAATAGCTAGGTTTATTTCCGCTTTTACTTTCAGCAAACTTTTTTAACTGTCTAGATGTATGGCTAATAGGAATTTACGACAAGAATGCATGAAAAATTAAAACAGTTAGAAAACCCTAATGTGCAAAGATTAAATAACTGAAACAAATCACTCGCACATGTTCACTCCTAGGGTTTACCTCATTTCGGTTGCCTTCGGTACACAATCATTAAGCATAGGAGATTTTAGTGGTGGCCCTCCTGTCTAAAAGATCAAACGTCCCATTCGAATGTTGCCTCGGAAAGATCTTAAGACTCTAGGGTTACTACTAAGGTTTTCTAACTATTGCTTTAGTGATTATATTTGTCCCTTTCGAACGTCCCTTACAAACTCCAACAACGGTGCTACCTATTCCTTAATAGTGGGATAGCGATGTCTAAAGGAAATAGAACAAAAACAATCTTTTTTCTAGTAGGTAGATGCTAGTAGGTACTTGCTCAAATCAAAACTTTTCACACTTACACTTTTCAAACAAATGTTCAAAACAACTTCATCACACCCTTGAGGACTGATACAAGGGTTATCACGAAGTAAAACATTTTTCAAAAACAAGCACACAAACACAAGCAATTTAAAAATGAGCAAGTACCTAAGAGCCCATGGAAAACCATGGATAGAAAGGGTGCTAACACCTTCCCTTTCTATAATCTACCCCCGTACTCAGAATATTCTCGAAAAAAGGTCTTTTCAGTTCTTTTTCCTTTTCCTAATTGGATAAAATAAAAGTCGATGGCGACTCCTGCTTACCGCGACATTTTACGAATAAAAAAACACAAAATGCAAACCAGTAAAAATAGTCGGTTCTGCCACCGTATCACAGTACCCATTGGAGATAAGGCTCCAAAGAAACAGCTCTTCTAGGTCCCAAGTCCTTTCTACTCTTCCTGTGAATATGGCCCCAAGCCTAATAAATTTACACTTTAGCTTCCTTATGATCCTCTCCCTCTTTTAGAAAGAAACTACTCAGATGAATACTATTTGGCTTGTCTCTCATCGGATACCCAAGCTGATGTCGTGCAAGAACGGGATTATAGTTAGTTCCTCCCTTTGTACCAAGAAGAGGTACATTGGGAAAACTACCACAACTATCAACAATATCCATATTATAGTAAGCCTGATGATACCAAACAATGTCAGAATAAGTGGGAGCCATAATCTTTAGAGCCCAATGGGGTTCCTTCTTGATATCTCAGAAAGCATTAGACTGAGGTAAGTGAGAAATAAACCACTAATACAACAAAGGCGTGCAACATCATCCCTCCATGATAAGAATCTCGAAGGTGAATGGACTAATAAGCATCTCCTAATAATGTAGGCACTGGATTCCTAATCAAAAATATCCTGATGGCGTTAACATCCACAAATTTGTAGATGTTAGGAAATAAGAACAACCCATAAGAAAATAGAGAAAATATGGCCTCAAAAGTAACCGTACTCTTCATCCTAGCAAAGTAGCGAGCTTTCTCCAATAAAAACTGAGCGGGTAAGCCTATGATTCCTCATTTAGTAGTCATGTGGGCCTCAATCTCAGACTTCCCCAAATGAACCATAGCAGCAATCTCATAAGACTTAGGCTCTCTCTCCAAACCGGTGAAAGGGATACGAACGGTGATAGGTAAACCCAGTAGGTAAGAATACTCCTCCAATGTAGGCATCAACTGATAATCAGGGAAAGTGAAACATCGATACATCGGATCATAGAAATGGATCAAAGTCGAGAGAATACCCTCCTTCATCCCGATCTTCATAAGAGACACGATGGATCCACACTTCTTCTGAAAATCTGTAGAACTCTCGATCTCGGGAATTAGACTCATTGAATCATCTATCTTAGAATCCTTGAAATTGTACTTCCGAATCTTTCTTTTTCCAGAATCCATGGTCAAAAGTACCTGAGATATTCACAAAAAGTCAAATTTAAGTCCCCTTGAAACAAAATGTTTTAAAGGATGCTCATGGGTGCATGAATACATGATGTAACAATCACACACAAGATCACAAACATGGGGGGTTCGTAGGTTCGACGTCACGAGCATGAAGTCAAAGGTACTACCCACAAGGTATGGACTAAAGTTTATCACCTTCCAAACAAGGTTCTAAGAGGTTCCCAAAGTATACATCATTCCTTCGAATATTACCAACATCCTGATTGACTCGGTAATTAGTAATATTCTCACGAAAAACTCGTCTGAGTGTAGTATCGCATGACAACCAGTTTTGGATTACTCTGTCATAGTTTCTACACTACACCTAAAACGCCAAGATTGGTTAAGGGTTCTACGGTCCTCAGTTTCAGCAGGCTCCCAGGTCGAAAGCAGCACGTCTTCCCGATTACTTAGTAAATGATACTACAGTCAAAGGGGCCTCCATGATGTGGGGGATCTCATGTCTCCTTTTTTGGGATTACTCCCTCAAAGTTAACATGACTATACCGCCCATCCTATCTTAAGTTTTCTCAAATCCGGGTAGAGGACTTATGAGAAATCACCAAGCACCCTGAAAACCAGGAAAATCCATACAAACATATATACAACACATAATATACAAAAAATAATAGCACATACACAGATAAACAAAGATAGACTCAACCCACTCAGGGAAGGACCAGCAATTGGTCGATCTGTCCCCAGTGAAGTCGCCATTTTTCTGTAGCCGTAGAAATGTTGAGACTAAGCCATTGGATTGACTTGACTTGCACAGATCGAATAAAAATCTCCATCGCGCTTTATTATTTCCAAAGGAATGGGAAAAGAGCGAAGAACCCAAAAAAGGGGGAGAGAATCTAAGTTTGGGGGTTGGTTATGCAAAGGGGAGGTATTAGCACTCTAAACATCTAAGGTACTCCGTAGGAACCTGCTTGTAAATATGTGTATTTTGGCTATAAAAGTTGTATACAAAAATAGATGGTGGAGATGAGAAGAGAAGTATTTTTTACAATTTTTTCACTAGCAGTGGTTGTGAACCTTTAGTGCCTACGTACCACCTTCCGTGCAATATGGGATTATGGTACTCGTAGTTCACCTTTAAAAGTTTTAAAACACAAGTATGTTGGTTAATTTTAAGAGACGAGACATCATCGTCGTATCCGAGTGGAAGAACATACTTACTACCCACAATTATGAGAAAGGGAATTTGCATCATCTCAAAGTGGAGGATATGGCTTGGATTTTAAAATCAACAAAGCCTCGCTCAACACCAGAGTGGAAAATATCTCACTTCACTAAATATCGTAGAAGTATAGTAGCTCGCATCACTACAAAGATTGACAAGAGTCTAATCTTTTGAGAAAATTTTTAAGGTAAAAAGCCAAAGTGGCAAAATGGTTTGAATGAGATTGATTGACTTTTAGTCTTCTCACAAAAATGTCAAAGTATGATTAAGTTGTTTAAAATGTGATTAAGAAAATATTTTGAAAATGAACGGACATAAGTCCAAGTTTATTGTGAAAGCGGTTCAAGTTAAAAAACAAGAATAGTTTTGAAAAGGAGGGAGAAGATTTTTGAAATTAAAGAAGATGGGAGGAGATGAAGAGATTGTCCTAAGGCAATAAGGTAAAAGCTAGGGAAAAGAACCGTCTAACCAACAAGAAACCAACACTTGACATAATGAGTCAATGTAGAATTCCCATCCTTTGTATTGAAACTAAACAAGCAAAGATAATGAACCTCTTAAGAAAACCAAGCTTCAAATGCATTAAGTCTTCAAAAATTGGGCAGAGTAATAGTTGTATACAGATGAATTCCCAATCACAGACAAAGCACATAATCAGAATAACCTGCACACAAAGAAGACAAACAACCCAATGTCTTGGGGTAAACCCCAAGAACTCCAGAAAAAATTACAATAGAAGCCACAAGGTCTCAAGGTAGGTCAAGGTCTCTAATCCTAAGTCCAAGAAGTCCATAACTCCAAAATGCCAAGGATAGTAACCAAATAGTCCAAGTAACCTTAAGGTTTTTTATTGTTCAAGTTGGTTATTAAGTATCTTCAAAAAGAAAATGAAAAGCTCAAGTGAGAAAAATAAAAATGACATAAAGATAAATGCTCAAGTGAGCAAAGATGAAAATAGCATGAAATGTAAATGCTAAAATAAATGGTGCGTAAAAATAAAGACATAAAGTAAAAGAATGAAATAAAAAGTCAATTGTTAATGGGTTAGAAATTAGAGGTTAGTTAAATGACCATCTTGAAACTTGCATTTGAAAACTCATTAGAAGGTTGATAAAATCAAAGCCTCTCAACAACAATTTTCATTTGCTTTTTGTCAAGTATATCATTCATTTCAAAATCTCAAGGCAACAATAAATGATCAACGATGTTTAAATGATTCACTTAATCTAAAATTTATGAAGATTCATTAGAGGATTGATAAGACCAAAGCCTCCTAACAATGAATATCAAGGTTGTTTGATCAAAGGTTTCAAACTAAACATGCTTGGGCTTTCAAACATAGGTTTGGGCCACGAATGATCATTCCTCGAATCGGGACAAAATTTAGCTCTATGTTAAGCAATCGTAAGTGGACTTATATAGAAGTTGCACCTATTTTAAGGCCGATCAATAGCAATCTATGTCCCATATGTTTGGAGAGATGATATGTAGATCATCCTCTAACAATATGTAGCACAATGAGAAGGGGGTGAGATGAGGAGGGAAGGGATGCATTGTATGAAATTAGGGTTTCAAATATCACCAACATCATTCATCCATTTTTGTGGATTTGATTTCTCAACCTATCAACACCCAAGATCCAATGAGGTTGAAGAATTTATCACCAAATGAAGTCCAAGTCAGAATCAAATAAAATAAAATAATAAAATTTAATAAAATAATATTTAAATGGTTAATTAAAAGGAAGATAAATGGTAAAATACACAAAGTATATTAAAACAACAAATAAAAATCCTAAAAAATAGTCAGAGGTCAAGCATGATTTAATAAAGGTTGACAAATTTTTTCAAAATTTTTTTAAGTTAGAAACTATTTTTTAAAATTGAAGAAAATAAACCAAAATTTGTGAAAAATAGTAAAATCAGAAATAAAAATAAAGTGAGGTCACCAATATTTGTCAAGAGGCCATTGGATCCTTCCATAATTTTTCAGAATTTAAAAATTAAGAAAAATATTTTTTAATCAATTTAAACAAGTTAATTAAAGTGAAAAATTATAAAAAATATCAAATCATAAAATAAAATTATGAAAAAATAAAAATCAGAAAGAGAAAAATACAAAATATTTTTAAGAATTTTTTCAGATTTTTTTAGTGAGAAATGAATTTTTTATAAATTTTTTAAGTTTAAATCAATTAAAATATAAAAATCAGAAAATAAAAATAAAACAAAAAGATATAGACCATTGAATGAATGTCAAAACGCGTTAGTAATCAAATCTAAGGGATCTGGCGCACTGTGCATATCATGGTCATTATTGAATAAACCACTGGATCAAATATTAAATCATATTTTCAGGGAAAAAATGGCATCTTATCATTGGTTGAGAGATGACACGTTAGTCATCTTCAACCTCCAGCCACACGAATTGCAGGTCTATCAAATTGTAAAATCAGGAGCTCAGGCCTATGCAATTTGCTTCGTCTCATCAAGACGAAGACAGTTGTATCCTCGTGAAAAATTTATTTAAAGTGTAGCTCAGTCGATCTGCAAAAAACCAGAAGGAAAAAGCTGAATAGGGATTTGAAATTTTTTGGCCAAAACTCACTTCCAGTTGAAAACAAATTATGCGACGAGTATCAGAATGATGAGAACTTCATTGTAGTAACAAATTTTGAAGGAATTGATGAAAGAATCTATCTACCTATTAAAGTTCAAATTTAGAGCTTTGGAACTTGACTTGGCTAGCACGATTTAGGATGCTTTAAGGCTTGGTTTTTCTTCTGTTAGCTTCAGTGAAGTTCAAGGATGAAGAATTAGCAAAGAAAATGGATTGAAGAAGACTATAAAACCAAATTCGAAGTTGTAGAAATATGGGTTAGGGAGAGAGTTTGGAAGGGTGATTCTAGATGTTCAAGCTTGAGAAAATGAATGCAATTTGTCCCTCTATTTATAGAAGAGTGAATGGTGAAAAGAATGGGAAGCAAAAGTGAAGTTTGGATGGAAAACAAAGGAAGCCCGAAAATGGGAAAAGTGTGACTTGAATTGGCTCAAAACTCAGCTGAATCTTGCGTTTGGATCCTTAATTTAACTTTGGGAACTTGGTTAAACAAGTTTAACTAAAAAATGCATCCTAATTTGGTGTTTAGAAGCTGGATTATGGATTTCAAATTCTGACTTGAAGTGAAACTTCAATTCCAAGGTACCCACTTTGAACCAATGGTGTTCACAGCTCAAGGGGTCTTAGAGCATGATTCTTGAAGAATTTGAAAGATAAGGTCACCATATTTGCAATGTGCCAAGAATGAGATCAAATAGATGCTTGAGCTAAGATTTGTGATGAGTCAAAGTTGAGAAAAAGATGCTAACTTTTTATACTTAGAAAAATTCTAAGTTTTTCTTCAAAAGTGACTTATAATGTTTTAAGTTCAAACAAGGCCTTACTCCAAAATATTGCTTTGATCAATGATTCTATCTTGAAGTATACTTCCTGAAGAGCATTGTGAAACTTGGATCACTCAAAAATACCAAATATTGAAAAAGTTAGGGCCTTGTGAAATTAGTGAAAATACATGAGGTGACCTACAATCTTTTGAGTTCTTAGGGCATATTTCACTCATTTTCAAGTCTTGCACATAAAAGAAGAGTTGAAGTTCACATATTTAAGATAAATATGGAAAAATAATGAGCTCAAGGAGATAAAAATTGACCATGTTATGATCTTTTGAAGTCACATGAGGAAATTTGATGGCCTATCTAGAGGATTTGTAATCTTTCTTCATTATTAGGCATCTTCCACATAAAATTTTCTTGAAACTTTTGAAGTGATTTGTTGATAAACCTTTAGAGAGAAGGATATCTTTGGCATTACACAAGAATCTCAAAATATGAACAAGATATAGCACTTAGAAGTTCAAAACCCCAACTCCTAAAGCACAAAGATGACTTGGAAACCCCTTTCAATTTTGACAAACTTTCTTGCACAATCACTTTTTCCATGTGAATAGAAGTTGTTTTGGATGATAATAAGAAACCATATCAATAGTAACCACTTCCAAATATTAAGAATGGAAGAATTTATACACTTGTGATCAAGGAATCAAGAACTTGTCAAATTAGGTCAAACTTCTTCAATCAACCCTTGTATCTTTTGACTTTCTTTGACAAATTGAGGCATGATGAATCATAGGATACCTTGTCATGATGTTATTTTAAGGCATCCTAATTGATGAAGCTTAAATCTCAATGAAGCTTTGTTGAAGAATACATGGAAATAAACTCATGAACCTATGAATTCACCTGATGAAATATGTTGTGCCCTCACCTATAATATCATGAATTAGAGCAAAAATTCATTGTATTTGTTAGTTAAAAGTTAATCAATACAAAACATATACAAATTAAGGTGCTTGGTGATTCCTCATGAGAAACCTATAGATAGGGAGAAAAACCAAACCCTAATGTGATCTTGATATGATTGAGTTGATATGAGATGATAGAGGAATCTCAGGGGCAAAATTTGGGGTACAACATTTTTGAATTGATGAAAATGGAGTAATGAGGTTTGGAAATACAGTGTGTGTTTCGAATGTGCCATAATTTAATAAGAGTATTCTTGACGAAGGACATCGAAGTGACTTAAGTATTCATCCAGGTGATATAAATATGTACCAGGACCTGAACAAATTATTTTGGTGGCCTGGTAGGAAAAAGGAAATTGCTCAACTTGTTTATGCTTGTTTGATTTTTGAGAAGTCAAAGATTGAGCATTAGAATCCTTCGAGTTTGATGCAACCGCTGAATATCCAGGAATGGAAATGAGATAGCATATCTATGGATTTTGTGTTAGGTTTTCCGATGACTACAAAAGGCAATAAATCTATTTGGGAAATAGTGGATAGATTAACATAATCGACTCATTTCTTATTGATGAAGATCAATCATTCCAAGCAAAATTTTGCTGAGATGTATATTAAGGAAATTGTAAGGTTACATGGTATACCTTCGAGTATTGTGTCAAATACACTTTTGGTAATTTGAGATTGAGTTCAGCTTATCATCCGTAGATGGACGGTCAGACAAAAAGGTCTATTCAGTCTTTGGAAGACTTGTTGAGGTCTTGTGTGTTAGAACAAAAAGGAGCTTGGGACAGCCACTTGCCATTGATTGAGTTTACCTATAATACAGTTTTCATTCTAGTATTGGGATGGAACCATATGAAGCAATGTATGGTAGGAGGTGTAGAACTCCATTGTGTTGGTATGAGTCAGACGATAGTGCAATACTCGTACATGAGATTATGAAAGAGACAACTGAAAAGATTAAGATGATTCAAGAGAATATGAAATCTTCTCAGATTCGTCAAAAGAGTTATCATGATAAGAGGAGGAAGTCTCTTAAGTTCCAAGTGGAAGATCAGGTATTTTTTTAGGGTTACTCCAGGAATAGGTGTTGGTAGAGCGTTGAAGTCGTGAAAGCTCACTCTGCATTTTGTTGGTCCATATCAGATTTCAGAGAGCATAAGTGAGGTGGCCTATCAAATTACTTTACCGAAGTCGCTCGTGAATCTTCATGACGTGTTTCATGTTCTCAGTTGATGAGATGCATTTCAGATCCTTCGCATGTGATTCAAATGGACAATGTACACATGAGAGATAACCTGACAGTCGAAGCATCAATCGTGCGAATAGAAGCTCGTAAAGTGAAGCAGTTGTGAGATAAAGAGATTGCCTTCGTGAAGCTACTGTGGGGTGAACCAGCTGGTGGAAGTTTGACTTTGGAGCGTGAGGATCAGATGAAAGGGACTTATCCAACTCTGTTCCCGTCAGGTAATTTTTTAGGGCGAAATTTTTTTAAGTAGGGGAGAGTTGTAACACCTTAAAATTTATAATTATTTAAATCATTTGGTGTGAATATTTGTCATAATTGGTGAATATGTGAATACTTGTTGAATTATGTGGTGTGATGATAGCATGTTGTGGGGTAGTGTTAGAGTAATGAGATAATGAGAATTATTTATAATTTAGATAATTAGTTATAATTAGTTAGATTAATTTTAATAATTAAATAGAGATAATATTTGGTGTAAATATGTTAAGGGCATAATGGTAAGGTTGTATGAAGTAAGCAAGGGAAAGAGTGGGATAACATAATAAGGGATCAAGGGGTAAGAGTGACAAAAAGGAAAATTAGGGTTTTGTGCGTTCATTTTGTATGATCGTGTTTGGGAGATAAGTTATGGAGAAAGAGCTAGAGCATTAAGGAACCCATAGGATTTCGGTAAAGAACACAAAGAGGAAGGATTCATAGCTAAGAAATAACCAGGTAATAGGGTGATCCATGTTATTATAAATGATATAGCGATTTAAATGTATGTAAGATTAGGTTTGGGTTTTGTGATAAACTTGAATTGTGATGAATATATGATGAATCTATGATAGAATTAATGAAGGTATGATGTGGTTTTGCAATGATTTAATGAATATGATGTTGTTGTACCCCAAAATTTTCCATCTCACTTATCAAGACTTTTCTCACAAGATCTCTTTGACTCAAGACTGGATTAGGGTTTGACCAGCTCAAGACATCTCATCATGCACTAATCACCCAAAATTAGGGTTTGAGATTGTATAAAGATTTTTGGACTATCAATGCTTCATATGACTTTAAAACATCATTATGGACCCCTAAGATTACTCATGACAAGTTTCAAGCCTTGAATCATATTTTTGATCACTCAATTGGGCAGTTGACCTAAAAATCAGCTGTATTGGGGAAAAAGTCAACCATGGCCAATTTACAGTCAAACTTCATAATTTTTTATCCACGTCAACATTTTAGACTCATATGTATCATTTGATCAAGTTTGGACCATAATTCCTCAAGAAATTTGATCAAATCATCAAAAGGGCAAAATGGTCAAAATTAGGGTTTTGACTGAGAAAGGGCAATTTCTGATTTTTTGACCTAGAAAATGACCAATTGGTTTGAAACATGATTTCAAGGGTTCAATTTTATCATCTTGACCTATTGACATGGTTCAAAACATTGCAAATCCATTAGATTGACAAATGAAATTTACAGTCAACTGATCAAAAGTCAATTGTATACTAAAAAGTCAAACTTTGACTTTTTGATCAAAATCAAATGCCAAGGATCACTGTTGTACCCCAAAATTTTCCCTCCCATATTCCTCAAGATTTGTCAAGAATGATCTTCATATTGCTCAAAATGGCTCAAGGGTTATACAGTCAAATCACCTCCTAAGGCAGTCAATTCAAAATTAGGGTTTTGTGTTGCATCAAGGTCCTTACATCCAAATGGCCTCAAGTGCTTCCCAATGCCTTAATATGTTCTTAAGTCCATCCATGTCAAATTTCAAGCCTTCCAGAGGAATTTTGGTCAGTCAATTGCTCAAGAGACCCAAAAAGCGACTGTGTTAGGGCAAAAGTCAACAGTGACCTACAAATAGTCAAACCTCCAGATTTTTTGTCAAAATTCTCATTTTTAAGGATAATTAATCATTTGATCAAGGGTTGATCATGATTCATCAAGGATTTCTCAAAATTCATCAAGATTCAAAAGTTGCTAAATTAGTGTTTTGTAGGAAAAGTCAACTCAACTTTGACCAAGCATAACTTTCTCATACTTTGTGAGAAATGACCCATCCAAAGCTCATTTTAAATAGGATGCAATTTCCTATAATCCATATTCACACCCCAAGATCAAGAAATGCTCTCACAAAAAGTTACAAATTTGGACATTATAGGTCATTTTTGAAAGTCAACAAAAACACCTTTTTTCCAAAGCTTATAACTTGAGAATGGAAGATAAAAATTAGATGAGACAAAAAGGGTTGATTAGAGGACATCTCAAGGTTTCTAAAAAGTCCAATAACACCTCAAAAAGTTCAAAATTGAAGAAGTTATGCATTGTTGAAGTTGGGCATTTTTCCAAAATTGCCAAAAGTCAATTGTCCTCAAAACTCCAATTTTTGACAAAAGGGCCCACTTTTTTCCACTTGATTTAGTCTTCTCATGCCACACACGTGTCCCATCTTTAATTTCATGACCAAACATTTATTTTTTATTTTATTTCATTTTTATTGATTTAATTCATTATTAATCAATATTAAATCAAATAAAATCCAAAAATTGATGTAAAGGGATCTTTGTGATTTGTACAGCTTGCAAATATCATGTGACAACTAACCAACTCGTGCCAAGGCTCATTCAAGCACAAAAAATCAGATCTTGCCTATATTTGGAAACGTGGTTATGGTGATCAAAATCAAATCCTAATTCTTCAATACACAAGGATATTGGCCCATGTTTTGACCTAGAATCATTCCCTTATATGCAAGCAAGCCTCACAAACCTAATTCACGCACAAAACCTTGCAGAAACGGCCATACCAATTTTGTGAAAAACCTTGAAAAGGGTGAGATCGAAAACCACCTTGGAGGCGGATTCAGGCCAAAAGAACAACGCAGCTTTCTTCCTTGACATCCAGTGGTGCTATACCAAGTGAAACCAAGCCTTTTCATCACCTACATCTCACTGTAAGTTATCACGAATTGACCTCTGAACATGGAATCCAAACTTCCAGTTCTTGCATCTTTTCTTCAAAATATTGGCATATTCATGTTTGTTATTTGATGTAGAACATTTTTGCATTATTCAATTTCATTGTTGGACCCTGTATCATGATGCTCAAACCTAGGGTTCATGTTCTTGTGTTTTAGGCGTTTTTCAATTAGGAAAAATCAAGATGAATGGTGGTTACAGGTTTGATGAGGAGACAGAGACAATCACGTCCATGTGCTTGGATGGGATTTTTATGGCCTAGGACGAGTTTTTGGAACATCCTACGAAACCCCCTGCGGATAAAAATCTGCAGGTAAATAACCAGAGTTTTTGGAGAAGACGACCAGACGTCGCCCTCCCATTGGTCTATTTGAAATTACGCGCTTTTATTTTATTCTTCTAGGCATATTAGTTTGTTTCATATATAATAGTTGCTTCTTATTCCTATAACAATTGAAGCAGCTTGGTTGGGTGGTAAGCGCGTTGGCATATGAGCATTGGGACCTGGGTTCGAATCCCAGGTCCCCCAAAGCCTTGTTTATTTTTCTTCTTCAGGTATTCCCATGTGACGTTCAAAGAGTGGACCACTATGCGCTTGCAGATCTGGAAGGCTACGTGGCTTGCAAAACAGATCCAATGGTCTAGATGGAAGGACTACCATAGGCCAGAGTCAACATACGCGTGGACAATCTGAAAAGTCAAGCAGGCTGAACGTTAATGGGCCAAAAATTGCCAGATTCATCACAAAGTTGGGCCCAGCACCCCCCCTGAGTTTGCTTATATTTTTATCTTTATTTCTTTTCATTATTTTTTATTGCCTTTTATTATTATTATTATTAAAAACTAATTAATTAATTAACAAACTAACCTTTTTTATAAAATCAGAAAACACCAAAAATAATATTTATTAATTTCATTATTTATTTTTGTAAATAAAAATTAACCAATTAATTTAGTTTTAAATTAGGTTTAATGATAATATTTTTTGCAATAAATTAAAAGTAAATTAGAATATTAGGTTTTAACAATTTTAATCATTTTTATTTTTATTTCCTTAAATATTCTAAAAAACCCAAAAAAATATTTTTTTTTATTTAATTAATTAATTAACTTAGATTTAATTTCCGTTTAATTCAAAATAACAAAAATATGCTTTCTTTAATAAAAAGGGTCAAAACCCTAAAAACTCTCCGATTCAATTTTTCTCGCGCGTATTATTTTTTGATTCATATTCCATATAATTGTAACTGCTTCAAGGATGTAATAGTTTTAACTTAGGACCTTTTATCGCTTTTATTTACTTTTCCGCATTTACTTTTCAAGGGTTTGTTTTTGGCGATGTAAATACCCGACGCCTTGTAATAGCTTAGTTTTATTTTCCGCAACCATTAACTGCTAGATGTATGAATAATAGGCTATGCATGACAAGATCTATCTTAACTTAAAATCAACCGTAGCTCACCATAACATGTACAAAGATAACATAACTGAAAATTGACACATTTGCACATGCCACTCCTAGGGTACGCCTCACTTGGTTGCCTCGAACGTGGTCATTGAGTATAGGAAGTTTTAGAGGTCGCCCTCTTGTCCAAAGATCATAAGTTGCCTCGAAACGGTTGCCTCGGATAAAATGATCTAAGACATTAGGGTTACCGCTAAGGCGTCCTAACATTGCTTTAGTGACCACATGTCCCTTAATCGAATTGACCTGAAAACTCCAACAACGGTGCTACCTACTCTTCAATAGTGGGATAGCACTGTCTAAAGGACATTTGCACAGTTTAATTCCCTTTTGAGTAGGTAGATGTTCTTAAGTACTTGCTCCTTTTAAAATAAAAACAAAACTTTTCGCACCTACACTCTCTTCAAAACAAAAATTCTTTTCAAACCCACAATCACAAAGAAAAGCAAACTTTTGAAAACACAATGAGCAAGTACCTAAGAGCCCGTGGATAACCACGGATAGAAAGGGTGCTAACACCTTCCCTTTCTATAATCTACCTCCCGAACCCGAGAAGCATCTCGAAAAGGAATTTTTCTGTGCTTTTGTCCTTTCCTTGTTGGATAAAATAAAAGACGGTGGCGACTCTTGCTTACCGCGACATTTTGCGAAAACAAACGCAAACGTGAACCAGCATTCCAAAACAGTCAGTTCTATTTCCACCGATCACAATCACAATTCATCAAAACATGTCAAAATGTGAAACTTGTTCATCAATAAATCAAAGATTGAAGATTTTGTTTGAAAATTGAAATTTTCTTAAATTAGAAATTTTTCTAAGTATAGAAACTTTTTTATTTTTTTCTCAACTTTAAGCCAAGTTTCCACCATGATACAAGATGATTCAAAGAGAGTTCTCAACATGAAATTTGTAGATCTCCATGAAATCTACAACATTGCTTCACACATTTTTCCCTATAGATGCTTGGATCACAAGATATAATTTTGTGAATACATGCTCATAAACTAAAATAACTTAGTGAAATTTTGCCATAATTTAGGCAGGTTCTTTACCTAACTTCATGGCAATTTTTCACCTAGTTCCAAGAGGAATCTTGAAATACATTTCAAATATGAGTTATATAGAACATTGCAAGATTTCCAAAATGTCCAAGAACTCCTTAAGATCATTCTTGAGTAGGGAGAATCGAAGAGAGGAAGTTGGAAATTTCTCACTTTGATTTCAAGCCATTCCATGAAGAACAAAATTCAAATCTGAACCTATGCTGCCTAATCCTTGCTTTACAGGTCTCAAACTTGTTTCTCACTTTATAATTTAATGCTTACACAGATGATAAAGCCTTAATCCAAGCACAAGAGTCTTTGTCCAAGCTTTAATTCCATAAATGGCACAAAGTTGCCATTGCCATTTTAGAAAAGCATGACTTTTGCAACTTTTCACTTCTTGAGCATTGGACCTGTTTTCTCTGCACACATAAGTCCTATAAACCAAAATCAAGTTGTCTAGGACTTGTATCAACTCCAAGAAGACCTGTACAAGCATGTAGAGAGTGGTCTCTTCACCTTTCTTAAAAAGCAAGTAAGAGGGCAAAATGCCTATAACTCAAAAATCTGTTGTGGAGCTGACTTAAAACCTTCTCTATACTTATACACAAACACATTACAATAAAGGACACGATTGCTCAAGGCCAGAAACTCTCAAAAACTCGTTATCACCAAAAACCTGTCAAAAACTTGCAGTTTGAGACCAAGCATAGCAATCCAAAAATCTACCCGTGTGTTTCAAGTTTTAATCACTCAAACACTTAACCTACCTCATATCTAAGTGTTCCAGACCATCATCCCTTTACTGTAACTCCTCCTTCTCCATCTGCCATTTTTTTTTCAAGCTTGCAGGTTGACTTGGATAGAGAGATTCAGGCACTTTCAAAGCAAGGTAAGGATTGGAACACACTAAGGGAGGTTCAGGCAAGCTAAAGGAATCTTTAGGCCTTCATAAATCCCACTCAAACTCCATTCACGATCTCAGCTGAAAGAGGTAAGAACTCCAACTTCTATCTCTTCATACAGGCATATATTGGTCACGATTTGTGAAGATAAAATGTATATATCCTTGTGCTAAAACCAACCATGTTCATAAATTTCATTTATATTCATTGTGTATAGAGAATTTTAGAGTTCAAATTTCTGTAAAAATTAGGTTTAAAATTAGGGCCTTTGAAATTAGTTTTGATCATTGACTGTTAGTTTACATAAGTTACATGGTTGAAATCGTGGGAAAGAGTACTATCATTTTCATGTTGGAAGTTTCCAGTTTCATGGAGAAATGAGAAAGATACAGAGGTTCTGGCTAGCTTGAGGAAGAAGATAAAGTACAGGGCAAGGAGGCATTATGTGTTATGTTTTTCTTGTTTCATTTAAACTAACGGATGTACAGCCACCCCAAGGGCAAGGTAGCGCGCTTAAAATGCATAGGTCATGGATTCGAACCTTGGCGCTACCTTTTGCATTTTTTCTCATTTTTCAGCTTCATTTTTGGCATTTTTGGCAGCGAGGGCTTGGTTCCTTTGGACCTCTCATTTTTTCTAAACACTTACCTTCCTTTCTTTTACAGCACCCCTGACCCAATCTTTTTATTTATTTGTTTTTATTTTCATTTTTATTTTATTAAATATTTTATTTAACATAAAAAATCATAAAAAAATATAAAATATGATAAATATTGCATTTTTTATTTATTTTATTTTATTTTCACATAAAAAATATATTTTTATTTTTATATACTAACTATTTTTCTTAAATAAACTTGTAAAAATAAATTAGACTTAGATATATTTTTATCCTTTTTTCTTCATACTTGTAAATATTTATTTTGACATATAAAAAGACCAAATATTTTCATAAATATTATTTATTATTTTAAGACAAAAATACACAAAAAAAATGATATTTAAATAACTTTATTCCCTTTTAATAAACTAAAATTAGGGTTAATCAATGCATAAAAATAATTTCTTTTTTTAATTTATTAGGTTTAATTCAAAACTCTTCTTTATATGAAAAAACAAAACAAAAATCTTTTCTTGCATATACATACCATTGCACATCTAATTTATATTATGTTTTATTTATTCAAATATTCGTACAAATTTGATTTGGTTGTAATAGATTAAATTAGGTTTACATTATTGCAAATCCCCATTCATAATTTGTATACCCCCTCCCATTAAATGTTGTAATAGCGTAGTAATCTTTAAATTACGCAATTTACTGCTTTTTATATACCATGCTAGTAATTAGGGTTTGAATGGCAAGATCAAAACAAATCAAATAGAAAATCCTAATCTAATACAAAATCAAGCATTAAAATAATACACTTGCACACAAGCACCCTTAGGGTTACTCCACTTGGTTGCCTTACATAAAAATGGCCATGTTACGCATGCGAAGTATCTTGGCAAACACAAACAAGTATAAGATCATAGTCCCTCAATGACGCTATTCAAAGTTGCCTTATAAAATGATCTTAGTCCCTCAAAAATGCCAAGATACTTTGCAACATTGCTAATCATGGTTATACGATGACCCACGCCCGTCCTGTTTACATCCAAAGATAGGGTTGCTTACCAAATCAATGGTAAGACAACAATATCAAAGGAAAAGAAGATGAACAAGAAAGACATTTGAGTAGGTAGATTACCTCTAGTTACTTGCTCCCTTTCAAAACAACTATCCTTGCTATTTTCCAAAATAAACACACACGTTTCAAAAACATCTTACAAACAATGAAAATATTTTCAAAAAGACAAACATCTTTGTATACATACTTACAAACAAGGATCATTACAAAGATTTCCTAAACAATGGCCTCTTTTACAAAATACTTTCAAAAACACACAAAGCACAATTTCAAAACAAAAAGAAAGTGATCTAGCAAGTAACTAAGAGCCCATGGAAAACCATGGATGAAAAGAGTGCTAATACCTTCCCTTTTCATAATCTACCCCCCGAACTCAAAAAATAATCTCAAAGGTCTTTCTTGTGCTTTTTCACCTTTCCTTTTGGATAAAAGAAAAGTCAGTGGTGACTCTTGCTAAACCGCAACATTTGCGATAAAACGCAAAACATCTCAAGTCAGTTCTCCCACTGTATCACAGAACTGGCGACTCTGCTGGGGATTTAAATGAAAGTGGGGTTACCTTAAGGCTAGATCACATTTATTTTCTTACATTGTTTAACTTGTATGCTTTACATTATTATTCTTTGTTTGGGTTTGAAATCCTCTACCCGGATTTGGGATACATTATAGGTAAATAGCAATACATTATGGAAATTGTGCGGGGTATACCGACATGGTCTAAGCAATAGCTATGTTAGTGCGACATATTTGTGGGTACCGGTAGCCTTTGAGTTAATCAAAGAGAATACGGGGCCGCTGAGTGATGTCATGGAGCACTAATGAACTTCTAGAACCCTTTACTTGACCAACTTGGCCTTTAGGATGTAGTGAGATGACCGGCTTTGGTGCAGTCCGAAGTTGGTAGATACTCGATACTGCACTCATTGAGGTTTGGTTTCTTGGGATATTTCGGTCGCCATTAAATAGGCTTGAGCTGAAACAATGACCAAGGAAACAATCCGGTGATATCAAGCTCCTTAGAACCCAGTTACTATTACTAGGACAGGTTTAAGCCAACTAAACTTCAAGAGGGTACTTACCTATAAAACCCCATGCAAGCCTAAACTAAAAACTTGTTTGTTTTGCTTGTATATGTATACTTGTACATAACATAATGGACATCATGAACATCATATACATCTACCAACCATTTCAAGGATTTTTGGATATTCATCTTTGTTCTTGTTTTGTAGGATATGGATTCACTCAGCAGGAAAACTATCCAAGTCAACCTTGTGAGAATTCCTCCACAACTTAAAGAGCTAGCTTCAAGGATCCCCGAGAACTCTCCATTCACCGAGAGTCGTGGTCGTCTACTCAACTTGGTCACTTCTAACACATATGAGGATATGATGAAGGTTCTCTTCCAGTTCTTTGATCCTTTGCACCATTGCTTCACATTTCCCGACTATCAGCTTAAGCCTACTTTAGAAGAATTCTCTCAACTCTTGAGGATTTCCATTCTCAATCAAATACATTTCAACGGTATAGAAAGAGACCCAAATCCAGAAGAGATTGCTCAAGCTCTGCACTTGCACTCATCTGATGTCACAACTCATTGGGAAACTAGAAGTGGTGTCAAAGGCTTCTTAGCAAAGTTCCTGTTTGAGAAAGCCCAAAGTTGTCGGAATTCCTTGGACTTGCAAGCCTTTGAGGAAATTGTGGCTCTTCTTATCTATGGGATGGTCTTATTTCCCAATCCTGACTAACTCATAGACGTGAACACCGTCAAAATCTTCATATCACGCAACCCGATGCCTATATTGTTAGGGGATATCCTACACTCTTTTCACACTCGCACAATGAGGAAAAGAGGTGTCCTTATGTGTTGCACTCCTCTCCTGGAAAGATGGTTTATTTCTCATCTTCCCCAATTAGTCTTAAATAATGAGCAAGGTTCCAGGTGGTCACAAAGGTTAATAACGCTCAAACATTCAGATATTCATTGGTGCTCCCGATCCAAAGAGAATGTTATCATTGTTGACCGTTATGGGGAATTCCCTAATGTCCCTCTACTTGGCATTAGGGGAGGCATCACCTACAACCCGTGCTTAGCTTTAAGACAGTTTGGTTACGCCCAAAGGGATGGTCCGCACGAGATGCTAATTCAAGGTTTGGTATTCGACTACGACAACGACAATCAAGGTCTTCGCCAGAGATTCATCAGAGCTTGGAGGATGCTAAACAAGGTGGATAGCAAGACTTTGGGGCACAAGAATTCCATCCCTCTTGAGCCTTACCTCAAATGGGTATGAACCCGCGCTCAAAGTCTTATGATGCCTTATCCTTCCATTCTTCCGGTAATTATTGAGCCTGTTAAGGAGGGAGATGTTCCATACACTATCCTACATCTTGACATGCCCATATCTCTTGAAGACCTACAAAGGGATTAGATACAGCTCAAAGGAGAGCGAGATACTTTCGAAGCCCAATTCTACGCAAGCGAGAAGAAGGTTTTGGAACTCACTAGGCTACTTCATGAGGAGCAGACTCTAAATGCCTACATAGCACCAAAGAGGATGCGCACTACTTTTTTATCTTAGAGTTTTGTATTATTTTGCCCAAGGGGCATTAATGTACTCAAACTTTATCTTATTAATATAACGTGTGTTTCCTTTTTGTCTAAAACGAACTTGAATATTTAAAATCCTTGAAAACATTGCATATGCACATATCATTCATCATAACATAAAAAGGTCTTATGCAACGAGTTTCCTCATCTCTATACTATTTATTTCAGTAATATGGATCTCGAACAGACAGTCGAAGATCTCCAAGCTCAGAACACGCAGTTTCAACAGTTGCTCATGACCCTAGCCAAGGGGCAAGAAGAGTTGAAGACTTTGTTGGCTGAGGAAACGAAAAAGAAAACAAAGAAGGTCACCGGGGTTTTAAACATGGGGAGAAGGTTTCAAGGGTAGACTAGAAGGACCTTGAATTTTGCTACAACATCCGGTGAAGGAGAGGGGAAAGGAAAGGAAACAGCGGTCCCGTCAGAATCTGAAGAGGAGGAAGAAGAGGAAGACTACTCTGAGGAACAGTATCCTCCAGCTGATGATAAGTACAGACATCTTGAAGAGCGTTTGAGCGCTATGGAAATACAAAAGGTGCCAGGTCTAGACTTTGAAGAATTGGGACTAGTGTCGGGTATTGTGATTCCTCCAAAATTCAAAGTGCCTTTGTTTGCAAAATATGATGGAGTGGCATGTCCTAAGATGCACCTCCGATCATATGTGAGAAAGATCCAACCACACTCCGCCGATAAAGACTTGTGGGTACATTTTTTCCAAGATAGTCTATCTGGAACATAACTCGATTGGTTTTACCAACTGGAAAGGGCCAACGTCCACAATTGAGAAGATCTTGCCGCAGCTTTCTACAAGTAATATCAATATAATGCTAATTTGGCACCTACTCGTACTCAACTTTAGAGTATGGTTATGGCTTCCAATGAGGGTTTCAAGGATTACACGCAGAAATGGAGAGATCTAGCTGGAAGAGTTCAACCCCCTCTGTCTGAAAGGGAATTGGTGGAAATGTTCTTAGGCACTCTATCAGGCCCTTTCTTCAACCATTTAATTGGAAGCTCATTTGCTAGATTTACTGAGTTAATACTGACCGGAGAGAGGGTGGAAGCTGGCATAAAAATGGAAAGATTCAGAAGGATTCATCTTCTTCTACAGCTGTGAGGAAGCCTTTTATTAGGAAGAAAGAAGTAACTGTTGTATATCCATAAAGGAACCAAGGGAGATTCGAACGCCGACCAATGGTAGGGGTTGTTATGATCCCAAAGCCCACATCTGATCAACCAAGAAGTAATCAACCGAGGGTGGAAAGGCCGGTCTGGAAATTCACCAAGATCAATATGACTTTGTCCCAAGTATTACCGCATCTTCTGAAATCCAATTTGGTAACTTTAAAAGAAGCTCCAAAAAACCCCAACACAGCGTCCCCTCATTATCACCCAAATGCCCGTTGCACATATCACTCCGAAAGTCCGGGTCACGACACTAACAACTGTTGGGCCTTGAAAAACAAAATTCAAGACCTTATAGAGGCGAAAGAAATTGAGTTTGATGCGCCCGAGAAGCCAAACGTCATTTCTGCTCCGATGTCCAGACATAGTCACAACACCAATGCTATTGAAGAAGATTTGTTTGTTACCACAGTTGATGAACTCGTTACTCCACTCCCAACCATTAAGATAAACTTGTTGAAAGCCGGTGTATTCCCGGGTTGTAATGAAGACTGCCACCTCTGCTTATCCTCACAAACTGATTTCCTTTTGTTGAAAACAGGCATTCAACGCTTGATAGACAACAAAGAGATCTTGTTTGAAAGTACTCCTATTTCACCTGTTCCTGTTGAAGACATTTCAATCATCACCATCTCCACCAATTCTTCCAGGGTCCCTAAAAGACCCGTTAGAATTACATCGTTTCCAAAAACTACTCCTCTTATAATCACAATGCCTGGGCTAGTCCCATATGAATTAGACAAAACTATGTCGTGGAATCATGGTGGGGACATCTACTACCATGGCATCAAACAAGATGGGCTTGCCACCGAAGAGATAAGCTCCGAAGAAGAAGACTCCGACATTAGCAATATTTCCGGAACTAGTAAGATTACCCGAAGCGGTAGAATCTTTTCTCCTGAAATTTCCCCCCAAAGGCAGTTTTTAGACTCGTGGCTGCTCCAAAGGTTACTTCTGTACCAATAATCATCTCTGCAAGTGCTCCTATTGACGAAGACGATATAACCCCTGATGTCATTCCTACCAACACTCCTGCATCTAAAACTCGAGTAAAAACTATTCAAGTGGAGCCTGTCTGGACGAAGGCTCAATCACTGACTATCCCTGAGACCTCCAAGAAAGAAATCGAGGAGATCCTGAGAATCATAAAAAGGAGCGACTATGATGTAGTTGAACAGCTAGGGCAAACTCCCTCCAAAATCTCCATGCTGGCTTTGCTGCTGTGTTCCGAGGCACATGCGAAAGCCTTGGTAAAGCTCCTAAAGATAGCCCATGTGCCTCATGAGACGTCTGCTGATCAATTTCAAGATTGTGTGGCCAGCTTGACAGCGGATAACGGCCTAGGCTTCTCAGATGTTGATCTGACACCAAGGGGGAGAAAGCACAACGAGACATTACATGTCTCTGTGGAATGTAGAGGCACAACTTTGGCCCATGTCTTGGTGGACACTGGCTCATCTTTGAATGTTTTACCGAAGAAAGCTCTCGACAGACTGGACTACGAAGGACTGACGTTGAAACCAAGTAACATAGTCGTAAGGGCATTTGATGGCTCAAAAAGGATGGTATACGGGGAGGTGGATATCCCCATAAAGGTTGGGACTCAGACTTTCAATTCAAACTTTTACGTAATGGACATCCGCCCCTCTTACTCCTGTCTGCTAGGATGGCCATGGATCCACAATGCTGGCGTTGTCACCTCTACACTGCACCAGATGCTGAAATATCTGGTCCAAGGAAAGATCATCACTGTCCACGGAGAGGAAGAGTATATGATTAGACACCTCAATTCCTTCAGGTATATGGAATTGGATGGCGAGTTCATTGAAACTCCTTTTCAACATTTCGAAGAGGTTCCCCAAGAGGTAGCAGTGACCAAGACTGTGTCCCAGATTTCCAAGATTATAAGACCTCCACTCTGCATGTCATCTCTAAAGGACGCCAAAGCAGTAATAGAGGAGGGTGGATGCATCATCTGGGGGAAACTTCCAGATATTCCGTATAAATCTGACAAATTTGGCTTAGGTTTCACTTCAAATGCTCAGAAGGCTGTACGCAGTGCCCGTGCTGGAGGGCCACCCTTGAAGATTAGCAATCGAGAGGTCAATGCGGTGGAAGATGGTGAGGAGGATTGCAGCTTGGAGGATTGGATCTTTCCGACTATCGATGGAGGACTCCGCAATTTGGAAGCCAGAGACTTTGTCCCAATAACTTTCATCCCTCAGTAATTTATCTTTTACATTTTGTTGGATATGTAATATTGAAAAACAATTCGCACTCTTAAAACCTTGTGTCTTACCCGAGGCATAATGGTCCATTTGTAAGGGTTATTATTTCATCTTCATATGACATTCAATGAATCATGGACGTTTTTCGCATACAAACTTTTGTGCTCATTGTTTTTCTTTTACATTTTATTTTTAAGGATGGCTATACCCTTACACACACCCACACTCACAAATGCAGGTACCCCTCCATTCTGGATCCCATGGGTAACGATACTGCTATGGCCTTTTGTGACTCTGAGGATTTAATCTACTGAGCCGAAGACGAAGGTGAGGAAGATTGTGAAGTACCAGGGGAACTTGCCAGACTACTATAACAAGAGGAAAGAGCCATTCAGCCTCACGAGGAACCTGTGGATACAATCAATCTGGGTACCGAGGAGGATAAAAAAGAGATCAAGGTGGGTGCCAATCTGTAGCCCAGTATCAAGGAGCGTCTGATTCAGTTGTTGCATGATTATGTTGAGATCTTTGCCTGGTCATATGAAGACATGCCAGGACTTGATACGGACATCGTGGTACATCGTCTGCCTACAAGAGAAGATTGTCCGCCAGTAAAACAAAAGGTCCTCTGCATGAGACCTGATATGTCAGAAAAGATCAAAGTGGAGGTCATGAAGCAATTCAATGCTGGATTCTTGGTTGTCACTTCCTATCCTCAATGGGTTGCCAACATTGTTCTCGTACCTAAAAAAGACGGCAAAGTACGAATGTGCGTGGACTATAGAGATTTGAATAGGGCAAGCCTTAAAGATGATTTTCCACTCCCCCACATTGATATCCTGGTTGACAATACGGCACAACGCAAAGTGTTTTCCTTCATGGAAGGATTCTCAGGTTACAACCAAATCAAAATGGCACTTGAGGACATGGAGAAAACTACATTTTTCACATAGTGAGGCACATTCTGCTACAAGGTAATGTCGTTCGGATTGAAGAATGTCGGGGCAACCTATCAACGCGCCATGGTAGCTTTATTTCATGATACATCATGAAATAGAGGTCTACGTAGACGATATGATAGCCAAATCACAAAAAGAAGAAAAGAACTTGGATCACTTACAAAAGCTGTTTGAGAGATTGAAGAAGTACAAGCTAAGGTTGAATCCAAACAAGTGCACATTCGGAGTACGGTCCGGTAAACTCTTAGGTTTTGTCGTCAGTAACAAAGGTATTGAGGTATATCATGCCAAAGTTAAAGCAATACAAGAGATGCCTGCTCCTCGTACTAAGAAGGAAGTCAGAGGATTCTTGGGACGCTTGAACTATATTGCCAGATTCATTGCTCACCTAACAGCTACTTGTGAGCCAATCTTCAAACTATTGAAGAAGGATCAAGTAGTCAAATGGAATGATGAATGCCAGGTTTCTTTTGATAAAATCAAAGAGTACTTACAAGAGCCTCCTGTGTTGATTCTACCAGTCGAGGGAAGACCACTGATCATGTATCTGACTGTTTTAGAGAACTCAATGGGGTGTGTATTGGGGCAGCATGACGAGTCTGGCCGAAAAGAGCACGCTATTTATTACCTGAGCAAAAAGTTTACCGACTGTGAAACCAGATATTCACTGCTCGAGAAAACTTGCTGCACTCTGGCATGGGCTGCTCGCCGGCTAAGACAGTATATGCTGACTCATACTACCTTGTTGATATCTAAGATGGATCCGGTAAAATACATCTTCGAGAAGCCTGCTCTCTCTGGGAGAATAGCTAGATGGAAAATGATCCTAACAGAATACGACATACAATATACTACCCAGAAAGCTATAAAGGGCAGTGTGCTAGCTGACCATCTCGCTCACCAAGCTGTAGAAGATTATCAGTCCATGAAGTTTGAATTCCTGGATGAAGACATCATGACATTAGACAACTGTGAAGAAATCAGACCATATGACAGACCTGAACAAGGATCCTGATGGACCCTGTTCTTTAATGGAGCATCCAATGCACTTGGTAATGGTATCGACGCTGTACTCATATCTCTGGAAGGGTGTCATACTCCCTTTACTGCTAGACTTTGCTTCAATTGTACAAACAACATGGTGGAATACGAAGCGTGCATTTTTGGTCTCAGAGCTGCCATAGACTTGGGGATCAAATCCTTGGATGTTTTTGGAGACTCAGCTTTGGTCATCAGTCAGATCAAAGGGGAATGGGACACTAAGCACCCAAACCTTATCCCTTACAAAGAACATGTTTTGACATTGCTACCACATTTTGAGAAGATTACCTTCGAGCATTTCCCGCAAGAAGAAAATCAGCTAGCATACGCTCTAGCCACAATGTCATCTATGTTTAAACTTAATTGGGATAACGAGGCTCCCCAGATCACCATCGAACGAATGGATGAACCAGCGCATTGTCACGAGATTAATACTGAAGAAATAGTGGACCAGCCTTGGTCTCATGAAGTCAAGAGGTATCTCGAGGCTCAAGAATATCCAGAAGGAGCTTCAATCAATGATAAGAAGATCTTTAGGAGATTCTCTGCTAAGTTCTTCCTTAGTAATGGCATCCTGTACAAACGCAATCATGAATCCATTTTGCTTCGGTGCATGGATAAGGTTGAAGCTGAAAAGATCATGGCTGAATTACATGAAGGTACTTTTGGCACCCACTCCAGTGGGCATACGATGGCGAAGAAAATCCTACGGACAGGCTATTATTGGTCTACCATGGAAGCATATGGCTATCAACACTCTCTGACCTGTCATAAGTGTCAAATTTATGCTGACAAGATGCACGTACCTCCGGTTCCTCTGAACATCTTGACGGCTCCTTGGCCCTTTGCTATGTGGGGAATTGATATGATTGGAGAGATCAAGCCGACATCCTCCAATGGACACCGCTTCATCCTAGTGGCCATTGATTATTTTACAAAGTGGGTTGAAGCAGCCTCCTTCGCCTCCGTGACCAAGAATGTTGTGGCCCGCTTCATCAAGCAAAACCTTATTTGCCAGTACGGTATCCCGGAAAGGATCATCACTGACAATGGTACAAATCTTAACAACATTATGATCACCTCATTATGCGAGCAATTCAAGATTCAACATCACAATTCTTCTCCCTATCAGCCAAAGATGAATGGTGATGTCGAAGCTGCAAATAAAAACATTAAGAAGATCGTACAGAAAATGACAGTCACATAAAAAGAATGGCATGAGATGCTACCATTTGCTCTCCACGGTTATCGTACAACTGCTCGCATGTCAACCGGGGCAACACCTTATTCTTTGGTTTACGGCATAGAGTTTGTCTTGCCTATTGAGGTTCAGATCCCCTCTCTGAGAATTATGAAGGATGCAGGATTGAATGAAAACGATTGGATCCAGACTCGACTTGATCAACTGAACTTAATTGGTGAAAAGAGGCTTACTGCTATTTGCCATGGTCAGATGTATCAAAAACGGATGATCAAGGCTTTCAACAAGAAAGTCAGACGCCAAGTATATCAAGTTGGGGATCTAGTGATCAAACGTATCATCTTGCCACCAAGTGATCCCAGGGGCAAATGGACTCCCACCTACAAAGGACCATTTGTAATCAAGAACATATTCTCTGGTGGGACAATGATCTTGACCACCATGGATGGCGACGGCCTGCCACACCCTGCGAACACGGACATAGTCAAAAGATACTACGCATAAGAGACCCGCTAGGTTGGCACACCTAGGAAAAACAAGGGAATCCCGGTGAACCAAAAGGTTTGGGAAAAAATTAGGGATAAAATGAAAAAAATATGTACACCCGGCAAGTTGAAAACTCAAAAAGGCGACTTGGGCAAAAAAGGGTTTCCCGGTGGACTGAAAACCCGAAAGGGTGGTCCAGGAAAAAGTTAGGGAATTAAAGCGTATGACTATGTCCCGTCGGATCATTTGATGGACAACCTTTGACTTCCACTGACAAACTCAGAGGTTCTGATAAATTCAATCCACTTCGGACAAGTCAGTAAGTGGACAAGATGCTCAGAGACACGAAGGCTATAGCAGAATGGGAACCCCATGGGATTATTGCACATAGCTATCTTTTCTTTGTATCAAAATTTTCATTTTTTACGATAGCATTCTCTTACTAGAATGTTTGTCTCATTGTACAAAAATACTTACTCAAAGTCAATACAAAGATATCCCTTTGAAAGTGCAAAACTATCTGTTTTTCTTTACTCTTGTGTTTTGCTACAAAAACATCCAATGATTTATTGTTGAACATATGTATTTGAATATAATTATTGTTTAAAAATAAACAAAGTAAAAAGACAATCACTGAGGGCTTTAAGGGATAGGGAAATATCTTGGAGCTATTTCCATAAATCCCCCATAATGTGCAGTTTAATCCCCAGCGAAACAAAGCTTCCAGTTATCAATCCCCAGTAAAAGTCGTCCAATTTCTCAGGATTCCCCAACAGACTTTTACAAACAGCATACAGCATTTCCCTTACAACAGATTTTATTTCTCTAAGCGGAAATTCATCAACACTTCGACTTCAAAACATGAAGACTTATTATCCATATCCTCAGCAGCAGTCAGGGATTTATTTTCCCCAATCCAACAACAGTGCAGCAATTAGCTCACATACGCATACATCACATCCATATATCATAAACATTGATAACACGAATACATTACACTATGCATTTCATAAAACATGACATTTAATATTAACTAACATTTTACCCTTTTTAGGATAAGATTAATCAATAGCTACCATTAACAATGTTCATAGATTTCTCAGATACAGTTCAGATATGCTCCAGATACGGATGCCATTCTGATACTCATTCAGAATCTCTTTTAGATACAGTTCAGATACGCTCCAGACACGGATTCCATTCTGATACTCATTCAGAATCTCTTTCAGATACAGTTCAGATACGCTCCAGACACAGATGCCATTTTGATACTCATTCAGAATCTCTTTCAGATACAATTCAGATATGCTCCAAACACGGATGCCATTCTGATACTCATTTAGAATCTCTTTCAGATATAGTTCAGATACTCTCTAGACACGGATGCCATTCTGGTACTCATTCAGATTCAAGTTTCAGATACAGTATGAATACGCTCCAGACATGGATGCCATTCTGATACTCATTAAGATACAACTTTCAGATGCAATGCAGATACGCGCCAGACACAGATGCCATTCTGATACTCATTCAGATATAGTTCAGATACGCGCCAGACACGGATTCCATTCTGATAATCATTCAGATATAGTTCGGATACACGCCAAGACACAGATTCCATTATGATACTTAGTCAAAATCAACTTTCAGATACAGTTCATATACGCTCCAGACACGGACTCTGTTCTGATACTCATTCTTTCAGCTTACAACTTACAATTCAACAAACATTCTTGGACGGCATCTACAAGCCCATCTCCAACAAGATTCTATCACTTCTCCAAATGGCATATGTAAGCCCATTCCTTCTATCATCACATCATCGAGTGCAAATTTATGGGCACTCTAGTGTCCAATCATTATTTCACCTTCGAGTCACGAATGGCAAAACTCGCCAATCTAATTCTTTAGGTTTAAGAGGATTGAACAGGGGCAGCTGTTGTACCCCAAAATTTTCCCTCTCACTTATCAGGACTTTTCTCACAAGATCTCATTGACTCAAGACTGGATTAGGGTTTGACCAACTCAAGACATCTCATCATGCACTGATCACCCAAAATTAGGGTTTGAGATTGTACAAAGATTTTTGGACTATCAATGCTTAATATGAATTTCAAACATCATTGTGGACCCCTAAGATTGCTCATGACAACTCTTAAGCCTTGAATCACATTTTTGATCAGTCAATTGGACAGTTGACCTAAAAATCAGTTGTATTGGGGGAAAAGTCAACCATGGCCAATTTATAGTCAAACTTCATAATTTATCCACATCAACATTTTAGACTCATATGTATCATTTGATCAAGTTTGGACCATAATTCCTCAAGAAATTTGATCAAATCATCAAAAGGGCAAAATGGCCAAAATTAGGGTTTTAATTAAGAAAGGGCAATTTCTGATTTTTTGACCTAACAAATAACAAATTGGTTTGAAACATGATTTCAAGGGTTCAATTGTATCATCTTGACCTATTGACATGGTTCAAAACATTGCAAATCCATTATGTTGTACCCCAAAATTTGCCCTCCCATATTCTTCAAGAATTGCAAAGTCAAGCTTCAAAATCTCCCCAAAGGTTGCACAGTTCAAGGGCCTCCTAAGCAGTCAAAATTAGGGTTTTGGTTCTGATCAAGAAAATGAAGTTTCCAAGGGTCCAATCAAGTCTCACATGCCTACAAATATGGTCAAGCATCCTCATACAAAGTTTCAAGACTTTCGGCACAAAATTGCACAGTCAAAACCCTAATTGCACTATAGGCAACTGTAGGGGCAAAATGGTCATTTGACAGTCAAAAGTCCAAATTTTTGGTCAACATCTCATTTTTAAGCCACAAGCATCATTTGATCAATGCTTGATCATGATTCTCAAAGCTTGGCTCAAAAATCATCAAGATGCAAAAGTTTCCTTATTTGGACAGTTGAAAAAGTCAACTGTAAATTGACCAGGGCATAACTTTCACATGGATTATCAGAAAAATTCCATCCAAAGCTCATTTTTAAGAGAAAGACATTTCCTACAACTCCTCTTCATACTTAAAGTCCAAGAAATGCTCTCACAAAAAGTTATCAATTTCAACATTATAGGTCATTTTTAAAAGTCAACAAAAAGGGACTTTACGTAAAAGGCCATAACTTGAAATTGGTAAATCAAAATGACATGGGACCAAAGACATTGGTTAGCGGACTCAAAGACCTTTACAAAATGTCCAAGAACATGAGCAAAGTTTAAAAATTGAGCAAGTTATGCCTTGTGGAAGTTGGGAAATTTTTGGATATTTTGAAAAGTCAACATTGGTTCAAATGACCTAAAATTGCTAATGGGCCTCTTTTTCTTCCACAATTCATCATCCAAGACATGCACACGACCATTTGGCCCAAAGGGAAGTTTTTTATTATTTTTTATTTATTTATTTGAATTTTTTATTACAATTAATTCATTTAAACTAAATAAAATATGAAAAAATACTAACCTAATGAAATCAAATCCTTTTGTGCAGAAAATACTCTCATTGGACACTCAAGATTCGTGCATAATCATTTTTGGAAGGTTTTGTCATGATTTGATATCAAATTGCATGAAAAGATTTGAAAATATTTTGCCATAAAAATCAAATATCCATACATCAATTCTTTGATTCCTTGGACAAGAAACTTAACCTAATTCATTCCATACATAAGCTGGATCAAGACCTAATGCAAAAAAACAAAAAAGCTGCGCAAGAACCTGAAAACAAAACTTGACTTTTTGCTTAAAAATCTCAAAACTGAAAACAGGGTTGGAGGGCGATTCAAGGCAAGATTTTTATCCCATCACCTTCCTGAAGCTTCAAGGAAGGATTTCCAATCAAAATCACCCATTCTAACGCCCTAAATTGGTAACACGAGTGCAACCTGTACAGAGAAAATTTCATATTCTTGCATCTCAATTCATGCGTTTTTAGCACTTTTTAATGTTTGATTCATATTCATTGTTTGATTCTAATGCTAACCAAACAGTTTAATTTTGTTTTCGTGCCCCATATGAAGATTTACCATTAACAATATTTAGGGTTTTGCAAGCTTCAATTTAGGCGTTTCTAAACGCTGTAAAATTAGACCATCACGATGCCATGACCATGCTCAGCACACTTGGACGAAGAGAAACCCACCCTCGCGCTCAATTTATGAGCCTTCTTGGGCTATTCGCTATTTTCCAGAAAAGGGCATAAGAGAACGATATGAAAACCGTGGCCTATGTTCTTTATGTTTCAGAAAAAAATAAATGTAGAAGAAGAAGATGAGGTGGCCGTCCAAGGTTGGGTGGTTTGAATTTCGCGCGAAAAAGGAATACTAACTCTTGTTTCGTTTTATTATATTTATTTGTTATATTATGTACAGATGAATAAAGCAGCGCGTTTGGTAAAGTGCAAGACTGGTAATCTTCAGGACCTGGGTTCGAGCCCCAGGTCCCCACCCCCTTTCATATTATTTTGCATTTAATGTTTCCATGCAGTTTCACCCTTAAGACGCATCATACATCCTCAACATCAGTCCGTCCACGTGCCTATTGAGATGGATCATAGGGTTCTAATTGGAAGAGCATGATGGATGTTGGTCAACGCATGTGCATACTTCCTGGAAAGTCAATCAGACCAGACTTATTTGGGCTCAAAATTGATGGGCTTCACCTCACAATTTGGGGGCAGACCCCCCCCCCCCCTAGGTTTGCAAATTTTTTATTTTTCTTTTCATTATTTTATTTTCTTTCAATTATTGTTTTTTTAATTAATTTAATATTTTCATAATATATATAAAAACACCAAAAAAATCAGAAAAGATAAAAAATAATAAATATTTTTATTTTAGTATTTTGTAAATAAATTCATTAATTCACTTAGTTTTAAATTTAGTTTTTAATCTTAACATTTTTTTTTATAAAAACTCAAAACTTATAGAATTAGGGTTTAATTAGTTTTTTATCCTCTTTTTCTTTTCTTTCATAATAACTAAATATTTCCTATTATTTATTTTTATAATTAAATTGCATGTAAAATAATTAGGTTAAATATTAGGTTAAAATTTAATCTTTTCTTAATAAATTAAAAACAACTAGAATTAGGGTTAGCATTTAATTCTTTTTTTTCATTAAAGATCATAAAATACAAAAATACCAAAAATAATTTCTTTTCCTTTTTTATTAATTAATTTAATCATTTAATTCAATTTTGCAAAAAGGGTCCAACGCCCTCGTTTTAATTCTTATTTAATTCGCGTGTTTATTTCTTTCTCGTGTAATATTTATGTACCTCTCCCAAGGCCTTGTAAATTAATCTGTCGCACTTTTAATTCTTTACTTTTCATTATTCCTTTATTTTTCTGTCAAATCGGGTCCTGGATTTTAATTTGGCGATGTGGACCCGCGCCTTTGTAATAGTTTAGGAACTTTAATTTCCGCAACTTTTTTAACTGTTAATAATTGCATGCAAGAATGAATGTCTAAATAAAAACAAACGCATAGATCACCTTGACATGAATAAGACAAAATAAATGAATCTGACACACAAATCACACACCACCCCTAGGGTACGCCTCACTGTTGCCTTGCCCTTCGAAAGGTGATCGTCGAGTAGAGGACGTCTTAGTAAGTCCTCATGATCTGGGAACCTTGCATGAAGGTAGCTTCTAAGGTGTCTTCCCATTGCTCTAGTGATCACCATGTCCCGAACCTTGAATTGACCCGAACACCTCCAACGGTGGTGCTACCTACCTCTCAATGGTGGGATGGCACTACTTTAAAGGACATTTACACAGACGAATTCCTTAGGGTAGGTAGGTTCTCGTAGATGCTTGCTCTAAATTTCAAAACAAATTCAAAAATACTTTTCACACCAACACATTTTCAAAAAAGGCTTTCGAAAGCATTTTTTCAAACACTCTTGAGGACTGATACAAGAGTCGAACTGAAATTTTCAAAGAAACTTTTTTAAAACCCACAGTTGAAAAGCAAATAAACCATTTTTGAAAACACAAATGAGCAAGTATCTAAGAGCCCATGGATAACCATGGATAGAAAGGGTGCTAACACCTTCCCTTTCTATAACCTACCTCTCGAACCGAGAGCAATCTCTATAAGGAATTTTTCTGTGCTTTTGTCCTGTCCATGTTGGAGAAAATAAAAGACGGTGGCGACTCTTGCTTCCGCGACATTTCGCGAACCAGCGTTCAACAGTCAGTTCCAGATCCACCGATCACAGAACTGGCGACTCTGCTGGGGAGAATATAAAAGTGAGGTGTACCTTAGGAATAAGATCACTTGTGTTTTCAATTGCCTGAATTGTTTGCTTTATTATTGTGGGACTGTCTTGGGAGTTCTATAGATCCTAGCCCGGATCTGGGGGATACCTTCTTAGAAAGTAGCAACAAGGCTGTGAGGGAACTGTGTGGGGTATACCGACATGGTTGAAGCAGTCTGCTACGTTGATGTGGCACTTTGGTGTGTACCGATAACCCTTGAGTTCAGTCAAGGAGAGTACGGGGCCTCCGCGTGGTGTCATGAAGCATCAACAGACCTTAGGAACCTTAATTGAACTATCTTGGCCTCTTTAGGGTAGTGAGATAACTGACTTTGGTGCAGTCCGAGGTTGGTTGATACTCGATACTACACTCAATTGAGGGTTGCTTTCCTGGAATATTTCGGTCGCCAGTTCAGTGGCTAAATCGAAACGATGAACAATGAAAGCAATCCCGTGATATTGGGACCCTTAGAACCCGGTTACTTCTAATAGGACAGGTTGAACCCACCAACTTCAAGAGGGTAGTACCCCAAACTTCATGCTGGCCTAAACTCTAAGGGATCTTTTGTGTGACTTGTGTGCCTTCGTACTTGACTACTTGCATGCTTGTTATCTGACACATGAACTACTTGCAGGTTTTGTTTATAGTCCTTAATTGGGACTCATAACAGGGTTTACTAAGTTTCTCGTAGGTTTTGTTTTTAGTCCTTAATTGGGACTTATAACAGGGTTTACTAAGTTTCTTGTAGGTTGTGTTTTTAGTCCTTAACTAGGACTCATAACAGGGTTTACTAAGTCTCTTGCAGGTTTTGTTTATAGTCCTTAATTGGGACTCCTAACAGAGTGTACTGAGTTTCTTGCAGGTTTTGGTTTGCAGTCCTTAATTGGGGCTCGTAACAGGGTTTAACTACATTACCCCATGCATAGCATAACATCATACCATTGCATACATCCTAACCTATTTCAAGGATCTCAAGGGCTTGTGATACAGGTCATGGTGAATCAACTATCCCAGCAAGGGGCAAAGAGGATTTATTTTCCTCTAGCCAAGGTTGTCAGGGGCTATGACCCACTTGATATGGTGAGCTCTGACTCTTGAAGCAGGTTCCCCTAACCAAGTTTGTTTGGAAATCAAAACCAGACACGATGACTAAAGTCAGAAGCTATGACCCACTGGATATGGTGAGCCTTTGACCCTTTGAAGAAGGACTCTCAGCAATACGAAGTTCTTTAAATCAAGCTACCGGACCCAAGTTCTAACAAATTTTCTTGTTTACCCCGCGAGGTCCTTGAAAACATTACATGCATATCATACATATCATTACATAACAGGTACCCTTATTGCAGGTCACTTACCCTTCTCGCTGTTTATTTCAGCCATGGCTTCCCAACAAGATAATCAGGACCTGCACACTCAAGAGACTCAGTTCAAAGAGATCTTCCTAAGCCTATCCAAGGGGCAGGAAGAGTTGAGGACACTCCTCATGAGGAATCTGATCATAAAGAGTCCTGAAGATGACAAGGACGAACAACTGAAACGTCTACAAGTTGAGGTAGACACATTGAAAACCCAGATGTTGGGGCAAAGGGCCCTCATTCAAGGTTTAGCTCAGGAGCAAGGAGAGCTGAGAGCTATGATCAGCCAGCTTCGTCAAGACATGAAGCAACCAGTCCAAGTCAGGGACCCAGTCAATAATCAACTTCCAAGAAGTCAAAGGTTTGGGCCTCTCCAAGCTGCTATTACTTCACAGATCCAACAGCGACCTCGCCAAGAACGACGGTCTGATCAGAGCAAGCCAGACAAGCCTAAAAGGCAGTTCACCAAGCTCAACGTGTCACCATCTCAAGCGTTACAACAATTGTTGAGGTTGAATCTGGTGACGTTAAGGGACCCTCCTAAGAATCTCAACACGGCCTCCCCAAAGTACAATCCTGAGGAAAGATGTGCATACCACTCTGACAGTCCAGGACATGACACTGACGATTGCTGGGCTCTGAAGAATAATATACAGGACCTGATTGAGGAAGGAGCTGTGGATCTCACCCAGATGGGCCAGGCTGAATGCTCCTGTCATCCCTACAAGATGCACCAGTTGAAGTAACAAGCCCTGAGACTAGAAGACTTTTGTTCATTAGAATTTTCCAAGTTGTAATTTTCTTATGTTCAAGCATTTACTCATGTTAAACATTGTTATTCCATTAATGCATCGCATATGTCTGTTTTGAAGTAATATATTCGTATTCACTATACGCAAATTATTTTCATATTTTTTCCTGATGATCAACTCTTAATTAATAATTCTAAGCCTCTTGAGGGAGGATGACGAAAACGATACCATAATCTACAGTATGCTTTTGAATAGACCCCGCTGATGAGGTACAGGCATTGTTTCAATTCCTAAACACTGGAGTAATAAGGAAGATAATCCCTCGTCAACCCCTCTGAGCCAAAGAAGTAGGAGTTTTTCTTTTCGAAATTTAAAACCCTTAATCATAACCTGGGGCAGGGTAGTCTCTCAGTTGATCCAAGTGTATAACGAATGGCACCAAAGAGGTCCTTGCAAAACAAAGAAAGACAGTGATGGTTCCGAATAATCAATAAAGAAAGGCAGTCATTATCTCAAAAATAAAAGCCCAAAAAAGTCAAAACCTATAAAGGAGACTTACGAAACTGGGGCATCCCGCTGACGATAATTCCAAAAAAGGAAACAGTTCAGGCAAAAAAATAGGGATAACGAAATTAAAAAAAAAAGAGGTCCTACAAACCCTCAACAAGAAAGGAATGACTGCCTATTCAAAATAAGTTATCAACATCCGAATCATCACTGGAAAATCAGAGCAAAGACTCAAACAAGGTCTAACGTATGATCAACTGAATTTAGGTTTGGAGAACATCACGAAGAGCGGGTGGGTACAAATAAATTTTGAGCCTTTATCCTTTGTTTCTTAAACCGTGAACCAGGCCATGTTATAACCCCTAAAAGTCCTAGCTGAAGCATGGGTTAATTCGAAAGCATACTGTACGAAAGGTATCCTGACTCCTTAAGGCTTACGGTAAAATACGGAGTTGACATCACGTTTTACAAACAATCACTTGTTTTATGAAAAAAAGAATGCATTTTCAAAATCTTCAAGACAGACATAGGCTTTGCATTTTAACATAACCTTGTTTGCATATGACCTTTTGTTTGAACAGCAGGGGAATTCGCACGATCAATACCTAATGAACGGAAGTACTTCCAATCAAGGGGCAGACATGGCCAGTGTCCGTTATCTGGGGCAATCCAATCAAGATTCGGAGAATCTCTCAAAGGCCAAATAGCCTGGGGCAAATCTCCGCCTGAGTCACTTGGGGCATTCCAACGATGAATCTTGCCTAATCAAACACCTTCTGGTGGCATGACAAAACACTTCTAACAGGGGCAACTCCCTGCATTCTAAGAGCATGGACATAGTCGAAAAATATTGCGCATAATCAAAGACCCGCTAGGTTGACACACCTAGGCAAAAATAAGGGCTTCCCGGCGAACCAAAAGGGTTCGGGCAAAAATAAGGGACGAAAATAAAAAAATTTGTACACCCGGAAAGTCGAAAACCTGAAAAGGCGGCTTGGGCAAAAATGGGTATCCCGGTGGACTGAAAACCCGAAAGGGCGGTCCAGGCAAAAGTTAGGGATCAAAGCGTACGACTATGTCCCGTCATCTTGTCACCTGCCTACCAGAAGAAGGTTTGTCCATCAACAACTACCAGCACCTCACAGGTCTTTCTCCTCTCCCACCTCAGAAACAGGGGCAATAAAGAGTGGTCTAAAAGCAATCTAATTGTTTTGTCCTCCAGGGTACCAAGATGGGTTCAGCGGAAGAACGTAACCAGATATCTTAATTCCCCAGAGAGTGAGCCAGCAAGTCAGTACACTCTCCTCAAGCAAAGCAAAGTTATCAAATCTTAAGGAAGTTGGGTATCCTCCAGCAGATCTCAACATTCCCCGGCAGCATATATATTCTTAGCAAGCATCCCCGGCAGTCTTGGTCTAAAGATTTTTCCCCAGCGGCATATCAACATTCAAAGGAATCACTTCCCCCGCAGCTCAATACTTCCCCAGGAGAGTCTAATCCAGTTTCCCCAAGAAAGTCGGAATCCATCTCTCCAAGCAGTAAGCTTATCCCCAGTAGATTCTGGAAGCTTATCCTCGCAGAGCACGAACGCGTCGCCCGGCTTTATTCAAAGAGTTATTTCCTTACCAGGATATAACTGGGTTATCCTCAGCCAAAAGCCACGGAAAGATCGTCGTCGACAAAGTCTTCTCATCCCCAGCAAAGTCTATTAACACTTCCAACACAACAAGGGTATCCCCCAGCAAGTTATCATCAAATCTCAACAAAGTACCTCTCTCTCCCCACAGAGTATTGCTTCCCAGCAAAATCGTTAGAGTACTTTCCTCCCCGCAGAGTTATTCCATTCGCCAAGTTCATTCCCCAACGGAGTTATCTTCTCCTACCGGTATTCTTGCAACTATCATCTCCAGCGGAAGCAAAATCTGTTCTCCAACGTCAGCCCAGGAGTGACTTCCCGGCACCCGTCAAGGATTTACTTTCCTAGACGAAAAATACATTCATAAACATCGCACTTCCATACATCATTATAGCATGCATAGACGCATCATATCTTACAAATCTCATTTATGTTGAGAACATCATTGCTTGGTCCATATCATGCATTGCATATGACTGACCTTTACCTTTCAGGAAAGATTCAGTTGAATTCTCAATCATATTTCAAGACTCTAAGACCTTATCTGGTTCAGTTAAATCGACTCCAAAGATTTTCCTGGTTATTATCCAGTCAAAGGCCTTCTCTGGTCCAGTTAAATCGACCCCAAACAGATTTTTCTGATAAAGACCCAGTTGAAGACATTCCAAGACCTAGACAGGTTCAGTTAATCGACTCCAAAGATTTCTTATCCAGTCCAAGGCCTTCTCTAGTCCAGCTAAATCGACTCCAAACAGATTTTTCTGATGAAGACTCGGTAGAAGTTATCCAAGGTTTTTCTCAATGATTGCTTTTGAGATTATAATTTCCTATGGTTCTCTCCCCGATACTGCGGAGATGATAATTCCATTCTAGGTTTTTCTCAATGATTGCTTTTGAGATTATAATTTCCTATGGTTCTCTCCCCGATACTGCGGAGATGATAATTCCATTCCAGGTTTTTCTCAATGATTGCTTTTGAGATTATAATTTCCTATGGTTCTCTCCCCGATGCTGCGGAGATGATAATTCCATTTCAGGTTTTTCTCAATGATTGCTATTGAGATTGTAATTGCCTATGGTTCTCTCCCCGATACTGCGGAGATGATAATTCCATTTCAGGTTTTTCTCAATGATTGCTTTTGAGATTATAATTTCCTATGGTTCTCTCCTCGATACCGCGGAGACGATAATTCCATTCCAGGTTTCTCTCAATGTTTGCTTTTGAGATTATAATTGCCTATGGTTCTCTCCCTGATCCTGCGGAGACGATAATTCCATTCCAGGTTTTTCTCAATGTTTGCTTTTGAGATTATAATTGCCTATGGTTCTCTCCCCGATCCTGCGGAGATGGTAATTCCCACCAAGATTTCGCTCAATGATTGTTGTTGAAGTGAAGTTATCCAAGATTTTCTCAATGACTGTTGTTGAGATTAAGGTCATCCAAGGTTCTCTCACCGTTCCTGCTGAGGTAGTAACCACCCCTGGTTCATTCATCATCTTTTGAAGCTCCAGATCCAGCTCATGTAACCAGTCAGGACATATCTATACAAAGAGTTTGAAGACCAGCCACGCAACATGTCAGGTACTCATTTTTCTTATGCAGGTACGCAAGTTCTCGCTAAGGAATCTCTTATGCGATTGACACCCAGATGGCATCTATAAGCCCGTCCACCTTCCATCACCTCTTAGCATGGCATCTATAAGCCCATCATCCTATCCATCAATCTCCAAATGGCATCTATAAGCCCATTCCCATCATCACACTGCTACTATGTGAGCGCAAATTTCTGGGCACTCTAGTGTTCAATCATCTTCTACCCTCGGATTACGAAAGGCACGTCAGCCAATCTGCATCCTCAGGTCTAAGAAGATTGAACAGGGGCAACTGTTGTACCCCAAAATTTTCCCTCCCATATTCTTCAAGAATTGCAAAGTCAAGCTTCAAAATCTCCCCAAAGGTTGCACAGTTCAAGGGCCTCCTAAGCAGTCAAAATTAGGGTTTTGGTTCTGATCAAGAAAATGAAGTTTCCAAGGGTCCAATCAAGTCTCACATGCCTACAAATATGGTCAAGCATCCTCATACAAAGTTTCAAGACTTTCAGCACAAAATTGCACAGTCAAAACCCTAATTGCACTATAGGCAACTGTAGGGGCAAAATGGTCATTTGACAGTCAAAAGTCCAAATTTTTGGTCAACATCTCATTTTGAAGCCACAAGCATCATTTGATCAATGCTTGATCATGATTCTCAAAGCTTGGCTCAAAAATCATCAAGATGCAAAAGTTTCCTTATTTGGACAGCTGAAAAAGTCAACTGTAAATTGACCAGGGCATAACTTTCACATGGATTATCAGAAAAATTCCATCCAAAGCTCATTTTTAAGAGAAAGACATTTCCTACAACTCCTCTTCATACTTCAAGTCCAAGAAATGCTCTCACAAAAAGTTATCAATTTCAACATTATAGGTCATTTTTAAAAGTCAACAAAAAGGGACTTTAAGTCAAAGGCCATAACTTGAGATTGGTAAATTAAAATGACATGGGACCAAAGACATTGGTTAGAGGACTCAAAGACCTTTCCAAAATGTCCAAGAACATGAGCAAAGCTTAAAAATTGAGCAAGTTATGCCTTGTGGAAGTTGGGAAATTTTTGGATATTTTGAAAAGTCAACATTGGTTCAAATGACCTAAAATTGCTAATGGGCCTCTTTTTCTTCCACAATTCATCATCCAAGACATGCACACGACCATTTGGCCCAAAGGGAAGTTTTTTATTATTTTTTATTTATTTATTTGAATTTTTTATTACAATTAATTCATTTAAACTAAATAAAATATGAAAAAATACTAACCTAATGAAATCAAATCCTTTTGTGCAGAAAATACTCTCATTGGACACTCAAGATTCGTGCATAATCATTTTTGGAAGGTTTTGTCATGATTTGATATCAAATTGCATGAAAAGATTTGAAAATATTTTGCCATAAAAATCAAATATCCATACATCAATTCTTTGATTCCTTGGACAAGAAACTTAACCTAATTCATTCCATACATAAGCTGGATCAAGACCTAATGCAAAAAAACCAAAAAGCTGCGCAAGAACCTGAAAAACAAAACTTGACTTTTTGCTTAAAAATCTCAAAACTGAAAACAGGGTTGGAGGGCGATTCAAGGCAAGATTTTTATCCCATCACCTTCCTGAAGCTTCAAGGAAGGATTTCCAATCAAAATCACCCATTCTAACGCCCTAAATTGGTAACACGAGTGCAACCTGTACAGAGAAAATTTCATATTCTTGCATCTCAATTCATGCGTTTTTAGCACTTTTTAATGTTTGATTCATATTCATTGTTTGATTCTAATGCTAACCAAACAGTTTAATTTTGTTTTCGTGCCCCATATGAAGATTTACCATTAACAATATTTAGGGTTTTGCAAGCTTCAATTTAGGCGTTTCCAAACGCTGTAAAATTAGACCATCACGATGCCATGACCATGCTCAACACACTTGGACGAAGAGAAACCCACCCTCGCGCTCAATTTATGAGCCTTCCTGGGCTATTAGCTATTTTCCAGAAAAGGGCATAAGAGAACGATATGAAAACCGTGGCCTATGTTCTTTATGTTTCAGAAAAAAATAAATGTAGAAGAAGAAGATGAGGTGGCCGTCCAAGGTTGGATGGTTTGAATTTCGCGCGAAAAAGGAATACTAACTCTTGTTTCGTTTTATTATATTTATTTGTTATATTATGTACATATGAATAAAGCAGCGCGTTTGGTAAAGTGCAAGACTGGTAATCTTCAGGACCTGGGTTCGAGCCCCAGGTCCCCACCCCCTTTCATATTATTTTGCATTTAATGTTTCCATGCAGTTTCACCCTTAAGACGCATCATACATCCTCAACATCAGTCCGTCCACGTGCCTATTGAGATGGATCATAGGGTTCTAATTGGAAGAGCATGATGGATGTTGGTCAACGCATGTGCATACTTCCTGGAAAGTCAATCAGACCAGACTTATTTGGGCTCAAAATTGATGGGCTTCACCTTACAATTTGGGGGCAGACCCCCCCCCCCCCCTAGGTTTGCAAATTTTTTATTTTTCTTTTCATTATTTTATTTTCTTTCAATTATTGTTTTTTTAATTAATTTAATATTTTCATAATATATATAAAAACACCAAAAAAATCAGAAAAGATAAAAAATAATAAATATTTTTATTTTAGTATTTTGTAAATAAATTTATTAATTCACTTGGTTTTAAATTTAGTTTTTAATCTTAACATTTTTTTTTTATAAAAACTCAAAACTTATAGAATTAGGGTTTAATTAGTTTTTTATCCTCTTTTTCTTTTCTTTCATAATAACTAAATATTTCCTATTATTTATTTTTATAATTAAATTGCATGTAAAATAATTAGGTTAAATATTAGGTTAAAATTTAATCTTTTCTTAATAAATTAAAAACAACTAGAATTAGGGTTAGCATTTAATTCTTTTTTTTTATTAAAGATCATAAAATACAAAAATACCAAAAATAATTTCTTTTCCTTTTTTATTAATTAATTTAATCATTTAATTCAATTTTGCAAAAAGGGTCCAACGCCCTCGTTTTAATTCTTATTTAATTCGCGTGTTTATTTCTTTCTCGTGTAATATTTATGTACCTCTCCCAAGGCCTTGTAAATTAATCTGTCGCACTTTTAATTCTTTACTTTTCATTATTCCTTTATTTTTCTGTCAAATCGGGTCCTGGATTTTAATTTGGCGATGTGGACCCGCGCCTTTGTAATAGTTTAGGAACTTTAATTTCCGCAACTTTTTTAACTGTTAATAATTGCATGCAAGAATGAATGTCTAAATAAAAACAAACGCATAGATCATCTTGACATGAATAAGACAAAATAAATGAATCTGACACACAAATCACACACCACCCCTAGGGTACGCCTCACTGTTGCCTTGCCCTTCGAAAGGTGATCGTCGAGTAGAGGACGTCTTAGTAAGTCCTCATGATCCGGGAACCTGGCATGAGGGTAGCTTCTAAGGTGTCTTCCCATTGCTCTGGTGATCACCATGTCCCGAACCTCGAATTAACCCGAACACCTCCAACGGTGGTGCTACCTACCTCTCAATGGTGGGATGACACTACTTTAAAGGACATTTACACAGACGAATTCCTTAGGGTAGGTAGGTTCTCGTAGATGCTTGCTCTAAATTTCAAAACAAATTCAAAAATACTTTTCACACCAACACATTTTCAAAAAAGGCTTTCGAAAGTATTTTTTCAAACACTCTTGAGGACTGATACAAGAGTCGAACTGAAATTTTCAAAGAAACTTTTTTAAAACCCACAGTTGAAAAGCAAATAAACCATTTTTGAAAACACAAATGAGCAAGTATCTAAGAGCCCATGGATAACCATGGATAGAAAGGGTGCTAACACCTTCCCTTTCTATAACCTACCTCCCAAACCGAGAGCAATCTCTATAAGGAATTTTTCTGTGCTTTTGTCCTGTCCATGTTGGAGAAAATAAAAGACGGTGGCGACTCTTGCTTCCGCGACATTTCGCGAACCAGCATTCAACAGTCAGTTCCAGATCCACCGATCACACATTGGATTGACAGATGAAATTTACAGTCAACTGATCAAAAGTCAACTGTATACTGAAAAGTCAAACTTTGACTTTTTGGTCAAAATCAAATGCCAAGGATTACAATTCATCAAAACATGTCAAAATGTGAAACTTGTTCATCAATAAATCAAAGATTGAAGATTTTGTTTGAAAATTGAAATTTTCTTAACTTAAAATTTTTTATAAGTATAGAAAATTTCTTATTTTTTCTCAACTTTAAGCCAATTTTCCACCATGATACAAGATGATTCAAAGAGAGTTCCCAACATGAAAGTTTTAGATCTCCATGAAATCTACAACATTGCTTCACAAATTTTTCCCTAGATATGCTTGGATCTCAAGATATAATTTTAAGAATACATGTTCCTAAACTAAAATAACTTAGTGAAATTTTGCCCTAATTTAGGCAGGTTTTTGACCTAACTTCATGGAAATTTTTCACCTAGTTCCAAGAGGAATCTTGAAATTCATTTCAAAGATGAGTTATATATCACATTGCAAGCTTTCAAAAATGTCCAAGAACTCCTTAAGATCGTTCTTGAGTAGGGAGAATCGAAGAGAGGAAGTTGGCAATTTCTCACTTTGATTTCAAGTCATTCCATGAAGAACAAAATTCAAATCTAAACCTATGCTACCTAATCCTTTCTTCACAGGTATCAAACTTGTTTCTCACTTCATAATTTAATTCTTACACAGATGATAAAGCCTTAATCCAAGCACAAGAGTCTTTGTCCAAGCTTTAATTCCATAAATGGCACAAAGTTGCCATTGCCATTTTAGAAAAGCATGACTTTTGCAACTTTTCACTTCTTGAGCACTGGACCTGTTTTATCTGCACACACAAGTCCTATAAACCAAAAGCAAGTTTTTTAGGACTTGTACCAACTCCAAGCAGGCCTGTACAAGCATGTAGAGAGTGGTCTCTTCACCTTTCTTAAAAAGCAAGTAAGAGTGCAAAAAGCCTATAACTCAAAAATCTGTTGTGGAGCTGACTTAAAACCTTCTCTATACTTATACACAAACACATTACAACAAAGGACATGATTGCTCAAGGCCAGGAACTCTTAGAAACTCCCTATCACCAAAAACCTGTCAAAAACTTGCAGTTTGAGACCAAGCATAGCAATCCAAAAATATACTCGTGCGTTTCAAGTTTTAATCACTCAAACACTTAACCTACCTCATATCTAAGTGTTCCAAACCATTATCCCTTCACTATAACTCCTCCTTCTCCATCTGCCATTTTTGTTTTTCAAGCTTGCAGGTTGACTTGGATAGAGAGTCAGGCACTTTCAAAGCAAGGTAAGGATTGGAACACACTCAGGAAGGTTCAGACAAGCTAAAGGAATCTTCAGGCCTTCATAAATCCCACTCAAACTCCATTCACGATCTCAGTTGAAAGAGGTAAGAACTCCAACTTCTATCTCTTCATACAGGCGTATATTGGTCATGATTTATGAAGATAAAATGTAGATATCCTTGTGCTAAAACCAACCATGTTCATAAATTTCATTTATATTCGTTGTGTATAGAGAATTTTAGAGTTCAAATTTCTTTAAAAATTAGGGCCTTTGAAATTAGTTTTGATCATTGACTGTTAGTTTACATGAGTTACATGGTTGAAATCGTGGGAAAGAGTACTATTATTTTCATGTTGGAAGTTTCCATTTTCATGGAGAAATGAGAAAGATACAGAGGTTCTGGCTAGCTTGAGGAAGAAGATGAAGTACAAGGCAAGGAGGCATTATGTGTTATGTTTTTCTTGTTTCATTTAAACTAACGGATGTACAGCCACCCCAGTGGCAAGGTAGCGCACTGAAAATGCATAGGTCATGGGTTCGAACCTTGGGCGCTACCTTTTGCATTTTTTTCTCTTTTTTCAGCTTCATTTTTTGCATTTTTGGCAGTGTGGGCTTGGTTCCTTTGGGCCTCTCATTTTTTATAAACACTTACCTTCCTTTCTCTTACAGCACCCCTGGCCCAATCTTTTTATTTATTTGTTTTTATTTTCATTTTTATTTTATTAAATATTTTCTTTAACATAAAAAATCATAAAAAATATAAAATATGATAAATATTGCATTTTTGATTTACTTTATTTTATTTTCACATAAAAAATATATTTTTATTTTTATATACTAATTATTTTTCTTAAATAAACTTGTAAAAATAAATTAGACTTAGATATATTTTTATCTTTTTTTCTTCATACTTGTAAATATTTATTTTGACATATAAAAAGACCAAATATTTTCATAAATATTATTTATTATTTTAAGACAAAAATACACAAAAAAAATGATATTTAAAGAACTGTATTCCCTTTTAATAAACTTAAATTAGGGTTAACCAATGTATAAAAATAATTTCTTTTTTTAATTTATTAGGTTTAATTCAAAACTCTTCTTTATATGAAAAAACAAAACAAAAATCTTTTCTTGCATATACATACCATTGCACATCTAATTTATATTATGTTTTATTTATTCAAATATTCATACAAATTCGATTTGGTTGTAATAGATTAAATTAGGTTTACATTATTGCAAATCCCCATTCATAATTTGTATACCCCCCCCCCCCCCCCCCCCGACCCCCCATAAAATGTTGTAATAGCGTAGTAATCTTTAAATTACGCAATTTACTATTTTTTATATACCATGCTAGTAATTAGGGTTTGAATGGCAAGATGAAAACAAATCAAATAGAAAACCCTAATCTAAGACAAAATCAAGCATGAAAATAATACACTTGCACACAAGCACCCTTAGGGTTACTCCACTTGGTTGCCTTACATAAAAATAGCCATGTTACGCATGCGAAGTATCTTGGCAAACACAAACAAGTATAAGATCATAGTCCCTCGATGACGCTATTCAAAGTTGCCTTATAAAATGATCTTAGTCCCTCAAAAATGCCAAGATGCTTTGCAATATTGCTAATCATGGTTATACGATGACCCACGCCCGTCCCATTTACATCCAAAGATAGGGTTGCTTACCAAATCAATGGTAAGACAACAATATCAAAGGAAAAGAAGATGAACAAGAAAGACATTTGAGTAGGTAGATTATCTCTAGTTACTTGCTCCCTTTCAAAACAACTATCCTTGCTATTTTCCAAAACAAACACACACATTTCAAAAACATCTTACAAACAATTAAAACATTTTCAAAAAGACAAACATCTTTGTATACATTCTTACGAACGAGGATCATTACAAAGATTGCCTAAACAATGGCCTCTTTTACAAAATACTTTCAAAAACCACACAAAGCACAATTTCAAAACAAAAAGTTAGTTCTCCCACCGTATCACAGATGCCTATAATAATATGTTGTTGTATGATGAAACCATATTGAATAATATGAAATTTGGACTATTTGGTATGGAAATCGCAGGGAAATTGGGATTGGTCTGTGCAGAAAATTGCAACATAGAGTTGTTGTCATGAAGCCAGCATTGGACGAGCCATATGCATTGCCGGGAGAGACAGCTGGCGAGGGAAAGGAGAAAATTGGGAGCTCCTGGTTTTTAAGCGAAGCACGTCAGCTTCGCCAGGAGAGCATGTGGCAAAGCCCGTCGTCGGATGAGCTTCAGGCTAGAAAAATTGCTTGCATTCTTGAAAAGGTCGTAACGTGAGTTTCCGGATTCTGTTTGATGCACCGTTCAAAGCATTGGAAAGCTAATGTGATGAACTGTATTTTTATGGAATATAATGAGTAAAATGATGTATTTTTTCAGTATCTATACTATGATGAAATTATACTTTTATATGATGAGTTAATATGATGTTGCTGTGGAATTACTATGGTGATTATGATGTTGACATGAGGTAACAGATGTTGTTATGGTGAATGAATATGATGATGTGCATGGTTGATGTGTATACATGCTATGTGAAGAATATAATTGTTAGTTACATGAATGATGATGCCATTTGACTAACAGTGGTCATATTATATTATGTTGTTGTGCATCATACATTTATTGCATATGTTAGGATGTTCGTCCGTCTGTGTAGTTAGGACGTTTTTCCTGTGATGGCCCCAATCCCATTATGTGGATTGAGTGTGTTATTATGATGTGATCTGGTTCTAAGAGGGAATCGATCCTACGGTGGGGATTTTTGGAGGGCAATGGCCATGTGTTCATCAAGGAAGTTTGGTAGCACATGCATGAGTCAATGTTGTTGCATTACATTCTCTGTGTCATTACATGATTATTGATCAAATGATGTCTCGATGATGTTGTGAATTAAATGATGCTTTGGTGATGATAGTTGATTTGATAATACAATGATGTTGTGTGGAAATTGACGATGTGAATGTGTGAGTATAATATGTGATGTATGACGATATTATGGGTTTCCTGATGATTGTTGTTGTAACTACTATATCCATTCCATATATCATTTGTAATAATTTGTGATTACTCACCCTTTATGTTTGAATGTTGCCTCCACGTGGGCAACGCACATGTGATCGTGAATAACTCGTAGAAGCGTGAGGATAGATTTGGAGTTATTTAGTGTGTTTATATTGAATAAAAAGGGTTTTGCTCTGATATGTAACACTAGGGTCGGAAAATCTTGAGTTTTTGAAGTTTCTTATTTGTTTTAAATACATCTCATGAGTTTATGTTATTTGTTGAATTTATTTTGATGTTGACCTTGGATAAGACCAAAAGGTCTTGTTGTTTTTAAGGAAATAAATGAAGTTATAATTGAGACTAAGATTCCGTTGCAAAGTCTAAATGTATATGTTGATGTTTTTAAAGAAATAATTGTTATAATTGTCTGAAAACCCGTGTTATGGAGCAGTATCTTTATTTAAGATGTTTGTATGAAAATGTGACAACCTCTTTGGTGCTTTTTGTTGATTTATTTATTAATTTATTCACGAATTAATCCCGGGGTTTAGAAGGGTGTTACATTTTGTCTTATGAAGGGTTATTTAACGTTATTGTGTTCCTTGGGAGGCAATTCAACCAGGTTCTAAGGAAAGTGGATAGAAAATCAAGGCCAAATGTCAAGAACATCAGTTCTAACATCAGCAAAGAAAAGCTAAAATAGAAGAAAAGGCCAATTAAAGTAAAGGCATTCAGTGTCACAAATTTGAAGGTTTTGGACATATTAGAGCATAATGCCCTACCTATCTCAAGAAACAACTTAAGGGGATTTCTATTTGTTGGTCAGATGAAGGATGTGATCTTGTTGATGAATTTTCCAAGGTTGTTACTGCCTTATCTGGAAGGTGGGCTTCTGATGTAGACTCCTAAAATAAAGGATTGACTTATGATGAGCTGGCTACTTCTTACAAATAACTGTGGATCAAAAGTGAAGAATTTGGTCAACAAGGAGAAAATCAAAAGGTGACTATTTCTCAACTACAGGCTGAAAAGGAAGATGTTTGTCTACTATCTTTAACTTGCAGGATTAGGTGACTTTATTGATCTCTAAACTTGAAATCATGATCGAGTCTGTGAGTATGTTTGAACAAATGGTTCTAATGTGTTGGTGAGATTCTTTAAGATGGGTGGATGACTGGAAATCTATAAGGATTAGGGTTTGATTATCAAGGATCTAACAAGAAAGGAAAATTTATAGTGACAAACCTTGGTTCTTTAATAAGAAGGTTGAGTCAATGATGTCAATAAAAATATCTTGACATTGTGCTATACATCAAAATACTCTAGATAAAGGTAGGTTCTTTCACTAAAGTGGTCACTTTTGTGGTAAAATTTGTCATATCATACATTGTTTTTGTTTCGAATTGTATGGTTATCTCAAATGGTCAAATTCTGCCTAAGGTTAACCAAGAAGTGGTTAAGTCTCAAAGAAGGTGCTCGTATCTCTCTTGTAACCTTAACAAAGAAGATTAGTATTTTATCAGTGGTTGTTTCAGACACATGAATGGAGTAAAGAAGTTTCTAGTAATCATTAAGTCTCATTCTACCAGTTTTGTTACTTTTAGTGATGTGCCAAAATGTGAAATTAAGGGTGTTGGAGAACTAAATTGTACATTTTCTCTAGTCTTTATGATGTTGTCCTAGTTAAAAGTTTGACAACTAATATGATAATCATAAGTCACCTATGTGATCAAGGTCTGGAGGAAAATCCCACCAAGGGAGAATGTTTGGTCACTAATGAGAATAATGATGTTCTGATGAGGAAGTTAGGTCCAAAGAAAATTGCTATTTGTGGGAACCACAAGAATCTAATGGAACATCCACATGCTCAATGACCTAGAAAGATAAAGTCAAGATGTCTCACTAGAAGTTGTAACATATGACTGTTGACACAATTCTAGAATTTGTTCTTCTCATGACGCATATGCAAGATGTTAGTCTTGGTGAACAGAGGCGTGTCTATATGGATGTTGATGATTATTTCTTTTAATCTGAGCAATCTAAATCAAGGAAAAAGCATATAATTTTTTTGACTTCAAAGCCCTTTATCAAGTACTTCTGGGAAAACATAAGGGAAAGATGAGTCCCAAATGTGATGGAGGAATATTTTTGGGTTTTTCTACTAATAGAAGATCATATAGAGATGTTCACTCCATAATTAAATTCAATGATTCAGTCTTTGAGAAAGGGACTGATGTTGGAGAAAATGTTGAAACATCACTATAGCAATCTAATAATTCAAAAAATAAGGCAGACTCAGAAGATCTAGCAGGCTCTGAATCAGATAGCTCTCAATCCAACAAAGTTCTCTCTAGGGTCTTAAACCTTTTTTATAAGGAATTTGTTATTTGTTTAGGAGACATTCTCTAGAATCAGAAATGTAATGTCTAATTCATGTTTTATGTCAAGACCTTTTTTGGTGATTTTTGGAGTAAAGCTATTGGCACAAAATGAATTTACAAGAAAAAATCATTATATGGAGTTTGTGTTAATGAAGGATGTTTCTTCTTGGAAAATAGTCTTATCTTCTGGATCAGCAATAAGATGATTTATCTATCCTAGTCTTTCTCTAAGGATAAGTATAATGCTGAAGGAAGTTGTTACTCTCAATTGATTTGGATGTTAAAAGAATATATTGTCCAACAGGATGTCATGACATTATACTGCGACAAGTTGGTTTAAGTCTATATATTTAAGCATGTCAATTTTCATAGCAGGACAAAGCTCATTAATATTGTCCATCTCTTTGTCAGGGGTCTTGCTACAGGAAATAGTGTTTGTCCTAAGCTTGGTACTTCTGAGAATATACTGGGAGATATATTTCTTAAGATTTTGGATGAAAATAATTTTGAGAATTTGATGGGTAATTTGGGAGTTTGTACTACTAAAGAGTTATTACAGGATGGAAAACTTGCTAACAATATTTTATCTTCCTTTCATCTAGTGGTACATGCAAATTCAGGAAAAGATATTGGTCTATGTTCAAACCAGATGTGGTTACCTCTGACCAAGGGAATGTCAGTTTAAATGTCATTATAATTCCCAGTAGTCAAAGTTGGGGAAGTCAGGAAGAAGAACAGGAGAGTGTCTCTCTCCTATGGTGAGTGGTGCACTGTTAATAAGGATGATTTCACTTCTTTAAATCACTCTCTTATTGACTGGTCAGGCATTACAAGCAAGGTCCTCCTTCACTATTAAAATCAAAACCTTATTGCCTCTCCCTTCTCTCAAGTTGTGTTTTAACATGAGTCAATCTTTCAAAAATGATTATGCTAAAAAGGTGAATTTAGCTAAGTTAGGAAAGAAGGCTAAGAGTACTTATCCAAAGAAGATTGAATCCAAGGTGGAAACATTTGTTGGATCATATATTGGAGAATATGTGATAGGGAAAAAGTCATGTTCAATTGGGTCAATTTTATTGACTCGGGTGGTTGGTCTGGATAGCTGTGAAATTCTGGCTATCAGATTACGGATGTCCTATGAGATAATGAGACATTGGATCCGAATTCACACACAACAGCAAGATGTATAAACAAAAATAGCAGTGCTAAAAGTAAATAACACATTATATGTTTACCCATTTCGGAACAATTTCCTACTCTAGGGGCTATTAAGCCAGGGATGAAATCAACTAGATAGTATCAATTTGCAGACCTTACAGCAAACCTCCAGTTTACAGTCTACGCACTTAATCACTACCATTTTCTTAATTTCTACCTAAGACATACTTAGGTATGAGGTCCACCTCAAATCCCTCTTAAATTACACTCAACAATTGGAGCAAACTCTAAACACAAGTAGAGAACAAAAAAACAACCAGAAGCTATACTTCCCAAAACATGCAAGACTCAATACTTAAAAGCTTATGAGAATTGACACACAATATGTTCAATGCTTAAAAGATCATGAACATCTCACAAAGAACTTACAACCCAACAAAATAATCCTACTCTTCTATCAGGATGATATTTGAGAGGCTCGCAAATAAAGGATTCTACAACCCTAAAAACACACAAGTAAGTTCTACCTGATACTAGGTATACACCAGTCTATTCATAACTTTATTCTAGACTGGGTTGGGCTTTAAAACTGCAGCAGTGAGGCTGCAGAAAGTCTGCGAAAAGTCCTCCAAGAAAATAGGTATTCAATCATTAGTTTCCTAATAAATATCCATATTAGGAAACTAATCAAATATTCGAAAACCAATCAAAGAATATTATGAATTATCAATCTTGGACACCACATAAGCTAACTGAATATTCCCTGAATATACAATAGTTAAAAATTAGTTGATCCACAAATATCAGCTTGCTGCATATGCGATGTCCTAACTCCTTGTTGGGACATCTTACTCGATATGTTACTGCTAAAATTGTTTTACCAAAATGTAATCCAACCATAATTTCATAGAAATAACAATCTCCCCATTTGGTACATTTTGGATAAAACACTTAAACAACCCTTGCACAAAAAGAATATGCTTGAAAATAAATCAAATATACACATCAGAGATACAACAGTGGGAAAAAACACATAGGCAAGGTTAGCAGCACAGAACATAGAAGCATACACACATAGTTAGTATTTAATTGATCTACTAATACAGATGCACCAAAAATAGAGAGCACTTAAGTTCTCACACCATGATGTCACACCATGATATCAAGACATCATGTCTAACATCTCTTCAAAACCAGCAGAAATTCCCCCTCAAAACCTGCTATCACAAACAGAGAATCATAGAATTCTCCCCCTCAGAAAGTGTCAGCTCCAACACCCTCAATATTATACTACTCCCCCTTTGTAGCCACAATGTGACAAAGGTAAGCAGACAATATTAGAAAAACAATTTAAGCACCTAATGTTATAGAGTCATGGTGAAAAAATTTAAAAATATCAAGGGGATTTTGCCTTTACATAATCATAAACCAAAATAAAAGTTGCAACAAAAAAACAAACAAAAGACACGACTACAATCTTCATGCGCCAGCAGCATCAGTATCACCATCCTCCTCATAGCCAGATCCTTCACTCTCTTCATCAGTTATAGTGACATCATCATCATCAGATGAATTCTTATTAGAGGCATTAGATGCATCAGATGCATTGTATCCTTCACCATCAGTAGCCTCAGCTTCCTTTTATGATTCCTCTATTAAGGCTTTAATGAGATCCTCAAGCTTAGCCTTTCTTGTTGTATCAGTTCTGATAGTGTCCTTCAACTCTATGCAAGTTTCCTTCAATAGGGATATTATTTCCCTTCTTGACATTTTACGCACATGAGCTTCCAAGTTTGCAACAACAATGTCTTGATCATGGGATCCACCAAACAACTTATGATGCAATGACTAAGATGATGCTCTTTTATTGACTCTGTAAATGGGTAATAAGATCCTAGGATGTTGATTTATAATTATTCCACATTGTTGTACCCCAAAATTTTCCCTCTCTTTTCTTAATACATTTCTAACAAAGATCTTTAATGGTTCAAGCCTACACAAGTATTGGCTAGGTCAAGCCATCTCCTCAACATTGATGCCTCAAATTAGGGTTTGGTTTTTCACAAGTACAATTAGAATTCTAGTGCTTCAATTTACTTTCATGGATCATTATTGACCTTCAATAATGCTCATATCAAGTTTCAAGTCTTGCATCTTAAAATTGCTCAGTCAATTGATCAGATGACCCAAAATCAACTGTATTGATTAAAAAGTCAATTGTGGTCAACCTACAGTAAAACTTCAAGATTTTTGACCAATATCAACATTTTGAAGCTATATGTATCAATTGATCAAGTTTGTATCACAATTCCCCAAGAAAAATGTTCAAATCATCAAAAGGGAAAAATGGTCAAAATTAGGGTTTTGACAGTATTTGACTGATCAAGGGTTTTTGAACTAATACATGATCTAATGGCTTGAAGCACAATCTCAAGGATTCAAATAAAAAATGTTGACCTAATTTCATGGCTCAAAAACATTTCTCAAAATTAATTGATTGATAGTTAAAATTCAGTCAACTGATGAAAAGTCAACTGATACACCAATAGTCAAACTTTGACTTGTTGATCAAAATTGAGTTTTCAAAGATCACATTTTATCAAGACATTCAAAAGTATGAAACTTGATTATCAAGAAATCAAGAAAGTCAAAAGTCATTTTGAAAAGTCAAATTTTTCAAGACTTAGAAAATTTTCTAAGTGTTTTAAGTCTTATTTTTTTCATGACTTCATGCCAACTTTGCACCAAGATGCAAGATGATTCAAATAAAGTTTCCAACATGAAAGTTTTATATCTTTATGGGATCTACAATTTTTCTTTACTAATCAAGTTCTATAAATTCTTTTATTTTGAGTTATGAATTCACAAAGTCATGCACTTTTTATAAAAAAACACAGTGAAAATTTGACCTAGTTTAGGCAGATTTTTGACCTAACTTCATGGCAATTTTTCATATAGTTCCAATTTGATTCATAAAAAATGAAAATCATTAAGGTTGTATAGGATGTTCCAATATTTCCAAAATGTCCAAGAACTCATTGAGATCATTCTTGAGCTAGGAGAATCGAAGAGATGAAGTTAGGGTTTCAAACTTGAATTACAAGGCTTTTTTCATGAAGAACGCTTGACCAAATCCATAGCTATGTTGCACAATCTTGTTTTACAGGATTCTAACATGTAAATCACTCCATAATTAATTGTTTACACAATTGATTGAGGTATGGTCCAAGTGATTAAGCCATTATCCAAAGCAATTTTCCATATTTGGAAGAAAGTTACCATTCCATTCTCATAAAGCAAGCTTTATGCAAAGTCAACTTGTATTGAGCTTTGCACTTATTCCTTATGCACAAGCTTCCTCTACAAATTTAGATAAGCATGTTTAAAGTTTTTAACAACTCTAGATAACTTTGTACCTTACCTTGAAACCATACTTGTTAAGTTTGCTAAAAAAACAAGTTAAAAATCCATAACATGTGATTTTTGAATTCTTACCACCTCAAGCTCTCAAAACTTTTCCTATATATTAATAAACTCTTATGCAACTTAGGACATGAGTTTATAAGCCCTCAAACTCACTCAAACTCCCTAAAAAGTCAGAGTTGTATACAAACCTCCATTATTGTCATTTATGGCCAGAAAACCTCAAACACAAAATCCACTTGTGTGTTTTTGTTCTAATCAATCACAAAGCTTATAATAAACATATAGAGGCTATCCCAATACCTGCAAAGCTGAAAACTAGAAGTAATGAGATAGCCGGTTTCGGTGGGAAGCTGAAAATTGGTTGATACTCGATACTATGCTCATTGAGATTGGACTTTTGGGATATTTCGGCTGCAAGAAAAGATTGATTGTGCTGAGACAATGCCCGGTGAATAAAAATCAATGATATTGAGATTCCCTAGCACCCGATTACTTTGTAGGATAGGTTGAACCAACTAAACTTCAAAAGGGTACTTACCTATGAACCTCATGCAAGCCTAAACCTAAGGACTTGTTTGCTTTATTTGTATATGTTTATCTGTACATAACATCATGACATCATACCATGGCATTTGCACTAACCATTTCAAGAACCATGGGATTTATATTTGTCTGTTTTGTAGGACATGGATCCCACTCACAGAAAGACTATCTGAATCGGCTTTGTGAAAGTGCCTCCTCAACTTAATGAGTTAGAGTAAAGGTTTCCCCATGATTCTCCGTTCACCAAGAAGTATGTTCGTATCATCAACTTGGCTACCTCAAATTTTGAAGAAAAATGATGGGGTTACTCTTTCAATTCTTTGACCCTAAGCACCATTGCTTTACATTTCCTGATTACCAATTAGTGCCCATCATGGAGGATATTTCTCAACTCTTGGGAGTGCCTATTCTTTATCAATTACCCTTCACCGGTATTGAGAAATACCTGAGACCTAAGGATATTTCTCTAGATTTACATTTACAACGGTCCGACGTTGTTGCAAATTGGGAAACAAGAAGTTGTGTTAAGGGTTTTCTAGCCAAGTTTCTGTTTGAGAAGGCTCAACAATTTTGGGATGCTTTGGATTTGCAAGCTTTTGAAGAAATTTTAGCTCTTCTACTCTATAGGACGGTACTATTTCCTAACTCATACCAACTCAAAGATGTGAATACGGTTAAAGTTTTTCTATCTCGTAACCCAGTGCCTACCTTACTTGGAGATATTTTGCATTCTTTTCATACTCGCACCATCAAGAGAAGGGGGATTCTTATGTGTTGTACTCCTTTGTTGGCTAGGTGGTTTATTTCGCATCTTCCTTGATCAGTTTTGAAAAACGAACTAGGTACGATTTGGTCTTAAAGGTTGATGTCACTCTCGCATTCGGATATCCATTGGTGTCCTCGATCTTTGGAGGATGTCACCATCATTGATTGTTGTGGGGAACTCCCTAATTTCCCTCTATTTGGTATTAGGGGAGGCATCACCTATAATCCTTGTTTGGCTCTACTCAGTTTGGGTATGCTCGGAGGGATGGCCCTCATGACGCGCTTGTCCAAGGAATTATATTTGACTATGAGAACGATGTCCAAGGTTATCGTCAAAGATTTGTACGAGCTTGGGGCATGGTGAACAAAGTTGATAGCAAGACGTTGGGGCATAAGAACTCCATTCCTTTGGAGCCTTATCTCAAGTGGGTGCGAGCTCACGCTCAAAACCTCATGATTCCATATGAGGTCACCCTACCTATCATCATGGAGCCTATTGCCAAAGGAGATGTTCCCTACACTATTCTTCATCCTGACATGCCTACTACTCTCGAGGAGTTGCAAAGATCGTGGATTCAACTTAAAGGGGAGCGAGACACCTTTGAAACCCAGTTTTATGCAAGCGAGAGGAAAGTGTTGGAGCTCACAAGGCAACTTCACGAGGAGCGTAACTTGAATGCCTACATTACTCCAAAGAGGAAGCATCCATAGGAGACTTGAGCCTTTTTGTATTAGTTCATTTTTTGGTTTTTTTCTTTCGTTGTAAGCCCAAGAGGCGTTTTTTGTAACCATTTAAACTTATTAATACAATGTTTGTTCCTTATTTGTTTAAACAAATTTAAATATTAAAGGTCTTTGAAAAAATTTGCATTCACATTACATGCATCGTCTTTCTACTGTTTATTTCAGTAAGATGGATCTCGAGTAGACTGTGAAGGACTTGTATACATAAAATTCTCAATTTCAAGAAACCTTGCTCAACTTGGCCAAGGGGCAGCAAGAATTGATGTCACTTTTGGTTGCAAAGAAGAAGACCAATAAGAAGGCTTTGATCAACATGGGGAAGAGGTTCAAGGGCCCCATTTGACAAGTTCAAGTGGTAGAAGACTCCTCCAAGGAGGGTGAGAATCAAGATGAAGATGCAAGGAGCACCCGTGCTGGGGGTGGTAACTGTCCAATCTCTTAGGATGAGGACTATTTTGACGAACAACATCCATCGGGTGAAGACAAGTATAAGCAACTAGAGGACATATTGAAGGCTATGGAAATTCAGCCTGTGTCTGGCCTAGATTTTGGTGATTTGGGTTTGGTTCCTGGGGTAGCGATCCCCCACAAATTCAAGATTCAAGTTTTTGCCAAATACGATGGTGTTTCGTGCCCAAAGCTTCACTTGAGATCTTACGTCCATAAAATTCAACCGTATACCACTGATAAGAAGTTGTGGGTGCACTTCTTTCAAGAAATTCTGTCTGGGAATCAATTGGAGTGGTTTTACCAGTTAGAAGGTTCCAACATCCATACTTGGGAGGACTTGGCCACTGCCTTATATTGTTAATATCAGTATAATGTTGATCTGGCTCCAACTAGAGTACAGTTACAAGGAATGACCATGAGTTCCAATGAAGGCTTCAAAGAATATGCGCAAAAATGGAGAGACATGGCTGGCAGGGTGCAACCACCATTTGCTGACAGGGAATTAGTAGATATGTTCAAGGGAACATTGACTGGGCCATTTTTCAATTTACTGATTAGGAGCTCATCATCTGGGTTCACTGAGTTAATCTTGACTGGTGAAAGGGTTGAGAGCAGTTTTAAAAGTGGAAAGATATCCATGGCCTCCGCCTCTACATCAAATACTGTGAAGAAACCTTTTACCAGCAAAAGGGAAACTAATGTCGTATATGGGTCAAGGGGCCATTTCAAGAAGGACCATCGTCAGTCTGTTAATGCAGTTCTGATCTTCAATATGACCTCTAGTCAAAGACCACAACAACAAGTTGGCTACCAAAGACCTGATATTTCAAGAAGACAATTTATAAGGATCAACATGTCACTATCTCAAGCCCTACAACACCTATTGAAGGCTAATTTGGTAACATTGCGGGATCCCCATTCAAATCCCAATGTTTCATCTCCAAATTATAACCCAAATGCCAAATGTGTTTACTACTACAATAGTCCCGGACATGACACTGATCACTGTTGGGCATTAAAATGCAAGATCCAAGACCTCATTGACAACAAGACCATTAAATTTGATCCTCCTACAACTCCGAATATAATCACCGCACCTATGCTAAATCATGGCATAGGTGTCAACACTATTGAAGATACTACTTTTGTTTCCTTTGTTAATGACTTGACCACTCCGCTGAAGTTTGTTAAAAACAATTTGTTGAAAATTAGGGTTTTCCTTTGTTGCCTTAAAGATTGTTGTTAATGTGTTGTGAAAATCAATGGTTATGAATGGCTGAAAAGATGTGTCCAACACCTAATGAACAACCATGAGATCCTATTCGAAAGAACTCCATCCATGAAAAGTTTGACTGAAGTTGTGCCTCAAGAAGTTGAAAACATATCCATCATCACTATCTCTAACAAACCTATTAGGATCACTTCAAAAGGTCCTATTAGGATTTCCAATGAACCGAAGATAGCTCCATTGATAATTACCACACCAGGGCCAGTCCTTTATTCTTCCGATAAGGCGGTACCTTGGAATTATGGCGCTGAAGTATACTACCATGGTATTAGACAAGACTCCTGGATTGATGAAAACAAGACGGCTGATATTACCAACATTGATGGGTCTAGCAAGGTGACTAGAACGGGGAGAATTTTCTCTCCTAATATTTCACCTCCAACCACCACAACTACACCTGTTTGAATTACTGTTCACAAACTTAGTACTGATGCTAGGGGGAAATAAAAGATGATTGAGCCTACCAGGATGGAGGCGCCTGCCAAATACATTATTACTGAGGAACCCTCTACCCCAGAAATGGAGGAGATTTTGAATATTATAAGGAAAAGTGATTATAAGATAGTAGAGAAATTGGGGCAAACCCCCTCTAAGATTTCTATGTTATCTTTATTACTATGATCAGATGCGCATGCTCAAGCATTAATAAATTTTTGAAGAATGCACATGTTCCTCAAGAGACCACGGCCGATCAGTTTGAAAATTATGTTACGAGTTTGACTGTCGATAATGGATTAGGATTCTCGGGTACTGATTTAACTCCCACCGGAAGAAATCACAATAAAGCCCTGCATGTCTTTATTGAATGCAAAGGAACCACTCTAGCCCATGTATTGGTGGATTTTGGGTCCTCTCTGAATGTCTTGCCCAAAGATGCCCTAGATCTATTGGATTGTGAAGGTTTGGTGTTGAAGCCAAGTGACATTGTGGTAAGGGCTTTCGACGGATTAAAAAGGATGGTCCATGGGGAAGTTGATCTCCCCACCAAAGTTGGGTCTCAAATTTTCAACTCAACTTTCTATGTGATGGATATCCGTCCTGCTTATTCTTGCCTACTTGGACGCCCATGGATACATGGGGTAAGAGCATTGACTTCTACACTTCATCAAAAGTTGAAATATCCGGTCAAAGGAAAGATCATTACCATTTGTGGTAAAGAAGATTTTATGGTTAGCCATCTGAATTCGTTTAATTATGTTGAGATGGAAGGCGAGTTCATTGAAACTCCTTGTCAAGCCTTCAAAGTGGTCTCTCCCATGGTTGTTGTTGTCAAGAATAATCCTGATGTTTTGAAAGTTGTTAAAGATGTGCCTAGAATGGCTTCCCTGAAAGATGCTCGCACTGTTGTTGAAGATGGAGGTTGTACCATTTGGGGACAACTCCCTGACATCCCTTTCAAATCAGACAAATGTGGTTTGGGCTTCACTGATAAAGCTCAAAAGGAGGTTAGATGTGCTCGTATGGGGAAACCACCTTTTCGCATCAGTAATCATAAAGTGAATGCTCTTGAAGACTCTGACGATGGTTGTGACTTTGATGACTGGATATGCCCGACTGCTGATGAAGGGCTCAATAACTGGCGTACCAAGGACTTCATTCCAATCTCCTTCAACAAGGAGTAATTACCATTCACTGTTTTATTAATTTAAGAACTATGTCTATAATTTTATTGAAGCAATGACTTTAAGCCATGTGCCATGCCTGGGGCACCATGGTCCATTTGTTAAGGGTTTGTTCATTTTCATATGCCATGTGATCATTTAATGAAAAACATTGAACTCTTTTGCATTAAAATTTTGCACTCATTGTCTTTCTTTCACTTTATTGCATTTTCAAAATAGCCATGTGACCTTACATGCACACACGCACATTTGCAGATCCACATCCATTCCGGATCTCATTGACAACGACTCTGCTATTGCCATCTATGACTTTGAACATCCAATCTACCAAGCCGAAGACGGAGGTGAAGAAGATTGTGAAATACCAGGGGAACTAGCCAGACTTATGATGCAAGAGGAAACGGCCATTCAATCGCACGAGGAACCAGTTGAAGTGATCAACCTAAGTACTGAGGCAGACAAGAAAGAGGTCAAGATTGGTGCCAACTTGGAAGATGGTGTCAAAAGCATATTGGTCCAGATGTTGCACGACTATGTTGAGGTGTTTTCTTGGTCATATGAATATATGTCGGGGCTTGATACTGACATTATGGTCCATCGTCTACCAACAATGGAAGATCATCCTCCAGTCAAGCAAAAGGTTGGTCGCATGCGGCCAGACATGACTGAGAAAATAAAAGCTGAGGTAATGAAACGGTTCGATGCAGGATTTTTGGAAGTGATGTCATATCCCCAATGGGTTACAAATATGGTCCCAGTACCGAAGAAAGATGAAAAAGTCTGTATGTGCATAGACTACAGAGATTTGAATAGGGAAAGCCCAAAGATGATTTCCCACTATCGCATATTGACGTCTTGGTCGACAACACTGCTCAACATAAAGTCTTCTCCTTCATGGATGGCTTCTCTGGCTGCAACCAAATCAAAATGGCTCCCGAGGACATGGAGAAGACCACCTTTGTCACACAGTGGGGCACTTTCTACTATAAGGTCATGCCTTTCAGTTTGAAGAATGCAGGAGCAACCTATCAACGAGCTATGGTAGCCCTATTTCATGACATGATCCATCACGAGATAGAAGTCTATGTAGATGATATGATTGCAAGGTCACAAACTAAGGAAGAACACCTTGATCACTTACACAAGCTGTTTGAAAGATTAAAGAAGTATAAGCTAAGACTAAATCCAAACAAGTGCACCTTCGGGGTGAGGTCTGTAAAACTCCTGGGTTTCGTCGTCAGTGGAATAGGTATTGAGGTCGACCCTACAAAAGTCAAAGCCATACAAGAAATGCTTGCTCCCTGTACTGAGAAGGAGGTTAGGGGTTTCTTAGGTCGAGTCAACTATATTGCTCGGTTCATATCTCACCTAACTATTACTTGTGAGCCAATCTTCAAACTGTTGAAGAAATATCAAGTAGTCAGATGGAACGACGACTTCCAAGCAGCCTTTGACAAAATTAAAGAATATATTCAAGAACCTCCCATCCTAATGCCTCCAGTTTAAGGAAGACCTTTGATTATGTACTGGTATGTATTATAGAATTCAATGGGGTGTGTGTTGGGCCAACATGACGAGTCTGGCCGAAAAGAGCATGCAATATACTACCTGAGCAAAAAGTTTACTGATTGTGAAATAAGACATTCACTGCTCAAGAAAACTTCCTGCACTCTGGCATGGGCTGTTCTCCGGCTAAGACAATATATGTTGACTCACACCACTTTATTGATTTATAAGATGGATCCCATTAAGTATATCTTCGAAAAACCAGCTCTCTCCGGAAGAATAGCAAGATGGAAAATGAACTTGGCTGAATATGACATCTAATACAACATACAAAAAGCAATCAAAGGAAGTGTACTGATGGATCATTTGGAGAATCATGTTGTTGATGACTACCAATCCATGAATTTTGAATTCCCGGACGAGAATATCATGCTGATAAATGATTGTGAAAATCCTGGACCGTATGAAGGACCTGAACAAGGATCCCGATGGACTATGGTTTTTGATGGAGCTTCCAATTCTTTAGGTAATAGAATTGGTGCTATGATCATTTCTCTCGAAGGTTTCCATACGCCTTTTACTTCCAGACTTTTCTTTGACTGTAAAAACAACATGGTCGAGTATGAAGCGTGCATCTTGGGGCTTAAGGCTGCCATTGATCTAAGAATCAAATTCTTAAGTGTATACGGAGATTCAGCTTTAGTAATCAGTCAAGTAAAAGGATAATGGGATACTAAGCATCCAAATTTGATACCCTACAAAGAGCTTGTGTTAACTTTGATCACGTGCTTTGAGGATATCACCTTTGAACACTTCCCTAGGGAAGAAAATCAGTTAGCAGATACCTTAGCAATAATGTCATCTATGTTCAAAGTCAATTGGGACAATGAAGCTCCCAGAATTATAATCGAAAGATTTGACAAACCTGCACGCTGCTATGAGGTTGACATTGATGAAGAGAAGCCTTGGTATCATGAAGTGAGGAAGTACCTTGAAGCACAAGAGTATCCTGAAGGAGCCTCAATTAACGACAAGAAATTCCTGCGAAGGTTCTCAGCCAAATCTTCCTAAGAAATGGGATCCTGTACAAACGCAACTATGATTCTACTCTACTCCATTGTATAGACAAGAAGGAGGCATAGAAAATCATGGAAGAAATGCAAGAAGGTGTCTTTGGAACTCACTCTATCGGGCACACTATGGCCAAGAAGATTTTGAGGGCTGGTTACTATTGGTTGACTATGGAAGCTGATTGTCACCATCACTCGAGGACTTGCCATAAGCGTCAAATCTATTCCGACAAGGTTCATGTGCCTCCAATTCCTTTGAATGTCATGACTGCTCTGTGGCCATTTGCAATGTGGGGCATTGACATGATTGGAGAGATCAAGCCCACTGCCTCTAATGGACATCGTTTCATCCTTGTTTCCATTGACTACTTCACCAAATGGGTTGAAGCTGCTTCATTTACCTCAGTCACTAAGAATGTTGTAGCCCGATTTATCAAGCATAACCTCATATGCAGGTACGGTATCCCTAAAAGGATCATCACTGATAACAGAACCAATCTCAACATTGCTATGATCACAGAACTTTGTACTCAGTTCAAGATCAATCATCACAATTCTTCTCCATACAGACCTAAGATGAATGGCGCAGTAGAAGCCGCCAAGAAAAACATAAAAGTGATTGTGAAAAAGATGGTGGTGACCTAAAAAGATTGGCATGAGATGCTTCCATTTTCTCTTCATGGCTATCTTACTTAGGTTTGAATGTCAACTTGGGAAACACCTTTCTCTTTAGTCTATAGAATGGAAGTTCTCCTGCCTGTGGAAGTTCAGATTCCTTCCTTAAGGATTATGAAAGAAGCAGACTTATGCGAAGATGAATGGATTTAGACTAGGTTGGATCAGTTAAACTCAATTGACGAGAAGAGACTGGTTGTTGTTTGTCATGGTCAAATGTATCAAAAGCGTATGATCAAGGCTTTCAACAAAAAGATCAAACCTAGAGTGTATCAGACTGGCGATTTGGTAATAAAGCGCATCATTCTTCTTCAAGGCGATCCCAGGGGAAAATGGACTCCCACTTATGAAGGGCCATTTGTTGTTAATAAATTATTCTCTGGCGGTGTTGTTGTACCCCAAAATTTTCCCTCCCATTTTTATTCAAGACATGCTCATTGAGGTTCCCAATTGCTCAAGAATTGACCAGACAAATTCTCCTCCTAAGCAATGAACCTCTAATTAGGGTTTCACTTTTCATCAAGATGTGTGAGATAAAAAGGTCTCAGATGTTTTCGTTTTCCTAATATGCCTTCAAGATTTTCCATGACAAATTTCATGCCTTACACTACAAGTTTGCTCAGTCAATTGCTCAAAGGTTTGAAAATCAATTGTATTAGGTCAAAAATCAATTGTGGCCAGTAAACAGTCAAGCTTCATGGTTTTTGGTCAACATAAACATTTTGAAGTGATATCCATCATATGATCAAGGGTTGATCATGATTCCTCAAAAAATGCTCATAATCTATCAAAAGTCAAGAATTGATAAATTAGGGTTTCTATAGGAAAAGTCAACTGAACTTTGACCAGGCATAACTTTCACATACTTCATCCATTTTTACCCAAAAAAATATAATTTTAAAGAAAATCTAATTCCCTACAACTTCTCTTTTGTCCTCAAGTTCAAGAGATGCACCGTTTGAAAGATACAAGCTCATACATTACAGATCATTTCCAAAAAGTCAACAAAAGGCACTTTTTGTAAAGACCATTTACATTAATATAGAATCTTCAAATTAAAAATTTATCAAAATAGGGATTGAATTAAACATATTGGGCTTTCCAAAAAGTATAAGATCATCATCATGAGATCAAAATTAAGCAAGTTATGGCTTACCCAAGTTGGGAAAATTTTAGAAATTTCAAGAATTGTGCATTGGACAAAATTGAACTTTTAGGTCAATGGCCTAATTTCTTGGACTTCAAACATCTTCCTAACCTTGTAGGGGACCTCTAATCTCAATTTGACATTTCCTTACACTTTTTATCTATTTTGTTCATATTTATTTTAATTTATTTCAAATAAATATAAAATAAATTGCACAAAATGTATAGAGATGAGCCTTGACCTTTGGGATAGTGTTTTGGCTTGCTTAGAAGCCCACAAATTCGTGCAAGAAGTGACCAGGTTCATCCAACTTCCAACATGGCATGAAATCACAAGTTATGGCAATTTTTTAAATTAAGATCATGGCTTTATCATAGCCTTTAAAGCTTCGATTCTTTCCTTCGTACCTTGTCCCATTCATCTTCTCTATATAATGGTGGCATTTACAAGCCTCATACACGCATACCTACAGCCTAGAGAACACCCCAAAAATTGCAAAATTTATCAAAATCGTGAAATTCAAAAAAGCAGGCTCCAGCCTCTTTCATCCCATTTCAAGTCCTCCATCAGCATCCTGAGATTCCCAGGAGCGCATACCTACCTTCATCCACGCTGTACCACACCCATAAGCACTCAACCGGACCTCTACTTTTGGTAAAAATTTCATGATCTCAAACGTTCAAATCATGGTATATATATTCTTTTTAAACTCATATTCATATCATTGATGATGTCTGCATCAGTTCTAACGTATTACATGAGAAGCTAGGGCCTTGAATCATAAAATTTCATGATCAAACTGTGATAGGTTTTTTGATTCATAACTCAAGATGCAGGAGCTCTCTGGCCAATCTAAGGCCTGATTCGTGATCAGGGTGAAATTTTAAGTGGAATAGGGTCTTGGTTCAGCCTTGAAACTAACAAATTCACAGGAATCGTATTTTGGTGTACCGGAGAAGACGACCAGATTTTGACTATGGCGTCCCTCTAGTTGTTTGACTCAGGTGAGGGCTTGCGTGGCTAGATGCGTATCTCTGATTGGTTCATTTAAATCACAAGGGACCCACTGGGCACACATTTTTTATTTGAATAATTTTTTATTTATTTTTACAATATAATATTATTATGTTATATGAATTAATGAATGAACAGGATGGCGCGGTGGCAAGGCAGTGTGTGTTAAGGTGTTTCTTATGTGAGAGGTCATGGGTTCGACCCCTGCCTCTTGCATGTTATTTTTCCACTTCTTATTTGCAGATCCAGTGTAGCAAGGTTGTACACGCACGCCTTAGACCACCAGATATATGGCTTCTGATGACAATGCAGCTAGATCCAAGCGCAGCAAATACGCGTCCCCATCATGGACATCCAAAGGATCTTCTCACTGGATTCTAATACAGCCTGGGCCTCCCCTTTGTTTGGGCTTAGTAAATTTCAATCAGCATCCCCATTTTAATTCTGCAGACTCAGGCCCATTTGAGTTTTTGTTTTATTTTTATTCTTTTAATTTGTTTGTTTTATTTAATCAGCAAGTTTTTTATCAAATAAAAAAAAAGATCAACAAAGCTTAGAATTAGTTTTTTTGAGAATAATTAATTTCTAAAATTAATTAATTAATTAACTTTAACTTTTTTTCTCAAAATTAAGATAAATTAGTACTTAGGTTAAATTTATGTTTCAATATTTTCTTAAACAAAAAATACAAAAATGTATTAGGGTTAGTTTCTTTTATAACCTAGAATAATTTTTCATTAATACTTACTTCTTTTTAATTAAATTTAAAATTAGATTTAAATATTTTCTTAAAATAAATAAAAAACCAAAAAAAAATTCTTGTTTACTTAGAAATTTTCTTAGGGTTTTAGACGTTCTTCTTTATTTCGCGCGCATTATTATACTTTCGAATTTTTATGATAATGTATCTGCTGACAGTATGTAATAGATTAAATTAGGGTTTTTACTGCTTTTCTTTATTTCCTTTCCCCCATTTGGATATGTAAATACCCCCTCCCCGAAGCATTGTAATAGCGTAGGATTTAAATTCTCGCACTTTAAGTTTCTGCAAAATATTAATTGTTAGTAATTAGGCTTGTATAGAAAGACTAATAACAAAACTCTAGAAAACGTAATAATGAAGACAAATGAACTGAATTGAATCATTTGCACATATACACCTCTAGGGTACTCCCACTTCGGTTGTCTTCGAAAATAGTCACAACTCTCGAAACGTGAGAGATTTTAGTGGCTACCCTCCGGTTTAAAAGATCATAAGTCCCTCGATGACCCTCTCGACGTTGCCTCGGTAAAAATGTGATCTTAGAACTCTAGGGTAGTTACTAAAACTTCTTGCCCAGTTTCCTTTGTGACTATAAATCGTCCCTTCGATTGTCCCTCATACATCCAACGATAGGGCTACCTACTCACTAATAGTATGATAGCGTTGTCTAAAGGAAAAGAGGAAATGAACAAATATTTTAGAGTACAAGTAGATAGCTCTTAGATGCTTTCTCAAAACAAAATATTTTTACACTTACACATTTCAAAAACAATTTTCAAAAACATTTTCTTTGTCAACACTCTTGAGGATGAGGACTGATACAAGAGTTAACGCAAAGCAAATCGCCGCACTTAGGCATTTCAAAACATTTTTCAAAACACATAAAGCACAAGGTACTTTTAAAATGAGCTAAGCATTTAAGAGCCCGTAGATAACTACGGATGGAAAGGGTGATAACACCTTCCGTTTCCGTAATCTACCCCCCTTACTCAGAAAATTCTTGAAAAGGTCTTTTTCTGTTCTTTTCACCCTTTCCTTAATTTGGATAAAAGAAAAGTCGGGGGTGACTCTTGCTTACTACAACATTTGCGAACACAAATGCAAAACCATTATAACAGTCGGTTCTTCCACCGTATCACAGAACTTGAGACTCTGCTGGGGAAAAATAAAAAGTGGGGTTACCTTAGAGTTAGTTCATTTTTAAACTGTTTTAATTGCTTGCTTTGTATGCTTTATCCTTGGAGGGTTTGTTTGGGTTGTTACTAAAGATCCTACACCCGGATCTAGGGACCTTTTAGGTAAGTAGCAATATATCATGGGGACTATTCGGGGTATACCGACACGGTTGAAGCGATAGCTATGTTGATGTGACACATTGGTTGGTACCGGTATCTCTTGAGTAGTCAAGGAGAATACGGGGCCGCTGCATGGTGTCATGAACCATCAACTGACCTTAGAACCTTTAATTGAACGACTTAGCCATTAGGAAGTAGTGAGATAGACATCTTTGGTGTAGTCCTAAACTCGATACTACACTCATTGAGATTTGACTCCCGAGTTTTGTTTGGTGGCAAGTCAGTTGTTGATCGGAACGAAACTTGTGGGAAAAATCAGTGATATTGAGATTCCCTAGAACCCGATTACTATTGATAGGCCAGGTTGAACCAACTATACTTCAAGAGAGTACTTACCTATGGAATCCATGCAAGCCTAAACCTAAGGATCTGTTTGTGTGATTGTGTATATATATATATATATATATATATATATATATATATATATATATATATATATATATATATATATATATATATATATATATATATATATATATATATATATATATATATATATATATATATATATATATATATATATATATATATATATATATATATATATATATATATATATATATATATATATATATATATATATATATATATATATATATATATATATATATATATATATATATATATATATATATATATATATATATATATATATATATATATATATATATATATATATATATATATATATATGTATGTTTATACATAACATCATAACATGGCATATCATACTAACCATTTCAAGGACTTTTAGGACTTATCTTTGTGTTTATTTTGTAGGACATGGCTCCCGTTCACAGAAGTACTATCTAGGTCAACCTTGTAAGAGTACCTCCTCAACTCAAGGAATTAGCATCAAGGGTTCCTGAGAGCTCTCCATTCACTGAAAGACATGGTCGACTTCTCAATCTGGTCACCTCAAGCCCTAATGAAGAAATGTTGAAGGTTCTCTTTCAGTTCTTCGACCCTTTACATCACTGCTTCACCTTTCCTGATTACCAATTGGTACCTACTATGGAAGAGTTTTCTTAGTTATTGGGAGTATCCATCCTTAATCAATTACCATTACACGGTGTGTAAAAGGACCCAAAACCTGAGGAGATTGCTCAAGCTCTATCTTTACAACTGTCAGATGTCGTGGCAAATTGGGAAACAAGAAGAGGCGTCAAAGGTTTTCTAGCTAAGTTTCTATTTGAGAAGGCTCGCCATTTTTGGGATACCCTGGATTTACAACCTTTTGAATAAGTGTTAGCCCTTCTCATCTATGGGATGGTACTATTTCCTAATCCGGACCAACTCATAGATGCGAACAGGGTCAAGGTTTTTCTGTCTCACAATCTGGTGCCGACTTTACTTGGAGACATTCTACACTCTCTGTATACCTGCACTGTAAAGAGAAGAGGGACTCTTATGTGTTGCACTCCTTTGTTGGCTAGGTGGTTTATTTCACACCTACCTCGATCTGTTTTGAAGAATCATCAGGGCATGAGATGGTCTAATAGGTTGATTTCCCTCACACATTCGGATATTCATTGGTGCCCTCGATCCTTGGAGAATGTTACCATCATCAATCGTTGTGGGGAATTCCCTAATGTCCCTCTCCTAGGAATTAGGGGAGGAATCACTTATAATCCTTATTTAGCGTTACGACAGTTTGGGTATGCTATGAGGGATGGTCCTCATGGTGTATTAGTTCAAGGCATTGTGTTTAACTACGAGGATGATGTTCAAGTTTACCGTTAAAGGTTCATACGAGCTTGGGGCATGGTAAACAAAGTGGATAGCAAGATATTGGGGCATAAGAACTCCATCCCTTTGGAGCCTTGTCTTAAGTGGGTACGAGCACACGCTCAAAATCTTATGATGCCTTATCCTACCATCCTACCTATCATAATGGAACCTATTACTGATGAAGGGGTACCTTATACCATTCTCCATCCTGGAATGCGAGACTACTCTCGAGGAGTTGCAAAGATCTTGGATCAAGCTCAAAGAGGAGCGAGATGCCTTTGAAGCCCAGTTCTATGCAAGCGAGAAAAAGGCTTTGGAGCTTACAAGAAAACTGCATGAAGAACAGAGTTTGAACGCCTATATTGCACCAAAGAGGATGCGCCCATGGGAAGCCTGAGTCCTGTCTGATTTAGGAGTTTTGTTTTATCTTTGTTTCTTATATTGTAAAGCCCAAAAGGCATCTTTGTAACGATTAAAACTATTGAATGCAATTAATGTTTGTTCTTTTTTTGGCTAAGCAAATTTAAGATCTTAAAAGTCCTTGAAAACATTGCATAAACATTATCATGCATTTCATCGCATAAGCAGGTTTTTCAAGACAGGTTTCTTATTCTTTTCGCTATTTATTTCAGCAAAATAAATGGCTCTCGAATAGACAGTAAAGGATCTTCAAGCTTAAAACGCCCAGTTTCAGCAGATGTTCCTGGCTCTGGCCCAGGGGCAAGAAGATCTGGAAGCTTTAATCCTAAAAGAGAAGACCAAGAAGCCAAAGAAACCAGCTGGTGTAGTGAATCCGGGAAGAAGGATCAGAGGACCGGTTAAGCGAGCTATAGATTTCATGACCCCGTCAAATAAGGGGGACAATCATAAAGAGAAGCAAGTGGAAGAAAACAACAATCCAGGGTCTGAGGAAGATGAAACTGACTGTTCTGAGGAGCAATATCCTCCCGCTAATGATAAATACAAACAACTAGAGGATCGACTTAATGTTATGGAGATCCAGAGGATACCCGGGCTAGATTTTGAGGAGCTGGGACTGATTTCAGTGGTGGTCATCCCACAAAATTCAAAATTCCTACCTTTGCTAAGTACGACGGTGTCTCCTGTCCTAAGCTGCATTTAAGGTCGTATGTCAGGAAGATTCAACCCTACACTACTGACAAGAATTTGTGGGTACATTTCTTACAGGAGAGTTTGACAGGGACTCAGCTAGAATGGTTCTAACAACTGGATAGAACCAACGTTCGCAATTGGGAAGATTTGGCTACTGCTTTCTACAAGCAGTATCAATATAATGTTGACCTCGCCCCGACCCGTACACAGTTGCAAAGTATGTCTTAGGGTTTCGGAGAGGGTTTTAAAGATTATGCCCAAAAATAGAGAGACCTTGGGGGAAGATTCCAGCCTCCATTGTCTGATAGGGAGCTATTGGACATGTTCTTGGGCACGTTATCCAGGCCATTCTTTAACCATCTGATTAGAAGTTATTTTGTTGGGTTTACTAAATTGATCTTGACTAGTGAACGGGTAGAAGCTGGCATCAAAAGTGGTAAAATATAGAGAGATGTATCCTCCAGTATTGCAAAGAAACCTTTCACTGGGAAGAAGGAGGTCAGTGCTGCTTATGGCCAAAGAAATCACAACAAAACTGAGCATCATCCGACGGTAGGGGCTGTTATGATTTCTAATCCTACTTCAAACCAGCAATGAAACAATCAGCGTAGACCAGATGCACCTAGAAGACAGTTTACTCGGATCAACATGACCTTATCCCAGGTTTTACCACACCTATTGAAGTCCAATTTGGTAACTCTGAAGGAAGCCTCAAAGAATCCTAATACTGCCTCTCCCCACTACAATCTGAATGCTCGATGTGCCTATTATTCTGAGACTCAGGGGCATGATACAAATGAATGTTGGGCTTTAAAGAATAAGGTACAGAATATCATTAAAGTGAAGGAGATTGAGTTTGACCCTCCCGATACACCTAACGTAATAACTGCGTCAATGGCCAAGGTGTCAATGATGTTGATAACAATCGGTTTGTTTCTTCTGTGGATGAGTTAGCTACTCCTCTTCTGACTATCAAAAGGAATTTGTTGTGAGTCGGTTTATTTCTAGGTTATGGTGAAGGTTGCCACTTATGTATGACTCCACTAGATGGATGTTTGTTATTGAAGATGGGCATCCAGCGCCTGATGGTTAACAAAGAAATTCTGATCGAAAAAGTTCCTCTTGCAAGAAGTTCGTGTGAAGATATCTCGATAATCACCAGTTCCGACAATCCTCCCAGGTCTCCACCAAAAGACCCGTCAGGATTACATATGTTCCAAAGTTTTCTCCCATGATAATCACCATGCCCGGGCCAATACCATATTCCTCAGATAAAGTTGTTCCCTGGAATTATGGGGCTGGCGTCTATTACCATGGCACCAAGCAGGACCTATTGGTTGTTGAAGACCAAGCTACTGAAAATACTGATCCTGACATCGACAGTATTGTTGGGACCAGTAAAATAACGAGAAGTGGAAGAGTTTTCTCTCCTGAGATCTCTCTGAAAATTGTTGCTACCCCTGTGATTATTCCTGCTACTTCTCCTATCAGTATTCATATTGTATTCCTACTGTTAGTCCTGCTGTTATCCCTGCTACTGAGTCGGCCGAGACTCGGGGAAAAGAGGTATTGTTTAAGCCTTTCCAGACGAAGGCACGCAAAGAAGTCATTCTTGAGGTCTCTAAAAAGGAGATGGAAGAGATATTTAAAATAATCAAGAAAAGTGATTACAATGTCGTAGAACAATTGGGACTGACCCCTTCAAAAATCTCAATGTTGGCCCTACTGTTGTGCTCTGAAGCCCATGCTAAGGCTTTGGTAAAATTTCTGAAGTCTGCTCATGTGCCTCAGGAGACCTCCACTGATCAATTCGAGAATTGTGTGGCTAGTTTGACAGCTGACAATGGCCTAGGATTCTCTGATGCAGACATAACTCCCAAGGGAAGGAAACACAATGATGCCCTACATTTCTCCATTGAGCGTAGGGGCACTATATTAGCCCATGTTCTGGTGGATACAGGTTCGTCACTGAACGTCTTGCCCAAGAATGCTCTAGACAGGTTTTTGACGGAGCTTCCAACGCTCTTGGCAATGGCATTGGTGTTGTGATCATATCTCCCGAAGGTTGTCATACTCCTTTCACTTCCAGATTATGTTTCAATTGTACCAACAATATGGCTGAGTATGAAGCATGTATCATGGGTCTCAAAGCTGCTATCGACTTGAGGATTAAATTCTTAAGTGTATTTGGAGACTCATCCTTAGTAATCAGTCAGATTAAAGGAGAGTGGGACACGAAGCATCCTAATCTTATCCCGTACAAAGAGCATGTGTTGACACTAATCCCATACTTTAAAGAAGTTACCTTTGAGCATTTTCCACGAGAGGAAAATCAACTAGCGGACGCGCTAGCTACTATGTCATCCATGTTCAAGGTTAGGTGGGATAATGAAATTCCTCAAATCACCATTGAGAGGATGAACGAGCCAGCATACTGTCATGAGATTGGTACTGAAGAAGTAGTGGACAAGCCTTGGTTCCAAGAAGTCAAAAGATATCTTGAAGTCCAAGAATATCCCGAGGAAGCTTCATTCAATGATAATAAATTCCTAATAAGGTTCTCTTATAAGTTCTTTCTCAGTAACGAGATCCTCTATAAGCGCAACCACGACTCTACCTTGCTTCGGTGTGTAGACAAGAGTGAGGTAGAAAATATTATGGATGATTTACACGAAGGTACCTTTGGCATTCATTCTAGTGGACATACGATGGCTAAAAAGAACCTACGGGAAGGATATTACTGGTCCACTATGGAAGCAGACTGTTATCAGTATTCACGAACTTGTCATAAATGTCAAATCTATGCTGATAAGGTACATGTACCTCCGGTCCCCTTGAACGTCTTAACTGCTCCTTGGCCATTCGTAATGTGGGGAATCGACATGATCGGAGATATTAGACCAACAAATTCTAATGGGCACCGCTTCATCCTGGTTGCCATTGATTACTTCACAAAGTGGGTCGAGGCAACTTCATTTGCTTCTGTTACCAAGAACGTTGTAGCCTGATTCATCGAACATAATCTTATTTGTCGGTATGGTATTCCAGAAAGAATCATTATAGATAATGGTACTGTTGTACCCCAAAATTTTCCCTCTCATTTATCAAGAATTTACTCACAATATCTCCTTTGGCTCAAGATTGCACTAGGGTTGATGAGCTCAAGACACCTCCTTAAGCACTGATGACCAAAATTAGGGTTTGAGATTGCACAAGTATATTTGAACTTCCAATGCCCCATATGACTTTCATGGATCATTATGGACCCTCAAGACTCGTGTCAAGTTTCAAGCTTTGGATCACATTTTTGCTCAATCAATTGAGCAGTTGACCTAAAAATCAACTATATTGAGGAAAAAGTCAACCATGGCCAATTTACAGTCAAACTTCATAATTTTTGATCCACATCAACATTATAAACTCATATGTATCATTTTATCCAGTTTGGACCACAATTCCTCAAGAAATTTGATCAAATCATCAAAAGGGCAAAATGGTCAAAATTAGGGTTTTGATTGAGAAAGGGCAATTTCTAATTTTTGACCTAGCAAATGGTCAATTGGTTTGAAGCATGATTTCAAGAGTTCAATTGCATAATTTTTACCTAATGTCATGGCCCAAAACATTGCTCAAGATCAATTGGATTGATAGTGAATTTTCAGTCAACTAATCAAAAGTCAATTGTAGACGGAAAAGTCAAACTTTGACTTTTTGGTCAAAATTCAATGTCAAAGATCACAATTCATCAAAACATGTCAAAATATGAAACTTATTCATCAAGAAATCAAAAAGTCAAGATTTCATTTTGAAAAGTCAAAGTTTTCTCACTTGGAAATTTTTCTAAGTGTTTAAACTTCATATTTTTTCATAATTTTAAGCCAATTTATCACCATGATGCAAGATGATTCAAAAGAAACTTCCAACATGAAAGTTGTAGATCTCCATGAAATATACAACTTTGCTTCATACAAATTCTCCTTGAAGTTCTTGGATCTTAAGTTATTAATTCATAAAATCATGGTCATGAAACAAAAACACTTAGTGAAATTTTGCCCTAATTTGGTCAGGATTTTGACCTAACTTCATGGCACTTTTTCATATAGTTCCAAGGGGATATTTCAAAAGTTATTCAAATATGGGTTGTATAGAACATTACAAGCTTTCCAAAATGTCCAAGAACTCCTTGAGATCATTCTTGAGCAAGGAGAATCGAAGAGAGGAAGTTAGGATTTTCGAACATGAATTACAAGTCATTTTTTGATGAACACATGAACCAAATCCATGCTAGGCTGCATAATCTTTTCTTTGAAGGCCTCAAACTTGTTTGTCACTCCATAATTAAATGTTTACACAGCTGTTAGGGCTTTGATCCAAGCAATTGAGCTATTATCCAAGTTACATTTCCATTAATGGCACAAAGTTAACATTGCCATTCTTGTAAAGCAAGCTTTTTGCATAAAGTCCATTCTTGAGCCTTTAACTTGTTCCCTCTGATCACACCCCATCCACAATGTCAGAAACAAGCTTGTTTAAAGCATAACCACTCTATGAACCAAGTACAAGGCATGGAAACTTGTTTTGTCAAAAAAATCACATGTTGAACTTAAACATGTAAATTTGAATTTTGATCAACTAGAGCACTCCAAACTTACTGCTTATAAATAGAGTCACAATTTGTGAACTAAGGGACGAGTTTTAGCACCCTGACACACTCCCAAATTCCCTCTAGCCAGAAATTGCACAAAAAATTCCATTGATACACAATTCTGACCTTAAACTTGTATCTCTCATTTCCCTCGTGCGTTTTCCCTCAAATGTATTCCTAAAGCTTCCTTACATCAAATACAACTCATCCCCATCCTTATTCCATAACTGTAACACCATTTACCATAACCTCCATAACCAAAAAACAGAGTCTGCAACTTGACTCCTCCAGACCATTTCAGCCACTCTCAACTCAAGCAAACCATTGCATTAGCTTCCTAAGGACTTGAGGAAGCTAGCTTGATCATCCCCATTGTCTGAAACAAGCTCAAATCCATTTCACGATTTCCAGTTTTGAGGTATTTTTTTTAAACTTCTATCTTCATATTTAGGCATTGTTAGGCTTGCATTTGTGAAGATAAAATGTAGACATCATTTCCCTGAAACTATACATGTCCATAGATTTCATTTATATTGATTGAGCTTAGAGAATTTTAGGTTTGAATCTCTGAAAAAAGTTAGGTCAAAATTTGGTACTTTTAGAAATTATCATTCATCTTTGATTTATAGCTTATGATATTTATATGGTTGGATTCGTAAGGGAAAATGGAGCAATTTTCATGTTTGTATCTTTCATTTTTGTTGAGAAATGAGCAAGTTACAGGATCCATGGCTGGAGGTTGAAGATGAAGTCATTTTCAGGACTTGACTTGTGTTATGTATTATTTGTTTTGCTTATGTTAACGGATGTATAGCCACCCCAGTGGTAGAAGCGCACGCCTGTAACCACAGGGACCTGGGTTCGAGCCCCAGTGGTACCCTTTTGATTTTTTTTTTCATCTTTTTTTCCTATTCTGACTTTTTGGACAGGCGCTGGGCCTCCTCCTTTGGGCCTTATGTTTTTTTTCTTACCTCTAACCCCCTTGCAGGTTATTCATACCTCTGACCCAGTTTTTATTTTCTTTTCTTATTTTCATTTTATTTATTTTCTTAATTATTTTTCTAATGCTAAAAAATCATAAAAAATATAAAAAATATTAGATTTATATTTGGACATAGTTTATTTATTTTTTCCACACAAAAATTATTTTATTTTATCATACTTTATTTATTTCACTAAATAATTTGTAAATTTAATTAATGACTAGGGTTTTAGTTTATTTCTCTCATAATAAAAAATGGTCTTTTAAATATAAAAAGACCAAAAATATTTTATAATACTATAAATTATTTTGAAGACAAAAAATACAAAAAAATACTTTTCTTAAACTTAATTTCTTTTTAATCAATTAATAGATTAGGGTTTTATTTAATTTCTTTTCCTAGTAAAATTAGGTTTACTTTTTTACTATTTTAATTAATTATTTTATTTTAATTAATTAGGTTAAAACAAATTCCCTTTTTCCTAAAAAATCCAAACAAAAATATCCATTTTCTTCACATTTGCATTCTTGTATATTTATTCATTATGTACATTATTTATTTCAATTCTTGTATAAATTCAACATGGTTGTAATAGATTAATTAGGTTTATTTTCTTGCAATCCTCATTTATAATGTGTACACCCCCCCTCCCGCAAGTATTGTAATAGCGTAGTAAATTTTAAATTTCGCAGTTTATCGCTTTATATACAATTTCTAGTAGTTAGGGTTTGTAGGGAAAGACTAAAACCAATCAAATAGAAAACCCTAATCAAAGAAAAAATCAAGCATGAAAAACAATACACTTGCACACAAGCACCCCTAGGGTAAATCCACTTGGTTGCCTTACAAATGGCCATGTTACGCATGTGAGGTATCTTAGCAAAAATAAGCAAAAATACAAGATCATAGTCCCTCGATGATGCTATCTAAGTTGCCTTTCAAATGATCTTAGTCCCTAAAAGATAATTCTAAGATACCTTGCAACATTGCTAATCATGGTTATACGATGACCCACGCTCGTCTCGTTTACATCCAAAGATAGGGTTACTTACCAAATCAATGGTAAGATAACAATGTCAAAGAAAAAAGGAAATGAACATGAAAGACTTTTGAGTAGGTAGAATGCTCCTAATTTCTTGCTCAATTTCAAACAAAACATCCTTGCTATTTTAAAAACAAACACCTACACTTTCAAAACATCTTACAAACTTGAAAACATTTTCAAAAGATCAACATCTTTGTATACATTCTTACGAACGAGAATCATTACAAAGTTTGCCTAAACAATGGCCTCTTTACAAAATACTTTCAAAAACCACACAAAGCACAATTTCAAACAAAAGCAAGTGATCTAGCAAGTAACTAAGAGCCCATGGAAAAACATGGATGAAAATGGTGCTAATACCTTCCCTTTTCATAATCTACCCCCCGAACTCAAGAAATAATCTCAAAGGTATTTCATGTGCTTTTTCACCTTTACTTTTGGATAAAAGAAAATTCGATGGTGACTCTTGCTAACTGCAACATTTGCGATCAAACGCAAAACAACCAAGTCAATTCTCCCACCGTATCACAGAACTGGCGACTCTGCTGGGGACAATTCTAAAAGTGGGATCATATTTACTTGCTTTCATTGTTTGACTTGTATGCTTTACATTTTGGTTCTTTGTTTGGGTTTGAATCCTCTACCCGGATTAGGGATACCTTATAGGTAAGTAGCAATATGTTGTGGAAACTGTGCGGGGTATACCGACATGGTCTAAGCAATAGCTACGTTAGTGCGACATATTTGTGGGTACCGGTAGCCTTTGAGTTAATCAAGGAGAATACGGGGCCGCTGAGTGATATCATGAAGCACTAATGAACTTTTAGAACCTTTACTTGACCAACTTGGCCATTAGGACGTAGTGAGATGACCGACTTTGGTGCAGTCCGAAGTTGGTAGATACTCGATACTACACTCATTGAGGTTTGGTTTTTTGGGATATTTCGGTCGCCATTAAAGAGGCTTGTGATGAAACAATGACCAAGGAAACAAACCAGTGATATTGAGCTCATTAGAACCCGGTTACTATTGCTAGGACAGGTTGAGCCAACTAAACTTCAAGAGGGTACTTACCTACAAACTCCATGTAACCCTGAACCTAAGGACTTGTCTGCTTTGTGAATATGATTATTTTCATATAAGCTTGCTTACTTTGCATACTTGTACATAACATCATGACATCATACCATAAGCATTTTTAATAACATTGAACCATAGCATTTCAAGGATCTCAAGGGTTTTTGATGCAGGGTCACATTGAACCAGACGTCTATCAAGGGGCAAGAGGATTTATTTTCCTCTAACCAAGCACCATCAAAGATCAAGTACAACAACTTGAGTCAAAGGCTATGACCCACTCGACATGGTGAGCTTAATTCTCGGGGAAGGACATCCACTGATACAAAGTTCTCCAATCAAAGTTGTAATTGACTACTAACATTTACCCTGCGAGATCCTTGAAAACATTTGCATGTCATATACGTCATTGCATAACAGGTAGTCTTCAGTACAAGTCTCTCATGTTCTCGCTGTTTATTTCAGCAATGGCTCTCCAACAAGACAACGGAGATATTGAAACTCAAGAGGCTCAGTTCATGGAAATGTTCCTTAACCTATCCAAGGGACAAGAAGAATTGAAAGCACTCCTCGCTGGGAATATGACCAAGAAACATCCTGATAACAACAAGGACGACCAGGTTGAACAGCTGCAGGTTGAGATGGAAGCAATGAGAATCCAAATGCTGGGCCAAATAGCTCTCATCCAAAACTTGGCTCAAGGACAAGAAGAGCTAAGGACCCTCATTAACAAGCTTCGTCAAGACAAATGTAACCAAAGGGGGAGAATAGCTAGAAGCGAGGGTCAAATCATCAACCAGCCGCTCATAAGACGAGAAGCTGATTCAAGGGAAAACAAACCATTTCGAATTGCCGCCACGTCACAGGTCCAACAACGGTCTCGTCAACATAACTCGGAAAATCAGCAAAGGCAAAACGAGCCCAAAAGACAGTTTACTAACATCAATATGCCACTATCTCAAGCTTTGCAACATATGTTGAGGATGGATCTGATTACACCAATAAGACCTCATCCAAATCCCAAAACTTATGCTCCCAGCTACAATCCTGATGCCAGGTGTGCCTATAATTCCGACAGTTCTGGACATGATACAAACGATTGTTGGGTTCTGAAGTACAAGATTTAAAACTTGATCGACGAAGGAGTGTTGGAGTTCACACAAGACGGTCAATTAGAGCTTTTTCTATCACCTCTCAAAGGTTCACCACCTAAAGTGACAAGTTTAGACAAAGAGGCTTATGTTCATTTGAATTTTTAATTGTAATCTCTTTTGTTGTTCAAACAATTATCTATTAATGTCAAACTTTGTTTCATTAATGCATTGCATATGTTTGTCTTGAATTCATCCATTCGTTTTCACTATATTTAAACTATGATTTTTACTCTCTTTATGACATTCAACTCTTGCTAAAAGTTATAAGCCTTTAGAGGGAGGATGACGAAAACAATGCCATAAATCTCATACAGTATGCTTTTGAACAGACTTTGCTGACGATGTACAGGCGTTCTTTCAAATCCTAAACACTGGAGTTATAAGGAAGATAATCCCTAGTCAACCCCTTCGAGCCAAAGAAGTAGAAGTTTTCCTTTTTTCACAAAATTAAAACCTTTAATCAAAACCTGGGGCAGGGTGGTCTCTCAGTTAATTCAAATGCACGTTCAAATCGCAAACTCTCATCTCGTAAATACAACGAATGACATCAAAACATTCCTCTGGAATCAAAAGACGGTGATGGTTCCCTATCACATAGACAGTCATTATCTCTCAAAAAGGCCCACTAAGTCAAAACCTATAAAGGAGACTTAAGAAAAACTGGGGCATCCCGCTGACCGTAATCTCAAAACAAGAACAGTCAAGCAAAAATTAGGGATAATAAATCAAAAGAAAGAGGTAACTACAAATCCTCAACAACATGAAAAAAAATGTTGCAAAAATGGATGCCTTACGACAAACTTAACTTGCCTGAACCATCACCAAAACCTCATTCCAAACTCAATTGGAGTTCAAACGTACAATTAACTGAGTTTAGGATTGAAGAGCATCGCGAAGAACGGGTAGGTACAAATACATTTTGAGCCTTTATCCTTTGTTTCTTAAACCGTGAACCAAGCCATGTTACAACCTATTGTACCCCAAAATTCTCCCTCCCATTTCTCTTTGATTTCTCATCACAAAGCCCTTGAAGATCAGGGTCCAGTTAAGGTTTCATCTGCTCAAGACTTCTCCTTGCACTGCTGACCCAAATTAGGGTTTGTGTTTGCACAAAGATGTTTTGACCTAAAAATGCCTAAGATAACTTTATTGCTTCATATTGGACTCATAAGTTTATCCACATCAAGTTTCAAGTCTTGATTTCAAGTTTTGCCCAATCAATTGGACAGTTGACCTAGGAAATCAGCTGTATTGGGGAAAAAGTCAACTGTGGCCAATTGACAGTCAAACCTCATGAAAATTGACCCACATCAACATTATGAACTCCTATGAACCATTTGATCAAGTTTGGATCACAATTCCACAAGAAATTTGATCAGATCACCAAAAGGGCAAAATGGTCATTTTTAGGGTTTTGACTGTACAAAGGCAATTTTTGACTGTTTGACCTAGCCAATGGAAAACCAAGCTCACAAATGGACTCAAGGACCCCATGGAATTATCTTGACATACTCAACAAGTTCAAAAGATCCCAAATGCACAAGATTGACAGTTGAATTTCCCAGTCAATTGATCAATTTTGACTGTATACTGAAAAGTCAAACTTTGACTTTTTGGTCAAAATCAAGAGTCAAGATTCATTTTTCATCAAAACATGCCAAATCATGAAACTTGTGCACCAAGAAATCAAAAATGCAAATTAGGGTTAGAAATGAGAATTTTTCATAACTTAGAATTTTTCTAAGTTATGAAAAACCCTAATTTTTTCCCAACTTTGCCCCACTCTCTCACCAAGATCTATTTGGATTCAAACAAAAGTCAAAACATGAAAGTTGTAGCTTGTTGCATAATCTACAACTTTGATTCACAAAGTTTTCCCAAATGAGGCTTGTATCTCAAGTTACAATTTTTTGAATAAGGGTATTAAACCATTCTTAACTTAGTGAAATTTTAGCCTATTTTGGCAAGGTTTTCTACCTAACTTCAAGGCCATTTTCCATACACTTCCACTTGGAATTTCAATTTTCATTTCAAAGATGGATTGTAGTACACATTCCAAGCTTTCCAAAATGTCCAAGAACTCATCAAACAACCTCATAACTTGAGAGAATCGAATTTCACAATTTGGCAAAAACTCACTTTTGAATTGGTCAATTTACATGTTCATAACACTAGGCATTTTCAATCTCAGCTTGCATATCTTGATTACAGGTCCTTAAACCATCCAACACTCATAAATTTAATGCAAACTCTTTGTGCCAAGACCATGTTCTATGGATTCAAGCATTGCATAGTAGATTAATCCCAAAATAGATAAAGCACTTTATCCATTTTTGAAAAAGCAAGCTTTATGTCCAATTGAAAATCCAAGAAGTACAGATGAGATCTAATTGGCACAAGATTATGAGCAAAACACTCTGATCAAGGAGAGATTATGCAGCACATTAGGGGGCCTCTACTGACCTAGAACACAACTTGGGCATTTGTTGCTTAAAGTGTAAGTAACATTGCATTTTGTAAGACAACTCTCATATCAGCTTACAAACACTTAAGCAAACTTGTAAAACACATCCAGGACATCCCAACTAAGCTAGTACACGACCCTAACATCCCTCATACACTCCCAATCCCAGAATCACCTTCAAACTGCAAGAACAGGGCAAGGCCTGCAGTTTGAGTGCCATCTTTCATTCCTCTCAAGCTTTCTTGCCCAAACCAGTTCACACACATTCCCTAGCATCAATGCAAGCTAACCAAGACCTGAAACACGATCTATAATTCCTCTAACAAGTTCTACCATTTTCACTTTCTCATTTTGCAGTTGAAGTTCCACAGCTCGATTCAAAGTGTCTCAAGGCAAAGTAAACATTGGAACAGCATCACCACACCTCAAGGAAGCTATACCAACCATCACCTTGCACTGAAAGCTTCCCCATTGCCAGATAGAACTTCAACTGAACAGGTATTTTGGTGAACTTCTAACTCTTAGTATAGGCATCATTAGCTCTAGGTTTGTGAATAAGAAATGTTCTACTCATGCCACTGAACCTGTACATGCTTTTACTTTTCATTTCTTTTGCTTGAGCTGTGAGAATTTAAGGTTTGAAAATGGCAGAAAACTTAGGTCAGGATTTGGGAATGTTAAAATTCTCTCTCATTTCTGAGAGTTAGGATGAGTTTTTTATATATTTAGAATCGTGATTCAATGCTTAACATTTCTTATGTTGGAAGTTTGTGCAAAAAATCAAGGAATCAGGATGTTCGAGTGAAGGTTCTTGCGCGCGTTTTTTTTTTGAATAATTTTGTTCAGAGGTTGAAGAAGGTGCCTCAGGGCCTGGGCCAGCTTTTGTTTTGCTTTTTACACCATATTTTTTTATTCATACCCCTCTGAGTCCATTTGTTTGATTTAATGTTTTTTTTATCTTTCTTTTTTATTTCTGACTCATTTATTTTTTTTAATAATGTTAAAACTTGAAAAATCATTTTTACACCATTTTTGCATTTTTTAAGTATTTATTTGTTTATATAGACATTTATACATAAATATATATATATATATACTATTATTTAGAAATATTAGAAAAAATAATGTAAACATATTATTTCTGATTTTTATTTCATTTTTCTCTTTTGGAAACATTTTGTATAAAAAATACTTTTTTTATGAAAAATTAAATATTACTATTTTGTGCATATTTAATATATTTTGTAAATAATATAAATAAATATATATATATATATATATATACTATATATATAAATATATATATATATATATATATATATATATATATATATATATATATATATATATATATATATATATATATATATATAAAATATATATATATATATATATATATATATATATATATATATATATATATATATTATATATATATAATATATATATAAATATATATATATATATATATATATATATATATATATATATATATATATATATATATATATATATATATATATATATATATATATATATATATATATATATATATATATATATATATATATATATATATATATATATATATATATATATATATATATATATATATATATATATATATATATATATATATATATATATATATATATATATATATATATATATATATATATATATATATATATATATATATATATATATATATATATATATATATATATATATATATATATATATATATATATATATATATATATATATATATATATATATATATATATATATATATATATATATATATATATATATTAGTACACTTAGAATAAAATACCCAAAAATATACATATTTTTATTTTATTAATATTTAACATTAAAAATACATTTTTACAAATATACTATATTTTTATTTTATTTTTGTATATAAATAGTGAATATTGTATATTTTGAATAAATAATGCATTTTATTTAGTAAATTAGGTTTGTGCCCTAAATTTGAAGATACTCCAAAATAATATTTTTTTCATTTTTATTTATGTGACATAAATAATTTTTTTTTTCATACATATAAAAATTCTTTTTTTTCATCTTGCATATTTATTTCATTTCCATTTAGTTTATGCCTTTAATTATATTGTAAATATTCAAAGAAAATGATGTAATAGCTAGGTTTAATTTCTTGTCTAAATAACCCCCATTTGAAACATTTGTACCCCCCTCCCCATATTATTGTGTTGTAATAGTGTAGGAATTTAAATCTCGCACTTTAATGCTTTCTAAACATACCATGCTAGAGTTAGGGTTTGTATGTAAATAAAAAGAACAAAAATAGTTTGACCTAATTTCAAGATAAATAAGCATGAAAATGGACAACACATTTCACACTTGCACCCCTAGGGTATTCCACTTTGTTGCCTTCAAATAATTGGGCCATATTGCATGTTAGGTTTCTTTGGGTAAAACAAACAATCAAACGATCATAGTCCCGCGATGACGCTTTCAAAAAGTTGCCTAAAATGATCAAGTCCCTTTCAAAGAGAAATTGCCCAAAGAGACTTAGCACTATTGCAATTATGGTCTAAACGATGACCCGCGCCCATCCCTTTCACCTCCTAATGCAAGATTGTCCACCAAATACAATGATGGAACAAAATTGTCAAAAGGTTTAAAACATAACAAGAATCTTTGAGAAAACTTTAGGGTAGATAACTCTTAGGTACTTGTCAATTTGCAAAGAAAACACCTGCCTAATTTCAAACCACACTTCACAAATACTTTCAAAACAAACTTTCAAAAAACCTTGAAACATCTTTTCAAAAGACAAAACACCTTTTGTAAAACATTCGAGTAAAGAATTGTTACAAGGGTAGCCTATACAAGGCATCTTTTCAAAACATTTTCAAAACCACAAAGCACCATTTCGAACAATTGAAAACCAAGGCAAGTTGATCTAAGCAAGTACCTAAGAGCCCATGGATAACCATGGATAGAAAGGGTGCTAATACCTTCCCTTTCTATAATCTACTCCCCGAACCCAAGAAAATATCTCAAAGGTTTTTGCTGTGCTTTTTAAACCTTTCCTTAGGATAAAATAAAAAGTCGGTGGCGACTCTTGCTAAACCGAAACATTTGCGAACACAAACGCAAAACCCTAGTCAGTTCTCCCACCGTATCACAGAACTGGCGACTCTGCTGGGGAACAAATTTTAAAAAGTGGAGTAACCTTAGGGCTTAGATCACCCTCTTGCATGACAAATTGTTTGAATTGTTTGCTTTATATCTTGGCTCTATTGTTTGGGTTTACAATCCTACACTCGGATTTTGGGAAACATTCATAGATAGCAATACGTTGTGGAAACTGGACGGGGTATACCGACACGGTCGAAGCAATAGCTATATTAGTGCGACATATTTGTGAGTACCGGTAACCCTTGAGTTCAATCAAGGAGAGTACGGGGCCGCTGAGTGATGTCACTAAGCACTAATGACCTAGAACCTTACTTGACCATCTTGGCCTTTTATTAGGGGTAGTGAGATGACCGGCTTTGGTGCAGTCCGAAGTTGGTAGATACTCGATACTACACTCATTGAGGGTTGTTTTCTTGGAATATTTTGGTCGCTAGTTAAGTGGCTAAACCAAAACAATGAACAATGAAAATAATCCCGTGATATTGAGCTCCTTAGAACCCGGTTACTGTTTATAGGACAGGTTTTTAAGCCAACTACACTCAAGAGGGTACTTACCTATGAAACCCCATGCAAGCCTGAAACTAGGGTTTGGTGTGAATTGCTGGTACATATGTTTTGTGCATACATCATAAACATCATAAAGCATCATATGCATTCACTAACCATTTCAAGGGTTTGGATCTTCATCTTTGTTCTTGTTTTGTAGGTCATGGAAATTCCTCGCAGAAACACCATTCAAGTCAACCTTGTGAGAATCTCTCCTCAACTCAAGGAGCTCACCTCAAGAATTCCGGAAAATTCATCCTTCAGTGAAAGACATGGTAGACTGCTCAGCCTAGTCAACACCAACATTGAAGAAGACATGATGAAAGTGCTATTCCAGTTCTTTGACCCTCTTCACCACTGTTTCACTTTCCCTGATTATCAGTTGGTACCCACTTTGGAGGAGTTTTCTCAACTCCTGAGAATTCCTATCCTTAATCAACTACCCTTCAACGGTACGTAAAAGGAACCAAAGCCGGAAGATGTTGCTCGAGCATTACATCTACAACCATCTGACATCAAGGGGCATTGGGAAACCAGAAGCGGCGTCAAGGGCTTCTTAGCAAAATTCTTGTTTGAGAAGGCACAAGAATGTTGGAATTCATTGGACCTACAAGCCTTTGAAGAGATTGTGGCACTCCTTATCTATGGGTTGGTCTTGTTCCCAAATCCTGACCAATTGGTAGATGTCAACGCCGTCAAAATCTTCTTGTCCAGAAATCCAATACCAACATTGCTTGGGGACATCCTTCACTCATTTTACACACGAACAATGAGAAAGAGGGGTGTTCTCATGTGCTATACTCCTCTCCTTGCAAGGTGGTTTATTTCGCACCTTCCACAATCTGTCTTGAAGAATGACCAAGGCTCAAGGTGGTCCCAACGGTTGATGACTCTTACTCACTCTGATGTACATTGGTGTTCTCGGTCCAGAGAAAATGTCATCATCGTCGATCGTTGCGGAGAGTTTCCTAATGTTCCTTTACTTGGAATTAGGGGAGGTATCACCTACAACCCTTGCCTAGCTTTGAGGCAATTTGGATATGCACGGAGGGATGGCCCTCATGACATGTTGATTCCTGACCTAGTTTTTGACTTCGACAACGATGCGCAAGGACTTCGCTAAAGATTCATCAGAGCTTGGGGAAAACTCAACAAGGTTGATAGCAAGACTCTGGGACACAAGAATTCCATCCCTCTTGAGCCCTATCTCAAGTGGGTATGAGCCCGAGCCCAAAGTCTAATGATGCCTTATCCTCATGTGCTCCCAGTGATTAAAGAGCCCGTCAATGAAGGAGAGGTTCCCTACACCATCCTACATCCAGACATGCCTACATCGTGGGAGGAAATGCAGAAAAGTTGGATTCAGCTCAAGGAGGAACGGAATACTTTTGAAGCTAGCTTCTACGCCAGTGAGAAGAAGGTTATAGAGCTTACCCGCCGACTCCATGAGTAAGAGGCCCTCAACACCTACATCGCACCAAAGAGGATGCGCAATGTCTTTTTGCCTTAAGAAGTTATTTTGTAATATTTGGCCCATGGGGCATTTATGTACTAACAAATTTCTTCTTATTAATATGACGTGCGTTCTTCTTTGTCCGAAACAATTTTGAATGTTCTAAATCCTTGAATGCATTGCATACATAAGCATACCATTCATCATGTGCATAAGCAGGTCTCACTCCAGGTTTCCTTATTTGTCTGCTGTTTATTTCAGTAGGATGGATCTCGAGCAAACAGTCAAAGACCTACAAGCTCAGAATACACAGTTCCAGCAACTCCTGATGACCTTGGCTAAGGGTCAGGAGGATATCAAGACTCAATTGGGGAATAAGGACCCAGTGAAAAAGAGGAAAAAGAGGATTGGGGTGGCTACTTTGGGGAGAAGATTTGACGGAGAAGCTCGGAGAGTGCTTGAATTTCCTCCTACTTCTGATGAAGGGACTAGTAAAAGAGATGGAGTTGCGGTGCCTTCCGAGTTTGATGCGGAAGAAGAAGAGGTTGAAGAGGATGAAGATTATTCTGACCAGAAATACCCTCCAGCTGATGATAAATACAAGGGTTTAGAAGACAGATTGGCCGCCATGGAATTACAAAGAGTACCGGGTTTGGATTTTGAAGACTTGGGTTTGGTTGTCGGGATTATGATTCCCCCAAAATTCAAAGTGCCAGTGTTTGTGAGGTATGATGGGTTGTCCTGTCCAAAAATGCATCTCAGGTCCTACGTGAGAAAGATTCAACCCTATACGGCAGATAAAAACCTCTGGATTCATTTCTTTCAAGACAGCCTTTCGGGAGCTCAGTTGGAGTGGTTTTATCAGCTAGAAGGAACCAGTGTCAGAAATTGGGAAGATTTGGCCACCGCTTTCTACAAACAATACCAATATAATTCTGACCTTGCTCCTACTCGTACCCAACTTCAGGGCATGTCGTTAGGAACAGGCGAAGGATTCAAAGAATATGCACAAAAATGGAGGGATTTGGCTGGCAGGGTGCAGCCTCCCTTAACCGACCGTGAACTCGTTGATATGTTTCTTGGGACCCTATCTGGGTCATTTTTCAATCATCTAATTGGTAACTCTTCCGCGGGGTTTACCGATTTGATCTTAACAGGCGAAAGAATAGAAGCTGGCATCAAGTCAGGAAAGATTCAGAAGGTTGTTGCTGCAAGTGTTGAGAAGAAACCTTTTAAGAAGGAAACAGTTGTGGTATATTCTCAGAGAAGAGCAGGGAAGACGGAGCGTCGGCCAACTGTGGGGGCCGTAATGATTCAAAACACTCCAAATGAGCAGCCTCGCTATAACCAGTCCAGACCAAATCAACAACGGGTGGAACGGCCACAACGGCAGTTCACCCGTATTAATATGACTCCAGCGCAAGTGCTTCCCCACCTATTGAAGTTGAATCTCGCCACCATCAAGGAGGCACCAAAGAATGTGAATACGTCCTCTCCGCATTATCATGCCAATGCTAAATGCGCCTACCATTCAGACAGTGTTGGACACGACACCAATGATTGTTGGGCACTCAAGCATAAAATCCAAGACCTGATAGAGGCTAAGGAGGTAGAGTTTGACGCTCCAGAGAAGCCTAATGTGATATCTGCATCCATGCCGAAGCACGGCCGAAATGTCAATGCTATTGAAGAAGATTTGTATGTTGCTGATGTCAGCGATCTGACTACTCCATTGCTAACCATTAAGTTGAATCTGTTGAGGGCCGGGATCTTCCCGGGATGTAAGGAAGACTGCTATTGTTGTTACTCTCTGCCGCTTGATTGTCCGTTACTGAAGAAAGGCATCCAAGGCCTTATGGATAGTCGACAAATTTTGTTCGAAAAAGTTTTTGTTGTTCCAGTTCATACTGAAGATGTCTCAATCATAACCATTCACGCCAATCTTTCCAAGGTCGTCAAAAAGCCTGTTAAGATTACACCAGCTACGAAATCTGTTCCTTTGAAGATAACAATGCCAGGGCATGTTCCCTATGTTTCTGAGAAGTCGATACCTTGGAACTATGGCGGTGACATCTACTACCATGGTATCAAACAGATCGAAATAATTGAAGAAAGTTCGGATGATGAAGAAGCCAGCATTAGTAACATTGCGGGCACTAGCAAAATCACCAGGAGCGGAAGAATATTTTCTCCAGAGATTGCCCCTCCAAGAGCAGTCTTTGGACCCTCATCAGCTGACAGGGTCGTCCCTGCACCAATAAAACTTTCTGCTAGAACTCCTTTGATTGAAGACGTTGTTGTTCCTAGTATTGTCTCTCCTACCGCTGCTGACAAAGGAAAGGGAATCCAAGATGAGCCTGTCAGGACGAGGGCTCAACCCTTGGTCATCCCGGAAACCTCAAAGAAGGAAATGGATGAGATTTTGAGGATAATCAAGAGAAGTGATTACGATGTGGTGGAACAGCTGGGGCAAACCCCCTCCAAGATCTCCATGCTGGCACTATTGCTTTGCTCAGAAGCGCACGCTAAAGCCCTGATAAATTTCCTGAAGGCAGCCCATGTGCCCCAGGAGACCTCTGCGGATCAATTTCAAAATTGCGTGGCTAGCCTGACTGCGGACAATGGATTAGGTTTTTCTGATGCCGACCTAACTCCTAAAGGTAGGAATCACAATGATGCTTTGCACATTTCAGTCGAGTGTCGAGGAACTACTCTCGCACACGTCTTGGTTGACACTGGTTCGTCGCTGAATGTGTTGCCTAAAAAGGCCTTGGACCGACTAGATTGTGAGGGGTTGGAATTGAAGCCGAGTGATATTGTTGTCAGAGCTTTCGATGGTTCGAAGAGAATGGTCCATGGAGAGGTTTAAATTCCCATCAAGATAGGCACTGAGGTGTTTAAATCCACTTTCTATGTGAGGGACATCCGTCCATCATACTCTTGCCTGCTGGGTAGACCTTGGATACACCATGCTGGGGCAGTCACCTCCTCCTTACATCAGATGTTGAAGTATCCTGTCAAGGGAAAGATCATCACTGTCCATGGCGAAGAAGAGTACATGATTAGCCACTTAAATTCTTTCCGGTATGTGGAGGTTGAAGGAGAGTTCATTGAGACACCGTTTCAACATTTCGAAGAAGTCCTTCCTGAAATAGTAGTAGCAAAGTTGGCAGCTGAGACACCGAGACAGATGGCCAGGATGGCATCTCTGGAGGACGCAAGGGCCGCAATAAAAGAAGGGAAGAATTCAGCATGGGGGCAGTTACCTGACATTCCACATAAGACAGACAAATTTGGATTAGGGTTCACAGCCGTTGGCCAGAAAGCTATGCGCCGTGCGAAGATCGAAAGGGCGCCAGTCAAAATTTCTCCCTACGGAATCAACGCTTTGGAGGATGAAGACAAAGAGAGTAACATCGAAGAGTGGATCTATCCAACTGTCAAAGGGGGGTTGAGCAACTGGGAGGCAAAAGACTTTGTCCCCATCACTTTTATCCATCAGTAATTTATCTGTTAAACATTTCTTATTTGGTCTGTAATATTTACTGTCAAACAATCCGTACACTATCTTTTCACCTCATGCCTTGCCCGGGGCATGTAGGTCCACTTGTAAGGGTTTTGACTATTTTTCATATCCATATGCCATGTTTAATGATTCATTGGACGTTTTTCATTTGATAAACTGCTTGTGTTCATTTTCTTTCCCTTTTGCATTTTTGTTTAAGGATGGCTATCCCTTACACACACCCACACTCACCAATGCAGGTACCCATCCACTCCGGATTCCATGGGTGACTATTCTGCTATATCTTTCAATAACTCTGAAGATCTGGTCAATCTAGCCGAGTATGAAGATGACGAAGGTTGTGAAGTACCAGGGGAACTAGCCAGACTTCTGCAACAAGAGGAAAGGGGCATCTTACCGCATGAAGAGTCATTAGAAACTGTCAACTTAGGGACCGAGGAAGATCGGAAGGAGGTGCAGGTGGGTGCCAATTTGAAACCGAATGTCAAGGAAAGCCTGATACAGTTGTTGAATGAGTATGTTGAAATCTTCGCTTGGTCTTATGAAGACATGTCGGGTTTAGACACGGACATCGTGGTTCACCGTCTCCCCACAAGAGAAGACTGTCCACCGATCAAGCAAAAAGTTCGCCGAATGAGGCCTGACATGTCCGAAAAGATCAAAGCAGAAGTAATGAAGCAATTCGATGCTGGATTTCTGGCTGTTACGTCCTATCCTCAATGGGTCGCTAACATTGTGCCAGTACCTAAGAAAGATGGCAAAGTCAGGATGTGTGTGGACTACCGGGATTTGAATAGGGCCAGCCCTAAAGATGATTTCCTGCTACCTCATATTGACATCTTGATCGACAATACAGCTCAGCATAAAGTGTTTTCCTTCATGGATGGATTCTCAGGCTACAATCAAATCAAAATGGCCCCCGAGGATATGGAGAAAACAACTTTTGTCACACAATGGGGCACTTTCTGTTACAAGGTGATGCCGTTCGGGCTGAAGAACGCAGGGGCAACTTATCAACGCGCCATGGTAGCTTTATTTCATGATATGATACATCATGAGATTGAAGTTTACGTAGACGATATGATAGCTCGGTCACAAACAGAGGAAGAGCACCTTGAACATCTGGAGAAGCTATTTGCCAGGTTAAAAGAATACAAGCTCAGGTTGAATCCAAGTAAATGCACTTTTGGAGTTAGGTCTGGTAAACTCCTGGGATTCATTGTAAGCAACAAAGGCATTGAAGTCGATCCCGCAAAAGTAAAAGCAATACAAGAGATACCTGCTCCCCGTACTGAGAAGGAAGTTAGAGGATTCTTGGGGCGCTTAAACTATATTGCCAGATTCATCTCACATCTGACTTCTACCTGTGAGCCAATTTTCAAACTCTTGAAAAAAGATCAGGTAGTCGAGTGGAACGACGATTGTCAAGCTGCTTTTGATAGAATCAAGGAGTATTTGCTAGAACCTCCTATTCTGATGCCACCCGTCGAAGGAATACCATTGATCATGTATTTGACCGTCTTGGATAACTCAATGGGGTGTGTTTTGGGCCAGCATGACGAGTTTGGTCGAAAAGAGCATGCTATTTATTACCTTAGCAAAAAGTTTACCGACTGTGAGACTCGCTACTCACTGCTCGAGAAAACTTGTTGTGCTTTGGTATGGGCTGCTCGCCGACTAAGACAGTATATGTTGACTCATACTACCTTGTTGATTTCCAAAATGGATCCTATCAAGTATATCTTCGAAAAGCCCGCTTTATCTGGAAGGATAGCTAGATGGCAAATGATCTTAACTGAGTATGACATCCAGTACACCACCCAAAAAGCTATAAAAGGGAGTGTACTAGCTGACCATCTGGCTCATCAAGCTATCGAAGATTATCAACCCATGAGATTTGACTTCCCAGACGAGGACATCATGAGTTTGGATAACATTGAAGGTAATGGACCGTATGACGGACCCGAAAAGGGATCCCGATGGACCCTGTACTTTGATGGTGCTTCAACTGCACTTGGAAACGGTATCGGCGCGGTACTCATTTCTCCGGAAGGTTGTCACACACCTTTCACGGCCCGACTTTGCTTTAGCTGCACAAACAACATGGTTGAGTATGAAGCTTGCATCTTTGGTCTCAAGGCTGCTATAGACTTGGGGATCAAATCTTTGATCGTATTCGGGGACTCGGCTTTGGTTATCAGTCAAATCAAAGGAGAGTGGGATACCAAGCATCCTAATCTTATCCCATACAAAGAACATGTCCTGACATTGTTGCCTCATTTCGAGCAAATTACCTTCAAGCATTTCCCGCGAGAAGAGAATCAGCTAGCAGATGCTCTAGCCACAATGTCCTCCATGTTTAAACTCAACTGGGATAACGAGGCTCCCCAAATCACCATCGAGCGAATGGATGAACCTGCACATTGTCACGAGATTAATACCGAAGAAGTAGTGGAACAACCCTGGTTCCATGAAATCAAAAGGTATCTCGAGACTAGAGATTATCCTGAAGGAGCTTCCGTAAATGACAAGAAGTTCTTAAGGAAATTCGCTGCTAAGTTCTTCCTGAGCAACGACATCCTTTACAAACGAAGCCATGATTGTGTATTACTCTGATGCGTAGATAAAGCTGAAGCAGAGTTGATCATGACTGATATACACAGCGGCACATTTGGCACTCACTTGAGCGGGCATACAATGGCTAAGAAGATCCTAAGGGCAGGCTATTACTGGTCTACCATGGAAGCTGACTGCCATCAACATTCCCGTACTTGCCACAAGTGTCAAGTCTATGCTGACAAAGTTCATATCCCTCTGGTTCCTCTCAATGTCCTGACTGCTCCGTGGCCCTTTGCAATGTGGGGCATTGATATGATTGGAGAGATCAAGCCCACGGCTTCCAACGGACATCGCTTCATCCTGGTTGCCATTGACTATTTCACCAAATGGGTCGAAGCAGCTTCCTTCGCCTCTGTTACTAAAAATGTGGTTGCCCACTTTATCAAGCAAAATCTCATATGTCGGTATGGTGTTCCAGACAGGATCATCACAGACAACGGTACAAATCTGAATAACACGATGATCACTGCATTGTGCGAACAGTTCAAGATTTATCATCACAATTCATCTCCCTATCGGCCAAAGATGAACGGTGTTGTTGAAGCTGCGAACAAAAACATTAAGAAGATCATTCAGAAAATGACAGTCACTTACAAAGACTGGCATGAGATGTTACCGTTTGCTCTACATGGATACCGTACGACGACACGTACTTCAACTGGGGCAACCCCATTTTCTTTGGTTTATGGCATGGAAGCTGTTTTGCCTATGGAAGTCCAGATCCCTTCTCTAAGGATTATGAAGGATGCAGGTTTGAATGAAGATGATTGGATGCTGACCCGACTTGATCAACTCAATCTGATCGACGAAAAGCGACTTGCTGCTATATGCCATGGTCAGACGTATCAAAAGCGGATGATCAAGGCCTTCAATAAGAAAGCCAGACGTCAAGTGTATCAAGTCGGAGATCTCGTAATCAAGCGGATTATCTTACCGCAAAGTGATCCCAGGGGAAAATGGACTCCTACATATGAAGGACCATTTGTGATCAAGAGCATATTTTCTGGTGGTGCAATGATTCTGACCACCATGGACGGTGACGATTTGCCGCACCCTGCGAATGCAGACATAGTCAAAAGATACTACGCTTAAAATGACTCGACAAGTCGAAAACCCGAAAGGGCGGCTTGGGCAAAAATGGGCATCCCGGTGGATCGAAAACCCGAAAGGGCGGTTCAGGCAAAAATTAGGGATAAAAACAAAAAAATCTATACACCCGGCAAGTTGAAAACCCGAAAGGGCGGCTTGGGCAAAAAGGGGTTTCCCGTTGGATCGAAAACCCGAAAGGGAGATTCAGGCAAAAGTTAGGGAATTAAAGCGTATGACTATGTCTCGTCGGATCACTTCAAAGACAACCTCTTCATCAACCAGTTCCAGGCTTCTGATCAATCCAGTCATTGGCCAACGAAGCATTGAATGGACAGATATTCAGAGTTGTGAAAGCTATAGTGGAATGGAATCCCATGGAATTATTTCACATAGCCATCTTTATTTTGTATAAATCTTTCAATATTTACGACAAAATCCTCTTATTAGGATGATTGTCTCCTTTGTACAAATATACTCGTAGAAATTAAATACAAATACTTTTCCCAGAAATTTGTGTCATTTCCTTTTCTTTTCTCTTGCACTGTTTGTTTTATTTTGAGAAACGTCCAATGTTTTGTTAAATAGGCATATGCATTTGAACATAATCATTTCCTTATGAACCAAGAAAGAGGATTACTGATAAGTCAAAGGTACAATTGGATATCTTGATACCCCTTCAAAGGAAATCCCCAGTAGATTCTGGAAGCTTATCCCCTACGGAGTACGGACGTCTCTCCCGAGTTTTATTCAAAGTTATTCCTCACAAGGGCTTATAACTGGGTTATCCTCAGCTTATTGCCACGGAAGATCGCACTCGCCAAAATTCTTCCTATCCCCAGCGGAGTTCATCAAGATTCCCCAACGTAACTTATCTTTACAATCCCTCAGCCAGAGGATCCTCCGGAATTCAATTCCCCTCAAAGTTTAAGTTTCAGAATCCCCAGCGAAGCCAGGCTAGTGAACCTTCTCCCCGCAGAGTTTTAGGAGAACAAATCTTGAGTTCCCCAGTGAAGTCGCCAGAGATGCTTCCCGCCAAACTGAAGATTCTCAGTCTTGCATCCCCAGCATGAGTCTACTAGATTGGTACTCCCCGGTAGAAGTCATCAGGAATTCCCCAGAGGCTTGGTATACAACCCAAGCTCCTTGTTCCCCAGCAACAGCCAAGGAATTGTTCTTCCCGGCAGCAGCCAAGATGCTTTTATCTTCAGCCATCCAGGATTCATCTATCACCAGCAAGACAGCTCATCAGCTTACATGCGCATTCATTACATTCATATCATAAACACTGATATAACATATACTGTATCATACATTTCATGTGACATAATTCTGTGTTTAGCTAACATTTTGTCCTTTTCAGGATAAGAATAAAAGGCTATCATTAACAGTTTCAGATGCAGTTTTACACGGACTCATCATCAGGCAACCCTACACCGGTTCCTCCTCAAATTTCAAGACTTCTGAAAATAGTTTACGGGTTCTCCAAGTAACGGATGTTAACCTATCGCTTGTTCAGTTTCTTCCCCAGATTTCTGAAAACAGTCTATGGATTCTTCCCAACAACAGATGTTAATCTATCACTTGTTCAGATGCAACCTTTGAAAACAGTTTACGGACGCTTCCCAACAACGGATGTTGCTCTATTGCTTATTCAACTCCAAGAGTTCTGAAAACAGTTCACGGGTTCTCCAAGTAACGGATGTTAACCTATCGCTTGTTCAGACTCTTCTCACCTTTGAAAACAGTTTACGGACGCTTCCCAACAACGGATGATGCTCTATTGCTTATTCAACTCCAAGACTTCTGAAAACAGTTTACGGGTTCTCCAAGTAACGGATGTTAACCTATCGCTTGTTCAGTTTCTTCTCCAGACTTCTGAAAACAGTCTATGGTTTCTTCCCAACAACGGATGTTAATCTATCACTTGTTCAGATGCAACCTTTGAAAACAGTTTACAGATTCCTCCCAACAACGGATGTCAATCTATTGCTTATTCAGACCCCCAGTTCGAAGATGGTCCAAAGCATGGACGCCTTCCTGATACTCATTCCAGATGGCATCTTTAAGCCCATCCTCGACAAGTTTCTGTCACCCCTCAAGATGGCATCTCTAAGCCCATCTCCAAATGGCATCTCTAAGCCCATTCCCGCATCCATTGCTTTGACGAGTGCAAATTTCCGGGCACTCTAGTGTCCAATCTCCTTTTACCCTCGAGTCACGAAAGGCAAACTTGCCAATCTAACTCTTCGGATTCAAGAAGATTGAACAGGGGAAACTGTTGTACCCCAAAATTTGCCCTCCCATTTCTCTTTGATTTCTCATCACAAAGCCCTTGAAGATCAGGGTCTAGTTAAGGTTTCATCTGCTCAAGACTTCTCCTTGCACTGCTGACCCAAATTAGGGTTTGTGTTTGCACAAAGATGTTTTGACCTAAAAATGCCTAAGATAACTTTCTTGCTTCATATTGGACTCATAAGTTTATCCACATCAAGTTTCAAGTCTTGATTTCAAGTTTTGCCCAGTCAATTGGACAGTTGACCTAGGAAATCAGCTGTATTGGGGAAAAAGTCAACTGTGGCCAATTGACAGTCAAACCTCATGAAAATTGACCCACATCAACATTATGAACTCCTATGAACCATTTGATCAAGTTTGGATCACAATTCCACAAGAAATTTGATCAGATCACCAAAAGGGCAAAATGGTCATTTTTAGGGTTTTGACTGCACAAAGGCAATTTTTGACTGTTTGACCTAGCCAATGGAAAACCAAGCTCACATATGGACTCAAGGACCCCATGGAATTATCTTGACATACTCAACAAGTTCAAAAGATCCCAAATGCACAAGATTGACAGTTGAATTTCCCAGTCAATTGATCAATTTTGACTGTATACTGAAAAGTCAAACTTTGACTTTTTGGTCAAAATCAAGAGTCAAGATTCATTTTTCATCAAAACATGCCAAATCATGAAACTTGTGCACCAAGAAATCAAAAATGCAAATTAGGGTTAGAAATGAGAATTTTTCATAACTTAGAATTTTTCTAAGTTATGAAAAACCCTAATTTTTTCCCAACTTTGCCCCACTCTCTCACCAAGATCTATTTGGATTCAAACAAAAGTCAAAACATGAAAGTTGTAGCTTGTTGCATAATATACAACTTTGATTCACAAAGTTTTCCCAAATGAGGCTTGTATCTCAAGTTACAATTTTTTGAATAAGGGTACTAAACCATTCTTAACTTAGTGAAATTTTAGCCTATTTTGGCAAGGTTTTCTACCTAACTTCAAGGCCATTTTCCATACACTTACACTTGGAATTTCAATTTGCATTTCAAAGATTGATTGTAGTACACATTCCAAGCTTTCCAAAATGTCCAAGAACTCATCAAACAACCTCATAACTTGAGAGAATCGAATTTCACAATTTGGCAAAAACTCACTTTTGAATTGGTCAATTTACATGTTCATAACACTAGGCATTTTCAATCTCAGCTTGCATATCTTGATTACAGGTCCTTAAACCATCCAACACTCATAAATTTAATGCAAACTCTTTGTGCCAAGACCATGTTCTATGGATTCAAGCATTGCATAGTAGATTAATCCCAAAATAGATAAAGCACTTTATCCATTTTTGAAAAAGCAAGCTTTATGTCCAATTGAAAATCCAAGAAGTACAGATGAGATCTAATTGGCACAAGATTATGAGCAAAACACTCTGATCAAGGAGAGGTTATGCAGCACATTAGGGGGCCTCTACTGACCTAGAACACAACTTGGGCATTTGTTGCTTAAAGTGTAAGTAACATTGCATTTTGTAAGACAACTCTCATATCAGCTTACAAACACTTAAGCAAACTTGTAAAACACATCCAGGACATCCCAACTAAGCTAGTACACGACCCTAACATCCCTCATACACTCCCAATCCTAGAATCACCTTCAAACTGCAAGAACAGGGCAAGGCCTGCAGTTTGAGTGCCATCTTTCATTCCTCTCAAGCTTTCTTGCCCAAACCAGTTCACACACATTCCCTAGCATCAATGCAAGCTAACCAAGACCTGAAACACGATCTGTAATTCCTCTAACAAGTTCTACCATTTTCACTTTCTCATTTTGCAGTTGAAGTTCCACAGCTCGATTCAAAGTGTCTCAAGGCAAAGTAAACATTGGAACATCATCACCACACCTCAAGGAAGCTATACCAACCATCACCTTGCACTGAAAGCTTCCCCATTGCCAGATAGAACTTCAACTGAACAGGTATTTTGGTGAACTTCTAACTCTTAGTATAGGCATCATTAGCTCTAGGTTTGTGAATAAGAAATGTTCTACTCATGCCACTGAACCTGTACATGCTTTTACTTTTCATTTCTTTTGCTTGAGCTGTGAGAATTTAAGGTTTGAAAATGGCAGAAAACTTAGGTCAAGATTTGGGAATGTTAAAATTCTCTCTCATTTCTGAGAGTTAGGATGAGTTTTTTATATATTTAGAATCGTGATTCAATGCTTAACATTTCTTATGTTGGAAGTTTGTGCAAAAAATCAAGGAATCAGGATGTTCGAGTGAAGGTTCTTGCGCGCGTTTTTTTTGAATAATTTTGTTCAGAGGTTGAAGAAGGTGCCTCATGTGTTGGGCCAGCTTTTATATATATTAGTACACTTAGAATAAAATACCCAAAAATATACATATTTTTATTTTATTAATATTTAACATTAAAAATACATTTTTACAAATATACTATATTTTTTATTTTATTTTTGTATATAAATAGTGAATATTGTATATTTTGAATAAATAGTGCATTTTATTTAGTAAATTAGGTTTGTGCCCTAAATTTGAAGATACTCCAAAATAATATTTTTTCATTTTTATTTATGTGACATAAATAATTTTTTTTTTTCATACATATAAAAATTCTTTTTTTTCATCTTGCATATTTATTTCATTTCCATTTAGTTTATGCCTTTAATTATATTGTAAATATTCAAAGAAAATGATGTAATAGCTAGGTTTAATTTCTTGTCTAAATAACCCCCATTTGTACCCCCCCCTCCCCATATTATTGTGTTGTAATAGTGTAGGAATTTAAATCTCGCACTTTAATGCTTTCTAAACATACCATGCTAGAGTTAGGGTTTGTATGTAAATAAAAAGAACAAAAATAGTTTGACCTAATTTCAAGATAAATAAGCATGAAAATGAACAACACATTTCACACTTGCACCCCTAGGGTATTCCACTTTGTTGCCTTCAAATAATTGGGCCATATTGCATGTTAGGTTTCTTTGGGTAAAACAAACAATCAAACGATCATAGTCCCGCAATGACGCTTTCAAAAAGTTGCCTAAAATGATCAAGTCCCTTTCAAAGAGAAATTGCCCAAAGAGACTTAGCACTATTGCAATTATGGTCTAAACCATGACCCGCGCCCGTCCCTTTCACCTCCTAATGAAAGATTGTCCACCAAATACAATGATGGAACAAAATTGTCAAAAGGTTTAAAACATAACAAGAATCTTTGAGAAAACTTTAGGGTAGATAACTCTTAGGTACTTGTCAATTTGCAAAGAAAACACCTGCCTAATTTCAAACCACACTTCACAAATACTTTCAAAACAAACTTTCAAAAAACCTTGAAACATCTTTTCAAAAGACAAAACACCTTTTGTAAAACATTCGAGTAAAGAATTGTTACAAGGGTAGCCTATACAAGGCATCTTTTCAAAACATTTTCAAAACCACAAAGCACCATTTCGAACAATTGAAAACCAAGGCAAGTTGATCTAAGCAAGTACCTAAGAGCCCATGGATAACCATGGATAGAAAGGGTGCTAATACCTTCCCTTTCTATAATCTACTCCCCGAACCCAAGAAAATATCTCAAAGGTTTTTGCTGTGCTTTTTAAACCTTTCCTTAGGATAAAATAAAAATTCGGTGGCGACTCTTGCTAAACTGAAACATTTGCGAACACAAACGCAAAACCCTAGTCAGTTCTCCCACCGTATCACACAACCCTTTAAAAGTCCTAATTGAAGCATGGGTTAGTTCGAAAGCATACTGTTACAAAAGGTATCCTGACCCTGTAAGGCTTTACTCTAAATTCTGAGTTGAATTTTTCTTACAAAATTTCTTTACTTGCTAAAATGCATTTTCAAAAAATTTCAAGACAAACATAAACTTTGCATTACTTGAATATCACTGTTTGCATATGGTTATTGTTTGACAGCAAAGAAATTCACACAAAAAATATCCAATGAACGAAAGCTCTCTTAGTGAACAAAATCACTTCAATTGGAAAGACACTTCCAATGACAAATCTCTCATGATCAAGGGGCACGGCATGACCTGTGTCCGACACATATGGGGCAGTCAAGTCAAGATTCAAAGAATCTCTCAAAGAATTGTTGAATAACCAGGGGAAAATCTCCATATGTATCACTCAAGGGGCAATGTTACGTTGATCAGGGGTTTGAACAAAATCCACTATGAAGACTTTCGGTACCATCAAATTACTTGTCTATACCAATAGTATCAGATGGTGTCAGTATCATGTCTTCAGATCCTCCCATGACAGTTCTTAGAAAATTCTGAGACTTGACCAAAGATCTTGGGTACCACCAACTTGCTTGTCTGTGCCAGTAGTATCAAATGGTGTCAGTATCAAGTCTTCATTTCTTCAACAACAGTCTTAGAAAATATCTCTAGGAAGTTCAGGGCCACTGGAAATGTAATCAAAATCTCAAGCATCGAGTTGCACCAGATTAACTCTAGGGGAAAACAGGCTCCCACATAAAGGGTCATGTGCGACCAAGCAAACATTTTCTGGCATTACTACAACACTTGCTACTAAGGGCAATGACAAATATCTCCAAGATACTTCTCATAGGATGACTCCCAGCCAGAGTTTCAATCTCTGAAAACTTCTCAACAGCTGAGTCGACCTCAAGAACCCTCGAGGGTTATCCCCAATGAAGAAGACACCTCTCAAACGAACCAACCACAGGGTTTATTTCCCCAACGAACTACATATTCCCAGGTTTGAGTTTGCCTCTCTGACTACTATAAATCAAAGGACCACAAATCCTCTTCCCCAGTAAACTACTCTACAGCAAGTTATTATAAAGCCTGGACCCGACCAGATATTAGTTCAACTTCAACTCCCCAGTATAGCAACGAACAACTGAGACTCCTGAACTCTTTTTCCCCAAGCAAGAATCAACACTCTCCATAGGGTTTTCAACGTTCCTCAAAAGAGCTCTCCTCAAACAACAAAACAGGAATCCTTAGCGAAAATATTCTAAGCAAAGTTTGAAGACTCACCAACTCTTCAACAGCAATCCAGGATTTAATGACTCCCCCGCATTTGTCAAGGACTTATTTTCCCCGACAAAGATACATTTAAATAACATTTCACCCTTCATGCATCATATTACGTACATGACAAGTGCACACAACACAATCTCATTTATTTTGAGAACATCATTTCACCATGCATTTCATACAACTTGACTTTGCATATTAGCTAACATTTTAGCCTTTTCAGAATAAGGTTAATCAATAGCTACCATTAACAATGTTCAAAGGCTTTTCAGATACAGTTCAGATACGCTCCAGATATGGATGCTATCCTGATACTCATTCAGATTCAACTTTCAGATACACTTCAGATACGCTCCAGATACGGATGCCATCCTGATACCCATTCAGATTCAGCTCTTCTAGATACAGTTCAGATAAGCTCCAGATACGGATGTCATCCTGATACTCATTCAGATTCAGCTCTTCTAGATACAGTTCATATACGCTCCAGATACGGATGCCATCCTGATACTCATTCAGATTCAGCTTTCAGATACGCTCCAGATACGGATGCCATCCTGATACTCATTCAGATTCAACTCTTCTAGATACAGTTCAGATATGCTCCAGATACGGAGGCCATCCTGATACTCATTCAGATTTAGCTTTCAGATACAGTTCAGTTACGCTCAAGATACGGATGCCATCCTGATACTCATTCAGATTCAACTTTCAGATACAGTTCAGATACGCTCCAGATACGGATGTCATCCTGATACTCATTCAGATTCAGCTCTTCTAGATACAGTTCATATACGCTCCAGATACGGATGCCATCCTGATAGTCATTCAGATTTAGCTTTCAGATACAGTTCAGATACGCTCCAGATACGGATGCCATCCTGATACTCATTTAGATTCAAGTTTCAGATACAGTTCAGATACGCTCCAGATACGGATGCCATCCTGATATTCATTCAGATTCATCTCTTCTAGATACATTTCAGATACGCTCCAGATACGGATGCCATCTTGATACTCATTCAGATTCAGCTCTTCTAGATACATCTCAGATACGCTCCAGATACGGATGCCATCCTGATACTCATTCAGATTCAGCTTTCAGATACAGTTCAGATATTCTTCAGATACGGATGCCATCCTGATACTCATTCAGATTCATCTCTTCTAGATACAGTTCAGATACGCTCCAGATACGGATGCCATCATGATTCTCATTCAGATTCAGCTTTCAGATACAGTTCAGATATGCTCCAGATACGGATGACATCTTGATACTCGTTCAGATTCAGCTCTTCTAGATACAGTTCAGATACGCTCCCGATACGGATGCCATCCTGATACTCATTCAGATTCAGCTTTCAGATACAGTTCAGATACGCTCCAGATACGGATGTCATCCTGATACTCATTCAGATTCGACTTTCATATACAGTTCAGATATGCTCCAGATACGGATGCCATCCTGATACTCATTCAGATTCGACTTTCAGATACAGTTCAGATACGCTCCAGATACAGATGTCATCCTGATACTCATTTAGACTCAGCTTCTAGATACAGTCCAGATATGATCCAGATTCAGATGTCATCTGCCACTCATTCAAATACAATTCAGATACGATCCAGATACGAATGTCATTCTGAATCTCATTCAGTACATATCTCAGATACGAGTCAGATACAATTCATTTATGAATATTATTCTGTTTCTCATTCAAGACCTCTTTTGGTTCAGTTTAAACCTCTCAACGATTTATCCTGATACTTTCCAAATGAACATTTTTGGTTCAGATAAATCTCTCAACGATTCGTTCTGATTCTTCCCCAAATCTCGGTTGGTTCAGATAAATCTCTCAATGATTATTCTGATTCTTTCCTAGTAGGTACTTTTTCTGTTTCAGATAAATCACTCCAAAGATTTATTCTGATTCATCCCTAGTTGAAATCAAGTTCAGACTTAGTCTAGTGTCTGTCAACAGTCACCCTTGGATGGCATCTACAAGCCCATCTCCGACAACTATCCCTCGTTTCATCCAATGTCATCTTTAAGCCCATTCCCGATATAATATATCCAAGGCATTACTTCGTGCACCAGCGAGTGCAAATTTTTGGGCACTTTAGTGTTTAATCATCTTCCACTTTCAAGCTATAAACGGCAAGCATGCCAATATCACTTTTCAAGTTTAAGAAGATTGAACAGGGGAAGCTGTTGTACCCCAAAATTTTCCCTCTCACTTATCAAGAATTTACTCACAAGATCTCCTTTGTCTCAAGATTGCACTAGGGTTGATCAGCTCAAGACATCTCCTTAAGCACTGATGACCAAAATTAGGGTTTGAGTTTGCACAAGGATTTTTGAACTTCCAATTCCCCATATGACTCTCATGGATCATTATGGACCCTCAAGATTACTCATATCAAGTTTCAAGCTTTGGATCACATTTTTGCTAAGTCAATTGATCAGTTGACCTAAAAATCAACTGTATTAGGGAAAAAGTCAACCATGGCCAATTTACAGTCAAACTTCATAATTTTTTATCCACGTCAACATTATTAACTCATATTTATCATTTGATCAAGTTTGGACCATAATTCCTCAAGAAATTTGATTAAATCATCAAAAGGGGGAAATGGTCAAAATTAGGGTTTTGACTGAGAAGGGGCAATTTTTTATTTTTGACCTAGCAAATGGTCAATTGGTTTGAAGCATGACTTCAAGAGTTCAATTGCATCATTTTGACCTAATGACATGACCTAAAACATTTCTCAAGATCAATTGGATTGATAGTGAATTTTCAGTCAACTGATCAAAAAGTCAATTGTACACTGAAAAGTCAAACTTTGACTTTTTTGGTCAAAATTCAATGTCAAAGATCACAATTCATCAAAAAATGTCAAAATATGAAACTTACTCATCAATAAATCAAAAAGTCAAGATTTCATTTTGAAAAGTCAAAGTTTTCTAACTTAGAAATTTTTCAAAGTGTTTAAACTTCATGTTTTTTTCATAACTTTAAGCCAATTTTTCACCATGATGCAAGATGATTCAAAAGAAACTTCCAACATGAAAGTTTTAGATATCCATGAAATCTACAACTTTTATTCACACAAATTCTCCTAAAAGTTATTGGATATTAAGTTATTAATTCATACAGTCGTGGTCATGAAACAAAAACAGTGAAATTTTGCCCTTGTTTGGTCAGGATTTTGACCTAACTTCATGGCACTTTTTCATATAGTTCCAAGGGGAATTTTTAAAAGTAATTCAAATATGGGTTGTAGATCACCTTACAAGATTTCCAAAATGTCAAAGAAGTCCTTGAGATCATTCTTGAGCAGGGAGAATCGAAGAGAGGAAGGTAGGGTTTTCAAACTTGAATTACAAGTCATTTTTTGATGAACACATGAATCAAATCCATGCTAGGCTGCATAATCTTTGCTTTGAAGGCCTCAAACTTGTTTGTCACTCCATAATTAAATGTTTACATAGCTGTTAGGGCTTTGATCCAAGCAATTGAGCTATTATCCAAGTTGCATTTCCATTAATTGCACAAAGTTAACATTGTCATTCTTGTAAAGCAAACTTTTTGCATAAAGTCCATTATTGAGCCTCTAACTTATTCCCTCTGATCACACTCCATTCACAAAGTCAGTAGCCAGCTTGTTTAAAGCATAACCACTCTATGAACCAAGTACAAGGCATGGAAACTTATTTTGCCAAAAAAATCACATGTTGAACTTAAACATGTAAATTTGAATTCTGATCAACTAGAGCACTCCAAACTTGCTGCTTATAAATAGAGTCACTATTTGTGAGCTAAGGGACGAGTTTTAGCACCCTGAAACACTCCAAAATTCCCTCTAGCCAGAAATTGCACAAAAAACTCCATTGATACACAGTTCTGACCTTAAACTTGTATCTCTCATTTCCCTCGTGCGTTATCCCTCAAATTCATTCTTAAAGCTTCCTTACATCAAATACAACTCATCCCCATCCTTATTCTAGAACTATAACACCATTTACCATAACCTCCATAACCAAAAAACAGAGTCTGCAACTTGACTCCTCCAGGCCATTTCAGCCGCTCTCAACTCAAGCAAACCATTGCATTAGCTTCCTAAGGACTTGAGGAAGCTAGCCTGATCATCCCCACTGCCTGAAACAAGCTCAAATCCATTTCACAATTTCCAGTTTTGAGGTATTTTTCTTGAACTTCTATCTTCATATTTAGGCATTGTTAGGCTTGCATTTGTGAAGATAAAATGTAGATATCATTGCCCTGAAATTATACATGTCCATAGATTTCATTTATATTGATTGAGCTTAGAGAATTTTAGGTTTGAATCTCTGAAAAATGTTAGGTCAAAATTTGGTACTTTTAGAAATTCTCATTCATCTTTGATTTATAGCTTATGATATTTATATGGTTGGATTCGTATGGAAAAATGAAGCAATTTTTATGTTTGCATCTTTCATTTTTATTGAGAAATGAGCAAGTTACAGGATCCATGGCTGGAGGTTGAAGATGAAGTCATTTTCAGGACTTGACTTGTGTTATGTATTTTTTTCTTATGTTAACGGATGTATATCCACCCTTGTGGTAGAAGCGCGCGCCTGTAACCAGAGGGACCTGGGTTCGAGTCCCAGTGGTACCCTTTTGATTTACTTTTTTCATATTTTTTTCCTATTCTAACTTTTTGGACAAGCGTTGGGCCTCCTCCTTTGGGCCTTATGTTTTTTTTCTTACCTCTAACCCCCTTGCGGGCTATTCATACCCTTGGCCCAATTTTTCTTTTCTTTTCTTATTTTCATTTTATTTGTTTTCTTAATTATTTTTCTAATGCTAAAAAATCATAAAAAATATAAAAATATTAGATTTATATTTGGACATAGTTTATTTATTTTTTCCACACAAAAATTATTTTATTTTATCATACTTTATTTATTTCACTAAATATTTTGTAAATTTAATTAAAGACTAGGGTTTTAGTTTATTTCTCTCATAATAAAAAATGCTCTTTTAAATATAAAAAGACCAAAAATATTTTATAATACTATAAATTATTTTCAAGACAAAAAATACAAAAAAGTACTTTTCTTAAATTTAATTTCTTTTTAATCAATTAATAGATTAGGGTTTTATTTAATTTCTTTTCCTAGTAATATTAGGTTTACTTTTTTACTATTTTAATTAATTATTTTCTTTTAATTAATTAGGTTAAAACAAATTCCCTTTTTCCTAAAAAATCCAAACAAATATATCCATTTTCTTCACATTTGCATTCTTGTATATTTATTCATTGTATGCATTATTTATTTCAATTTTTGTATAAATTAAATATGGTTGTAATAGATTAATTAGGTTTATTTTCTTGCAATCCTCATTTATAATTTGTACACCCCCCCTCCCACAAGTATTGTAATAGCATAGTAAATTTTAAATTCCGCAGTTTATTGCTTTATATACAATTGCTAGTAATTAGGGTTTGTGTGGAAAGACTAAAACCAATCAAATAGAAAACCATAATCAAAGACAAAATCAAGCATGAAAAACAATACACTTGCACACAAGCACCCCTAGGGTAAATCCACTTGGTTGCCTTACAAATGGCCATGTTACGCATGTGAGGTATCTTAGCAAAAACAAGCAAAAATACAAGATCATAGTCCCTCGATGATGCTATCTAAGTTTCCTTTCAAATGATCTTAGTCCCTAAAAGAGAATGCTAAGATACCTTGCAACATTTCTAATCATGGTTATACAGTGACCCACGCCCGTCCCGTTTACATACAAAGATAGGGTTACTTACCAAATCAATGGTAAGATAACAATGTCAAAGGAAAAAGGAAATGAACATGAAAGACTTTTGAGTAGGTAGAATGCTCCTAATTACTTGCTCAATTTCAAACAAAATATCCTTTCTAGTTTCAAAACAAACACCTACACTTTCAAAACATCTTACAAACTTGAAAAAAAATTCAAAAGATCAACATCTTTGTATACATTCTTACGAACGAGAATCATTACAAAGTTTGCTTAAACAATAGCCTCTTTACAAAATACTTTCAAAAACCACACAAAGCACAATTTCAAACAAAAGCAAGTGATCTAGCAAGTAACTAAGAGCCCATGGAAAATCATGGATGAAAAGGGTGCTAATACCTTCCCTTTTCATGATCTACCCCCCGAACTCAAGAAATAATCTCAAAGGTCTTTCCTGTGCTTTTTCACCTTTCCTTTTGGATAAAATAAAAGTCGGTGGCGACACTTGCTAACCGCAACATTTATGATCAAACGCAAAACACCCAAGTTAGTTCTCCCACGGTATCACAGGTACCAATCTCAATAATACAATGATCACCGAACTCTGCACGCAATTTAGGATCCAGCATCATAACTCTTCTCCTTACCGGCCGAAGATGAATGGCGATGTAGAATCTGCTAATAAAAACATCAATAAAATCATACAGAAGATGACAGTGACATATACTGGCACGAGATTTTACCATTTGCTCTTCATGGTTACCGCACCATAATGCGCACATCAACAGGGGCAACTCCTTTCTCTTTGGTATACGATATGGAAGTTGTCCTATCCATTAAGGTCCAGATCCCTTCCTTAAGGATCATGAAGGATGCAGGGTTGAGTGAAGACTAATAGGTCCAGGCTCGACTTTATCAATTAAACTTGATTGATGAGAAGAGGCTCGCGGCTGTCTGCCTTGGTCAGATGTACCAAAAACGTATGATCAAAGCTTTTAACAAGAAGGTCAAACGTCAAGTATATCAGGCTGGTGACCTGGTAATCAAGCGCTTCATCCTGCCACAAGGTGATCCCATAGGAAAATGGACTCCCACCTATGAAGGGCCATTTGTGATCAAGAACATATTTTCTGGTGGAGCCATGACCTTAACTACTGTGGATGGTGACGACCTTCTGTACCCTGTAAATGCATACATGGTTAAAAGATACTACGCATAAACAACGACCCACTAGGTCGACTGGCCTAGGCAAAATTTAGGGCATCCCAGCAAACCAAAAGGGTTTAGGCAAAAATTAGGGATATACATAAAAAAAATCTGTACACCCAGCAAGTCGAAAACCTGAAAAGGCAGCTTGGGAAAAAAAAGGGTATCCCGGTGGAGGGAAAACCCGAAAGGGCGCTCCAGGAAAAAGTTAGGGATTTAATGCGTATAACTATGTCCCATTGGATCACCTTACATCCAATCTTCAGGATCAACTATCGATCTTAAGTGGTACTAATCAATCCAGTCAGCTTCAGACAAGCAGCAAAAGAGATGAGACGCTCAAAGACATGAAGGCAATAGCAGAATTGGAACCCAATGGGATTATTTCACATAGCTGTTTTTTTTGTATACTATCTGTGTAGTTTCCGTTCTTACGACAACATTCTCTTACTAGGATATTCGTCTCCTTGTACAGAAACACTTCTTCAAGTTAATACAAAGTTATCTCTTTGAAAGTGCAAAACATCTATTTTTATTTTTTTGTTTTGTTTGCAAAACGTCCAATGATTATTTTTGAACATATGCATTTGAATGTGATTACTTTTTACAAATACACACATAAAAAATAGAAAGACAGTTACTAATGACTTTAAGAAACGGGACAATATCTAAGGGCCATCCATAAAATCCCCGTAGATATTTCCTCTAGCAGATACCTTCTCCAGCAGATACAGAGGCAAAGACATCCTACTACGAGGTCACTGCTACATTCTCAGTATCCAACCTAATGGTGTCAGGTTCTCATACCCCGGCGAAGCAAGAATCTTCAAATTACTGCTTCAACAAAAGATCCCTCAGTGAAGTCTCCAAGCTTCTTAGGATTCCTCAACAGGATTCCAACAAAATCCCCAGACAATGCACGGAAGATCATCACCCAGCATTTCAACTTCAACAAATATCTGAAGACCTACATTCTTCATTCCCAGCAACAATTAGGGATTTATTTTCCTTAGTTCAATAGCATTGCAATGGAACAGCTGACACGTTCATACATTGCATTCATACATCATTCTACAAACATCATAGCATATGCAGCACAAATGCGTATATCACAAATATCATTTATTTTGAGAGCATCATGCAATTAATACATCATGACATCGCATGAAACTGACTTTACCTATCCAGGTTGAGTTTGCAGAAAGACAAATGTTGTCAACCTATACATCAGGTCAAAGATTAATGCCTGAAAATAGCCGGGAAAGCTATCTTTCTTTCTCGGGTCATAGATTAATACCTGTAACAAGCCAGGACAACTATCTCAATGACCGACAATTTTCAAGTTCCAGATTAATACATGTAACAATCCAGGAGAACTATTTATGGACGACCGACTGTGGATTAATACATGTAACAAGCCAGGAGAACTATATACATGAGAAGATCAAAGATTAATGCCCGAAATAAGCCGAGAAAACTATCTTTCTTTCTCGGATCAGAGATTAATACCTGTAACAAGCCAAGACAAGTATCTCAGCGACCGACAATTTTCAAGTTCCAGATTAATACCTGTAACAAGCCAGGAGAACTATTTGTGGATGACCAACTGTGGATTAACACCTGTAACCAGCCAGGAAAACTATCTACATGAGGAGATTGAAGATTAATGCCTGTAACAAGCCAGGAAAACTATCTTTCTTTCTCAGGTCAGAGATTAATACCTGAAACTAGCTAGGACAACTATCTCAACGACCAACGAAAACAAGTTTCAGATTAATACTTGTAACAAGCCAGAAGAACTATTTGTGGACGACCGACTGTGGATTAATACCTATAACAAGCCAGGAGAACTATATATGGACGACCAATTATGGATTAACACCTGTAACCAGCCAGGAGAACTATCTACATAAGGAGATTGAAGATTAATACTTATAACAAGCCAGGAAAACTATCTTTCTTTCTTAGGTAAGAGATTAATACCTGAAACCAACCAGGACAACTATCTCAGCGATCGACAACTTTCAAGTTCCAGATTAATACCTGAAACCGGACAGGACAACTATCTGTGAGCTACTGATTTGTATATTAACACCTGAAACCAGACAGGAAAACTATCTACACTACCAGACGAAGCAATCTTACACGGGTTCCTTCTCATCATCCAGATGCAGTCTAACACGGACTCATCCCGAAGTAATCTTACACGGGTTCCTTCTCACTTTTCAGATGCAGTCTAACACGGACTCATCCTAAAATATCCATACACAGGCTCCTTCTCATATATCTCTGGATTCATTCTAACATAGACTCATCCTGAAACAGCTCTACACAGACTCTTTCTATTACATTTTCAGGTAACGGTTAATTCCATTATCCCCAGCAAGTTACTGTGAAACATGGATTTCAACCAGAAAACTTTCATCTCTCCAGTACATAGATAACTCCTCAGTAGAGCCTTGGACAACTGAAGTTCCTAGATTCTATTCCCCACAGAATTTCCTCAAGTAGAAGAACAACATAAAACCATATTCCCCAGCGGACTCCTCCTCAGACAGCAGGAACAGGAATCCCCACAAAAGACCTCTAATGAAGTCAACATCTACTTTGGATGGCATATTTAAGCCCGTCTTTGATGAATCTCTGTCATCTTCTCCAAATTGGATTTGTAAGCCCATTCCCGACATCATCAACCAACAGTATTACTTCATGCGAGTGCAAATTTTTGGGCACTCAAGTGTTCAATCATCTTCCACCTTCAGATCGCGAAAGGTAGACAAGCCAATCTAAATCCTCAGGTTTAAGAAGATTGAACAGGGGCAGATGTTGTACTCCAAAATTTTCCCTCCCATTTTTAATTAAGACATGCTCATTGAGGTTCCCAATTGCTCAAGAATTGACCAGACAAATTCTCCTCCTAAGCAATGAACCTCTAATTAGGGTTTCACTTTTCATCAAGAAGTGTGAGCTCCAAAGGTCTCAGATGTTTCCCATTTTCCTAATATTCCTTCAAGATTGTCCATGACAAATTTCATTCCTTACACTACAAGTTTGCTCAGACAATTGCTCAAAGATTTGAAAATCAACTGTACTAGGTCAAAAATCAAATGTGGTCAATAAACAGTCAAACTTCATGGTTTTTGGTCAGCATCAACATTTTAAAGTGATATCCATCATTTGATCAAGGGTCGATCATGATTCCTTAAAAAATGCTCATAATCTATCAAAAGTCAAGAATTGCTAAATTAGGGTTTCTTTAGGAAAAGTCAACTGAACTTTGACCAGGCATAACTTTCACATACTTCATCCATTTTTCCCCAACCAAAGCTCATTTTGAATAGAATCTAATTCCCTACAACTTAACCTATGTCCTCAAGTTCAAGATATGCACCATTTGAAAGATACAAGCTCATACATTACAGGTCATTTCCAGAAAGTCAACAAAAGGCACTTTTTGTCAAGACCATTTATATTAAGATAAAATCTTCAAATGCAAAATTGATCAAAAGAGTGATTGAATTACAAATCTTGGGCTTTCCAAAAAGTCCAATATCATCATCATGAGATCAAAATTGAGCAAGTTATGGCTTACCCAAGTTGGGAAAATTTTGGAAATTTCAAGAATTGTGCATTGGACAAAATTGAACTTTTAGGTCAATGGCCTAATTTCTTGAACTTCAAACATATTCCTAACCTTGTAGGGGACCTATAATCTTAATTTCATATAGCCTTACCCTTTTTATCTATTTTGTTCATATTTATTTTAATTTATTTCAAATAAATATAAAATAAATTGCACAAAATGTATAGAGATGAGCCTTGACCTTTGGGCTAGTGTTTTGGCTAGCTTAGAAGCCCACAAATTCATGCAAGAAGTGACCAGTTTCATCCAGCTCCCAATATAGTATAAAATCACAAGTTATGGCAATTTTTCAAAATAAGATCATGGCTTTATCATAGCCTTTAAAGCTTTGACTCTTTCCTTCTTACCATGTCCCCTCCATATTCTCTATATAAGGGTGGAATTTGCAAATCTCATACACGCATACCTACAGCCTAGATAACACCCCAAAATTTGCAAAAATTATCAAAATCGTGAAATTCAAAAAAGTAGGCTCCAGCCTTTCAGCCTATTTCAAGTCCTCCATCAACATCCTGAGATTCCCAGAAGCGCATACCTACCTTCATCCACGGCATGCCATGCCCATAAGCACTCAATTGGACCTCTACTTTTGGTAAAAAATTTGTGATCTCAAACTTTCAAATCATGCTATATAAATTCTTTTTAAGCTCATATTCATATTATTGATGGTGCTTGCATCAGTTCTAACGTATTACATGAGAAGCTAGGGCCTTGAATCATAAAATGCCATGATCAAACTGTGTTAGAGTTTTTGATTCATAACTCAAGATGCATGAGCTTTCTGGCCAATCTAAGGCCAGATTTGTGATCAGGGCAAAATTTTAAGTGGAATAGGGTCTTGGTTCAGTCTTGAAACTAACAAATTTGCAGGAATCATATTTTAGTGTACCGGAGTTTGACTTTGGCGTCCCTCCGGTTGTTTAACTCAGGTGAGGGCTTGTGTGGCTAGATGCGTATCTCTGATTGGTTCATTTAAATCACAAGGGATCCACTGGGCGCACGCTTTTATTTGAATAATTTTTGATTTGTTTATATAATATGATATTATTATGTTATATGAATTAATGAATGAACAGGATGGCACGGTGGCAAGGAAGTGTGTGTTAAGGTATTGCTTATGTGAGAGGTCAGGGGTTCGACCCCTGCCTCTTGCATATTATTTTTCCACTTCTTTTTTGAAAATCCAGTGTAGCAAGGTTGTACACGCACGCCATAGACCACCAGATCTACGCCTTCTGATGACAACGCAGCTAGATCCAAGCGCATCAAATACGCGTCCCCACCATGGACATCCAAAGGATCTTCTCATTGGATTCCAATACAGCCTGGGCCTCCCCTTTGTTTGGGCTTAGTAAATTTCAATCAACACTCCCATTTTGATTCTGTAGACCCAGGCCCATTTGAGTTTTTGTTTTATTTTTATTATTTTAATTTGTTTGTTTTATTTAATCAGCAAGTTTTTTTTATCAAATAAAAAAAAATATCAACAAAGCTTAGGATTAGTTTTTTTTAGAATAATTAATTTCTGAAATTAATTAATTAATTAATTTTAGCTTGTTTTTCTAAAAATTAAAATAAATTAGTACTTAGGATTTAATTTATGTTTCAGTATTTTCTTAAACAAAAAATACAAAAATATATTAGGGTTAGTTTCTTTTATAATCTAGAATAATTTTCCATTAATACTTACTTCTTTTTAATTAAATTTAAACTTAGATTTAAATATTTTCTTAAAATAAACAAAACCATAAAAAAAAGATTTTCTTGTTTACTTAGAATTTTCTTAGGGTTTTAGACGTCCGTCTTTATTACGCGCGCATTATTTTACTTTCGCATTTTTATGATAATGTATCTACTGACAGTATGTAATAGATTAAACTAGGGTTTTCACTGTTTTTCTTTATTTCCTTCCCCCATTTGGATATGTAAATACCCTCTCCCTGAAGCATTGTAATAGTGTAGGATTTAAATTTCCACACTTTAAATTTCTGTAAAATATTAACTGTTAGTAATTAGGCTTGTATGGAAAGACTAATAACATAACTCTAGAAAACGTAATAACAAAGACAAATAAACTGAATTGAATCATTTGCACATATACACCTCTAGGGTACTCCCACTTCGGTTGCCATCGGAAATAGTCACAACTCTAGGAACATGAGAGATTTTAGTGGCTAACCTCTAGTTCAAAAGATTATAAGTCCCTCGATGACCCTCTCGACGTTACCTCGGTATAAATATGATCTTAGAACTCTAGGGTAGTTACTAAAACTTCTTGCCCAGTTGCCTTTGTGATTATAAATCGTCCCTTCGATTGTCCCTCATACATCCAATGGTAGGGCTACCTACTCACTAATAGTAGGATAGCGTTGTCTAAAGGAAAAGAGGAAAAGAACGAACATTTTCGAGTACAAGTAGATAGTTGTTAGATGCTTGCTCAAAACAAACTCTTTTTACACTTACACATTTCAAAAACAATTTTCAAAAACATTTGCTTTGTCAACACTCTTGAGGACTGATACAAGAGTTAACGCAAAGCAAATCGCCGCACTAAGGCATTTCAAAACATTTTTCAAAACACACAAAGCACAAGGTACTTTTAAAATGAGCTAAGCATCTAAGAGCGCGTAGATAACTACGGATGGAAAGGGTGCTAACACCTTCCCTTTCCATAATCTACCCCCCTTACTCAGAAAATTCTCGAAAAGGTCTTTTTCTGTTCTTTTCACCCTTTCCTTAATTTGGATAAAAGAAAAGTCGGTGGCGACTCTTGCTTACCGCAAAATTTGAAAACACAAACACAAAACCAGTATAACAGTCGGTTCTGCCACCGTATCACACGTGCCATGATGCTAACTACTATGGACGATGAAGAGTTCTCACATCATGTGAACGTGGACATAGTTAAAAAATACTACGCATAAAAATGAACCGCTAAGTTGACATAACTAGGAAAAAATAAGGGCATCTCGGCGAATCAAAGAGGTTCGGGAAAAATTTAGAGACATTTACAAAAGGTTATACACCTGGCAAGTCGAAAACTCGAAAGGGCCGCTTGGAAAAAAGGGTATCCTGGTAGGCTGAAAACCTGAAAGGGCGGTCCAGGAAAAAGTTAAGGATCAAAGGGTGCTAACACCTTCCCTTTTCATAACCTACCCCCCAAACTCAAGAAAATTCTCAAAAGGTCTTTCTTGTTCTTTCCACCCTTCCTTTTATTGGATAAAAGAAAAGTCGGTGGCGACTCTTGCTATCCGTAACAATTGCGATCAAACGCAAAACACCCAATTCAGTTCTCCCACCGTATTACACACATGTAAGATAAGGAAGACAAATGGGAAGCTTCACGAAAGTAGACATAGCTTGTTTCATGACTTGATCAAAAATATATCTTCCATAATCAAACACCCTTTCAGTACCAACAACAGAGATAAATTTTCCAAGACCAGTGGAAATGGTAAAGGTATGTTGAGTGGGTACCCAGTTAACAGTAGTAATCCTATGAAGAATGACATACTTCACAATGAGTCTACCCAATGACAATTTTCCACTTCCACCCAGTGTTGCACCTGTCCTCTTGTAATTTCACTGCAGATTTGATCATTTGTTACCTTAAGTTCTGCTTGAGGTTCTTATGTTGTTCTCAGATATCTGTTAATCATTCTTGGGGGGAAATTCACATATTTCCCTCTGACCACTATCTTTTCATTGTCTCTACTCTCTTCATCATTACACTTATCAGGGATGCTAACAAAAAACTCTTTGACCAGCCTCTCATAACACGAACCAATATTTATGACTATTTTTATTAGGCCAAGAGCCTTTATCAACTTCACAATGTCAAGACATTTATCAAAGTCCTTTCCAAGTTCTCTCTCCAATTATACCCTTCTCTTACCCACATATTTAAGTTTTTTAGCATGTTCTTCAGACTTGAAGGATGCTTTCTTCACTGATGGGCTCTTCTGAGAAATAGAACGGGACTTCTTGCAAGCAGATTTCTTGTGAGAGATGATGTCTTGGACATCTTCTTCAACATCGTATTCAGAATCACTGGACGAAACCGCCTTCCTTTTCTTGATTGGTACAATACCTTTACTCCATGGCTTTAGGGGACCAATGGGAGCTTTATTCTTGAAAAATCTTTGGAGAACTGTCCTTTTTCCTATTAGCCTCTCCTTGATCCTTTACAGTATGAGAGAAATCCATCATCACATCCTTTCCTTTCCAGTTTTTGAGTCTGTTGGCTATTCCTGGAGTCAGTCTTTTGATAATGAGTTCCTCATCAGATTCTAAGTTGCCAACCTCAATCACATATCTAACCATAACATCAGCCTTTTTCTTGCTTCGTCTCTCACGAACAGCTTGATCAGGGGTAAATTCTTCAATCCTCCCCTTAATTGTCTCAGTAGTACCTGCTTCTTTAGATGTTCTAGCATCTGACTCGACATCTACACCAGTTTCTTTTAACACTCTTGTCACAAATTTCCTACGTCCCATATCTAGATTACCACCCTCATCCTCAAATAGGTTATCATCAACAGTAATAGGGAATAAGGTTTTTCTTCCCAGATTCCTTTTCTATGTCAACATCGATTGTATCTTTATCAGTTTTAGAGGTAGAGGACTTACCAGAACCTTTTACATTCTTAAAATCATATGTTCTTGCTTCCTCTCTGGTGAAAGTTGGCACGATTGATAAAGGAACAACATCCAAAACTAGGTTATAAGGGTTGACCTCATCATTGGTACCTTCGACCCTAGGGTTTGATTGAGACGGTCCACGGTCTTTAGAAGAAGCATGCATGGGATCAGATGAATGATGTTGAGACATTGTTGACCTTTGTTGAGACAGATTAGCAATTTAGACAAGGAAGTACAACCACACTAACAGTTTCTTATGAATGAAAGCAACAGTTTTGAGCGAACAATCTATTTGATATAAGTAGTGTACCCAACTGTTTAAGTCGTTAAGGAATAGGCTTAAATAGTCGTTGGAGTCATAAAATTTGAAAATCCGACTGACCCACAAAGTCATCACTAATTGCGATAATTTCCTCTGCTCAGCCACCTTTACTTTTTTAATGTTTTCACATTTAAAAGTTACCTCTTTATTTTTTTAATTGACTCTTCGCATCCTGTAACCTAATTCTCAAAAGTCTAGTCATACTTTGTTGAGCACCAGGTTCTTCAATGGTTGTTTCTCCCAAGATGTCATAGGATAATTTCCTGACATCTTGTGTGACTTTGTAAGCACACAACATTTGTTTTGACTTCATACTCCTTTCAACAGCTTTCTAGGCCCTCAGGAAAGTTGCAGACCATCTTGTTTCTTCTAAACTCCACAAGTAGCAACTATCTTTTTATATTTTACCCTTCATTATGACCTCATTCTTTTCATTTATTATTTCACATTCATAGTTTGTAAAGTTAACTTTGAGGCCCTGATCACACAATTGACTTATACTAATCAAGTTAGTAGTTAATCCTTCAACTAATAACACATCATCAAGACTAGGTTGTCCTTCATAATTAAGTTTCCCAACACCTATTACCCATCCTTTAGACTCGTCTCCATAAGTCATAGTTTTCATGGAAGATGGTTTAATTTCCACCAAAAACTTTTTGATACTTGTCATGTGTCTTGAACACCCACTCTCAAAGTACCAAGCTTCTCCAATTGAATCTGTGTGAGTTGATTATCCAGATGTAACCCTTTTAGGAGTCCATTTTTTCTTTGTGAGGTCTACAGTCTGTCTTTTTCTAGGTTGCGAGTTAGGTTTGGGATAACCATGTAATTTGTAACAGTAGGAATTTTTATGACCAATTCTACCATAGAAGTAACATCTCTATCTCTAATTTATGCTTCTTTATGCTTGACTTGATGTCTATGTTGATGTTGGGACATATGCTCGGACATCCTTTTTTTCAATTCCTTTTGTGAAGGTACAAACTTCACTCCTGACATTATTTCTTTGTTATTCATCCCTAGTCAGTCATAACCAAGACCTCCAACATCTCCAGAATTTCTTCCATATTCAAGAATTTTATTCAGAACATCAGAACCATTATTCAACATTCTCATAGGTTTAGTCATATTGTCCAGTTTTGAATTGAGCAAGATAACATTTTCTTCAAGATCAAATATGATGGATACATGCTTCACTTTATCAGCATGTAGTTGAGCAATGGTTATCTTTTGCTCTTATCTTTGTTGACATACCTTTTCACTTTAGATACACAACTCCTTGTAGGAAGTAGCTAATTCTTCGAAGGTAAGCTTTTCATATGAGTCTTCATCAGAACCATAAATTCCAGTCAAGTTATTTAGTTCTGCTTCATGATTACCTTCAGAGCCTTCCGCTGACCATGATACAAATAGACCTTTTTTCTATTTCTTGAGGAAGTTAGCAGACTCGGATTTTATGTGTCCTAATCCTTCGCATTCATAGCATCGAATTCCTTTATCTGGATTTAGCCCTTCATATAAATTGGACCTTCCTCCATTGTCCCGGTCTTTGTTGATGTTGAAGGACATGTTCTTGACATTTGACTTGGACTTCCTTAGCAACTTATTGAATTGTCTTCTTAGTAACACAAGTTCTTCAGATGCTCCTTCTAAGTTCAACTCATCACAATCCTGAGTCTTAAGTACTAGAAGCAAAAACTATACTCTTCTTTTTCTCATACCTTCCAATAATAGAGATTCAAAGTTCATAAGAGTACCTACCAATTCATCCACAGTCATGGTGCTTATATCATGAGATTCTTCGATGGCAATAACTTTCATGTCAAACTTCCTTGGAAGAGACCTGAGCATCTTCCTGATCAACTTATCTTTAAATATCTTCTCTCCTAAGTCTTCTGAGTCATTTGCAATATCCAAGACATTCATATGAAAGTCCTGAATACTTTCATCTTCATTCATCTTCAATTTTTCAAATCTCAAAAACAGAAGTTGAAGTTTTGCCATTTTTACCTTGGAATTTCCTTCATGAACCTTTCTTAAGATCTCCCGTGCAATATTTGCATGTTACAGTTCTTTATCAGTTTAAACATATTTTTATCAACACCATTGAATATGGCATTCAATGCTTTAGAGTTCCCTTAAGATGATAATTCCTCATTATCATTCCATTCCTCTTCAGGTTTCAACACGTCAGTAACCTTTCCTTCTGCATCAATAACCTTTGGTGGTTCACATCCTTTGACAACATTTTTCCAGGCCTTGTTGCCTAGAGATTTTATTAACTTTTCCATGCGGGGTTTCCAACTGTCATAGTTGGTACCATCAAGAGTAGGTAGGTATTTTAATCATAATTACACCATCCTTGTCCATTGTAGCATAAAGTATCTTCCCTGAATCTCACTCAGAGTCAGAGCAGGATGCCTGCTCTAATACCAATTGAAATTCGCGCTATCAGATTCTGAATGTCCTATGAGATGTTGAGACACCGAATCTAACTTCACACACAACAGTAAGATGTATAAACAAAAATAGTAGTGTTGAAAGTAAATAACACAGGATATGTTTATCCAGTTCAAAACAACTTTCCTACTCTAGGGGCTATCAATGCAGGGATGAAATTAACTAGATAGTATCAATTTACAGACCTTACAGCAAACCTACAATTTACAGTAGATGCACTTAATCACTACCCTTTGCTTAATTTCTACCTAAGACACACCTAGGTATGAGGCCCTCCTCAAATCCCTCAATTAGACTCAGCAATTGGAGCAAACTCTAAACACAAGTAGAGAACAAAAAAACAACCAGAATCTATACTTCCCAAAACACAAAAGACTCAATGCTTAAAAGCTTATGAGAATTGACACACAATATTTTCAATGCTTAAAATCTTATGAACATCTCACAGAGAACTTACAACCCAACAAAACAGTCCTACTCTTATATCAAGATGATATTATAGAGGCTCACAAAATAATGATATTACAACCCTAAAAACACACATGTAAGTTCTACATAATACTAGGTATACACTAGTCTATTTATAACTTTATTCTAGACTGGGTTAAGCTTCAAAACCGCAGCAGTGGGCTGCACAAAGTCTGCAAAAAGTCCTCAAAGAAAATAGGTCTTCAATCATTAGTTTCCTAAAAAATCTCCATATTTAGAAACTAATCAAATCTTTGAAAAACAATCAAAGAATATTCTGAATTATCAATCTTGGATGCCATATAAGCTAACTGAATATTGCCTGAATATACAATATCTAAAAATCAGTTGATCCACAACTGTTAGCTTGCTGCATACGCGATGTCCTAACTCCTTGTTGGGACATCTTACTCGACTTGTTGCTGCTAAAATGGTTTTACTAAAATGTAAGTCAGCCATAATTTCAGATAAATAACAAGCTATTTTAAAAGATGAAAATTTCTTTTTGATTTTTGAATCTGTAATAATTTCCTAACATTGGTTTCCTTCCATCAATTTTTTTGTTTATGTTTGCTTCCATTAGTTTTTGTTTTGATCTGTTTGTTTCCATTACTATTGTGTGTTTCCATTTGTGTTTATTGTTTGTGTGCAATATAACTATTTTTACATTTACTCTATTTTTGTTAATTTTTGGCTAAAAAGGGGGAGTAAAGTGTTAGTGTTTTAGGTTGTCTTGATGTCATAACAAGTGTCTTAATATGTTGATAGGATTGCACTACTGCTAAGGGAAGAGTAGTCATTGATGTTGCTTGATGTATGTAACTATTTAGGGGGGTCATGATTGTTTATCATGCTTGTTGATGCTTCTGCTACTGCTACTGTTGTTGGTTGTTTGTGTGCAATAATGTCAAACCATATATTTTGACATCTTGCCTGATGTGTTTATGGATAACCCTGGTTACTCTTTGGTAATCTAATACTCTGAGTTATTTGTGAGACTTCTGCTGCATGTTCTTATAATGTGTGAACTTGGATAGTTCAAGCTTGGTTTTCTATTGATTTAGGTATTTCTCCTAAGGGGGATTAATTATATTTGACAGGGGGGTATCGTTCATGTCTGAACTTGGAGTTGTGTTGGTGTAATGTCAAACCACATGTATTGACATGAATCTTCTGGAGTTTTTTGAAGATATTCTTGTAACTGCGATGTATTTCTGATATATATTTTTGTTTGTAGTTTTGTAAAAAGTTTACATGTTTGTATGTAGCTTGTGTTTTATGAATATGGTTTTATTCCTCTCTCCAGCTTAATTGTGCTAAGGTTGTTTTAGCTAAAATTTGCCAAAGGGAGGAGATTGTTATATCCATGGTTTTAGGATTGAGAGCAATTTTGCTAAAACATGGTTCACAGCAAGATATTGTGTAAGATGTCCTAACATGTTGGTCAGTCTATATTGAAGACATATGTCATGAAAGATGTTATGACATGTTGTAGCAGAACATTAGTACAGGTTGTTTTATTCTTGACAAATTTGATTTGATTTTGTGAGATTTCTTTTGGATATATCTCATATATTTGCGCAGGTCAAAAAGATTTAATCTGGAACAATATATTTGATCTTCAATTGTACATAAGTTTCTAAAATTGGATGTTGAGAAAATTTAGGAAATTTGATGTTTTGTTCCAAGATTTAAGGAGATTTTTCTGCATAATTGGTGCAGCCGTCAACTTGTGGATCAAGATATATATATATATATATATATATATATATATATATATATATATATATATATATATATATATATGGGTGAAGATTTTGAAGCTCATGGACTATTGAGGTGTATTTAAAGAAAAACCAAAACCTAATGTAATTTGGATTTTCACAATTTTGTAAAATAAAGGGAAGTTTGGAGTCTTAGGTTTTGAGAGTCTCTTTTGTGTTTTGTAAGTCACCCTTGTATCTTTTGATATATTGAGGTAGACTGATTGTTCAGTGTTACCCGGAAATCACCATGAGCTTTGAAGCAAATAGTTGATTGTATATCAAGTTATTATTCTTAGTTAAAAGCTTTTAATAAAAACTAAGTATTGTTATCTCTCATGAGCTTTTAAGCAAATAGTTGAATATTATTGTATTGGAAATGTAATCTTCTGGTTTTAGTTTTATCACGGGTTTGTGATGATTGGTTTTATCACTGAGGTAATTATGAAAAGTGAGGGGGGATCTCATATATGGGTGGTTCTAGGTAGAAATTGCACAAGATGGTGATTAGGTGATAAGTTGTAAACTAGGTTTGGTTTAGCTTTGAAATAATACTATCATAGTAGGTTTCCTTCCTAGCTTGGTAGTCCCCAGAGTAGGTGACGTTGCACCGAACTGGGTTAACAATTATCTGTGTTATTTATCTTCATCAATTTATTTTTCTGCATAATTCATCTTCTCGAAATTGTTGTATCAGAAACAAATGTCTTAACATCTGTCTTGACATTGTGTTTGGTGTTGGGACATGAATCTTGATATCTGTTTTAAAGTGCCAGAATTCCAGGCTTCATACATAGGCTTTGTGAAATCAAACTCCCGTTGAGGCCTGGTTTGAATTTAAATCTTCTCTAGAGTTTTTTAAAATGTTTGTTTGTTTTACTCACATGTATCTATTATTAAGTGTGATAAGCTTGTTATAAGAGCAGAAGTTGTAATATTTATCAGGTACGTTACACTCACAAAGCTTATATTTTTTAGTCTCAATAGAAAAAATTCTAATAAGTAGAGATGTGCACTTCATGGAAGATGAAAAATAGTGTTGGAGTGAATCTAAGAAGATTAATAATATTGAATTGGAGCTTAAAGATTTAGTAGATGATCCACCTGTTCGAGGCACAAGTTCACTTGCTGACATCTACCAAAGAAGTAATGAAGTGGTGTACATTTTTGGTGTGTGTGAACCATCCAGTTTTGGAGAAATGACCATGGACCATAAATGGTTGGATGCAATGCATGAGGAGTTGTATGTGTTTGAGAAAAATCAAACTTGAAAGGTGAATCCATGACTTAATGGTAGAAAAGTTATTGAGGTGAAATGGGTGTTCAGAACTAAAATGAATATTGATGACTCTATAAATAAGCATAAAGCAGGGCTTGTTGTGAAGAGCTACTCTCAAATATTTAGAATTGATTATTTTGATACGTTTCTCTGGTAGCAAGACACAATACAATCAAGCTACTACTTTCAATTGTAACAAATAAGGGTTGGAGAGTATTTCACATGGATGTCAAATCAACTTTTCTTAATGGTTTATTTTTGCAGAAGGAGATTTAGGTTGAACAACAAAAAGGTTTTGTGGTCAAAAACCAAGAAGAAAAAGCTTATTTGTTGAAGAAAGCTTTATACAGCTTAAAGCTAGTCTCTAGAGTGTGGTACAACAAAATTAATGATTATTTTTTGAGTTTAGAATTTTTTTTAAAAATCAATGTGAGGCTACATTTTATATCAAGCACGTTGGTGTTGATGCTTTAATTGTTTTCTTGTATTTTGATGATCTCTTGGTGATAGGTAGCAACCCAACACTAATTGATGAATTCAAACAAGAAATTAATAATGTCTTTGAAATGACTGACCTTGGTCTTATAAGTTATTTTTTAGGCATGGAGATCACTCAAAAGAGAATGAGATATTTATTTGTCAATAAAAATATGCAAAGGATATTCTAAAAAAGTTTATGTTTGATGATGCAAAATAATAAACACTCCTATGAATCAAAAGGAGAAGTTCATCAAAGCGGATGAAGTTGATAAAGTAGACAAAGTTCATTTCAGAACATCTAAAGGACATTACACTCTTATGTATCTTACATCTACAGGACATGTCATCTTCTTCTCACTTAGCTTACTATCAAGATTCATGCACTATGCAAGTGAACTGCACATGTAGTTGCAACATTAGTTCTGACATATTTAGGTCTGAAGCAAGATCAAAGCACAAAAACTTTAGTTGATAATTAAGCGATTATTTCAATTTCACATAATCCTACATTTCATGGGAAGACCAGACATTTTAATATCAAATTATTTCTTAAAAGAAATGCAGGAAAATAATACTATAAGTCTTATTTATTGTAAGACTATCGAGCAAAGAATTTTTTTTGCAATAACCAGGTTTTGAAAAAAAATACACAAATAACCATGTTTCAGAGAAAATTACGCAAATAACCATGTTTCAGAAAACCCCACAAAGGAGGAGTCAACCAAGTTGGCGCATGCACCTATCATTATGCCCTAGGCGCCATCTCACTTGTCGCATGCTCTCACTTTTAGCCAAATGAGATGGCGCATGCACTTTAAAAGTGAGAGGAGGCGCCATCTCACTTGGTACCTAGGGAAAATACTGTTTTCTATAAATAAATGACCTGATTCTCCGTCATTCTTCACATTTTCTCATAGTGTCTTCTTATTTTTTCTCTGTTATTTGCGTCATGACATCTCTCGTGATTTTCACCAGAGATGGATACATTATTTTCTCGGCCACCAAACCTCCGATGAAAATGAAATTTTGGCACATTCACTCCATGGAGCGCCTGAAGAGAGAGTTGATGCAGTGGCTAGAGGGAGACATCGAGGATGGGGAACAAATTAGAATGATCCAGAGAAGAAGAACATCCACCTCACTTGCAATTGGAAGACTTGATTTTTAGTTGGAGGAAGTCAAAACAGACGAAGACGTAATGGTGATGATGCATGGCTTAGATGAAATTGTTTTAACGGTTGTAATTTCTTAGATGTTTTATCGTGTTTTTATTTGTTGTTCGCGTATGGTTTTTTGTAACAAATTCTCTTAATGAAAAACAGTAATGTTTAGAACTTTAAAAGTAAAGATGGTTTGCATACAATTTTTATGTTGTTGAGCTTGTAGCTCGAGTGGACAATTTTTTCGATTGTGTCCGGCCTGACGATATAAACCACACTTTCTTTCTAGCTTGTCAAGGGAGGCCATTTTAGTTGTGATACGCTTGCTTTTGGGACGACCCTTTTTATTCTTTCTCATTTGATCGTTGTGCCATACTATTTCCCCGTTGTATGCAGGCCAATAATCGGGTTTCGCTACCAGTGGGAAGCCGTTGTTGTATACGTTGAGCAAGGTTTTAGACTTGTAAATGGGAGATAGAAGTTGTAATGCATCTTGATGAGTATACGCACATGCCACAATGACATGAGAGCAAGGCATACAAAAGTCTTGAAACTTGCCACAATCACACGAACGAGATGGTAGTATTACCTTATACTCTTGTCTTGGCAGCCCCTCGTTGTGGTCGATTTTCTCTTTGACAATGAAGTTGTGGTTGTGCCAGTCGAACCTTATAACCAGATGGGTGTTGGCTTTGGAACTTTCTGCCTTAATATACTTCATGCAACTTTCACTCCATAGTTGTCCCGATTGTAAGACAGCATTCCATATTTCACCTCTTTTGGCAAACAACAAAGCCATCCTAAAATATGTTGATTTAACCAAAGCAATTACTAGGAGGTTTCGTATGCCTTTGAATACACCATTCATGGATTCAATAATATTTGTTGTCATATGGCCCATTGTTGTCCATTGTCGTATGACCTTGTCCATTTATCCACCGGAATATTATTGATCCACCTACCTGCGTCTGAATTTGACAATCTGATCTCGTTGCGATAATGTTTGAACGTAGGTTGTGTTAATGCATCCCCACGTTCATAACTGCTTTCCTAAGAGCCTTGTCTTTGATCTCCCTCGTGAAATTTTGTACGATATGTCTAATGCAATAGACAAGCGTAGAAGGAGGGTCATGACAACCGTTTTGCAGGATTATTGTATGCACTCTCAATAGATGCATGTCTATCAGAGATCAAACAGAGATCTGGTTGAGGAGCCACATGTGTTCGGATATTCATGAGAAAGAAACTCCAAGCACCACCAGTCTCTCCCTTGACTAGAGCAAAGGCAATTGGGAAAATGTTGTTGTTGCCGTCTTGTGCAACTGCCATCAGTAGCGTGCCTTTGTATTTCCCATACAACCAAGTCCCATTAATTTTAATAATAGGTTTGCATGACGCAAACCCTGTGATGAAAGGTTGAAAAGCCCAGAACACTCGACTGAATATTCCATTTTCGGTGACATGAGTACCATCTGGGGCATATGCCGTTAATGTTTCCATAATATAAACAGTACCCGGAGAATACGTCTGAAGTGCATGCAGGTAGCGGGGAAGTTCTTTATATGACTCCTCCCAGTTTCCATATACCTTTTCAATCGCCTTGGTCTTTGCTCCCGCAGCACAATGTACAACTCAATAGAGTCGTACCCAGAATACTCATGATTGGAAAACATATGTTGAAGGTCCTCATCATCTTGAACCTCAACCTTATAATATATTATTTGGTTCTCACCAAAAAAACCAGATTTTGATATAATATTTGTGTCACGGGACCTCGTCCATGTTTGACCTCCAATCGTTTTTTGAAATATAAGAAATTAGCTTTCCTGTTTAAATAAAATCGGATGTTCTCAGTGTCTCTAAACAAAAACCCATAGGTGGGACAAATGTATGTCTCACCGTTGAAATGTGCAGTGATAACATATTATGGTGTATAGGCCATTGTGTTTAAATGTTTGAAGGTTTGAAGGTTTGAGTGTTTGAATGTTTAAGTGTTTGAGTGTTTGAGTGTTTGAGTGCCTGATTGTTTGGATTTCTGAATGTTCAAGTGTTTGAATGGTTGAGTGTAGAAGTGTTTTGATAAATGTAGGATTAAATAGGTTGCGCTGAATTTGAACAACACAACAGTAAGCAACCACTGAATTTGTACTTATTTGCCAAGTCAAATGGCGCCTCCTTACATGTCCAATCGTATAACATGCATGCAGAAAAGCCTTCCCCAAGACTGCCATCTAGTCTGCACCTACACTGCAACCTATGTCGCCTCTATTTCTCCAATTGGGATGGCGACACCTTTCAATTTTGTACTTATTCGCCAAGTCAAATGGCGCCTCCCTACATGTCCAATTGTATAACATGCATGCAGAAAATCCTTCCCCAAGACTGCCACCTAGCCTGAACCTACACTGTAACCTATGCCACCTCTATTTCGCCAATTGAGATGGTGACACCTTTAAATTTTGTACTCATTTTCCAAGTTAAATGGCGCCTCTCTACATGTCCAATCGTATAACATGCATGCAGAAAAGCCTTCCCCAAGACTACCACCTAGTCTGCACCTACACTGCAACCTATGCCACTTATATTTCGCCAATTGGGATGGCGACACCTTTCAATTTTGTACTCATTCACCAAGTCAAATGGCGCCTCTCTACATGTCCAATCGTATAACATGCATGCAGAAAATCCTTCCCCAAGACTGCCACCTAGCCTGCATCTACATTGCAACCTATGCCACCTCTATTTCGCCAATTGGGATGGCTACACCTTTCAATTTTGTACTCATTCTCCAAGTCAAATGGCGCCTCCCTACATGTCTAATCGTATTACATGCATGCAGAAAAGTCTTCCTCAAGACTGTCACCTAGCTTGCACCTACACTACAACCTATGCCACCTCTATTTCGCCAAGTTGAATGGTGCATGCTCTCTAAATTGCATGTAGGCTCCATTTGACTTGGCGCATGAGTGACACGTATCATGCATGCATGCAACCACCAACCACCTCATTTATTCACTCTATGATACAATTTTGCCTACAAATACAGAGTCTCATATACTTGTTTTGCATCAACAATCATCTCACTCTCTGATACAAACTCTTTCATCATCTTATACAATTTCAACTATGGCTCTTCTCACAATGGGCGATTCTCATAGAGGCACAAGGGACAATATTGTGGCGTTTGTAAGTTTTTATAAATTCTCAAATATTATTGTATACGAATATATTTTGTATAATATTATTAATGATTTGTACATCTTATGGACTCTTACACTTTTTACATTTTGAATTTAGGATACTAAAAGATTCAGAATTCTCTCACACAACTACATTGCTCCTGACCCGTCGGTCATGCCCTATCTCGAATATGCGGGTTTTGGAAATGTTATAAAGATCTCCAACTTCACGATTGATTCAAAGTTTATACTTGCAATGTTGGAAAGGTGGAGACCCGAGAAACACACACATTTCATCTACCAATATGTGAATGTACCGTCACACTAGAGGACGTGTACATGTTATTGGGTCTCCCTGTCGATGGTAAGGCGGTTAACGGGTCGATTCAACAGCCCAATTCTCTATGCGAGGAATTGTTGGGAAAAGATATGATTGAATACGGTGGTGCTAGAGGCCAAGGTATATTACTTACTGAGCTCAAAAAATATTATACGACTCTGGAGTTGAACGAAAATTCATCCGAGCTAGCAAGAGTAATAAAAGCTAGAAATTATATAATGATATTATTTGGAACCTTTTCATTTTCCGAAAGTACGGGGAATAGTGTAAATTTTATGTATTTAAATTTACTTAGGAACTTTGAAAAAACTAGAAAGTATAATTGGGGTTCTGCTGTTTTAGCCCATCTATACAGTTCCTTGTGTAAAAATGCAACCAAGGAAAAAATGTACTTTTTATGGATGTACTTTCTTACTCCAAGTCTGGGGTTGGTGGAGAATGGAGTCCCTAAACCCCGTCAACAACAACACACTCGTTTTACCATACGCAACAAAGTAAGTCAAGAACTTAAATCATTTATAATTCATCCATTCGCCAAATATATGTTAAAAATAAATTTATCCACAGTTTATCTGGAGACCATATTTGGGTTTGGACCATGAACCAAACCCCGAGGATGCAGTTGTTTGGACCGCAAAGACTGCAATCATACGGTTCAACATTGTGGAGATGCACCACATCGACCGTGTCAAGATGCGGTTTGGAATGCAACAAGAGATACCCTGCGATCCAACTTGTTTGTCCCTCTGGCATCTCAAAAGGGTCGACGCCCAATAGGGTCTTACTAATTGGAAAGATTTTGCTCCATAATGGTGTAAGATGTGGCATAGGCGTCACCAACATGTCTTGCAAATCCCTATTTTCCTCAATCGGAGTAATATGTAACACACAGATCAATATTTAGCTTGGTACAGATCGGTTAGTAACCCAGAAATGCACGTGTCTCATCTGAGGTATTTGGTTGACCCACGAACATAATGGGCACGATCCTCAAATCCCCAACAACAAACCCAATACACATCAACCTCCTGCCAACCACCCTGACGACACAGATCCACAACCATCCAACCACAATCACCACTACAATATGAATACACCCATATGCCCCACACCCAACCACAATCACCACCTCAATACCAATACCCCCATATGCCTCACACTCAACCACAATCTCAATCACAATACCAATACACTCACATGCCCCACACATAATTCCAGTATTCTCCATATCCCAATGTGGGCTCCTCAACATCTAACCTTAGCCCTGATTTGGGATTTTCTGAAGAATATGACTCAACCGATCCAACTTACCATCAACCACCACATCACCATAGCACCCAACAGTCGCAATACCAAACACCTCAAGATCCATTTTCTTTCTTCCCCCTTACTCAGACGACCAATGCTATAGACCATCCATGGAACCCCACCCACCACCAAGACGACCAAACTTTGAGGGCATGGGTAACTGACTGTACTAAAGTAGATCTTCCAGATATGGTGATCTGACTGATTTCATGGATCTTGAACGCATTGACTTCGCTGGGCCATCGACCCTGCCACAACAGGAAATGCGATGAAACCCACCCTGAGACAGGCGAGGACGCGGATGCGGAACCACAGGTCATTACCAAGTTCCGGAGGACCACTAATTATTTTATATGTTTTATTTTATTTTATTATGTAATGGTTTTTTGTAAATGAAAAGTCGAATTTTCGTGAAGCTATATCCTTTACCTAATGTCTCGCATTTAAAATAAAAAAACGAAAAAAATTGCACCTCTATTGCACTTAGGCGCCATCTCACATGGCTTAGGACAAACTTTTAGTACCTAGGCGCCAAGTGAGATGGCGCCTCTCCTTTACTTTTAGGTGCATGCGCCAACTGGGTTGAGTCCTCTTTTATAAGATTTTCTGAAACATAATTATTTGCGTAATTTTCTCCGAAACATAATTATTTGTGTTTTTTTTTTTAAAACCTAATTATTACAACAAAAAATATCATCGAACAAACTAATAGTATGCCGCCTCCGAAAAAAGGAGTGTTGAATACATGCTTTTTAGATGTTGTCAAAATTTAGTTTTGAATTAATGTATAAAAAGAATTATTCTAATTTAGTTTTGAATTAATGTATAAAAAAAATTATTCTTTAAGTTATCAGTTGCATAAGTTAATTTCCTATTTCTTAATGTTAGTAGTGGTTTTTTTTTCCTTTTTACTCGAACAGAAAACAACATTTATCACAGTCCCACTTTTTCAAAATGAATAATGATATTAACTCGAAATGAGTTATATATTTTATTTTTAGTATCCTATAATCAATATTTTTATTAAAAAACACTATTCTATCTATTTCATTTATTTATTTATTTTAATCAAGTTGAATTGGAAATAGTACAGTACTTAATTATAGAAATTTTGAAAAGTAACACATTTTAACAAATTTGATTTTACAGGTAATTTTATTAATACATGTGAATTTGATGAGCAGATATAGTAATAAGAGGATAGATTATTACTAGTATTATTTTTTCTGAAACATTATTATTACTATTATTAATTACAGCCAGAACCTAACCCAAAGTTGCCATGCGTAAATTCTTCTTTGCTAACTTTCCACCAACCATATTTCCAGAAATCAATTTTTATATGATTTGAACAAAGGGAAAATCATCAGGAGTTTAGCCACAAAATGTTCTACTAAAATTATATATGCGAATTTGAAACAGAAAACTCAGCTCCTCCCCAACAATATCAAACATCAAAATAGCAATATCCTACAAAATAACCCGACATATTAAAGGAATCAAACTATCCTTTGCACATCTTGTTCTTAGTGTAGATTCATCTAATATATTACTTTGCTTTTTCAAAAAAAGATATGTGTATTTTGAGGACATAAAACCTTGTAATCATGCAACATATGCAATTATTTCAAAACATTGCCTGCATTTACAATTATCAGGTTAAAATCTACAAAATGCGGGTGGCAAAGTGATAGCTACCATGCTAAATGCATGTGAAGCAGATGAAACATTATCTGTAAAGAAGCCGCCCAGAACCTGATACAAAAAAAATTTCAGAAACTACAATTCAATGGAACACTAAAGGTCCCGCCCATTTCATGAAAATATTGCCGCTACTTGTACACTCTTTGTGAGATAAAATTATTTACTTCAGCTGCTATCTCATAAGCTCCCTCAACACACCGTCCCAAAGCAACACCAGACACATAGTTGCCCCCAAGGAACAGTCCCTCAAACCCAGTATTGTTTAAAGAAGCTTTAGCAACATCTAGGAGATCAAGATGTCCAACTAAGAACTGTGGAATAGCTTGAGGCCACACTCTAACACCCAAAACAACTGGATCCTGAGCATTTGGCTTTATAAGGATGTTTCTCAAATCTCGGTCAACTGCTTCAACAAGCTCACTCTCCATCTGCCATTAAAAAAGAGGCTTTAGGAGTGACTAAAATGGAAAGAAAACAAATCTAATAATACAGATAGAGAAATGAAACTCGTCTCATTTTAATAAAATAATAAATGCAGATATGTAAAATATGTAACAGCCTAACGAGAATGGATCCAAGCATATACCATCAAAGAGATGATACCTATAACTCATTCTCGAAGAAACTTATTCTAATTTTTTTTATCAGTGTGAAGGAGTAAACATTTGAAACAAGGTCACTGAACTAGAGTTGTTTGAAACAGCCAAATAACCCAGTAATGAAAATTATTAGTCGTTCTTTACTATCCTTGAAGTTTACTAGAAAAGAAGGAAAAGAACCTAGTTCACTTTCGCCTAATTTGACACCATAAAAGCTCAAGTAATTGAGTCTATGTTAGATGTTCATGTTGAATACAAATGTCACACCTTTGATAAAATCCCAGTATTGGTAGCCCCTCCAATGTAATTCAAGAGAAGAACCCTTCCAGGTGGTGCTCGGTTAGGGAAAAGGGATGAGCTATATATAGTTCCTGTCAAGCCCACAAATATGTTATCGTTACCATACCTGCCAAAACACTACAGCACATTCTACAGTCCATAATTTAAAAAAATGTGCGGCAAATTAGAGTGCCAAATATTTACCTAACGTTTGCACTCCTTGGCTTCGTGGATGCAATTGACCAAATCCCTTCAACTCGCCATCTATCAAGCATTCTGATCTAATGGCTTCTTTTGGATAGGAAATGGAAACTGCAGCTACTGGAGGGTAATAAAACTTTGAAAGTGCATCTGCAGCAGTGGACTGCAAGAGACATTAAAACGTAGTCAGGCATAAATGCCTCACTTTATATGTTGGCAAATATCATGCCATAAATTGGCCATTCAGAAAAAACTTTTATTTGTTGACAAGCTTTTTTAGTTATTAATCTCATGCAAAAGACTATCTCACAAGGGAATAAGGGATGTGATGTCTTTATCCTGAAACTCTGGCTTTGAAGTATACATATTCAACGAACCTAATGCTATGTAGCTTCTGCTATGTGGGGTCTACAAAATGGCTGGATGCATTAATGATCCTTTGTATGCAGGCTTACCTTACATATCACCACTAGCATACCACTCTGTTAACCCTAAAATATTTTGTTTCTTAAACTTCTCGATGAACAGTAATTTCACAGTCGGGCACAAAAACAAGGAGCTGTAGTTGATACGAGAATACAGGTTTATTAAGTAAGACTTATAGGCATTCACATATTACACAGCCATACACTTATGTATGTGCAGCATGTACGCCCAACTTGTGTCCTGTTCTAGTTTGATTCTGAAAACTGGCTATGGTCTACCTGAGAATCTACTAATAATTAAAGAAACCACGCAAAAAATTATCCATATTTGTGAGTTTTTGGAAAGACAATAACTCAGTCTGCATGTTAAGTCAATATTATCCATATGTTGCATAGGAAGAAAAATAATTTTTCTATAAAATTCAGAAAATGATAAATAGTAATAAATGCGATGATGAGCATAAAAGCAAACACAAATGCATGAGCATACACAAAAAAACACAAACACATGCCAAGAGGCAAAAGACACACAAGCAAATAAACTAAAGACCTACAGTAAGATATCAAAATGTGCATGCTTTTACACAAATTCAATAAAACATATGGTCCAAGTCCAAGTATTCAACTGATAAAACAACCATGGCATAGACCATTGATATAATCCACTTCTTAGAGAAACTTACAGACAGGGGACGCAGCAATGGACTAGCAACATGGGATGGAATGGTCATGACAACAGCCTTGCTCTGCAAGGAAACGACTCCTTCTGGGGTTTCATATGTCAAACTGTACTCTCCACCATCCAGTTTACTAATACTTAAAAGCTTCCAAGATAACTTCACCTTGTTACCTAACCTGTCAACAGGTTACAGGATCACAATTCACTAGGAACATCACTCACGCGGATGTTGGTGAATCAACTAGAACATTGGTATAACACAACATAGAATACCTAGCAGAAATTGCTTCTGGCAACATCGCAAGTCCCTTTCGGAATGATCCAACAGTTTGACCTTTTGGTTTTGGAAGACGCCTACATCATAATAAGAATCAGTGAACTAACCCATAAATTATGGCAAAATATCCGAAAGCTCAGAGCAAATGTATTTTTACGGATCACGGGGTGGTTTTGAAGTTCCATTTCTCTCTTGTATTGCTTTGAAGGAGCCACCAATAATGCTACCACCATTTTGTTCCAGCCTCCACACTTTCCCGAATGCTGCTTTCATACTTAACTTTGAAGGATCACCAGCATAGACACCTGTTTATGACAAAATTCAGGTAAGTAGGATTTCCAATGCCTTAACGGCGACATCGAAAATTCATATCTGAAGAGAAAAGCAAGATGAAGTAAGCTTGTCACTACATGAAGTAAGTGCTTCTCTAATTGTTGACTTGTCCATATACTTCAATATCGATTATAAAATGAAAAATTGGAAGAGAGAAAAACTACGCACTTATCAAATTAAGACTTGATTACAATTTTGGACCCTATAGTTTGAGCTATGTGCGACTTTGGTCCCTCTAGTTTTTCTTCAAGTGATTTTAGTCCCTCCATTTTAAAAATTAATTGAGTATGTTTTACTATCAATTGTCTCTCACATTAATCCTTTAAAGTCATGTTTTTAACTAAAACATTTGGGAATAGACAATGGATTTGAGTTTTGAAATATAACAAAGGTTTTATTTTATTTTATTTTTGACAGAAAAATATAACCAAAGTTTACAACTAAAAAAATTGAAGAATCATGTGGAATGTAAGATTAGGGTTTCAAGAGAAGAAAATTTGAGATTTTATGTTTTTAGTTAAATTTGATATTTTAATTGGTGAATTTCAAGTGAAATAGTAGTGTTTAAAACAATTTAATCAAAACAAATTATGATCAGTTTTAAACAAATGAAAAGGGATGGAGGAGAGACTTGATTTAAAAATTAAAAAATAAACACAACAGACTAATATCACTTGGGAAAAAATTACCCAAAATCACACATAGCTCAAGCTACAGCTTAAAATAATGTAGTAGATCAAGTTTAAGTATTTTAAAATGCCAAAATCAGAACATGTTATGAGTTATGATGAACCAATTAGAACATAGTGGAGTTCTTTCATGACACTAGTCCCATTTCCCCTGACCCCAACAAACCCAAACAAGAAAATTACACATTTGGTTCAGTCGTACATGGTGGACTAAAGGATCATTACTCCATATTCAGAAAGATACTGAACAAACCCAAAAAGTGTGGCCACCTGTGTTTCAAGTTCCATTTGAACATAGACATACATCCATAGTTTTTTGTTAAGTTTTCCTAGGCAGTTTTTTGGGGGGGATACAACAAGACCGAAGCACAAACCCCCGGACAAAGTTTTAATCCATGCAAATTTTCAAGTGATGGGTTTGGAAGATGGATTTTAAATATTCGTACGAGACTCTACCAAACCTCTTATTCTAGTAGGCTAAAAATTAGTTAACATGATGGGTTACATTTTATTGGCCAAGAGCAGTATATTATAACCTAAACTCTTATAGAACACAGAAATCTTTACCAGTACATAATAGTAGGAAGTTGGTTAGAAAGTTGAAAAGAATAACAACAGAGAGAGAGAGAGTGAAAAACATGACAGTTAGAAAGATTGGTGGCTCTAACCTGAACAAAAAGGCTCTATCAAGCGTTCAAAAACCTCATCGCCAAGATTACGACGCACAAATTCTTCAACAGATTCCTCATAACCCTGTCACCTTCGTCGATATTATATCATATAAGAAAATCCAATCAAGAACACTTGCATTTATTTATTCTTCCAGTTAGAGATATTTCATTTGACCCATATAAAATTAAACCAAAGAAAGGGATCAAAAGAGAACACACTGGAGGAGGAGGGCGAATTCCAAGTGCTCCAAATCCAGCCCTGAGCTTGCCACCAATGCTCATTAAATCAAAGAAAGGCAAATCAGCTGGCTTTCCTGGTACCGGCCTCAATTTCCCATTCCACAACACAAACCTAGGTGCATCAGGATCACCTAGAACAAGCTCATCCTTCAAACCACTGTCAACCTACCAAATGAAACAACCAAAACCACCATAACCAAAATCATCTCTATGATAGGACTGTATCTTCCAACTGACAGCAAACACATCCAGAAACTAAATAATTTACTAAATACACATTCAACTACCAAACCAGCTAACAAAAGACATATTTAGATTTCTTATTTATTAAAAAGACGTATTTAGGTTTATATATCTTCAAGCTATGTAGAACCAATGTTAGTGCAAGGTGATGAAATTGAGGAAGAAGAGAGAAAAAGAATAAATGCTAAAAGCTGCTACAAATGATTGAAGGAATTGATTGATATAAATGTAAACCTAGTACACCTATTTATACACAAAATGAACAAAGATAAGAATGCCACATAGAGCCCAATGAGAATATCCTATATATATGGCAAATACTAAATTACCCTCTAATACCATCCCGTAATTTAGTAACTTATCAGAAATTAACAACACCAATTTCATCTCTCAGGCGAAGAAATTGGTCTGTTTTTATCGCCTTTGTCAGAACATCTGCTAGCTGCTTCTGAGTGCTACAGTGCAGAACTTCTAACACTCCTTTCTGCACTTGACTTCTAAGAAAGTGATACTTCGTCTCAATGTGTTTGCTTCTTCCATGTAGCACTGGATTCTTTGCAAGATTAATTGCAGACTTATTATCAATCATCAGCTTCAGAGGTTCCTCAACTTCAACCTTCAGATCATGCAGCAGATTCAGAAGCCAAACTGCTTGACAAGCAGCTACAGCACCTGCAATGTATTCAGCTTCACATGTTGACAAAGCCACAACAGGCTGTTTCTTAGAACTCCAAGAAATTGGACCTCCCAGAAACTTGAACAAGTACCCAGAAGTACTTCTTTTGTCAACTCTATCTCCACACCAATCAGAATCAGAATAACTCAGAAGTTCTGATTTGATCTTTCCTCCAGAAGGAAATAACACTCCATATTTCAGAGTTCCTTTTACATATCTCAGAATCCTGACAGCAGCTCGGTAATGAGACCACTTTGGTTTGTTCATGTATCTGCTGACCATTCCAACTGCATAGCAAATATCAGGTCTGGTATTACACAAATACCTCAGAGAACCAACCATCTGTTTGAAGGTTGTAGCATCCACATCCCCTCCATCAGAATCAGAATCCAACTTCTGATTCGTATCAGCAGGTGTGATAGCAACCTTGCAATTTGCTAGCTCAAATCTCTTCAGAAGCTCCAGTTCATACTTCTTCTGATGTAAGATGATTCCTTTCTCAGAGTATATAAATTCCATCCCTAGAAAGAAACTCATTTTTCCAAGATCTGTCATCTCAAACGCATTCATCGGAACTTTCTTGAACTCAACTGTTTCTTGTTCAGAACTTCCTGTGAGTAATATGTCATCAACATACAAACAGACCAGAATCATATTACCTTCTGAAGTATGCTGAACATAAACACCATACTCCATCTCACACTTCTGAAACCCTTGTTCCTTGAAAAACGAATCAATCTTCAAATTCCAAGCTCTGGGCGCTTGCTTCAGTCCATACAGAGCTTTATTTAACCTGTATACCATCCCTTCCTGATTCTTTTTCACAAATCCAGGAGGTTGTGACACATAAACTTCTTCTTGTAATGGACCGTTCAGAAATGCAGACTTCACATCCAGATGTATCAAAGGCCAATTTCTGTTTGCAGCTAAAGCAATCACCAGTCTGATTGTTTCGTGTCTAGCTACAGGCGCAAACACCTCAAAGTAATCTAGTCCAGGTTTCTGAAGAAAACCTCTAGCCACTAGTCTCGCTTTGTGTTTGCCAATTGATCCATCTGGCTTTAGCTTCTGCTTGAAAACCCATCTGACGCTGATGGCTTTCTTGCCTTTTGGAAGTTCTGTCAGCTTCCAAGTCTTGTTTCTTTCAATAGCCTCAAGTTCTTCTTTCATGGCATTCAGCCATACTTTCTTCTTGAGCGCTTCTTCAATACCCACTGGTTCAGAATCTACTAGCATGGCACACTGAACGATTTCTCCTTCAGAATCTACTTCAGTATCATGCAACATGCTAAAATCTGCAAACCTACTTGGTATTCGTCTGATTCTCTGTGGCCTCTGATCTTGTTCTGAAGCTTCTCCAGAACTCGGAACTGTGCTGGCTTCTGGACTTTGTCCAGAATTATTTCCTTCAGAATTACCACCTTCAGAGTTACTTCTGGAAACTTGTTCTTCATACCCCATGTCTTCAGAGTTTTCCCTTCCAGAAGTATAATCACCACCAGATTCTGGATCATCATCAGAATCTGGATCAGAATCAGATCCACTATCAGAATCTCCCTGAGATTCTGACTCATCTTCAGAGTCTTTATCTTCTGACTCGTCTTCAGAGCTTTCTGAAGAATCTTCAGAAACTAACCCTGGTGTTGGCACTACACCAGAATCTGATTGAAGCTTGTTCCAATCTCATGTTTCTGACTCTTTCACAATGACGTCTCTGCTGATCTCAACTTTGTTGGTTTCTGGACAGTAAAGCTTATAGGCACCTGTACTGTGGTACCCCACCAGTAACATTGTTTTGCTTCTATCATCCAGTTTTCGTCTTCTAGCCTCTGGAACGTGTTTGCAGCATACAGAACCAAACACCTTCAGATGGCTAACACTTTGCTTGTCTCCAGTCCATTTTTCTAAAGGAACAGTTTCCTTAAGCTTCTTTGTTGGACACCTATTCAGAACATATGCTGATGTGGCAACAGCTTCTCCCCATAACATGTGAGGTAACTTCTTCTCTTTCAGCATACTTCTGGTTATATCAAGCAAAGTTCTGTTTCTTCTTACAGCAAGACCGTTGTGCTGAGGAGTATATGGAGCAGTAACCTCATGTTCTATTCCATTCTCCTCACAGAACTTCTGGAACTCTGTAGAGTTATACTCACCTCCACCATTTGTTCTCAGAATCTTCAGCTTCTGACCACTCTGCTTCTCAGCCTTCACCTTGAACTTCTGGAACTCAGTAATCACTTCATGTTTGAACTTGATGAGTGTTACCCATGTCATTCTTGTGAACTCATCCACAAAAGACACAAAATATTTGTTTCCTCCAAGTGAAGGTACTGGAAATGGTCCACACACATCAGAATGTACTACTCTCAGAGCATGCTTTGCTCTGGGGGCTACTTCTGATGCAAATGGCAATCTGGGTTGCTTGCCTTTCATGCATATCTCACATGACTTCAGAGGCTTCACAATCTTCGAAATGCCATGTACGAGCTTCTTAGAACTTAGATGCCCTAAGCTTCTATAGTTCAAGTGCCCCAACCTCTTGTGCCACAGCTTACTGTCAGCTTCAGCGCCTTCTGCACTAAGACACTCCGCTTCAGAGGTTTCTACATTCACCTTGAATGTTCTGTTGCTTCCCTGCTCAGACTTCATAATCAACTTCTGATTAGAATCATACAACGTCAAGAGATTGTCCTTCATAACCACTGAGAAACCTTTCTCAATAAGCTGACCCACACTCATCAGATTGCTTTTAATTCCAGGAACATACCAAACATCTTTTATCAGAATGTTTCTTCCATTCTTCACTCTGACTCTAACATTTCCCATACCTTCTGCATTAAGGTACTTATCATCAGCATATCTGATCTTTGTTCTCCTTCTCGAGTCAAAGTCTATCAGCCATTGTTTGTTCCCAGTCAAGTGGTTTGAACAACCAGTGTCCATATACCACCAATCTCCTGAACAATTTCCATCAGAATCAGAAGCCATCAGTAGCACAGGTTCATCATCAGAGTCTTCTCTGGCTATATTTGCTTCTTCTGATTTCCTTCCTCTGTTTCTACAGTCTCTGGCAAAATGGTCAAACTGTTTACAGCAGTAACATTGAACTTTCTTCTTGTCATACCTTTCATTTCCCTTCTGATATTTCTTTTCATCAGAAGTTGAGGTTTCTGACTTCTGGAATTTATCACCATGTCTATTCTGCTTCTGGTCCTTCTTGACAAAAGAAGCCTTCAGAGCTTGCTCCACTTCCCTCTCAAAAGTTCTTTCAGTCAGACGCAACTCTTGCGCTTCTAGACTGCTTTGCAACTCTTCTATTCTCATGGTTTCCAGATTTTTAGAATGTTCAATAGAAACAACAATGTAATCAAACTGAGGAGTAAGTGACCTCAGAATCTTTTCTATGATTACCTGTTCAGAAAGTGTTTCTCCACAAGCCTTCATCTCATTAGTGATCAGAATCATTCTGGAGATGTACTCAGAAACTTTCTCACTGTTCTTCATGCTGAGGTTTTCATATTGTTTTCGCATGGACTGAAGTTTTACCTTCTTTACTGACACGTCACCACCATAACATCTGGTCAGTATATCCCATGCCCCTTTCGATGTCGTCGAATCAACAATCTTCTCAAACACATTTTCATCCACACACTGATGGATAAAGAACAGAGCTTTCTGATCCCTCTTCCTCGTAGCTCTTTCTTCTGATTTTTGTTCTTCAGTAGCACCTGCTGCAACTGGAACATAACCTTCAGAAACAAGATCCAGAACATCCTGAGCACCAAACAGCACACACATTTGTATCTTCCATCTGTTCCAGTTTTTGCCATCAAAAACTGGAAGTTTAGTGTTCAAACTACTGCCTCCATTCATCTTAAACCTTGCACAAAGAACTCAGATCTCAGATTTTCTCACTCAGTGTTTCCCAAACCCACAGAATCAGTGTGATTCTGTTTCAGATTTTTGTTCAAGATTCAAAAATCAAACACACAGCTCACTATCACTCGTGTTTCCCAGAATTTCAGAATAAACCAAGAGCTCTAGATATCAGTTTGTTAGTGCAAGGTGATGAAATTGAGGAAGAAGAGAGAAAAAGAATAAATGCTAAAAGCTGCTACAAATGATTGAAGGAATTGATTGATATAAATGTAAACCTAATACACCTATTTATACACAAAATGAACAAAGATAAGAATGTCACATAGGGTCCAATGAGAATATCCTATATATATGGCAAATACTAAATTACCCTCTAATAACCAACACCTCTTAAAAAAAGTATGTTTGTATTTGTGTCATTGTCTGAAACGGATAAAAGACATTGTAATTACATTTAATTTATTCATTTTCTTAAATTATTACCAGTGTTTCTGATGTGTGTTTCCTAGTCTTCAAGGACTATGGTGATAACATTAACACTCATAGATTCAAGGACCAAAATGAATATCTACTCACCAAATTGCATGCACACACATTACAAACGAAGCTGTAAAGAGAAAGAGGACATTAATTACTACTAACCACCATGGTGAGCATAGGATCAGAAGGTTGAAAACTGTTAGGACCTTCTTCCCACAGATAACCATCTCGCTCAATAGTGATAATATTGCCACCAACTCTACCTCGAGCCTCGGTGACAACAACATTGGAGACACCATCAGCGTGTTTGGTAGAAAGAGCCTGAGCGATGCAGAGGCCGCTGATGCCACCGCCAACGACTACGCAGTCTACGGGGGAGAGGTCTCGGGCTCGGGAGTCCGATTTGGTCGGAGATGCGGTGGATTTGGAATCCTCGGCTATGGAACAACGGAGAATAGGGTTCCGGTGACTGCGAAGGAATTTGGATTTAGAATTGGGGGAATGGAAAGGGGATGGAGAATAGAGGTAGGGGCGGAGAAGGGTTTGAGGGGTGAGTGTAACCATGGCGGGTGGTAATGGAGAAAAACAGAGGAGGGTGAAGTAGCTAGCTATATTTCGTTATCTTGAACAAAACCAATACAAATACCGGATATGTCCAATCTCCGTGCTTGCTTGCAACGTGCAATTACCGCTTACACATCGGAGTGCATCAACCACTGTTTACCATGCTTCGGTTTAGATTTTTTTTATGTAAAGTTTTATACTTTTGTATAATTTATTTAAAGTTTAAATACGATTTTTTTTTTTTTTGAAAAACTAAATATTAAAAAAAAAAATCACAAATAAATGTGTTTTAAAAAAAATTACGCAAATAACCATATTTCAGATAACTACCTGTTTCCAGTGATTTCTGGTAAACAACCGCTAGTCTTCCAAACTATCGAATAATCTTTATTAACGCTACTCAATCTCTTTGGTAACTCACAGGATCGACTAGATTGATCCTAGGACTCCTTGGATATCAAGGTTACTCTCACAATCGAACAATTATTCATGGGTGCTATTGTATAAATGTTTGGTTTGTTTCGATCCCTCTCTCTAAGAGTTTAAGAATGTGGTCAAAATGTATGTGAAACTAAGTTATACGAATGATTGCTAATTGTAATGCTGATTGAAAAGACATATGAAACTGTATGGAAAATGAAGTAACTGGTTTCGATCCATAAAACATTTAACACAAAAGGTTTCTGGAATGTGGAAGTTTAAAATGTGAAGAAAGCGTTTAATGCAAGAAATCTAGAAATGACTTTAAGTGAAAGTAAATGTTTGAAGAATAATACTTGAAAGTAAAGACATTGAAAGCGTAAAAGTTCTCTGAAATATGAAGTGCTTCGAAATATAAAGAATGCAATAAAATGTAAAACTTTGAAGAAAAGACTTTGAAATGAAAAGACAGTAGATAAAGAAACTTGTAAATGTTATTCGACAGAAAGAAAAAGAAGGAAAGTGCTGGAAATAGTAAAAAGGGCTTTTATTAAATTAGAAATACATGGTGCTATCATACATACATCTCTCTTGCATTCGTTTCCCTTGCCATGTGGTAGTTTGAATGTTATTGAGTATTTTGTATAACAGATATGACACACTGAAATCCTAACACTAAGACTTCTATTTATACTAATTCGACCCTAACGGTCTCGCTACAAGATCATGCCACGTTTCGAACATGCAAGACAATGCTCCTTTCATCTTTCCACGTGTCCTCAAATGCTCCAACACATAACTTTCAAACTTTGAAAGTCCCGCTTTCATTTAAATTTCAAATGCTTTGGTGTTTCTCTGCTTCGAACGCTCTTCTCAGACTTAGCTTCGCTGCTGTTTCGAGATCCCTTTGGATACGCTCCCAAGATCACCGTTCGAAGCCTCAAGCTTTGACACACTCATTCGAAACACTGCTTCTGCAATTTCGAAGCGTGGTGTTTTAATTCCATTTCGATCAGAACTTCTAACTCTTTTATATTCTAAATAACATTATCAAAATCTTCAGCCAACAAATTGCCCCTTTAAAATATGTATTTCGATCTCTCTGAGAAATACCTATTTTAAACATTTATACAAGATTTTGATAGGATCTTCGAATCATCATAGCATTTAATGCGTTTGACCCTAGTCACATCAATCATAGCACCCTTTGGGTACCTTAACCGCCCAGAGTCACTTCACAGCATGGTGCAGTTACAAGTAATGATTGTTTTTAAAATCACGCCTATTACCTATATCAACTTCTCGCCACCTCTTCATCACACCAATCCATGATCTCCACGTATCATATTTTCACTCGGTGGATGTTTCATCTTCTTATTATAAAACGTCAATTTAACTTTCCTTTTTCCTTCTTTACACTCTAAACCTTTCAAACTCTGGAATTTTACTCTTCTTCTCTCATAAACACTCTAAGCTCTCAAACAACAAAAATGTCTTCTTCCACATCATCCCAACTCAAGAAAGCTTCCAAGAAGAAGGGAAAAACTACAGGAGCAACTATGGAGAGTAAAATCGTCACCATTCAAGGCCAATCTGCTCTTGCTCCTCAAATGATCTCCAAAGAAAAAGAAATGCTGTACGCATCACAGGTACTCATCCCTACCCATGTTGCTGGTAAGAGGTTAGCCTTAAATGGCCCTCTTACAGTTTTTGAAATACTAAAAGACACCAGGACCATTTTTCCCGTGTGTTACAACTTCAAACCTTTATTCAACAAAATGGATGCCCCTAGGGCAGCAGAATTTCTTAATCCGAAAACCATAGAAACCTCAACTGTTCATCCCAAGGACCCATTTATCTTGGATTATGTGAAAAGCAATTTTAAACCATTCCGATCTTGCCCTACTGCTGATGTTGCTTATCAAAACTGGTTTGCGAAAGTAGAAGCCAAAAAATCCCAGCAATGGGAAGAACTAGGCATTTATAACCTTATTAAGCTGTCGAAACCTGGATTCACCTATAGTCATCCTCTGCTATTTGCGTCCCTCTACTTCTGGGATAGTACCTACAACACTTTCCATCTTCCAGGTGGAATGATTACCCCAACCTTCTTCGATATAGCAGCCATTACTGGGCTGTCGCCAGTGGGGGAAACCTATGTTCCTGACAATGAAGAGCACTCAAGCATAATTGACTTCGAAGTCAAGTTAGCCAGCTTCTCCAAATTTATCGGCCATTATCATGCTGAAGGGGATAATGTGTCTGACACAGAACATATTGCTTTCTTAACTCTGTGGCTGTCTAGGTACGTTTTCTGCAGTAGATCCCTGCAGGTAGCTAGTAGGTTCATTCCTTTAGCTAGGGATTTACACGAAAATCGCAAAGTGTGCCTAAGCGAATTACTCTTAGTTGACCTCTATGAGAGCCTGAGGTCAGCTGTTTCGAGCCTCAAATCCCACAATTCCAAAAACATTCTTTTAGCTGGCCCATTTTGGTTACTTCAATTATGGCTCAATGCCATGTTCGAACCTTCTCTACCAACTGCCAACACCATAGACGAACAAGATGCAGAAATAAGTGATAGGATAGTCGAAGGCACTAGGCTTCGAAGACTAACCCCTAGTGATGACAAGGATGACTTCAAGGTTCAATTTTCGAAGTACATCTTGATACTCTCAAAAAGACACAAGTTCGAAGAGAGCATGGCGCCCTTTGCTTCGAGGGCTCATGGACCTTCTTGGTTCACCATGGCTCTCTCAGAAGCCATCAAGAGTAAGGAAATCCAAGATGTGTGGAGGGCTTTCTTGCTTCCTAGACTTATCTCTTCAAGGATAACCCCAGCTAAGAACCAAATTCTTCTCTTTGCCTACCAACCGAACTTCGTTTCGAGGCAGTTTGGCCTATGCCAACTGATTCCTGAACCTTTGTTCCAGACTGAGAGCGCCATCACATCTGGTCGAACTTTCAAGGCAAGGGAAGCCAAGATCCAACAAGAACAATACCTGGGCTTTGCCCAATTTGAACTGATAGCCTTCGAACCTACTCATCTCGCGGCCAAAGGATTTCTGGAGTGGTGGATTAAGTTTTATCAAACTTGTATGTTCGATACACTTACTATTCGACAGAAACTAATTGATGCCTTCGATGTGCAGGTACCAGCAAAGAAAGGTATGTTTACTCATGCCAAAGAAATAAAAGCTTTTCAAAATTACTTCGAAACTACTTACGACCCCACACGCTTGGACTCCACTGTGCATCAAGCGGCTGAGACCTTGAAGGAAAAATTTAAACAAAAAGTTTCCAAGCTAAAACTTCCTTCAGGGCTGTCACCTGAGGATAGGTATAGGTTGGCATTCGAAATGCATCCACCTAAATTTCCCAGATTACCTACCTCAGAACTGGCTCTGGCTTGGTTTCCCCCATATCCATGGTGGTTTACTTGCAAAGAGATGTTCAAATATCTTCAAAGGAAACCAAAGCCATCTGAGACTGTGACATGGGCTCGACACTGGCTTCATGATTTCCCAGGACATCTTCGATATGACCTTTCTGCCATGTCAATTAAATCTGATCAAGGCACAGGTGCGAATGCTTGGGAAAAACTCCCAAATATCTTTATTTTCCAAATCTTTAACCTTTGCTTTTAAATGTTTTGATTTTCAGCTATCAGGATAAAGACCACTGCCTCGAAATCGAAGGAAGGAAGTGCCTCTCAAGCCTCCATCGAAACTACCGAAAAGACTAATCCACCCGAAACGACTACTGCTGCTGCAACTACACCAACAACAACAACGCCAACAACAATAAGTGCCCCAATTCCAACGGTAATCACTTAGTTTTTTTTTTATGCTTCGAATTCACTCAATCCTTTTATATCTAACTTCGTTAAACTTCGTGCAGACCAACAAGCTTCCCCCCACTACTCCCAAGAAGCGGAAACCAAGCACCACTGGGGAAGATCTGACTGCTGGGGGAAACTCAAACATTGCTTCGAAGAAGAAGCTGAAGAAAGTCACACCCAAAAGTACTGCTCCTACTAGTGTCTCTGGACTTGACTCCAGGGATGCTGCTCCCTTACCACAATCCAAAAATCCACCTTCGACCTCCAACCCACAGTTGGAACGCATAGCTAGTAACCTCTCTTCTGAGGGGCCACAGGTAAATCGAATTTCTTCTAAAAATGTTTAACTTCTTATTACCTTGGTGAGTGTCATCCTTTAACACTTTGCTGCTCCTTGCAGAACATCCTGAATCCCACTTCTACTATTTCGACCTCACCGTCCAGGGCTGCTGTTCCGCTTAATTCCTCTCCTCAAGGAGATTCCAGCAATTTGGTCCAAAACAAAGGTTCTTCCAACGTAGCGGTTTTGGCTGGAACTTCTGAGCAACCAGATGACCAAGGTACCTCCATTCCTCTGAAAGAGGTTAACGAAACCATACCTCAAACGTCTGCAGAGGATTCACAAAGGGTTCTTCAAAAGTCCCCCCTTGAAACTCTTCAAGAGGATCCAAAGGATGCTCAGACTGAAGAGGAAAAAGCTGATTCTGGGCAGGGATTCGAAGAATCTGCAGACGAAGAATCTGAGGAGGAAAACGCCAATGATGGGGATAATGACAATGATGGTTCGACTGCCGGGACGGAGTCTAATGCACATAGCGGTGAAAAGGATGGTATCGAAGTGGTAGATTTGGTAGAGGATGAAGAAGACCAAGAGCACGAAGCAAATGAAGGGGATGGTGATACAATCAACGAAAACCCAAAGGTTGAAACAAACGAGGTTCCCCTACGCGTGGAATTCCCCCAATCCTCTCCGTCTCGCATGACTGATGAGGAACTGGCACTTCTGAGGCGAAATGACCCTATTGGGTACATGAAGGCAAAGTTGGCCCAGAGGGACATTCCACTCGCTAGGGCTGGCACAAGTTCAACCAGCTATCCTCTTCCCACAGATGAAAGAGTTGTTCTTCTCAACAAAATTAGGAGAACTATTCTCAATGTGGATATCTTCGAAGTGCTTAAGCAAGATAGTACTGCTTGCTACACTATGAAGGAGCTGCTTACAAAGGTTAATCTTTCCAGCTGCTCTTTGCCAGTCAGTACTCTCTTGTTTGATCTTCAAAATCTGCTGGACAACGTAACTGGCTATCTTCTCCAAGACGAATCTGCTGCCAAGAAGGTTCACGAAAAACGCATTGCTATGGATGCCGCCTATGAACAAGCTTCGAAGCTTTCTCAAGAAGCTGAAGATCAGGCTATGCATCTGAAGCAGGCAAAAACTGAATATGAGGCTCGAGCTGAGTCCATTCTTATTTGGGAAAGGCAGATTCTGGAACTTCAGCAGAAAGTTAAGGAGGCTAAGGAACAACAACTAGCCTTCGAAACTAATCCTGCAGGTAACCAATTCGAAGAGCTTCTCAACCGGGGGCTTGCAGAAATGGAGACTGCAGAACAACTTAAAGGAGAAGTGGCCACCTTGGAAGGTGCCAGGCGGTTTGCTCAGCAGAGACTTGAAACATTTCGAAGTACCTTTACTCGATTGAAAAATAATGTTTATTTCTAGATTTTTGTCTATCTGACCATAACTTTGGTTCTTTCAATGTAATATTCGAACAACGCCATTTTGGCATTCTTATCTTGCCATCTTGGCTTTTTTATAATACTTTGTTTACGTTGTTACTATTCGAATTTCCCGCAGGCTTGGTTTATATTTCTTTAAATATTTCCCATTAACCTTTAGGACACGTTTATCATCTACGAGTTCTTCGACTTCGTAGGCATTGTTAGAGAAAACTTTTAGTACTCGAAAAGGTCCTTCCCAATGAGGTGACCATTTACCTAATGCTTTGTTCTTCTTATCCATAGGCAATATGACTCTCCAAACCAAGTCATTAATAACGAATACTTTTTTCTTCACCCTCTTATTGTATGTTCTGGCCACTCTTTCTTTTTGCCTCATCAAAATATCCAACGCATGTAATCTAATTTCGTCCAATTCAACTAATTCATTCATCATCATTTCCCAATATAACGCGGCTGGAATTTCGTTTTGTTTATGTATTCGAACTGATTGCAGGTGAATTTCTACTGGTAACACTGCATCATGGCCGAATGTAAGTTGGAAAGGAGTAGTGTTAGTGGCTTCCTTTGGAGATGTTCTACAAGCCCATAACACTTGGTCCAGAGTTTTGTGCCAATTTCTTGGCTTCTTGCCAATATGCTTCTTGATTAATCCTATTATTACTTTGTTTGCCGCTTCGACCTGTCCGTTTGCTTGAGCATAATATGGGGTTGATGTTAGCAATCTAAACCCCATTTCTTGGGCAAATCCTTGCATTTTTCTACCAGTAAATACAGAACCTTGGTCTGTAGTTATACTTTCTGGTAATCCAAACCTATAGATAATGTGCTTTTGTATAAATTCGATAATTGCCTCTTGATCAGCAACTACCAAAGGTATAGCTTCAATCCATTTGGTAAAATAATCTACTCCTACCAAGATATATTTCTGACCTTTGGACGAAGCAGGATTTATTTCGCCTATCAGGTCCAATGCCCATCCTCTGAATGGCCATGGTTTGATGATCGAATACAGCTCACTTGCAGGGGCGTGTTGAATTCCTGCGTGTTTCTGACATTCCTCACATCCTTTCGCGAAGTCTATGCAATCTTTAAGCATGCTAGGCCAATACAAACCATATCGAAATAGCAACCATTTCATTTTATGGCCTGCTTGGTGTGCCCCACATGCCCCATTATGGACTTCAGACAATGCTAAATATGCCTCACTTTCTCCTAGGCATTTCAATAAAACACCTTCTTGGGTCTTTTTGAACAATTCGTTCCCCATGAGGAGGTATGACAATGCTCTATATTTTGTTTTTCTATCTACTTTTAGAGTTGGATCTGCTAAATAACTCTTTAATGGACTTCGCCAATCTGTATCTGACAAAGTATTTATGGCTAGAATTTCGAATCCCTGTTTCTCGGCATATCCCAATCTCATACTTTCCAGGTCCGATGGTGTGAATCTAGTAGCCATAACTCTTCCCCTTATTTCGACCAAATCCTTAAGATTCTTGGTGGATACTCTATAACCTGAAGCCAACTGCGCTAAGTCATTTGCTTCTTGGTTTTCTAATCTTGGTATGTGTTGAATATCCATGTATTCAAACTTTCTCAATAGCCTATTGACTATGACGAAGTATACCATTAGATTTTCCTTTATGCACTTATATTCTTTTGTAATTTGTTTGACCACCAACTCAGAATCTCCTTTAATTTCGACTCTGGTTGCCCCCAATTCCAACAAAGCTTCAAGTCCAACGATGAGCGCTTCATACTCAGCTTCGTTGTTCGAACATCGAGGACCATCCAATTTATACTTGAATTTTGTTGGAATTCCTTCAGGAGAAATTAGAAGGACTCCAACACCACTTCCATTCTTGTGGGTTGAACCATCAAAATACAATTTCCATGGTTGCATTTCGACGTAACTCATGCTTGTCTGCTCAACCAACGAATGATCCACAATGAAATCAGAAATCACTTGACCTTTCATAGCTTTTAAGGGCATGAACGTCAATGAATATTCTGTTAAGGCCAGAGCCCACTTTCCAACTCTACTATGCATTATTGGCTTTGAAAGCATGTGTTTAATGACATCGAAGTGAGACGAAACATAAACATCAACAGGTTTTATATAATACTTGAGTTTCATACAAGAGAAATACAAACAGAGACATAGCTTTTCTAAATTGCTATATCTGGTCTCTGCATCATTCAGCACTCTACTTAGATAGTATATGGCTCTTTCGACGCCATTGTTATCTTCTTGTGCTAACATACTACCTATGCTAACTTCAGAGGCAGATATGTACAATCTCATGGGCTTCCCCCATGATGGTGGAGACAAGATAGGAGGCTGAGAAAGATATTCTTTTATTTTGTCAAACGCCTCCTGGTGAGCTTCGTTCCATTCGAAGGCTTGACCTTGCTTCAGACGAAGTAACGGAGAGAAAGCTTGAGTCCTTCCACTCAGGTTCGAAATGAATCTTCTGAGGAAGTTAACTTTCCCTAGCAGAGATTGCAACTCCCTTTTTGACGCAGGTGCTTTCGTCTCCATTATGGCTTTGGTTTTGTTCTGGTTGATTTCAATTCCTTTCTTGTGGACCACAAAACCAAGAAAATCTCCAGCCTGCACAAAAAATGCACATTTAAGGGGATTCATTTTTAAGCCATGTTTTCTCATTCGCTCGAATGATTGGCTTAAATGATGCAAATGTGCTTCTGCAGATATAGATTTGATGACTATATCATCAATATACACCTGCATGAAGGTTTCGATAAAGTCATGAAAGATTGAATTCATCGCCCTTTGATAAGTTGCCCCAGCATTTTTTAAACCAAAAGGCATCACCACCCATTCGTAGGTGCCTAAGGCTCCTGGGCAACGAAATGCTGTCTTTGCAACATCTTCTTCAGCAATGAAAATCTGGTTATATCCAGAGTATCCATCTAACATGCTCAAGTATTCGAATCCTGCAGCAGAATCTACTAGCATTTCTGCCACGGGCATGGAATATTGATCTTTAGGAGTTGCAGTATTTAAATCCCTGAAATCTATGCAAATCCTTAAAGAACCATTTTTCTTGATAACAGGTACTATGTTTGCTAACCATTCGACGTACCTTGTTGTTCTGATGAATTTGCAACGCAGCAACCTTTCGATCTCAGCTTTAATTTTTGTGAGAACCGCTGGCGCGAATCTTCTGGGAGTTTGTTTGATGGGCCTCTTGCCATCTTTGATTGGCAGCCTATGTTCGACCAACTCCCTCTTTAAACCAGGCATCTCATCATAATCCCATGCGAAACAATCTTTGTTCTCCTTAAGGATTTCGATCACTTTTTCCTTGAGGCCTGGGCTAAGTTTGGCACTTACGTAAGTTACTCTTTTCGTTTTGTCATCCCCTAAGTTGACTTCTTCGAGTGGGTCCTGTGCCAACATTTTGACACCTGAATTTATAGGATCCCTTTCGAAGCCTAAGGGTTCTTTGTCATAGATGGCATCTAACCTTTGATCCATCTCCAACTCTTCGCTGGGTGAGCATTTCGAACCCCCCCCCCCCCCCCCACTAACTTCATTCGTTTTTTCAAATGATTCATTTATCTCAGCCTCTAAGGCCGCTTTTGATTCATTCTCAGCCATGTAGGCCGAAATCCTTTCGAAAAAGGTAGACTCAGTCATGGTTAAGGTTGTCGAAGTCCCAGCCTGCTGGCCGTTTTGGTATAGCACCTTCAACTTCCTCTTCTTCACTAATTGTTGTTCTATCCCAGTAGAGTCCATCATGACGAAGTGTCATGTAGTAGTGGGCATTTCTAGTTTCATTTATCTCATCATTTGGAACACATGGAGCAATCTTTGCCAGATTTTTATCATAGTCCCTTTTGTCAACTAGATTGACAGTTGACATAAAGTAACTCTGGTCTGCTTCGATATTTTCCACGATTCCGTCATCTCTCCACAGGACTAGTCGTTGATGCATTGACGAAGGAACTGCTCCCACGCCATGGATCCACTCTCTTCCTAGCAGTAGGTTATAGTTGGCCTTGGCTTCGACAACCATAAACATGGTGGGCCTGCAACTTGAGCCTATTGTTAATTCCAACTGGACCACCCCCAGTGTTTTACCCACTTTTCCTTCATAATTGGATAGAACCATATTATGGGGCTTGATATCCCCTTCGCGGATTTCCAACCTTTTTAGCATGAAATGGGGAATCAGATTGACTGCAGCACCCCCATCCACTAGAACCTTGTTCACCCCATGGACACCCACTTTCGCCCGAATGAAAAGTGGTTTGAGATGATTCTTCATTGTAGGCTCTGGACGTTCGAAGAACGCATTTTGTTCTTCAACAGCCCCATTGTCCATCACGTAGTAGCATACGGGCCTATGTTTCATTAAATATGTGGCGTCTTCTTCCTCATATTCATTGATTTCGGTTTCTTGCCCGAATTCGCAGGGAAGCACAGACACTACGTTACAGTTCAGGTTAAATGAAGACTCCCCCTCCGATTCGAAGTTATCTGTTATCATATCTTCGTCCTCTTCCGGGCCTGGAGTGTATTCCTTTGGTCCGTCTTGTTGATCTTCAGAGAAAAGCCTTCTGTTGACTGGAGGTTTCTCTTCCGTCTGACTTTTTGGTTTGTTGGTGCTCGATTCACCTTGTATCTTTGTTGAAGTATCCCCTTTGTTTGCCACAACTTCTCTTTCAGCCTTTCGAATCCTTTGCTGTCTGCGCCACTGGGATCTTGACATGGGGTTCCTTCCTTTGTAATTTTCTAATCTGACTTCCTCCCTTTTTTGTGTGTTGAATTGCCTCCTGTATGTCACAGCATGGCGTGCATTTCGTTCAGCATTCCTCCATTTGTCTTTGCCTTTGTCATTTCTGGCTTGCAGCCATCTATCGGTTGGCACTTCAGCAGGGAGTTTGAAAGTCACTCTTCGAGCAACTTTGGGGTGAGGGCTATCAGGTCTTCGCTGTTTGTATATGCTGTCGAAACGTGGACCCATCTGGGCAGTTTCTTGATGGCTCCAGCAAGGGGCGAAGGGGATCGTTTCGAAGGCCCTAGCCATGCTTTGGTCATATACAGCAGAACATCTTGGGCACACCAAGCACTTAGTTGCCCCCTTGTAGCAGCGAAAAATAAACTCCAATAAACTCTCTCCAGCCTTGGGGTAGCATCTAAAGAGTTGGTTATCCTGGCGCCAATTGTTGCCAGTTCGAGCCCTCTGTACCCTTTCGAAATTTGCAGCAATTCTTTGGTTGCAAAGGATGCTGCACCTAGGGCACAGTATCATGCCTGGATCTCCTTTGTGGCATGACATGAGATAGTCTTTGAGACAATCATCTCCAGTGTGATTGTCCCCCATTCTATGCTTTTCTTTTTCTAAGTATTTTTCCACTTCCTTCATCTCAGAACGGGGTCTTTCCATGTCCACCATATTTATTTCCAAATCCCCCTCTTTTGTTTCGTCATCGCCCCATCCTGTGGGCTTTATATCTTCGATCTGGACCTTCGAACTTTCTGGGGCAGAATATTTGACCAGATAGTCATATTTTCCACTGGGTTCCCCTAGAGTGTCCCATATTTCCTTCTGAGAGGGGACTGGCTGCGTAATTTGTACTTTCTCTAATTCCAAACTCAAGCCCTCAGTGACTTGTGTAAATCCTTCGTTGTGATCCCCTTGGCCTTCAGTAGCCTGGGTTTCTCCTGCAACAGCCACAGGTCCAGCGATCGAAGTGTCTGGCGTATTCTGGATGCCTTCAGTGACTTCCTCGCTGACTTCGACCATCACCCAGTTTTCGACTTCAATGTCCTTCTCTCCAGTTAGGGTGTCGCTTCGATCAATTTCCACCATGTTGACTTCTCCAATGCATGCAGGCTCGGAGTAGTTGGTGTCTGCGACGTCCAAAGGATCTTCGTCCACTTTCATCTTCATCTTATCAGCAAACTTTAATCTGCCATCTTTGATTGCGTTTTGAATCAAATCCCTGAAAAGAAAACATTGTGAGGTCTTGTGGCCTAGGAAACTATGATATTTGCAAAATCCCCTTTTCTTCCTTTGGTCCAAAGGGGGTATTTTGACATTTGATGGCACAATTAGTTGGCCATCTTTGACAAGCAAGTCAAAGATTTCGTCACATTTAGTGACATCGAAGGTATAAACCTTCTTTGGAAACTTATCACTTTTCTCATTTTCAACAATATCTTTCCCTTTCGTAGGAACTAACATTTTGCAGGAGTAAGGCGGGGCCTGTTTTAATTCAGCGAGGTCGATTTCGACCTCTTCGAATTCGAATTCAGGATATTCTTCTACTTCCTCAGTTCCAACATAGGAAATTCTTTCTTTCTTGCTATTCTTAAAGACTCGGGCTTTTTCGGCTTTTAGTCTTTCGACCTGTCGAACCCTATCGGCTAACTGAGCCATATCCCTCAAGTGCTGAGTATCTAATTTCTTTCGAATAGAGTAATCCAATCCCCCAGCGGCCATTTCGACTAACTCATGCTCGGGCACTACTGTGTAACATCTAGATTTTAACAGCCTAAATCTATTCAAATAGTCATCAATGGGTTCAGTGAACTTTCTCTTAACACTGGCCAATTCCTTCAGACTTATTTTCGATTGTCCCATGTAAAATTGTTCATGGAATAATCTCTCTAAAAGGGTCCAAGTATCGACAGACCCAGGAGGCAACGTGGTAAACCAAGTGAAAGCATTTTTTGTCAAGGAACTTGGGAAATATTTGATTCTAAGATCTTCATTATTCGCTATATCCCCCGCTTCGGTTAAATATCTCGCTATGTGTTCGACTGTTGACTCGTTGGTATCCCCAGCGAACTTTGTAAATTTAGGGACTTTGTATCCCCTTGGTAAATCAGTATGCATTATACAATCTAATATAGGAGAAGCGTAATTTGGCCTCCTCATTCCCATATTGAGGCCGTTTTGGGTCATGATCCTCTCTATCATGGTGGTCAGATTATTTTCTGCCAAGATGTTGTCGTTTCGAACCCTATGAACGACAGCATCGGCGTCTTGGTTTCGACCAACCAAAACAACTCCCCTAGGTTGTTCTCCTCGAAATTCTGGGGCTTCTGGTCTTTCGATCCTTGCCCCTGGTTCCATAATTTCCCTTTGTGGGCCCGGAATTATTGGGGCTTCTAACCTTGGTGCTCTGGCCCCTAAGTTAACCTCTTCTCTGAGTGGTCTATGAATTGGGTCGTTGGCAATTTGTTCTATAACAGGCACGTTTGTTCGAAATCCCGCCTGGTTCTGCCTACGCCTTTCTGTGGGAGCAAAGAAATCTGCTATTCGACTCATATTGTCAGCGTTTTCCCTGTTCGTCACAGTCACATTCTGAACTATTGGGGCGAATATTTCCTGCATGGTTTGCGCTAACACCCCTATCATATTGTGGTTGCTTTCATCCATCAATTGCCTAAAAGCCAACTGGTTATCTGTGGTTAGGGTAGGCAACGTGCTATAACCCACTGACCCTTGGTTATTTGACATAAATTGGTTTGCCCCAGACCCAGATCCTAGTTGTGGGGATGAATTCGATGTGGAATTGTGTAAACCTGCCATAAAAGATGTTGGCATTCCGTAAGAAGAACTTCTAATTCTATTCCCATCGAAGCCGGGTGGTCTAGTTGATGGAGATGCGAAATGGGATTGTGTCCCAGGTGGCGGAACGAATCCCCCAGGGTAGCCCATAGTTCCAGTATTTCCTAAGATTGAACTGTTGGTTGATACGCCACTTACTCCGTTGGTGGCCATGTTACTGGTTGAAGATGCAACAGCCTGTGCATTCGAAGGGATTACATTAGATGCTCCGCTCGAAATGGACGCGTTAGTGCCTGTTGCCTGTGGGCCACCTTGGTCTCCTTGTTGATTGTCTGAATTAGACATTTTGTCCAAACGTTTTCTTCTGGATAAAGGTTGGTTGCTGTTGGTTATCTTACCACTTCTCAGGTTCATAAAACAGCAAACTTCTTAGGTTCCTACGTTTCTAGGATGGCTATGTCTTGACAATCCTTAATTCTGATATCCAACTATTGGTCCCACCAGGTGTGCCAATTTGTTTCCAGTGATTTCTGGTAAACAACCGCTAGTCTTCCAAACTATCGAATAATCTTTATTAACGCTACTCAATCTCTTTGGTAACTCACAGGATCGACTAGATTGATCCTAGGACTCCTTGGATATCAAGGTTACTCTCACAATCGAACAATTATTCATGGGTGCTATTGTATAAATGTTTGGTTTGTTTCGATCCCTCTCTCTAAGAGTTTAAGAATGTGGTCAAAATGTATGTGAAACTAAGTTATACGAATGATTGCTAATTGTAATGCTGATTGAAAAGACATATGAAACTGTATGGAAAATGAAGTAACTGGTTTCGATCCATAAAACATTTAACACAAAAGGTTTCTGGAATGTGGAAGTTTAAAATGTGAAGAAAGCGTTTAATGCAAGAAATCTAGAAATGACTTTAAGTGAAAGTAAATGTTTGAAGAATAATACTTGAAAGTAAAGACATTGAAAGCGTAAAAGTTCTCTGAAATATGAAGTGCTTCGAAATATAAAGAATGCAATAAAATGTAAAACTTTGAAGAAAAGACTTTGAAATGAAAAGACAGTAGATAAAGAAACTTGTAAATGTTATTCGACAGAAAGAAAAAGAAGGAAAGTGCTGGAAATAGTAAAAAGGGCTTTTATTAAATTAGAAATACATGGTGCTATCATACATACATCTCTCTTGCATTCGTTTCCCTTGCCATGTGGTAGTTTGAATGTTATTGAGTATTTTGTATAACAGATATGACACACTGAAATCCTAACACTAAGACTTCTATTTATACTAATTCGACCCTAACGGTCTCGCTACAAGATCATGCCACGTTTCGAACATGCAAGACAATGCTCCTTTCATCTTTCCACGTGTCCTCAAATGCTCCAACACATAACTTTCAAACTTTGAAAGTCCCGCTTTCATTTAAATTTCAAATGCTTTGGTGTTTCTCTGCTTCGAACGCTCTTCTCAGACTTAGCTTCGCTGCTGTTTCGAGATCCCTTTGGATACGCTCCCAAGATCACCGTTCGAAGCCTCAAGCTTTGACACACTCATTCGAAACACTGCTTCTGCAATTTCGAAGCGTGGTGTTTTAATTCCATTTCGATCAGAACTTCTAACTCTTTTATATTCTAAATAACATTATCAAAATCTTCAGCCAACACTACCCAAAGGATGAGTCATCTCATTTGGCGCTTACACCCATTATTTAAGGGGAGGCGCCATCTCACTTGGCGCCTATGTGCTTAGGACATGCCCTAAGTCAAGTGAGATGGCGCCTATGTGTAATTCTAGGGCAAATTTTGTTTTTTTTTTTGGTCTGGTGCGTTGCGTATTGGATACAGGATCAACAAAATTGACTTTTTATTAAAAAAAAATTATTACATCCAAATGTATTACATTAAAAAAACAGATAAATCAGTGATCCCCCGGAACCCGGTAATGACCCCCGGTTCCGCATCCCCGTCCTCGTCTTTCCCGTGCTGGGTGTCGTCGCGTTTCTTGTTGTGGCAGGGTCGATGGCCCAGCGAAGTCAATGCGTTCCGGATCCATAAAATCAGTTAGATCTCCATATCTAGAAGATCCACTTTGGTACAGTCGGTTACTCATACCCTCAAAGTTTGGTCGTGTTGGCGGTGGGTGGGGTTCCATGGTGGGTCTGTAGCATTGGTCGTCTGAGTACGGTGGGTAGAAAGGAAATGGATCTTGGGGTGTTTGGTATTGAGGATGTTGGGTAGTTTGGTGATATTGTGGTTGATGGTAGGCTGGGTCGGTTTGTTCGTAATCTTCTAACATTCCCAGATCAGGGCTAAGGATGGATGTTGAGGGGCCCATATTAGGATATACGGAAGACTGAAATTGTGTGTGGGGTATGCAGGTGTGTTGGTATTGTGATTGGTATTGTGGTTGGGTGTGAGGCATATGGGGGGGTATTGGTACTGAGGTGGTGATTGTGGTTGGTTGTGGGGCATTTGAGTGTAATTGTGTTGTGGTGGGGAATGTGGTTAGGTGTTTGTGGTTCTGTTTCTTCGGGGGGGTTGGTGGGAGGTTGATGGGTTTTGGGTTTGTTGTTGGGAAAACGAGGATTATGCTCATTGTGTGCGTGGGTCAACCAAGTACCTTGGATGAGACACGTGCATTTCAGGGTTACTAACCGACCTGTACCAAGATAAATATTGATCAGTCTGTCGCATATTACCATGATTAAGGAAAACCGGGAATTGCAAGACATATCGGTGACGCCTCTGCCACATCTTACACCAATCCGGAGCGAAGTCTTTCCAGTTGGTAAGACCCCACTGGGCGTCGACCCTTTTGAGATGATGTGATACGGTGGGAGAACTGACTTGAGGTTTTGCGTTTGTGTTCGCAATTGTTCGGTTTAGCAAGAGTCGCCATCGACTTTTTATTTTATCCAAAGGAAAGGTCAAAAAGCACAGGAAAGACCTTTGAGATGTTTTCTTGGGTTCGGGAGGTAGATTATGACAAGGGAAGGTGCTAGCACCCTTTTCATCCATGGTTTTCCATGGGCTCTTAGTTACTTGTTTAGATCACTTGCTTTTGCTTTTCAATTGTTTGAAATGGTGCTTTATGTCTGGTTTTTGAAAATACTTTGAAAAAGAGGCCTTGTCTAGGCAACCTTTGTAATGATTCTTGTTTGAATATATACAAAGGTGTTTGTCTTTTTGAAAAAAAATATTTCAATGTTTTGAAAGTTTGTTTTGAAATTGTGTTGTGATGTGTGTTTGAAAGTAGCAAGGAGGTTTTGCAAGTTTTGATCAAGTAACTAAGAGTTGTCTACCCTAATTTACTCAAAGATTTTTCTTATGTTTTTAACCCTTTTGATAGTGTCATTTCACCATTGCATTTGGTGAACAACCTTGTGTTAGGATGTTAAACGGGACAGGCGCGGGTCATCGCATACAATCATTGAAGGCAACTTGTGAGACGCTCTAGCAATTTTGTAAGGGACGAGATCGTTTTATCGAAGGCAACATTGAGGGTCATCGAGGGACTACGATCTTTGTTTATCGAAGGGGCATTTGCTAGAGTGTCTCATATTTGAGGGACATGATTGCATTTTCCGAAGCAATAAGTGAGGTTACTCTAGAGGTGCAAGTGTGAATTGTGTTTGTCATTTTCATGCATTTAGGTTCTTGTATTAGGTCATCTAGCGATTGATTTTAGATTTTCGCATACAAACCCTAATCTCTAATCATGGCATATTTGAAAGCATAAAGTGCGAGAATTAAATTCTAAGCTATTACAAAAGTATCCGAGAATGGGGGTACAATTATTTACAAATGGGGATGAATCTCACAAGGATAATAAAGTCCAAATATCAAGTGTTACAACCAAATCGAATTGTCGCAATTCAAATATAAAGCTATAACAAAACATAAAAATAAAGAGAATCAATAAATTATGAAATGCATGTATTTATTAACTTAAAAAAATAAATAAATAAAATATATTCTAAAAAAAGAAAGATTAAGTATTATATTATTATTTTTTTGTGTTTTAGGAATTATGTAAAGAAAAGTTTTAAAGAAAGAAAAATTACTTAACTAAAACTTCTATTATTCTTTGTATTTTTATTAAATGTAACAAATATTAATTAATGAAGAATATTAAAAAAAATCAAAGTATTTCATCAAAACAAAATTTTAATATATTAATTATTAACAAATTAATGGAAATTAAAACAAAACAAAAGCATTTTGTTTAATCAAAAGAAAGGAAAAGAAATCAAAAAGGGTGATGGGCTAGGGATTTATGTGTTTTAGGCCCACAATGAACAAATGAAGAAGAACAAATAACAAGTCAGAATGAAAGGGGGTGCACGCTTAGCAAAACGTGGGCTTAAGGTTTAGTGGCCAGACAGGCCCAACTTCATGTTTGTACAATTTCTAGGGGTTTGACATTTTTAGGGTTTGTTGTTTTGATTAGGGTTTGGAAACCCCTTTGCAGCAGCGCCGCTCTCTCACTCTCTTCTTCCCATCTTTCTCAGTCACGATGCTGTGATTCTACCCTAAACCCTAGCTACCGGAGCGCTACCCCCTCACTCCCTATCCTCTTTGCAACGATCCAAGGCCCTGTTCGAACGGTATGAGTCATTATCTTTTTTGCGTTTTACATTTTCATGGTTTGATTCGCTTTGTCTTGTTCAGATTTGTTTTAAATCTATGATATTTGCATGTTTTGAGATGCAGTATGAGTTTGAAAGAATGTACCTTGGGAAAAATGGAGAGGAAAGGTGAGATAGAGTTGGTGGCGGCGCTCCTGGTGGCCGGAGGCAGAAGGAAAAAGAAATGATGGGCGAGCGTTTTTCTGGTATCTATTTCGTCCCTTTAACACCTTGAATGTTGATAATGAACTCTTTCTGAAACTTGTTGCCTTTGAAATTCTTTCCCTCTTTGTTGAATATTGATGATGAAATTGGTTCTGAAAACTGTGTTTTTGCTTGATTTTGTTGATGATGAACTTGATTCTGAAACTTGTTGTTCTTGATTTTGTTGATGATGAACTTGATTCTGAAACTAATTTTGTTGATGCTTCTGAAACTCTCTCTTTATCTCTCCTGAGTATTGATGTTTGATGATGAAGAAATTCTGAAAACTGTTGTTTGCTTCTGAAATGTTCTTCCTCTTTCTTGGCTATTGATGTTTGATGATGAAGAAATTCTGAAAACTGCTTCTTGTTGCTTCTGAAATGCTCTTCCTCTCTCTTGAATATTGAAGGTTGATGATGAGAATGTCTCTGAGATTTTTTTGTTGGTTTGTTCGGCTTGGTTGATTGCTTCTGGAACTGGTTTGCAGTTTATGGTTTGATGATTCTGAGTTGGTATTTTTCTGTTTTTTTGGGAGTTTTTGGTTATTTTGTTGTAGTTTTGATGATGTTTGAAATGGTGAACAGTTTGGTTAGCTTGTTATAGCTTGGTTGATTGTTGTTTATAGTTTTGCTGCAGTTTGGGCAAGCTTTATGGTGTTTTGTTTGACAGGTTTTTGAGTTACTGGTTTGGCAGTTTGGTACTGCAGTTTGGGCAAGCTTTGTGGTTTGAGTTTGTGGTTTTGCAGTTTGGAACTGCAGGCTTGGCAAGCAGGTTGAGAAGCTTTGTTTTTGTTATGCAGGTTTGAGGATCTGTTTTGTAACTTGCAGGTTTGGAGAGTTTGCAATTTGAAGGGTTTTGTGATCTGTTTACAGGCTTCCTGTAGTTTGTGCAGGTTTTTGAGACTTTGTAGTTTTTGTTAACAGGTTGGGTGATTTGAGCAAGCTTGTGGTTTTTTCACAAAGTGTTTTGTGCTTTCTTTTGTTATGCTGTTTTGTTTTGTTTTATATCCTCTTTTCTCTTTGACTTGTGACAGCCTGCTTTTTTTGCCAAACTGTCAAACCTCACCCAAGGTGATATCTTTTCCTCTTTCTCTCTCCATGAAAACAAGCATTTTTGCTTTGTTTATTATATTTCTGAAAAATTTCCTCTGGAAAATGATGACAGCTTTTGACAAGCTTTGACTTGTCAAGTGGGTTACCTCATGCTGTTTTACTTTTGCCTACTGTATTTTTCTGTTTCCATGCTGCATTGCTACATTTATCCAATTTGTCTTGTAACTCGGTTTTGGGCAATTTGTTTTGTAGCTGAATTTGGGACTTTGCTTGCTGTTGCATTGTATATTTGTTTGACTTATGCTTTGGCAGTTTTGGCGCCTGTTTACCCTTTTGAATTTTGTAACTCAGTTTGGTTTGGCTGCCATGTTTGGTTTGCATAATTTGACAGCTTGGTTTGCAATGCAGTTCAATGGGCTCTTATGTTTGCCTTGTATGCTAGCATTTTTCAATTTGTATTTTTTTAATTTTCTCTTTGTGAACCAAGAAGAGCAATCTTCTTGTGATTTGCAGAGAGAGAAATAAAGCGTGATGAAAAATAAGCATTCTGATTCCAGACGGCCAATTTTAATGATGACTTTCTTCTTTCTTTTTTCATTTGAAAATTCTTTTCAATTATCTGTACTAATTTTCTTTTCCTTTGTCTTTTGCAGGTGAACACCAATTGGACGATAGAGGAAGCAGAGGAAGCAAGAAACCTTGAGCATGGGGCAATGGATTTTAGGCTTAGAATTTTTTATTCATTGTAATAATTTATTCTTCAAATACTAGAAGTTGTAAAACGTATAATATTCAAACAATAAACTATTATTGTAACAATCATTTGCAATGAAAAAAAGTCTTTTATGAGATCAATTGATAAATCAATAAATCCTTCTACTGTCAATATCTTTCAATTCTTCCTTTGCATCTTCACTTTATTATTTAAGATTCTCAAATCAAAAATAATTGAAACTGCGTCTCAACAATTCTAATCCAGATAACTTAAATTCCAAACAACCAAAAACTTTGCAGTCTCGTAACCTTGCATCAGTATTCCAATCACAATACGCATTGTATAATAAACAAGCAAGCATTCCATTAACTGGCAAGCCTTTCACTCCATTAACAAGCAGATGTTTTAACAGACACACATTATCTGGTTAATCTGGATTAAACAGTTTCAGCTCCTATCTCTTATCCCAGATTAATCAAGCCTTGAGAACAACCAATAATCTTTCAGCAAACTTGAAAAAGTGTGAAAACAATGTAACAGTTAACTGAATTTCTGAGGATTCGACTGTTTCTGAGAAATGCGAGAGAAACCCTGATTCTTGATTTGTTACCAAAGAAAGGTCTGTTTGATCAATTCTTGAGTCAATCTTAAAAATCAGAGAAAGCTCTAGGGTTGTGATTTCTTGTGAAAAAAGGGAGGGCAAATTTTGGGGTACAACAGCTGCCTCTGTTCAATCTTCTTGAACCTGAAGAGTTAGATTGGCAATTTTGCCATTCGCGACTCGAAGGTAAAAGATGATTGGACACTAGAGTGCCCATAAATTTGCACTCGTCAAAGCGTAGTTCGAGGGAATGGGCTTAAAGATGCCATTTGGAGATGTGACAGAATCTTGTTGAAGATGGGCTTAAAGATGCCATCCAAGAATATTTATTGAACTGTATGTTGTAGGCGAAAGAATGAGTATCAGAAAGGTATCCATGTTTGGAACGTCTCTGAGCTGGGGGTCTGAATAAGCAATAGATTAACAACCATGTTTGGAGAAGCATTCGTAAACTGTTTTCAAAAGTTGAATCTGAACAAGCGATAGATTAACATCCATGTTTGGAAGCGTCCGTAAACTGTTTTCAGAAGTTGAGTCTGAACAAGTGATAGATTGACATCTATGTTTGGAAGCACCCGTAAACTAAAGTTGAAGTTGAATAAGCAATAGATTAACATCCATGTTGGGAAGTATCCGTAAACTGTTTTCAAAAGTTGAATCTGAACAAGCGATAGATTAACATCCATGTTGGGAAGCATCCCTAAACTGTTTTCAGAAGTTGAAGTTGAATAAGCAATAGCTTAACATCCATGTTTAGAAGCGTCCGTAAACTGTTTTCAAAAGTTGAATCTGAACAAGCGATAGATTAACATCCATGTTGGGAAGCATCCGTAAACTATTTTCACGATTCTGGGGTTGAACAAGCAATAGATTAACATCCATGTTGGGAAGCATCCGTAAACTATTTTCAAAAGTTGAATCTGAACAAGCGATAGATTGACATCCATGTTGGGAAGCATCCGTAAACTGTTTTCACGATTCTGGGGTTGAACAAGCAATAGATTAACATCCATGTTGGGAAGCATCCGTAAACTGTTTTCAAAAGTCTTGAAGTTGAATAAGCAATAGATTAGCATCCATGTTTGGTGCATCCATAAACTATTTTCAAAAGTTGAATCTGAACAAGCGATAGATTGACATCCATGTTGGGAAGCATCCGTAAACTGTTTTCACGATTATGGAGTTGAAGTTTGCTAATCTTATCCTGAAAAGGGTAAAATATTAGCTGAAACACAAAGTTATGTTGCATGAAATGTATGATGCAATATATGTGTTATATCAATGTTTATGATATATGAATGCAATGTATGCACATATAAGCTGATAAGCTGTCTTGCTGAGGAAGATAAATCCTGGATAGCTGGAGATAATAAAATCTTTGACTGCTGTCGGGGGAAATAAATCATGGACCACTGTTGAAGAGTATGTATGTCTTCAAGCTTTTGATAACCTCTGCGGGGAGCAGTTATACTGCTGGGGAAATCAGGAGTTTGGGTTGTATGCCAATCTGCTGGGGATTTTCGTTTTATTATTTGAGGAGAACTCCGCTGGGGAATATCTAAAAACTCAGTGGGGAAATGAGAATGAGAATCTTCATTATACTAGGGGAATTGGTGCCGAGGAATCAAGAATGAGAATCTTTGATCTGCAGGGGATTAGAAATTCTGTGGGGAATAGCCATACTACTGGAGAGTAAGCTCAGGACCCTGGGAAAAGCTTATTCCTGTTTGGAAGAAGTTCAGGAGCTTAGGTTGTATGCCACTTTGAGAATGAGAATCCTCATTCTGTCGGGAATATCAGGAGCTTGAGTGTATGCCAATCTGCTGGGGAAGCAAGAATGAGAAACTTCGTTCTGTTGAGGATATTAGGGGAAAACTGAATGGTTTCCGCTAGGGATTGGTAGCTCAATTTTTCCTCTTCGCTAGGGGTCTTAGTGACGTGCTGATTTGATTGGCGACTTCACTGGGAAAAAGTTTAAAAATAACTTTCTGATGAATTATCTGGTTTAAAATCAACTCTCCGGGAGAAGGGAGGAAACTGGATGGTCTTCACTGGTGTTCACAGGTTGAAGGTTTAACTCTGCTTGGGGAAGAAAGTTTCATTCTTACTGAGGGTTTGTAGTTCAAAGTTTTTCTCCGCTGTGGATTGGGAATTTGAATACTCAACTCTGATGGGGATCCTTGAAACTTAACTCCGCTAGGGATATGCATTTCAAAGCTTTAGTTCCGCCTAGGATCTGGATGATGTATTGCAGGGGATTTCTCCTGAAATAGCCTAAAGACACTTTCCTACACTTCCATCCTATCAGTAATTATTCTTTCTCATTTTGTTTTATTTGTAAGCAGTGATTATATTCAAATGCACATGCTCATTTAATAAATCATTGGACGTTTTCAAATAAAGCACAAGTGTTAAAAAGAAAGAAAAGGCAGACAGTTTTTTTTGTACTTTGAAGTAACTTTGTATTAACTTTGTGTAAGTATTTGTACAAAGGAGACAGACATCCCAGTAAGAGAATTTTGTCATAAAGTTGAGAAAAATTTTTATACAAAGAAAGATGGCTATGTGTAACAATTCCATGGGGTTCCCATTCTGCTATAGCCTTCACAACTCTGAGTATCTTGTCCATTCGTTGCTTCGTCTGCAGATGATTGGATTGATCAGAAGCTTTGGAGCTTGTCCGTGAAGAGATTGTCCTTAAAGTGATCCGACGAGACATAGTCATACGCTTTAATTTCCTAACTTTTGCCTGGATCTCCCTTTCAGGTTTTCGATCCACCGGGAAGCCCTTTTTTGCCCAAGTCGCCCTTTCGGGTTTTCAACTTGCCGGGTATACAAATTTTTTTATTTATCCCTAATTTTTGCCCGAATCGCCCTCTCGGGTTTTCGATTCACCGGGATGCCCATTTTTTCCCAAGTCGCCCTTTCGGGTTTTCAACTTGTCGGGTCATTTATGCGTAGTATCTTTTGACTATGTCTGCGTTCGCAGGGTGCGGCAGGTCGTCGCCGTCCATGGTGGTTAAGATCATTGCCCCGCCAAAAAAGATGTTTTTGATCACAAATGGTCCTTCGTAAGTAGGAGTCCACTTGCCCCTGGGATCACTTTGCGGCAAGATAATCCGCTTGATTACAAGATCTCTGACTTGATATACCTGACGTCTGACTTTCTTGTTGAAAGCTTTGATCATCCGTTTTTTATACGTCTGACCATGACAAACAGCAGTAAGTCGCTTCTCGTCAATCAAGTTAAGTTGATCAAGCCAGGTCTAAATCCAACCGTCTTCACTCAAACCAGCGTCCTTCATGATTCTTAGGGAAGGAATCTGAACTTCTATAGGTAAAACAGCTTCCATGCCGTATACCAAAGAAAATGGTGTTTCCCCAGTTGATGTTCGCGCCGTGGTACGGTATTCGTGTAGAGCAAACGGTAACATCTCATGCCAATCCTTATAGGTGACTGTCATCTTTTGAATGATCTTCTTGATATTTTTGTTCGCAGCTTCGACAACACCGTTCTTCTTTGGCTGATAGGGAGATGAATTGTGATGTTGAATCTTGAACTGCTCGCACAGAGCGGTGATTATAGTGTTGTTCAGGTTTGTACCGTTGTCCGTAATGATTCGGTCAGGAATACCGTACCGACAAATGAGGTTCTGCTTGATGAAGCGGGCAACCACATTTTTTGTAACAGAGGCAAAGGAAGCTGCTTCGACCCACTTGGTAAAGTAATCAATGGCCACCAGGATGAAGCGATGTCCATTGGTCGCTGTAGGCTTGATCTCTCCAATCATGTTGATACCCCACATTGCGAATGGCCAAGGAGCTGTTAGGATGTTGAGAGGAACCGGAGGGATATGCACCTTGTCAGCATAAACTTGACATTTGTGACAAGTACGGGCGTATTGATGACAGTCAGCTTCCATGGTAGACCAGTAGTAGTCTGCCCTTAGGATCTTCTTGGCCATCGTATGTCCACTCAAGTGGGTGCCAAATGTGCCACTATGCAGTTCAGTCATGATCTGCTCGGCTTCAACCTTATCCACACAACGAAGCAGAACATAATCATGGTTGCGTTTGTATAGGATGCCATTGCTCAGGAAGAACTTGGCAGCAAATCTCCTTAAGAACTTTCTGTCATTGACTGAAGCCCCTTCAGGGTATTCTAGAGTCTCGAGATAACTTTTGATTTCGTGAAACCATGGTTGTTCCACTACTTCTTCGGTATTAATCTCATGACAATGTGCAGGTTCATCCATTCGCTCGGTGGTGATTTGGGGAGCCTCATTATCCCAGTTAAGTTTAAACATGGAAGACATTGTGGCTAGAGCATCTGCTAGCTGATTTTCTTCTCGCTGGAAGTGCTAGAAGGTAATCTGCTCGAAATGAGGTAACAATGTCAGGACATGTTCTTTGTATGGGATGAGGTTAGGATGTTTAGTGTCCCACTCTCCTTTGATTTGACTGATAACCAAATCTGAGTCTCCAAATACAACCAAAGATTTGATTCCCAAGTCAATTGCAGCCTTAAGACCAAAGATACAAGCTTCATACTCGGCCATGTTGTTGGTGCAACTGAAGCAGAGTCTTGCAGTGAAAGGTGTATGGCAACCTTCTAGAGAGATAAGTACCACGCCGATACCGTTGCCAAGTACATTTGAAGCACCATCAAAGTACAAGGTCCATCGAGATCCTTGTTCAGGTCCGTCATACGGTCCGTTACCTTCAATATTGTCCAATGTCATAATGTCCTCATCGGGAAAGTTGAATTTCATGGATTGATAATCTTCGACAGCTTGATGAGCTAGATGGTCAGCTAGTACGCTCCCCTTTATAGCTTTTTGGGTTGTGTACTGGATATCATACTCAGTCAGGATCATTTGTCATATAGCGATTCTTCCAGATAAAGCAGTCTTTTCGAAGATATACTTGATCGGATTCATTTTAGAAATCAGCAGAGTGGTATGTGTCAACATATACTACCTTAGTCGGCGAGCAGCCCATACCAAAACGCAGTAAGTTTTCTCGAGCAGTGAGTAGCGAGTCTCACAATCGGTAAACTTTTTGCTAAGGTGATAAATGGCATGCTCTTTTCGACCAGACTCGTCATGTTGGTCCAATACGCACCCCATTGAATTATCCAAAACAGTCAGATACATGATTAACAGCGTTCCTTCGACGGGTGGCATCAAGATAGGAGGTTCTAGCAAATACTCCTTGATTTTATCAAAAGCAGCTTGACAGTCATCATTCCATTCAATCACCTGATCTTTCTTCAACGGCTTGAAGATTGGTTCACAGGTAGATGTTAGGTGAGAAATGAACCTTGCAATGTAGTTTAGGCGTCCTAAGAAACCTCTGACCTCCTTTTCAGTGCGGGGGGCGGGCATTTCTCGTATAACTTTGACTTTAGCAGGATCAACCTCAATGCCCTTGTTGCTGACGATGAATCCTAAGAGTTTACCAGACCTGACTCCAAAAGTGCACTTGCTAGGGTTCAGTCTAAGCTTATACTCCTTCAATCTTACAAACAGCTTTTGCAGATGGTCGAGGTGTTCTTCTTCTGTTTGTGAACGGGCTATCATGTTGTCTACATAGACTTCGATCTCATGATGTATCATGTTATGAAACAAAGCTAACATGGCGCGCTGATAGGTTGCCCCGACATTCTTCAATCCGAATGGCATCACTTTATAGCAGAAGGTACCCCACTGTGTAACAAAAGTAGTCTTCTCCATGTCTTCGGGGGCCATTTTGATCTGGTTGTACCCTGAAAATCCATCCATGAAAGAAAATACCTTATGTTGAGTTGTGTTGTCAACCAAAATGTCAATGTGCGGCAGTGGAAAGTTATCTTTAGGGCTAGCCCTGTTTAAATCTCGATAATCTATACACATTCTTACTTTGCCATCTTTCTTAGGCAAGGGCACGATGTTAGCGACCCATTGAGGATAGGAAGTAACAGCAAGAAACCCGACATTGAATTGCTTCATCACTTCGGCTTTGATCTTTTCAGACATATCGGGCCTCACTCGGTGGACTTTCTGTTTTATTGGTGGACAGTCTTCTCTGGTAGGGAGACGGTGAACCACAATATCTGTGTCGAGTCCCGGCATGTCTTCATAGGACCAGGCAAAGATCTCAACATATTCATTCAACAGCTGAACTAAACGCTCCTTGACACTTGGCTCTAGGTTGGCACCCATTTTAACCTCTTTCCTGTCTTCGGCAGTACCCAAGTTGATAGTCTCTAACAACTCTTCATGGGGCAGAATAGCCCTTTCTTCCTGTTGTAGAAGTCTAGCCAACTCTCCAGGCACTTCACAGTCTTCATCACCTTCGTATTCGGCATGATTGACCAGATCTTCAGAGTCATTGAAGGCCATAGCAGAATTGTTACCCATGGAATCCGGAGTGGATGGGTACCTGCATTTTGTGAGTGTGGGTGTGTGTAAGGGATAGCCACCTTTAAACAAAATAAAATGCAAAAAGAAAGAAAATGAACACAAAAGTTTATAGATAAAACGTCCATGATTCATTAAAAATGGCATATGATAATGAAGAAATCAAGCCCTTACAAATGGACCTATATTCCCCGGGTAAGGCACAAGGCAAAAAGAGTGTACGAATTGTTTAATTATTACAGACCAAACAATAAATGTTCAAAGATAAGTTACTTATTGATGAAAGTAATGGGAACGAAGTCTTTCGCCTCTCAGTTGTTTAATCCTCCTTCAACGGTTGGAAAGATCCCGTCTTCAAAATTACCCTCGTCTTCAACATCTTCCAAAGCATGAACTCCATGGGGAGTGATATTTAAAGGTGGTCCTCCAGCCCGGGAGCGACACACAGCTTTCTGGCTAGCAGCAGTGAAACCCAATCCGAACTTGTTCGTCTTGTGAGGAAAATCTGGCAGTTGCCCCCACAATGTACTTCTTCCTTCTTTGATTACAGCCTCCGCATCTTTAAGGGATGACATCCGGGACACAGGCTTGGTAATGATAGGTACATCAGTCATTGTCTTTGCTACTGCGACCTCAGGAGAAACCTCTTCAAAGTGTTGGAAAGGTGTTTCTATGAATTTTCCATCTAACTCTACATAGTGGAAAGAGTTAAGGTGACTTATCATATATTCCTCCTCACCATGAACCGTTATGATCTTACCCTGGACCGGATACTTTAGCATTTGGTGTAGAGAAGAAGTGACTGCCCCAGCGTTGTGGATCTATGGCCTTCCCAACAAGCATGAATATGAAGGAGGGATGTCCATCACATAAAAGGTAGAGTTGAAAATTTCTGTACCCACTTTGATTGGGATGTCCACTTCTCCGTGAACCATCCTCTTAGAACCGTCGAAGGCTCTAACAATGATGTTACTGGGCTTTAGGGTCAAACCTTCATAGTCCAATCTGTCCAACGCCTTTTTTGGTAGAACATTTAAAGATGAACTGGTATCAACCAGAACATGGGCAAGTATGGTCCCTCTGCATTCTACCGAGACATGCAGCGCATCATTGTGCTTTCTTCCCTTAGAGGTTAGATCAGCATCAGAAAAACCAAGACCATTATCGGCTGTAAGGCTAGCCACGCACTCTTGAAACTGGTCCGCAGAAGTTTCTTGAGGCACGTGTGCCGTCTTCGGAAATTTGATCAAGGCTTTGGCATGAGCCTCAGAGCAGAGTAAGAGAGCCAACATGGAGATTTTTGAAGGGGTTTGCCCTAGCTGCTCTACAACATCATAGTCGCTCTTCTTGATTATCTTTAAGATTTCTTCCATCTCTTTTTGGGTGGTCTCGGGGATAACCAATGTCTGAGCCTTCGTCCTGACAAGCGCTTCTTGGATCCCCTTACCTTTATCGGTAGTAACAACAGAGGGTCTAGCTTCGGGAGCATCAAATTCTTCAATCACTGGACCTTGCGTAGATATCTTGATTGGCACGCAAGCACTTGAGGGTCCAAAGACTGCCCTTGGAGGAGCAATCTCCGGAGAGAAGATTCTTCCACTACGAGTTATCTTACTCGTTCCTGCAATATTCCCTATATCAGGGGTTTCTTCCTCGAACTTCTCTTGGACTGATTCGATCTGTTTGACACCATGGTAGAAGATCTCTCCTCCATAATTCTATGGTATTGTCTTGTTAGATTTATACGGGATAGGCCCGGGCATGGTAATTTTCAGCGGTACAAACTTAGGATCATGCGTAATCTTAACAGGCCTTTTGCAGGTCTTGGAAAGATCGTCAGAGATGGTTATTATAGCAATGTCATTGATTGGAGTAACAAAGGTAACATGAGTAACATTAGTGATATTATCAACAGGAGTCTTTTGAAAGAGGATCTCTTGGGTATCCATCAGGCGTTGGATGCCTGACTTCAACAGTGGGCAGTCGGTTTGCATGGTTGAACAGAAGTAACAGTCTTTTTCACATCCCGGGAAAATCCCGACTTTCAACGGATTCAATTTAATCATTGGCAATGGAGTCCTTAATTCATCAACAGCAACAACATACAAATCCTCTTCAATAGCATGGACATTGTGACCGTGCTTGGGCATTGGGGCAGAAATCACATTCGGCTTTTCGGGCACATCGAATTCTACCTCCTTGGCATCTATTAAGTCTTGGATTTTGTTTTTAAGGGCCCAACAGTTGTTGGTGTCATGCCCTACACTGTCTGAATGGTATGCACATTTTGCATTGGGATGATAATGTGGAGAAGTGGTATTTATATTCTTCGGTGCCTCTCTCAAATTAGCAAGGTTTAATTTCAGGAGGTGTGGAAGGATCTGAGCAGGTGTCATATTTATCGGGGTATATTACCGTTGTGGCCTTTCTACCCTTTGTTGATAGGTTCTAGGCTGATCATTCCTTGGTTGACTATTTCTAGGTTGATCTGATGCAGACTTCTAAATTAAAACGGCCCCCACCGTTGGTCGGTGTTCCTCTCTTTCCTGATTTCTCTGGGTGTAAACAGCAGAATTTTCCTTCTTGGCTGGGAAGGTCTTCTTTATAGCGGCTGAAGCAGATGTATCCTTCTGAATCTTACCACTCTTAATACCAGCTTCAACCCTTTCCCCTGTCAGAATTAATTCAGTGAACCCTGCAGATGAGCTCCCTATTAGGTGATTAAAGAATGGACCAGACAGGGTCCCCAAAAACATATCAACAAGTTCCCTTTCAGACAATGGTGGTTGCACCCTTCCAGCCAAATCCCGCCATTTTTGGGCATACTCTTTAAATCCCTCGTTAGAAACCATACTCATACTCTGTAGTTGAGTACGAGTAGGCGCTAAATCTGCGTTGTATTGATATTGTTGGTAGAAAGCAGCAACCAAGTCTTCCCAGTTATGTACATCAGCCCTCTCAAGCTGGTAGAACCAGTCCAATTGTGTACCCGACAAACTATCTTGAAAAAAGTGGACCCACAGATCCTTATCAAAAGAGTGGGGTTGGATCTTTCTGACATAAGAACGCAGATGCATCTTTGGACAAGACAATCCTTCGTATTTAGCGAATGTAGGCACTTTAAATTTGGGAGGAATGACGATCCTAACAACCAATCCCAGCTCTTCGAAATCCAGTCCGGGAACCCTTTGCACTTCCATAGCTGCCAACCGTTCTTCCAGATTTTTATACCTGTCGTCCGCAGGAGGGTACTGCTGCTCGGAGTAATCTTCATCCATTTCAGCTTCTTCCTCTTCAGCCTCAGACTCAGAAGGTACTGCAACTCCTTTTTCTTTGTCGTTCCCTTCATCAGATGTCGAGGGGAACTCCAGAACTCTCCTAGCTTCGTTCTCGAATCTTCTTCCCAGAGTAGATACTCCGACTCTTTTCTTTTTTCCTTTTTCCTTTTCTTTCTTCTCTAACAGTGCTTTAAGGTCCTCTTGACCCTTTGCCAAGGTCATGAGGAGTTGTTGGAATTGTGAATTCTGTGCTTGCAGATCTTTGACCGTCTGCTCTATATCCATCTTGCTGAAATAAACAGCATAAAGATAAGGAAACCTGGTGTGAAGACCTGTTTATGCATATGATGAATGATATGTTTATTCATGTAATGCATCCAAGGATTCAGAAATTCAAAGTTGTTGCAGACAAAAAGAACACACGTCATATTAATAAGAAGAAATTTGTTAGTACATAAATGCCCCATGGGCAAAATATTACAAAGCTTCTTAAGGTAAAAAGACGCTGCGCATCCTTTTTGGCGCGATGTAAGTGTTAAGAGTCTCCTCTTAGTGAAGTCGGCGGGTAAGCTCCAAAACCTTCTTCTCACTGGCATAGAAGCTGGCTTCAAAAGTGTTCTGCTCTTCCTTGAACTGTATCCAACTATTTTGCAATTCTTCCAATGATGTTGGCATGTCTAGATGTAGGAGTGTGTATGGAACCTCTCCTTCCATAACAGGCTCTTTAATCACGGGGAGAATGTGGGGATAAGGCATCATAAGACTCTGGGCGCGTGTTCGTACCCACTTGAGGTAAGGCTCAAGAGGGATGGAATTCTTGTGCCCCAGTGTCTTACTGTCCACTTTGTTGGGCATCCTCCATGCTCGGATAAACCTTTGTCAAAGTCCTTGAGCGTCGTTGTCGAAGTCAAAAACCAAGTCAGGAATCAGCATATCATAAGGGCTATCTCTTTGGGCATACCCAAATTGCCTCAGAGCTAAACAGGGGTTGTAGGTAATGCCTCCCCTAATGCCAAGTAGTGGGACATCAGGGAATTCCCCACAACGATCAATGATGATGACATTTTCTCTGGACCAAGAACACCAATGAACATCAGAGTGTGTGAGAGTCATCAACCGTTGCGACCACCTCAAGTCTTGTTCATTCTTCAAGACTGACTGGGGAAGGTGAGAAATAAACCACCTTGCTAGAAGAGGAGTACAACACATGAGAACGCCTCTTTTCCTCATTGTTCGTGTGTAAAATGAGTGTAGGATGTCCCCAAGCAATGTAGGCACAGGATTCCGAGATATGAAAATCTTGACTGCATTCACATCTATAAGTTGATCAGGGTTTGGGAACAAGACCAACCCATAGATGAGAAGTGCTACGATCTCCTCAAAATCTTGTAGATCTAGAGAATTCCAGCAGTCTTGTGCCTTCTCAAACAGAAACTTTGCCAAGAAACCCTTGACACCACTCCTGGTTTCCTAATGACCTTTGATATCAGATGGTTGCAAGTGTAAGGCTTGAGCAACATCTTCAGGCTTTGGCTCTCTTTCCGTACCGTTGTAGGGTAGTTGATGGAGAATAGGAATCCTCAGGAGTTGAGAAAATTCCTCCAAAGTAGGTACTAGTATGTAATCAAGGAATGTGAAACAGTGATGAAGGGGGTCAAAGAACTGGAAGAGAACTTTCACCATGTCTTCTTCAATGTTGGTGTTGACCAAGTTGAGGAGTCTACCATGTCTTTCACTAAAGAGAGAATTCTTTGGAATCTTGGAAGTAAGCTCCTTGAGTTGAGGAGGGATTCTCACAAGGTTGACTTGAATTGTTTTCCTGCGAAGAGATTCCATAACCTACAAAACAAGAACAAAGATGAAGATCTAAACCCTTGAAATAGTTAGTGGATGCAAATGATGCTTCATGATGTTCATGATGTATGTACAAGTATATGCACAAGCAAATCACACAAGATCCTAGTTTCAGGCTTGCATGGGGTTTCATAGGTAAGTACCCTCTTGAATTTAGTTGGCTCAACCTGTCCTATAAATAGTAACCGGGTTTTAAGGAGCTCAATATCACCGGATTATTTTCTGTGTTCATTGTTTCGATTTAGCCACTTAACTGGCGACCAAAATATTCCAAGAAAACAATCCTCAATGAGTATAGTATCGAGTATCTACCAACTTCGGACTGCACCAAAGCCGGTCATCTCACTACCCCTAAAAAAGGCCAAGATGGTCAAGTAAGGTTCTAAGAGTTCATTAGTGCTTCATGACATCACTCAGCGGCCCCGTATTCTCTTTGATTGACTCAAAGGCTACCGGTACCCACAAATATGTCGCACTAATATAGCTATTGCTTCAACCATGTCAGTATACCCCGCCCAGTTTCCACAATGTATTGCTATTTACCTATGAATGTTTCCCAAATCCGGGTAGAGGATTTCAAGCCCAAACAATAGAACTAAATGTAAAGCAATCAAGGCAATCAAGATAAGCATGCAAAGGTGATCTAAAACCCTAAGATAACCCCACTTTTAGAATATCCCCAGCAGAGTCTCCAGTTCTGTGATACGGTGAGAGAACTGACTTGAGGTTTTGTGTTTGTGTTCGCAATTGTTCGGTTTAGCAAGAGTCGCCACCGACTTTTTATTTTATCCAAAGGAAAGGTCAAAAAGCACAGGAAAGACCTTTGAGATGTTTTCTTGGGTTCGGGGGGTAGATTAAGAAAAGGGAAGGTGCTAGCACCCTTTTCATCCATGGTTTTCCATGGGCTCTTAGTTACTTGTTTAAATCACTTGCTTTTGCTTTTCAATTGTTTGAAATGGTGCTTTGTGTGTGGTTTTTGAAAATGCTTTGAAAAAGAGGCCTTGTCTAGGCAACCTTTGTAATGATTCTTATTTGAATATATACAAAGGTGTTTGTCTTTTTGAAAAAAGATATTTCAATGTTTTGAAAGTTTGTTTTGAAATTGTGTTGTGATGTGTGTTTTAAAGTAGCAAGGAGGTTTTGCAAGCTTTGATCAAGTAACTAAGAGTTGTCTACCCTAATTTACTCAAAGATTTTTATTATGTTTTTAACCCTTTTGACAGTGTCATTTCACCATTGCATTTGGTGAACAACCTTGTGTTAGGATGTTAAACGGGACAGGCGCGGGTCATCGCATACAATCATTGAAGGAAACTTGTGAGACGCTCTAGCAATTTTGTAAGGGACGAGATCGTTTTATCGAAGGCAACATCAAGGGTCATCGAGGGACTACGATCTTTGTTTATCAAAGGGGAATTTGCTAGAGTGTCTCATATTCGAGGGACATGATTGCACTTTCTGAAGCAACAAGCAAGGTTACCCTAGAGGTGCAAGTGTGAATTGTGTTTGTCATTTTCATGCATTTAGGTTCTTGTATTAGGTCATCTAGCGATTGATTTTAGATTTTCGCATACAAACCATAATCTCTAATCATGGCATATTTGAAAGCATAAAGTGCGAGAATTAAATTCTAAGCTATTACAAAAGTATCCGGGGATGGGGGTACAATTATTTACAAATGGGGATGAATCTCACAAGGATAATAAAGTCCAAATATCAAGTGTTACAACCAAATCGAATTGTCGCAATTCAAATATAAAGCTATAAAAAAACATAAAAATAAAGAGAATCAATAAATTATGAAATGCATGTATTTATTAACTTAAAAAAATAAATAAATAAAATCTATTCTAAAAAAAGAAAGATTAAGTATTATATTTTTTTTTTGTGTTTTAGGAATTATGTAAAGAAAAGTTTTAAAGAAAGAAAAATTACTTAACTAAAACTTCTATTATTCTTTGTATTTTTATTAAATGTAACAAATATTAATTAATGAAGAATATTAAAAAAATCAAAGTATTTCATCAAAACAAAATTTTAATATATTAATTATTAACAAATTAATGGAAATTAAAACAAAACAACAGCATTTTGTTTAATCAAAAGAAAGGAAAAGAAATAAAAAAGGGTGTTGGGCTAGGGATTTATGTGTTTTAGGCCCACAATGAACAAATGAAGAAGGACAAATAACAAGTCAGAATGAAATGGGGGTGCGCGCTTAGCAAAACGTGGGCTTAAGGTTTAGTGTCCAGACAGGCCCAACTTCATGTTTGTACAATTTCTAGGGGTTTGACATTTTTAGGGTTTGTTGTTTTGATTAGGGTTTGGAAACCCCTTTGCAGCGGCGCCGCTCTCTCACTCTCTTCTTCCCATCTTTCTCAGTCACGATGCTCTGATTCTACCCTAAACCCTAGCTACCGGAGCACTACCCTCTTACTCCCTATCCTCTTTGCAACGATCCAAGGCCCTGTTCGAACGGTATGAGTCGTTATCTTTTTCGCGTTTTACATTTTCATGGTTTGATTCGCTTTGTCTTGTTCAGATTTGTTTTTAATCTATGATCTTTGCATGTTTTGAGATGCAGTAAGAGTTTGAAAGAACGTACCTTGGGAAAAATGGAGAGGAAAGGTGAGATGGAGTTGGTGGCGGCGCTCCTGGTGGCCGGAGGCGGAAGGGAAAAGAAATGATGTGCGAGCATTTTTCTGGTATCTATTTCGTCCCTTTAACACCTTTAATGTTGATGATGAACTCTTTCTAAAAATTGCTGCCTTTGAAATTCTTTCCCTCTTTGTTGAATATTGATGATGAAATTGGTTCTGGAAACTGTGTTTTTGCTTGATTTTGTTGATGATGAACTTGATTCTGAAACTTGTTGTTCTTGATTTTGTTGATGATGAACTTGATTCTGAAACTAATTTTGTTGATGCTTCTGAAACTCTCTCTTTCTCTCTCCTGAGTATTGATGTTTGATGATGAAGAAATTCTGAAAACTGTTGTTTGCTTCTGAAATGTTCTTCCTCTTTCTTGGCTATTGATGTTTGATGATGAAGAAATTCTGAAAACTGCTTCTTGTTGCTTCTGAAATGCTCTTCCTCTCTCTTAAATATTGAAGGTTGATGATGAGAATGACTCTGAGATTTTTTTGTTGGTTTGTTCGACTTGGTTGATTGCTTTTGGAACTTGTTTGTAGTTTATGGCTTGATGATTCTGAGTTGGTATTTTTTCTGGTTTTTTGGGAGATTTTGGTTGTGTTGTGGTAGTTTTGATGATGTTTGAAATGGTGAACAATTTGGTTAGCTTGTTATAGCTTGGCTGTTTGTTGTTTATAGTTTTGCTGCAGTTTGGGCAAGCTTTGTGGTGTTTTGTTTGACAGGTTTTTGAGTTACTGGTTTGGAAGTTCGGTACTGCAGTTTGGGCAAGCTTTGTGGTTTGAGTTTGTGGTTTTGCAGTTTGGAACTGCAGGCTTGGCAAGCAGGTTGGGAAGCTTTGTTTTTGTTATGCAGGTTTGAGGATCTGTTTTGTAACTTGCAGGTTTGGAGAGTTTGCAATTTGAAGGGTTTTGTGATCTGTTTACAGGCTTCCTGTAGTTTGTGCAGGTTTTTGAGACTTTGTAGTTTTTGTTAACAGGTTGGGTGATTTGAGCAAGCTTGTGGTTTTTTCACAAAGTATTTTGTGCTTTCTTTTGTTATGCAGTTTTGTTTTGTTTTATATCCTCTTTTCTCTTTGACTTGTGACAGCCTGCTTTTTTTTGCCAAACTGTCAAACCTCACCCAAGGTGATATCTTTTCCTCTTTCTCTCTCCATGAAAACAAGCATATTTGCTTTGTTTATTATATTTCTGAAAAATTTTCTCTGGAAAATGATGACAACTTTTGACAAGCTTTGACTTGTCAAGTGGGTTACCTCCTGCTGTTTTACTTTTGCCTGCTGTACTTTTCTGTTTCCATGCTGTATTGCTACATTTATCCAATTTGTCTTGCAACTCGGTTTTGGGCAATTTGTTTTGTAGCTGAATTTGGGACTTTGCTTGGTGTTGCATTGTATATTTGTTTGACCTATGCTTTGGCAGTTTTGGCGGCTGTTTGCCCTTTTGAATTTTGTAACTCAGTTTGGTTTGGCTGCCATGTTTGGTTTGCTTAGTTTGACAGCTTGGTTTGCAATGCAGTACAATGGGCTCCTATGTTTGCCTTGTATGCTAGCATTTTTCAATTTGTATTTTTTAATTTTCTCTTTGTGAACCAAGAAGAGAAAACTTCTTGTGATTTGCAGAGAGAAAAATAAAGTGTGATGAAAAATAAGCATTTTGATTCCAGACGGCCAATTTTAGTGATGACTTTCTTCTTTCTTTTTTCATTTGAAAATTCTTTTCAATTATCTGTACTAATTTTCTTTTCCTTTGTCTTTTGCAGGTGAACACCAATTGGACGATAGAGGAAGCAGAGGAAGCAAGAAACCTTGAGCATGGGGCAATGGAGTTTAGGCTTAGAATTTTTTATTCATTGTAATAATTTATTCTTCAAATACTATAAGTTGTAAAACGTATAATATTCAAACAATAAACTATTATTGTAACAATCATTTGCAATGAAAAAAAGTCTTTTATGAGATCAATTGATAAATCAATAAATCCTTCTACTGTCAATATCTTTCAATTCTTCCTTTGCATGTTCACTTTATTATTTAAGATTCTCAAATAAAAAATAATTGAAACTGCGTTTCAACAATTCTAATCCAGATAACTTAAATTCTAAACAATCAAAAACTTTGCAGTCTCGTAACCTTGCATCAGTATTCCAATCACAATACGCATTGTATAATAAACAAGCAAGCATTCCATTAAATGGCAAGCCTTTCACTCCATTAACAAGCAGATGTTTTAACAGACACACATTATCTGGTTAATCTGGATTAAACAGTTTCAGCTCCTATCTCTTATCCCAGATTAATCAAGCCTTGAGAACAACCAATAATCTTTCAGCAAACTTGAAAAAGTGTGAAAACAATGTAACAGTTAATTGAATTTCTGAGGATTCGACTATTTCTGAGAAATGCGAGAGAAACCCTGATTCTTGATTTGTTACCAAAGAAAGGTCTGCTTGATCAATTCTTGAGCCAATCTTAAAAATCAGAGAAAGCTCTAGGGTTGTGATTTCTTGTGAAAAAAGGGAGGGCAAATTTTGGGGTACAATAGATGCCATGGGGACAAATAAGTTGGATCACTTGGTATCTCTTGATGCATTCCGAACTGCATCTTCACACGGTCGCTGTGGTGCATCTCCACAACGTTGAACCGAATGATTGCAGTCTTCGCGGTCCAAATTGTTGCATCCTCCGGGTTTGGTTCATGGCCTAAACCCAAATATGGTCTCCAGACGAACTGCAAAAAAATTTAAATCAGGTTAACGAAAACGTAATATATAAATAATTTAAATGAAGAAAAGTTTAAAGGTACGACGTACATCATCCGGGCCTAAGTGATCCAACAGATTACGGTATAGTGCGACAATGAATCTTGGATTCTTGTCGTAATCCATACCCCTCACGCAATACCTAAAGGAAATGAAAAACATTTTATTTTTAGCATATATTTGGTGAAGAGATGAATAGTAATAAATGATATAACTTGATGACTTACTTTGTTGCGTACGGGAAAATGAAAGTGTTGTTGTTGACGGGGTTTAAGGACTCCAGCCTCCACCAACCCCAGGCTTGTAGTAAAAAAGCGCACCCATAAAATGTACATTTTTCCTTAACTGCATTTTTGCACAAGGAACTGTATAGGTGGGCTAAAACTGCAGAACCCCAACTATACTTTCTTGTTTTTTCAAAATCTCTAAGTAAATGTAAATACATAAAATTTACACTATTTCCCGTACTTTCGGGAAATAAAAAGGTACCAAATAGTATCATAAGATAAGTTCTGGCTTTTACTACCATGTCTTACTCGGAGGAATTTTCGTTTAATTCCAAACTTGCATAATGACTTTTAAGCTCAGTAAGTAGTATTCCCTGACCTCTCGCACCACCACCTTCTACCATATACCTGCCCAACAGTTCTTCACACTGGGAGTTGGGTTATTGAACCGACCCATTCACGGCCCTACCATCGAAAGGGAGACCTAGTAACATGTACACATCCTCTAGCGTGACGGTACATTCACCTATTGGTAGGTGAAATGTATGGGTCTCTGGTCTCCACCTTTCCAACATTGCAAGAATAAATTTCGAATCAATTGTGCAGTTGGAGATCTTTATAACATGTCTGAAACCTGCGTATTCGAGATATGGTACGATAAATGGGTCGGGAGACAGATAGTTGTGAGACCGGATTCTTAATCTTTTGGTATCCTGAGTTAATAATGTAAAAGATGTAAGATTAAGTAAGATGAACATAGCATTACCTTAAGTATAAATAATGTATAACCAAATTAGAAACTTACAAATGCGGCAATGTTTTCCCCCGTGCCTCTGTGAGAATCGCCCATTGTTAGAAGAGCCATTGTTTAAAATGCTTGAGATTATGAAAGACTTAGAAAGTGTAAGAGATTATGAAAGACTTAGAAAATGTAAGAGATTATGAAAGACTTAGAAAGTGTAAGAGATTATGAAAGATTTCGTAGCAGAGAGTGAGACGAGTGTGGGTGTGAGAGATGTATGATATGGTCTATATTTATAGGCAAAAAAATTTCATAGTGTTAGAACAAAGTTTGAATCTACTACCCTATGTTTAAGTTTTGATGATAACAAAGTGAAAAGATATATTACTTATATGATTCATGTATGAACTATATGCTGCCTAAATCATTACGTTCTGATTTGCAGATACTCTGATTGGTATAAGCAAGATCACACCTAATCAGCATCAGAATTTTGGTTTCTGACATCAGCATCAGAAGTTGCCATATCAGAATATCAGAATCATAAGATTAATTCACGTATATGCTGAAGTCTGATGAACAGAACTGCGCTCAACACTCTGATAAAGAAACACAACAGTTCATCAGCAGCTAAGCAGAATCAGAATGAGCCAAGCCAGAACTTGCATTAAGTAAGCAACGGTACTGTGCATTGAAAGCAAATTAATACCAACGGCCTCATTCCAGACAAGATCTGCTCGATAAGGAAAGTTTGTTATTAGCATTGAATCAAGAATATTGCTCCAACGTTCAACATCTCAGTGCTATATAAACAAGACTTTGAAGATTAAATTGGCTAATGCTCTCCAACCTTTACACGCCTAAAAGCTGATCATAATCTTCCTTCTCTCAGTTTGCTAAACACTACACACTCTCTTATTCAATCATTGTTTAGCAATCTAGTTTCTAAGCTTTAAGTTGTGTATACATCACAATTGTGATACAGTTTTGTAGAAAACATTCACACACTTAGATCTATCTTATTTGTAAGAAAGTGTTTCCTTGACAAACCGGGTTGTGGTTTGCATCAAGAAGGCTTTAGCAGTTGTTAAAGCAGTCTGTAATATTCAGTTGAATATAGTGGATTAAGACCTCGTTGGAGAGAGGCGAAATCACCTTGACGGGTGGACTGGAGTAGTTTGAGATCAAACGAACCAGGATAAAAATATCTTGTTCATTGCATTAATTTTTAGTTTTACAATTCAACCCCCCCTTCTTGTGTTTTTCACTACTTCAATTGGCATCAGAGCGCCTGGTTCTGAGCTAAAACACTTAACCATGTCAGTACAAGATCCAGCGTCAGAAAAACACAATGGCAGGAAACTATTCTCACACCAGCAATGACAACAATGAGGACAGAGACAGATTCAGCGGCAAACCTCCAGTCTTTGATGGAGAAAACTTTGATTACTGGAAAGACAGAATTGAAAGCTTCTTTCTGGCACATGATGCTGATCTGTGGGATATGGTGACAGATGGATACACGCACCCTGTGAATGCAAGCGGTCAGAAGATTGACAAAAAACAATGTCTGACCAACAAAAGCGTGACTTCAAGAATCACCACAAGGCCAGAACCATCCTCCTCAGCGCCATCTCCTATATTGAATATGAAAAGATCTCCAACAGAGACACAACAAAGAATATTTTTGACTCACTTAGAATGACGCATGAGGGCAACGTTCAGGTCAAAGAAACTAAAGCTCTGGCGCTCATTCAGAAGTATGAGGCGTTCAAAATGGAAGAATCTGAATCCATTGAAACAATGTTCTCAAGATTCCAGATTCTGGTAGCTGGTCTCAAGGTTCTGGACAAAGGATACTCTACTGCTGACCATGTCAAGAAAATCATCAGAAGTTTACCCAAGCAGTGGAGACCTATGGTTACAGCTCTGAAGCTAGCTAAAGATCTCAACAAAATCACTCTGGAGGAACTTATCAGCTCCCTCAGAAGTCATGAGATAGAGCTAGAAGCTGACGAGCCTCAGAAGCAAGGTAAGCCTTTAGCATTAAAGTCTAACAAAAAATTTGAGTCTAAAGTTTTGCAGGCAGTTGAAGAAACATCTGATGGATCCTCATCAGAAGAAGACGAACTCTCCCTCCTTTCCAGAAGAGTAAATCAACTGTGGAAGCAAAGACAAAGGAAGTTCAGGAATCCCAGAAGATCTGATCAGAACGAGTCTTCTTCCAGATACAGAAGGACAGATTCTTCCTCTGGATACAGAAGATCTGAAGGCTCCTCTAGCAGCAAAAAGCCAAACACCAAGGACATCATCTGCTATGAGTGCAATGAGCAAGGACACTATAAGAGTGACTGCCCAAAGCTTCAGAGGGAAAAGCCCAAAAAGAAGTTTGGAAGAGAGAAGAAGAAAAGTCTCATGGCTACATGGGATGACTCTGACTCGTCTGAAGCTGACTCAGAATCAGATGATGAGAGGGCAAACATAGCTCTCATGGCTAACATCTCAGAAGACAGTGAAACTTCTGAATCAGACTCAGAATTAGATACTGAAGAGGTATTTCCTAACTTTGCTGTTAACTTTACCAAGGCTGAACTTGCTGAAAGCCTTAATGAGATTCTGGAACGGTATCAGCAAATTAGAGTTAAATTCAGAGACCTGAAAAGGAATCTTGAATCTGACTCTAATAAGACTGAGAGTCTCAAATTGGAGAATTCTGAGCTGAGAAATAAGATTTCAAAATTAGAAAACACTTTACAAAACTCTCAGAAGGAACCAATTTCTGAAACTCCCAGCAACGCTGATGAGATCATCAAGGAGTATGATCACAGTTTCCAGAAGTTCCTTGCTAAAAGCATAGATAGAAGCAAAATGGCTTCAATGATCTATGGAGTTAGCAGAAACGACAGGAAAGGAATAGGATACCAAGGTAAGGTTCCTACACCAAAGAATGTCATGGACTTAACCATTAAACACACTCCTCTGAATACACATTTTGTGTATGGTCACACACATGATATTAAATACACTAGCAGTAAGCACTCTGTGAAACCAAAATTCAACCAGAGTTTTGGTAAAACTAACAAATCAGGACCCAAGAAAATCTGGGTACCTAAGGATAAAATAATACATGTTGCAGATATCTTTAGCAGCAAGTCAGAAACACCAGTCATGGTACCTGGACTCTGGCTGCTCGCGACACATGACGGGAAGAAAGCATATGTTCCAAAGCCTGGAACTTAAGCCTGGAGGCCACGTTGGCTTTGGAGGCAATCAGAGGGGAAAGATAATTGGCTCTGGAACTGTAGGTAATGGAAATCTTCCCTTTATTAATAATGTTCTGCTAGTAGATGGATTGATGCATAATCTGTTATCCATAAGTCAATTAAGTGATAACGGTTATGATATAATCTTTAATCAAAAATCATGTAAAGCTGTTAGTCAGAAAGATGGGACTATCCTGTTTAATGGTAAGAGGAAAAACAACATTTACAAAATCAAACTTTCTGAACTAAAGAGTCAGAATGTAAAATGTCTTCTGTCTGTTAACAACAAGCAGTGGATCTGGCACAGAAGATTGGGGCATGTTAGTATGAGAAGAATATCTCAGATTAACAAACTCAATCTGGTCAGAGGACTTCCTAACTTGAAGTTCAATTCAGATGCTCTGTGTGAAGCATGTCAGAAAGGCAAGTTTGCAAAACCTTCTTTTAAATCCAAAAATGTTGTTTCTACCTCTAAGCCATTAGAACTTCTGCACATTGACTTATTTGGACCAGTTAAAACTACTTCAGTCAGTGGCAAGAAGTATGGGTTAGTAATCGTACATGACTATAGCAGATGGACATGGGTAAAGTTCTTAAGACACAAGGACGAGTCACACTCTGTGTTTGTTACCTTCTGTAACCAAGTTCAGAATGAAAAGGATCTTAGAATCGTTAAAGTCAGAAGTGATCATGGTGGAGAATTTGAAAACAAAGATTTTGAGTCATTCTTTAATGACAGAGGCATTCTGCATGATTTCTCTTGTCCTAGAACTCCCCAACAAAATGGAGTTGTAGAACGAAAGAACAGAACATTGCAAGAAATGGCCAGAACCATGATCAATGAGACAAACGTTGCTAAGACCTTCTGGGCAGAGGCAATAAACACAGCGTGCTACATTCAGAATAGAATCTCAATAAGACCTATTCTGGAAAAGACTCCATATGAATTGTGGAAGAACATAAAGCCCAACATTTCATATTTTCATCCATTTGGATGTACTTGCTTTATATTAAATACAAAGAATTATTTGAACAAGTTTGACTCTAAAGCACAGAAGTGTATTATGTTAGGATACTCTGAACGCTCAAGAGGGTACAGAGTATACAATACAGAAACACAGATTGTGGAAGAATCAATCAGTGTTCGTTTTGATGATAAGCTTGACTCTGAAAAGTCAAAGCAGAATGAAGTTTTTGCAGGTATGGAAATTGAATTTACAGTTTCTGAAGACAAGTCATCAGAAGCTCTCAACACAGACACTCCTTCAACGTCTGAAAGGAGCACTGCTAGCAATCCTACAACAGCTGCTGATCAACCTCAGAAGAGATTACCCAGAAGCAGCTTGGATCACCCAGAAGAGACTATCTTAGGAAGAAAGGAAGATCCAATCAGAACAAGAGCAAGCTTCAGAAACTCTGAAGAAACTCTTATGGGACTTGTGTCTCTGATTGAACCTTCTTCTATTGATGAAGCACTTCTGGATAATGACTGGATTCTGGCAATGCAAGAAGAGCTGAATCAATTCACCAGAAACGACGTATGGGATCTCGTTCCCAGACCAAAAGAATTCAACGTCATTGGAACAAGATGGGTGTTCAGAAACAAGCTAAATGAACAAGGTGAAGTCATCAGAAACAAGGCACGACTGGTTGCACAAGGTTATAGTCAGCAAGAGGGGATAGACTATACAGAAACCTTTGCCCCAGTCGCCAGGTTAGAATCTATCAGACTTTTAATTTCATTTGTTGTTAATAGAGGCATCACTCTGTATCAGATGGATGTCAAAAGTGCATTCTTAAATGGTTATATAGAAGAAGAAGTCTATGTATACCACCCCCCTGGTTTTGAAAATACAAAACATCCTGAACATGTTTTCAAACTAAAGAAGTCACTATATGTTCTGAAACAAGCTCCCAGAGCTTGGTATGAAAGGCTAAGTAACTTTCTATTAGAAAATGAATTCACCAGAGGGAAAGTGGACACTACTCTATTCTGTAAATCAGTTAAGAATGACATCTTAGTCTGTCAAATTTATGTTGATGATATTATTTTTGGTTCTACTAATCCTTCTCTTGGAAGAAAATTTGCTAAGTGTATGCAGGCAGAATTTGAGATGAGCCTCATGGGGGAACTGAAATTCTTTCTAGGAATTCAGATCAATCAAACTCCAGAGGGAACTTACATTCATCAGAGCAAATACATCAGAGATCTTCTGAAGAAATTTGACCTCTCAGAATGTAAGCCATCAAAGATTCCAATGCATCCCACGTGCATTCTGGAAAGAGAAGAGGTAAGCAAAAATGTAGAACAAAAAGTCTACAGAGGTATGATTGGTTCTCTCCTCTATCTGACTGCTTCAAGACCTGACATATTATTCAGTGTTTGTATCTGTGCTAGATTCCAATCAGATCCTAGAGAATCTCACTTAACAGCTGTTAAGCGAATTTTCAAGTATCTGAAAGGTACTACTAATCTGGGTTTGTTTTATAGAAAATCTAGTGATTACAGCTTAGTAGGCTACTGCGATGCTGATTTTGCTGGAGACAGAGTGGAACGTAAAAGTACTTCTGGAAGCTGCCAGTTTCTGGGAGAAAATCTGATCTCTTGGTCCAGCAAAAGGCAATCAACAATTGCGCTATCAACAGCAGAAGCTGAGTACATAGCAGCAGCAGGATGTAGCACACAAATGCTCTGGATGAAAAGTCGCTTGAAGACTTCCAGATTTTTTAGAGTAACATTCCTATACTCTGTGATAATACTTCTGCTATTTGCTTAAGTAAGAATCCCATTTTACATTCTAGAGCTAAGCATATAGAAATAAAACATCACTTCATTAGGGACTATATTCAGAAAGGAATTTTGAACTTAAAATTTATAGATACAGACCATCAATGGGCTGATATCTTTACTAAACCCCTTTCAGAAGATAGGTTTAATTTCATTCTGAAACATCTCAGCATGAAAGTCTGCCCAGAGTGAAAATGTTTTAATTCCATATATTTACCTTCAGAATGTAATTGTTTTACTGTGAACTTCTGATCAATCTTCTTTCAGAAAGATAGAACATGCAGATTGTATCAGATGCAAGTCTAAAGATCTGAGAGTATAAGCTCAAAGACAGACGTGCTGATCACTACATCAAACAAGTGTCATCCAATCATCAGCAAATCTCTGAAGCAGAACGCGTGCACGCTTCTGAGAAGGCAAAACGCTGATTGGGTGCATTGAGACACATGTCTGGTAACCGTTTTTAAGTATCTTTCTAAAATCCCCCAAAATCAGCAAGCATTTAATAAAAGTAATCATGCTTTTAAAACGCAATCATGATTTTTTCTCTTTCTTAAAAACGTTTATTTTTTCAAAATATTCTGAAACTCTATTTAAACACATTAACCTCTCATTCTAATTCTTTACAGTTTCTCACTAATACTCAAGCATTCTCTGCATTTTTCTGTGTTCATCTCTTGCAAAACCTCTTTTTCTCAGTTTCTTCTCAAAATCTTTTAGTGTGAACATGGCAACCTCCAACAGTGCTTCAGCAGGTCCTCAGAAGAAAGCATCATCTGAACAGTATTAAGTGCCATTCAGAACACTCCTCACTCCGGTGAAGAATCTTGAAGTGTTATCTGAATTGATCATTGATTTTGGAAGCTTGAAGGAGAACGGTTTTGACCTAACAGAAGAAGTTAGAGCACAGAAATGGGAAAGGTATTTTGACAGATTGGTTGGACCAACATTCCCTATGTTAGTCAAGGAGTTCTGGATTCATGCGAAGGCTTCAACGCATCTAGTCACCTCCTTCGTTATGGGGAAGAAGATTGTGATCACTGAGGATCACATAGCAAGGTTAATCGGTTACAGTGGCGGTGGTGTCCGCTGTGTTGATATGGCTGAGAGATATGCTGACGTGGGCGTGATAGCTCAAAGGATTTTCACCCATGGGGTGCCCAGCAGCAAGATCAAAGATCTGAAGGATCATCACAGAGTTTGGGCTAAGATAATTCTGGGGTGCTTCAACCATAGGAAGCCAACTAGTTCACTTGATTACATAAATGTGGATCAGCAGTTTCTGATCTACTTTATTGATCAGAAGGTAAAAATCAACTTGGCTCATCTTCTGTTCAACCACCTCAGAACAAGTGTGAAGGAAACCAGGGAAGAAGAAAGAACCAAGAGGGATTGGATACCCTTTGGAAGGTTGATATCAGATATTCTGACAGAGAATAGGCTGATAGAGCATCTGATAGAAGCTCAAGAGTTAAGCACCATTGAACCAACAGTTGGGAAGCCTCTGAACGCGAAGAACTTGAAGAAAATGAAGTTGATAGAGAATATCAAAAAGGAACCCAAAGCTACTCCTATTGCTGATATCACCAGCAGAAGAGTTCCACTGAGTGACTTTCCTTTATTTTCTGAGATAGAATCTAAACCAGAGGTTGTTCTCAAATACTTAGACGCGTGCAAAGCAGATGGTACAGATCCAAATCTGATTATCAAAGATCTGCATCAACCTCAACAAGAAGTGACTCTGAAGAAGACTAAGAAGAGGAAGGCACCTTCAGAAGGATCATCCCAGGAGACACCCAAGAAACGAGGTAATTTATCTGCTGCTTCTGTTTTAAATTCTTCTACTATTCCAGCATCTATCCCTCCAACAACCTCTCATAGAATCTCAATCCCCATCCCAACAATAGATGAAACTGAACCAGAAGATGACCCTTCTGAGGCATTAAAACTCAGAAGACCCAGAACCAAACATCCCAAACCAATCTCAACAACATCAGCAATTGACAAAGTGCTGTCTGACATTGATCAACACACTTCTGATCACTCCGCCAATCCAAACTCTGAACCACAAATTGTCCCTCCTCCACAACCAGAACAACAACAATCTGCTGAAGAACCAGAACAACAACAACCTCTCTCATCAATTCCAGCAGAACCCCTTATCCTTGAACAACCAGAAATTCCAACAGCTTCTCCTCAACCAGCAATTCCGTCTCCCTCTCCTCAACCAGAAATTCATCCACCATCACCTCAACCTGAGTTTCATCACTCTGAAACTCAAACTCCTCCACCTTCTGAACCTCATTCACCTCAATCATCTGAACCACAACCTCTGGCAATCCAGCTGCCATGTGGAACAACAGTCACCATGGCACAGTTTCCATCCTCACCAGAATCTACACCACCAAATACTCCCAAAACACCAAACAGTCCAATCATAATTTCTGATTCTCCCACTCCATCTCCAAAACAAACAGCTGCCAAGCAAACCACCGAAAACCCTAGCAGGACATTCATAGACTTAACCAGCCTTGACCGTCTTGCTGATCTGAAACACAAAATAGCCATCCCAAAACCAAAACAACCAGATGTTGGCTCTGGTATTATGAATTTTGAAACAGGTTTGCAGTAATGGATTGCTTCTCTGAAGCAAGTCTGTCCTGGAATGATTGACCCAGCTGCTTCTGACCAGCTCTGGTCACAACTCAGACTTTGGGTACGTGCTGAAGCCCTCAAGTTGCAGGATATTAACTATGAGCAGGCACAACAGAACTTCAGCAAGCTGCTGAAGGAAGTTGAAAGTCAGCTGCCTCAGGAAGCTGTGCTCCCTCTGGATAGTGAACCTTGGTCTGAGAAACAACTAGCTTCAAAGGTGCAACCAGAAGAAGACAAGACCATTCAAGCTGAAGCAAGTCAAGCAGGAGATGTTGCAGAAAGCTCTCAGAAGCTTCCTGCTTCTGATGTTTCTCAAGCTGCCTTGGACAAGCAGACTCTGGAAGAACTGAAGCTGAATGACATGCGTCTGCAGCAGAGGATGGATGAAAACGACCAGAAGATGAAAGAAAGAATGGATGTGCAGGATAGCAAGATTGACACTGTTGTCAGCATGGTGCACAAGCAGAATGAGACTGCTGATCAGATCAAAGCCATGCTGGAGAACCTGTTCACACGCTTTCCTCCCCAACCTTAGTTTTCTTATTCATGTCATTTTCATGTTTTCTTTAATTTTCTGATGTACTGTTTGAATATGTTTTGTTTGATTCTAAACCCTTTTAATATGAAAAGTTTTTCTGATCTTAATTTGTTTTAGCACATCACCTACACTTTTTGATTGCTGACAAAAAGGGGGAGAACAAGAATGATATTTTAAAAACAATAACGGTTTACTAAGACAGAAATTCTCGAACATTCTAACTTTATTATATTTGAAAATGTTTTCTGTTTTGCTTAAAGTCTACAGGCACAAGGAAGCTCCTGGACACTCTAAAGACTAAAAGCTCTGATCCGCTCTGATACTCTGATCCAAAGCAAAGCTCTGACAAGAAAAGCTCTGATACGCTGATCTGAAGCTCTGCTCTGATATGCTGATCCAAAGCTTCTGATAGTCAAAGACTCTGATACTCTGATGTTCAAAGAAAGGCAAAAAGATCTGATCCTGAAGAACACTTGTAATCAAAAAGGGAAGTAATAAACTCAGGGGGAGTATCTCTCAACTCTGATATCCTGTTATCCCTTATCTTTGATAACCTCTTACTCTGATGCATCTCTCTGACACCTTTTCACGTTATTTTCATTTAAAAATATCTAGTTTTTGTCATCATCAAAAAGGGGGAGATTGTTAGAACAAAGTTTGAATCTACTACCCTATGTTTAAGTTTTGATGATAACAAAGTGAAAAGATATATTACTTATATGATTCATGTATGAACTATATGCTGCCTAAATCATTACGTTCTGATTTGCAAATACTCTGATTGGTATAAGCAAGATCACACCTAATCAGCATCAGAATTTTGGTTTCTGACATCAGCATCAGAAGTTGCCATATCAGAATATCAGAATCAGAAGATTAATTCACGTATATGCTGAAGTCTGATGAACAGAACTGCGCTCAACACTCTGATAAAGAAACACAACAGTTCATCAGCAGCTAAGCAGAATCAGAATGAGCCAAGCCAGAACTTGCATTAAGTAAGCAACGGTACTGTGCATTGAAAGCAAATTAATACCAACGGCCTCATTCCAGACAAGATCTGCTCGATAAGGAAAGTTTGTTATTAGCATTGAATCAAGAATATTGCTCCAACGTTCAACATCTCAGTGCTATATAAACAAGACTTTGAAGATTAAATTGGCTAATGCTCTCCAACCTTTACACGCCTAAAAGCTGATCATAATCTTCCTTCTCTCAGTTTGCTAAACACTACACACTCTCTTATTCAATCATTGTTTAGCAATCTAGTTTCTAAGCTTTAAGTTGTGTATACATCACAGTTGTGATACAGTTTTGTAGAAAACATTCACACACTTAGATCTATCTTCTTTGTAAGAAAGTGTTTCCTTGACAAACCGGGTTGTGGTTTGCATCAAGAAGGCTTTAGCAGTTGTTAAAGCAGTCTGTAATATTCAGTTGAATATAGTGGATTAAGACCTCGTTGGAGAGAGGCGAAATCACCTTGACGGGTGGACTGGAGTAGTTTGAGATCAAACGAACCAGGATAAAAATATCTTGTTCATTGCATTAATTTTCAGTTTTACAATTCAACCCCCCCTTCTTGTGTTTTTCACTACTTCACATAGAGTGAGTGAGGTGGTAGCTGGTGCATGCATGCATGAGAAGTGTCACTCTTGCAGGCTAGGCTCAGGCTACGTGACAACCTTTGGGATGCCATGCCTGAATGCATGTAACACTATTGGAGGTGATGGGAGGAGACTTACAAGATACAGTGTAGGTGCAGAGTAGGCGCAGGCTAGGTGGCAACCTAGGGGGTGACATATCTGCATGCATGTAACACGATTGGACATTAAGGGAGGCGCCATTGGACTTGGCGAAAGAGTACAAAAATGAAAGGTGTCACCATCCCAATTGGCGAATAAGAGGTGTCATTGGTTGCAGACTAGGCTCAGGCTACGTGACAGCCTTTGGGATGCCATGCCTGAATGCATGTAACACTATTGGAGGTGATGGGAGGAGACTTACAAGATACAGTGTAGGTGCAGAGTAGGCGCAGGCTAGGTGGCAGCCTAGGGGGTGACATATCTGCATGCATGTAACACGATTGGACATTAAGGGAGGCGCCATTAGACTTGGCGAAAGAGTACAAAAATGAAAGGTGTCGCCATCCCAATTGGCGAATAAGAGGTGTCATTGGTTGCAGACTAGGCTCAGGCTACGTGACAGCCTTTGGGATGCCATGCCTGAATGCATGTAACACTATTGGAGATGATGGGAGGAGACTTACAAGATACAGTGTAGGTGTAGAGTAGGCGCAGGCTAGGTGGCAGCCTAGGGGGTTACATATCTGCATGCATGTAACACGATTGGACATTAAGGGAGGCGCCATTGGACTTGGCGAAAGAGTACAAAAATAAAAGGTGTCGCCATCCCAATTTGCGAATAAGAGGTGTCATTGGTTGCAGACTAGGCTCAGGCAATGTGACAGCCTTTGGGATGCCATGCATGTAACACTTATGGCAGCCTTGGGGGTTACATCCTTACTTAATTGAAATTCAGTATGAGATTTTTAGTCTTACATTTATCATAACATTGATTCGCTTAATCTGTCAAACCTTCCAACCTTCAAACGTTCATACAATCAAACCTTTAAACCTTCAAACAATCAAACATACAAACCTTCGAATAACTCATAAACTTCAAACATTCCAACCTTTAAACCTTACAACATTCAAACCTTCATACAATCAATAAACTTCAAACATTCCAACCTTCGAATAACTCATAAACTTCAAACATTCCAACCTTTAAACCTTCAAACAACCCTACGCAATGGCCTCTGCACCACAATATGTCATCAAAGCACATTTCAATGGTTAGACATACATTTGTCCCACCACTGGGTTTTTGTTTAGAGACACAGACAACATCCGATTTCTCTTAAACGGGAAAGCCAATTTCTCGTACTTCAAAAAACGATTGGAGGCTAAACTTGGACGAGGTCTGGTGACACATATATTTTATCAGAATCCAGTTTTTTTTGGAAACAACCAAATAATTTTTTATAAGGTTGAAGTTCAAGATGGCGAGGATCTCCAGAATATGTTTTCCAGCCATGTGTATTCTGGGTACGACTCTATTGAGTTGTACATTATGCTGCGAGAGCCTCAGGTGACACAAGTGGTTGATCCTTTGGAGAATGAACAAGCTGAGGTAGATGCAGTTGATGAAGAAGAAGAAGATGACGAGTTAGAGTTTGATGAAATGGTGAATGATGATTCCAACGATGATGGCATACCTAGTATTCCTGCAAACGAGATCTACACACCACCTCCGCACATAACAAACTTCAACATGGGCGGAGATGAACCGTCTACTGACTTATTTTTCAATTCGTATATGCAGTCGGATGAAAATTTAAAAGAGAAGGACAAGTTTCGTAACAGAGAGGAATGCATCAGAGCCATAAAAAAATTCCACATGCTCAACTCGGTTGATTTTAAGGTGGACCGTGTCAACCCAGAAAGGTACAAGATCAAGTGTGTCCACCCTGACTGTATGTTCAAGCTGACTGCATCATACAGATTAAAAGGTGACTACTGGGTCATAGGTTCCATGACTACCCACACTTGTGTAAGTTCTACCCAATCACAGGACCACCGAAAACTTAATTACGATCTCATCTGTCAAGAAATCCTACCACTGGTCAGCAACGACCCATCTTTGAAGGTGAAAACAATCATCTCCCACATCACCATGGTTTTTAACTATACTCCGTCTTACCGTAAGGCGTGGTTAGCAAAGACTAAGGCGATTGAAAAGGTGTACGGAAACTGGGAGGAGTCATACCAAGAACTTCCTCGCTACCTGAATGCACTCAAGACGTATTCTCCGGGTACTGTTTACATTCTAGAAACAGTGCCAGCATACGCCCAAGATGGTAGTCTACTAAACGGCAACGAAATATTCAGTCGAGTGTTTTGGGCATTTCAACCTTGCATCACAGGGTTTGCATCATGCAAACCAATTATACAAATTGATGGGACTTGGTTGTATGGGAAGTACAAAGGCACGCTACTGATGGCAGTTGCACAAGATGGAAACAACAACATTTTCCCCATTGCCTTTGCCCTTGTCGAGGGGGAGACCGGTGGTGCTTGGAGCTTTTTTCTGAAAAATTTGCAGACACACGTGGCTCCTCAACCAGATCTCTGTTTGATCTCAGACAGACATGCTTCCATTGAAAGTTCCTACAATAATCCTGCAAACGGTTGGCATGACCCTCCTTCTACGCATGTCTATTGCGTTAGGCATATCGTCCAGAATTTCACGAGGGAGATCAAGGAAAAACACTAAGGAAAGCGGTTATGAATGCGGGATATGCATTGACACAACCCACATTCAAATATTACCACAACGAGATCCGTTTGTTAAATCCGGAAGCCGGTAGGTGGATTGACAATATTCCGGTGGAAAAAGGGACTAGGTCATACGACAATGGCCAAAGATGGGGGCACATGACAAAGAATCTTATTGAATCGATGAATGGGGTATTCAAAGGCATATGAAACCTTCCGATCACTGCTTTGGTAAAATCTACGTATTTTAGGATGGCTGCGTTATTTGCCAAAAGAGGTGAAATATGGAATGCGGTGTTGCAATCTGGACAACTATGGAGTGAAAGCTGCATGAAATACATTAAGGCAGAAAGTGCCAAAGACAACACTCATATGGTTATATAGTTTGACCGACACAGCCACAACTTCATTGTGAAAGAGACAATCGACCACAACGAAGGTCTGCCAAGACAAGAATATAGGGTCATGCTACCTTCTCGTTGGTACGATTGTGGCAGGTTTCAAGCATTTCGTATGCCTTGCTCTCATGTCATTGCCGCTTGTGCTCATACCCATCAAGACGCGCTACAACTTCTGTCACACATTTACAAATCTGAAACGTTGCTCAACGTTAACAACAACAGCTTTCCTTTGGTAGCAAAACCAGATTATTGGCCTGCATACGACGGCGAAATAGTGTGGCACAATGACCAAATGCGAAGGAACAAGAAGGGTCGTCCCAAAAGTAAGCGCATCACAACAGAAATGGACGATCTTGACAAGCTGGAAAGAAAGTGTGGTTTATGCCGTCAGGTCGGACACAATCACAAAAATTGTCCGAATCGGGCGTCTGCCTTGACCATATAAAAATTGTAATACATAAAATCTTTCCTTAATTATGTTGTAAACATTAGGGTTTTCCGTTAACAAATTTTGCTACAATAAATATTGCGCGTACAAGATAAATACACGATATTCCGCCTATGAAATTAGAACTGTTAACACAATTTCATCTGACCCATGTATCATCAACATTACATCGCTGTCTGTTTTGACTTCCTCCAACCATACATTAGGTCTTCCTGTCGCATGTGAGGTTGTTGTTCGTCTTCGCTGGATCCTCCGAATTTTTTTCCCCTCTGCAATGTCTCCATCTAGCCATCTCATCAACTCCTGCTTCAGATGCTCCATGGAGTGAATGTGCCAGAATTTCATTTTCATCGCAGGTTTCGTGGCGGAGAAGATAATGTAACCATCTCTGCTAAAAATCATGGGCGATGTCATGACGCAAATAATAGAGTAAAAAATAACAAAACAGTGCGAGAAAGTGTGAGAAACGATGAAGAAACTGACAAATTATTTATAAAACAACAATTTGCCCTAGTTTTGCCCTAGGAGCCAAGTGAGATGGCGCCTCCTCTCACTTTTAAAGTGCATGCGCCATCTCACTTGGCTAAAAGTGAGAGGATGCGCCAAGTGAGATGGCGCCTAGGGCAAAACTAGGGGTGGAGGCGCCAAGTGAGATGGCTCCTCCTTTGGGGAGTCATCTGAAACATGGTTATTTGCGTAATTTTTTCTGAAACGCGGTTATTTGCGAAATATTATTTTAATACTTGGTTATTGTAAAAAAAAATTCCTTAAATACACTTTTGACTTTTCTATTTATATTTTTTTGAATTTTCTGAAATTCTTACTTTTATAAAAGTATTATAAGTCAGAAACACGTCTAATCCTCTTTTGCCCTAATATTTTCTTGCTCTAATCCTCTTATTCTCTTTTGTGCTAACTTTTTAAACCCAAATCTGTAAAGATCTTTATCATTTATCGTTCGTCTGTCTTTGACATGCAAAGAATATGAGCAACGTTCCACCTATTCCACCGTCTTCGGCAGGCAAAAAAGATGTTTATTTATGTATGAGGTATGTCATGATGCTCTTTGAACTCGTTATTTTTCATCATCTTGTTTTCACCATGTTTTATACAATATTCTGATGGAAAGTTTGTTATTTATTCAAACCATCTTAAAGTCATTGCATTAAGATCAAATTTCATCATATGGAAAAGTTAATAGAGAGTCATGTTAAATGGTATGTTGATGGATTAGTGTCTGAATTAGATTGGAAGTGGGATATGGATTACATGTCGTATATGGATTTAGAAAATTTGATAAAGCATGAAGGATATAGGAATATCAAGTGTATGTAGTATTGAAACTCCAAGTATAGCTTTAGTTGTGGCCTTAGACCCCTAAACTGTGATAGTGAGTGATATTTTTAAGTTTGCTGAGGATGTTAAGGATTTTGAATTGGTGTCCCATAGGTCATCCCAAGAAAATGAGAAACAAGGCCAATGATGAACCAAAAAAATCCATAAGTCCTTCCTAGAAAATTTGCAACAGTCACTTGTCATAAGTGTGGAGCAATGGGTCACAACAAAAGAAGTTGTAAGGAAAAGAGGATTGTTGAAAGAGTCATTCCAAAAGGTGGTAATAACAAGAAGTCTAATAAGGATGGCCAAGGGAAGAAGAAAAATATAACTCAAGTTGAGATTGAAAGCTCATCACAAGCCCCTCCACTTACACAACCATCTCAGTAGTAGTGTTCTATAAGTATCTTTTGTTAGTTTGAGTATCTTTTGTAATTTAATGTTGAAGTACTATGAGCAACTATCATGTTTCTTTTGTTAGTTTGAGTACCTTTTTGGTTATGTAACTTTTGAAGTACCTTTTGTGTAATGGACATATAAAACTTGATACATTTGGAAAATTGATATAACAAATTGATATTACATTTGAAATAATATTGATATAACATTAATTGATATATTTGGAACAACATTGATATAATACAAATTGATACATTTGGAACAACATTGATATTACATTTGAAACAATATTATATTAACTGATACATTTGGAACAACATTGACATAACTCGATAAAAAAACTGATATTACATTTGGAACAACAAAGATACATCTGGAAAATGAACAAAAATTGACACCCTACTTCATTACAAATCCTACAATTAGTCCTACTACTAACACAACAATCATAGCAATCGATAACTTCAAATACTTGATCTCAGTCTTCAAATTCCTGATCTTCCTGTTCAATTCATCTTCTTGGATCTTCCCTACGTCGATTTTGAGCTTTGCAATATTTAGTCTCTGGTTCAATGTTGAAATCATATCTTTTTCTCTAGGGGCCATTTCTTCATTATACTAGACAAAGTGATTGCATCGCTTATACCCTTGAATCTACATAAATTTACAGATGGAATTTACAACAATTCTCAATGATAATTGATGAAAATACAGATGGAATTTACAAAAATTTAGATAGCTTATAACCTTGTACATCCCACACCAGTAAAAATGATGTCCTGGGTTATAATCAGTCCATGATGTCATCGACGGTGTAATCAGAACTCTATTTATCAATTAAGGGTTGGGCCGGTTTGCTATTTTGGGCCCGAAACCAAACCGGCCCGACCGGTTGTCCACCCCTACCCATTCACATTCAATTTTGTTTCTTTGTACATCGGGAAAAATTTTCCATCGTCAAAGTACATGAAACGGTTCAGCTTCAATATCTCTCTCTCTCTCTCTCTCTCTCTCTCTCTCTCTCTCTCTCTCCATTTCACATTAGGTCAAACTTTCCCCCCTTTTCCTCCATTTTCGTCTTCCTAGCCCATCTCTCTTATTTCCCGTCGAGATGTCTATCTCACTCACTACATCACCGTAAGATTTTATCTCCCTTTTAAATCTACCGTTTCTGCTATGCAAATTTAAGAATGAGAATTTTGAAGAATATCTGTAACTGCAAATCATTTGTTAGTTTTGTGTTTTGAACGGTCAAGTTTTATATTTCTAACTCTAAATTTGTTATTGGATGATTCTTTGTTCAGTTTTTTAAGTAGTTTCAAGTATATATTGAACCCATCAATTTTATTGAATTTGCTATGATACTCTCATTAGGTTGAAAATTTGTGTGCTCCAGTTGAAGAGTGGACAGTTGGTGGAACTGAACTCACCTCACTCATGGATGTGGAGAGGAGACATGGTACACATTTTGATTTACAGAGCTTTATTTTGCCTTAATACTTTTCACTAAATTAAAATCCATGCAACAGTATTTTGTTACACTAAAATTGTTGGTGCTTTGCAAATACAGGTATAAAGTAAGGGTGGACAAAAATCCACCGTCCGTCAATAACCGACCGGCCCATGCAATCTGAAGCCTTTCGGTTGGGTCAAAGTCGGGTCTCCGGGTCAAACGGATGGGACTTTTGGTTTACAGTGGATAGTACCAGTTCGGTTCGGTTGGTTAAATTGAATCCAAAAATAACCAAATCCAACTATACGTAATGTTATTTTGATTATTCATTCAATATTTATACTGGGCTTGGACTGTGTTGTTTCTGAAGCCCACCCTTTATACTATATTAACCTAACACAAGTGAAGAAAATTAGAAAACCTTAGTCGCTGTATGAATCGTGAAATGAAAGTAGATATCTGCAATTGAAGTGTAGAAGTTGGTTAGAGGTTTTGGTGATTCTTTTGTGAAGATTGAAGAATCTCCCGATTCAATGGTAATTTTCTGTTTTATCTGTTATTAAGTTTGTTATCAATTGAGTCAATTTGAGCCATATATTAGGAGAGTTAATTAGATATTTGGATGGTATGGATTTAATTGATGAAAATTTGATGAGTTGTAATATCTGATACTTTTCTTCTCCGATTTTATATTCTCACTATTTCGGACTTCACCCTTCCCTTATATTTTTTGAGTTTTCTGAGTTCAATAAATTTTTGGTATAGTCAGTTAGAAGTTATTTTTGACAGTTTGGTTCCAAAAGTGGAATTTTGTCAGTTTAAAACTAGGTTAGTACTAGGTTGTTAGGAGATAAGGAAGTTAGTTACAATTGGTTATGGAGTTAGAAAATTTGGAATTAGTTATAAAAACTGTTACTCCACTGATGCAGGGTGAGTTTGAAATAGGTTACACATGTATTAAAGCATATGAAGACTGTGTGATAAAGACAATAGTTACAGACAAAGTTCATGAAGAGGAAGCTTAAGGCAAAAATGGAGAGACTTGTCATTAAGCTCATTGATTCTTGGTAGATGGTAGATGGTGGCTATTCCAATGCAATAGTAATATCTATGTATGGGTTTAGGGTTGATGCAATTTCATGGTGCAATTGGCATGGTACAAAGGTTGGAAAAGAGATTGCATAATGTTATCTGGTAAGAGTTTGGTTGGGATGCTCAAAGAAGGCAAATGAGGCTTGAAGCTTGTCATGGATTAGAATAGGTTTTAGCATAGTAAAACAACATGTGAACATTTGTTTGAATGCTATATTATATTAGGAATTTCTTGTAATCTCCTCTTGTAACTTGTTTCTTTGTAAATCACTAGGAAACTTGGAAATATAACCAAGGTGATGTAGTTGTACTTGAACATGTAATCTTGTACTGGCTTGAGAACTTTGAAAGGGAATTTTTCACTTGAATTAACGAGTATATCATTTCCATCTTATTGCCCTTGTAAAATTGAATGAAAATGATAATTTCTTTAAAATACCTCTCTAAATTGCATTTTTTTTCTTTTTCCCTTTCCCTCGATTTGTACTTGAAGTAGGCCTTTAATGGGCTTTTTGTTCATGGACTCTATAATATGCAAAGTATACTCCATGTTGCATCTTTGAATGTATCTTGATCCTTGAACCCAGTACTTGAATATTACTTGTAACACAAGCCACTTGACTTCAAAATGAAGTCTTTTCCTCTTCTTTTTTTTTTAATTCAAATTTCCAAACTCTCATACTCAAATTCAAGTGAGTCTTCCTTTCTTATGATGGCTTGACACAAAAGAAATGATATGATGTTGACATGTTCTACAATTAATCAAGCACCTCAATCCATGATGGGGTCCTGGCCTATTAAGTCTTGCAATAAACCGAGGATCTCCATTTTATCTTGTATCATAAGAAATAATAGAAATAAACCTTCAACGGTGATGATCCACATAGTAATCAAGGCAAAGACTCCCCAAATTGCAGAGTGATTCCAAATGAACCCATCCTTATGTTGAAATGTACCACACAATAATTATTATGAAACCTCAATAAGATAATCCATGTCGTGGAAGTAAATCCTAACCCAATAAGCCTTGAAGGAACGTGTTATACCCCAAAATTTTCCCTCTCACTTATCAAGAATTTTCTCACAAGATCTCTTTGACTCAAGATTGCATTAGGGTTTGACCAGCTCAAGACACCTCCTTATGCACTGATGACCAAAATTAGGGTTTGAGTTTGCACAAGGATTTTTGGACTATCAATGTTTGATATGACTTTAAAGGATCATTATGGACCCCCAAGATTACTCATGTCAAGTTTCAAGCCTTGAATCACATTTTTGATCAGTCAATTGGACAGTTGACCTAAAAATCAACTATATTATGGAAAAAAGTCAACCATGGCCAATTTATAGTCAAAATTCATAATTTTTTATCCACATCAACATGTTAGACTCATATGTATCATTTGGTCAAGTTTGGACCATAATTCCTCAAGAATTTGATCAAATCATCAAAAGGGCAAAATGGTCAAAATTAGGGTTTTGACTAAGAAGGGGCAATTTCTGATTTTTGACCTAGAAAATGATCAATTAGTTTGAAGCATGATTTCAAGAGTTCAATTGCATCATCTTTACCTAATGACATAGTTCAAAACATTACAAATCCATTGGATTGACAAATGAATTTTCCAGTCAAATGATCAAAAGTCAACTGTACACTGAAAAGTCAAACTTTGACTTTTTGGTCAAAATCAAATGCCAAAGATCATAATTCACCAAAACATGTCAAAATTTTAAACTTGTTCATCAAGAAATCAAGGGTTTAAGATTTTGTTTTGAAAATTTGAAAATTCTTAACTTAGAAATTTTTCTAAGTATAGAAAATTTCTTATTTTTTCTCAACTTTGAGCCAAATTTTCACCATGATGCAAGATGATTCAAAGGAAATTTCCAACATGAAAGTTGTAGATCTCCATGAAATATACAACTTTCCTTCACACAATTTCTCCTAAAAATGCTTAGATCTCAAGATATAATTTTGTGAATACATGCTCATGAACCAAAATAACTTAGTGAAATTTTGCCCTAGTTAGGCAGATTTTTTACCTAACTTCATGCCATTTTTTCATATAGTTACAAAGGGAATTTTCAAAAGCAATTCAAAGATGGGTTATAGAGGACATTTCAAGCTTTCCAAAATGTCCAAGAACTCCTTGAGATCATTCTTAAGTAGGGAAAATCGAAGAGATGAAGTTGGTGATTTATCACTTTGGTTTCAAGCCATTTCATGATGAACAAAAATTCAAATCCAAGCCTAGGCTGCATAATATTTGCTTTGCAGGGCTCATACTTGTTTCTCAATCCATAATTAAATGATTTCACAGATGTTGGAAGCTTTAAGCCAAGCATTGAATGCATTGTACAAGAACAATTCCATTTTTGGCACAAAGGGGTCATTTCCATTTTGATAAAGCACAACTTTTGCAATTTTCCACTTCTTGAGTCTCTCAATTGTTTTCTCTGCACACAAGCAAAGCCAAAACCAAAAGCAACTTGCCTGAAGCCTCTCCCAAACCAGACCATTCTTGTACAACACTTAGAGAGTTGTCTCCTCACTTTTCTTCAAAAGCAAGTAATAGAGCCAAAAGGATATAACTCAGAAATCTTGAGAAAGCTTGATGTCTAACCTCTTCCATACTTATACACAAGTGTATTGAAACCTAACACACGAATGCTAAGGCTCCGAAACACTCCCAAACACTTTTCCATTGAAAAACTACCATAACTTGACAGTTTTGAACTTTACTCAGCCATCTCCAAATCCACTCGTGCGTTTTGAGTTTTAACCACTTAAACACTTAATATACATCACACCTAAGTGATCCAGACCCCTGTTCCCTCACTGTAACTCCTCCTTCTCCAACCACCATTTTCAAACATCAAGCTTGTAGGTTAACTTGAGTAGGGAGATTCAGGGACTTTCAAGACAAAGTAAGGATTGGAATACACTCAGGGAGGTCCAGGCAAGCTAAACAGATCCTCAGGCCTTCTCAAAACTTGCCCAAACTCGATTCAGGATCTCAACTGAAAGAGGTAAAAACTCAAACTTCTATCTCTTCATACAAGCATCCTTTGGTCCTGATTTGTGAAAGAAAAATGTAAATATCCTTGCACTAAAGCTAACCATGTTCATAGTTTTCATTTATATTAACTGTGTATAGAGAAATTTGGATTTGAAATTTCTGTAAAAATTAGGTTTCAAATTAGGGCAAGTAAAATTAGCTTTGATCTTTGATTTTTAGTTTACATAAATTATATGGTTGAACTCGTGGGAAGAAATACCATAATTTTCATGTTTGGACTTTCTATTTTCATGGAGAAATGAGAGAGATACAGGTGGTCCAGCCATGGCTCAAGGTTGAAGATGAAGTTGCCTTCAGGGGGTGTTTTCTAATATATATTTATGTTTGTATTTCTATAAACGGATGTACAGCCACCCCAATGGTAAGGCAGCGCGCAAAAATGCTATAGGTCACGGATCCGAGCCTTAGCGCTTGCCTTTTGCATTTTTTCACACTTTTGTTCTTTTTTTATTTATTTTATTTCTGGCAGCGTTGGGCCTCTCATTCTTGGGCTTTGTTTTGTTTTTTTCTAACATTTTACCCCCTTGTTTGCTTGCAACTCCCCGGGCCCATTATCATTTATTTATTTATTTTGTTTTCATTTTATTTTCTTAAATATATTTTTCTTAATATTAAAAACCATAAAAAATATAAAAATGATAGATTTATATTTTAGCTTATTTTATTTTATTTTTCTCACAAAAAATATTTTATTTAGTTATATATATTATCCATCTTTATTAATTAAATTTGTAAATTAAATTATAACTAGTTTAATATTTATTTTTCTTTATACTCATTAAATATTTATTTTACTATAAAAAGAGAGACCAAAATACCTCATAATGCCATGTATTATTTTCAAGACAAAAAAAAAATACAAAATTACTTACTTTTTCTTAAAGAAATTTATTTTCTTTTAATCAAATAGAATTAGGGTTTATTCAAAAATCTTTTCTAAAAAAATAATTTCTTTTCTTATTTGATTTAAGTTAATCTTGATTTATTTATTAGGTTTAGGTTAAAACTTTTTTCACATAAAAAAACCAAACAAAAATCTTCTTTGCATTTGCATACCTTTGCATATTTAATTCATCTTGTATATTATTTGTTCCAATACTTGTACATATTCAATTTGGTTTTAATAGACTAATTAGGTTTATATTATTGCAATCCTCATTCACAAATTGTATACCCCCCTCCCACAAATGTTCTAATAGCGTAGTAATCTTTAAATTTCACAATTTATCGATTTTATATAACATGCTAGTAATTAGGGTTTGTATGGCAAGATAAAACCAATCAAATAGAAAACCCTAATCCAAGACAAAATCAAGCATAAAAATGACACACTTGCACAAAAAACACCCCTAGGGTTATCCCACTTGGTTGCCTTATACAAAAATGGCCATATTACGCATGTAAGGTGTCTTAGCAAAAACAAACAAATACAAGATCAGAGTCCCTCGATGACGCTATTCAAAGTTGCCATACAAAAATGATCTTAGTCACTCAAAAATACTAAGATATCTTGCGACATTGCTAATCATGGCTATACGATGATCCACGCCCGTCCCGTTTACACCCAAAGATAGGTTTGCTTACCAAATCAATGGTAAGACAACAATGTCAAAGGAAAAGAAAATGAACAAGAAAGACATTTGAGTAGGTAGATTACTTTTAGTTACTTGTTCAATTTCAAAATAAATATCCTTACTATTTTCAAAACAAACACACACATTTTCAAACATCTTACAAATATTGAAAACATTTTCAAAAAGATCAACATCTTTGTAATACATTCTTACAAACGAGAATCATTGCAAAGATTTCCTAAACGATGGCCTCTTTTACAAAATACTTTCAAAACCACACAAAACACAATTTCAAATAAAAGCAAGTGATCTAGCAAGTAACTAAGAGCCCATGGAAAACCATGGATGAAAATGATGCTAATACCTTCCCTTTTCATAATCTACCCCCCGAACTCAAGAAACAATGTCAAAGGTCTTTCATGTGCTTTTTTACCTTTCCTTTTGGATAAAAGAAAAGTCGGTGGCAACTGTTACTAACCGCAACATTTGTGATCAAACACAACAATCAAGTCAGTTCTCCCACCGCATCACAGAACTGGCGACTATGCTGGGGAAAATTCTAAAAGTGGGGTTACCTTAGGGATTAGATCACATTTACTTTCTTACATTGTTTGACTTGTATGCTTTACATTATGGTTCTTTATTTGGGTTTGAATCCTCTACCCGGATTTGGGATACATTATAGGTAAGTAGTAATACGTTGTGGAAACTTTGAAGGGTATACCAACATGGTCTAAGCAATAACTACGTTAGTGCGACATATTTGTGGGTACCGATATCCTTTGAGTTAATCAAAGAGAATACGGGGCCACTGAGTGATGTCATGAAGCACTAATGAACTTCTAGAACCTTTACTTGACCAACTTGTCCTTTAGGATGTAGTGAGATGACCGGCTTTAGTGCAGTCCGAAGTTGGTAGATACTCGATACTACACTCATTGAGGTTTGGTTTCTTGGGATATTTCGGTTGCCATTAAAGAGGCTTGAGCTGAAACAATGACCAAGGAAACAATCCAGTAATATTGAGCTCCTTAGAACCTGGTTACTATTACTAGGACAAGTTTGAGGCAACTAAACTTCAAGAGGGTACTTACCTATAAAAATCCATGCAAGCCTAAACCTATGACTTGTTTGCTTTGTTTGTATATGCATACTTGTACATAACATCATGGACATCATGAACATCATATGAATCCACTAACCATTTCAAGGATTTTAGGATTCATCTTTGTTCTTGTTTTGTAGGATATGGATTCACTTTGCAGGAAAACTATTCAAGTCAACCTTGTGAGAATCCCTCCACAACTTAAGGAGCTAGCTTCAAGGATTCCTAAAAACTCTCCATTCACCGAGAGACATGGTCGTCTACTCAACTTGGTCACTGCGATACGGTGGGAGAACTGACTTAAGGTTTTGCGTTTGTGTTCGCAAATGTTTCAGTTTAGCAAGAGTCGCCACCGACTTTTTATTTTATCCAAAGGAAAGGTCAAAAAGCACAGGAAATACCTTTGAGATGTTTTCTTGGGTTCGGGGGGTAGATTATGAAAAGGGAAGGTGCAAGCACCCTTTTCATCCATGGTTTTCCATGGGCTCTTAGTTACTTGTTTAGATCACTTGCTTTTAATTTTCAATTGTTTGAAATGGTGCTTTTGTGTGTGGTTTTGAAAATATTTTGAAAAAGAGGCCTTTTGTCTAGGCAACCTTTGTAATGATTCTTGTTTGAATGTATACAAAGGTGTTTGTCTTTTGAAAAATGTTTCAATGTTTGAAAATTTGTTTTGGGAAATGTTTTGAAATTGTGTTGTGATGTGTTTTTGAAAATAGCAAGGATGTTTGCAAGTTTGATTAAGTAACTAGGAGCATCTACCTACCTACTCAAAAGTCTTTCCTACACATTTTTAACCCTTTGACATTGTTGTTTTACCATTGTATTTAGTAAACAACCTTGTGTTTGGATGTTAAATGGGACAAGCACGGGTCATCGTATTGACCATGATAGCAATTGTGCTAAGTATCTTTAGCAATTTTTTTAAGGGACTAGATCATTTTGTATAGGCAACCAAGATAGCGTCATCGAGGGACTATGATCTTTTTGTTTTGTTTTTGTTTTGCCAAGATACTCAACATGCATACCATGGCCATTTTAAAGGCAACAAGTGGATGAAACCCTAGGGGTGCATGTGTGCATTGTGTTGTCATTTTCATGCATTTTTATGTCTTGTATTAGGTCTAACTATTTGTTTTGATTTTGGATATTGCATACAAACCCTAATCTCTACCATGGCATATTTGAAAGCATAAATGCGTAAAAAGTAATCTAGGCTATTACAACATTGATACGGGGAGGGGGATACAATTTTGAATGAGGAGTATTTGCAAGAAAATAAAACCCTATTACATCCAAATTGAATTCTTTGCATCAAATAATAAATAAAAAATATTAAAATAAGCAATTAAATATAAATATGAAAAATATTATAAATATGCAAAAAAATGTTTTGTTTATTTTTATGTATGTAAAAATATAATATTTAATGTATTAAAAAAAGAAAATAAACAGTTATTTTTGTTAAGGGTAAAAACCCTAATTTTTGGTTTAAGCATATGTATGAAAATTGTAATATTTATTTATTTATGTACAATAAAATAAATAGAAAAAATATATTCAAGTGTCAAAAAATAAAATCTATTAGAAAAAATATTATTTTTTAATAAGGGTGGAAACCCTAGTTTTTTGTTTTAAGATAATATATATTATATTTTTTATTTTATGTACAAGAAAATAAATATAAATATATACAAAGTTTAGAAAATAATAATATATGAGAAAATATTTTTTAAATATATAAATATTAAAAATAAAAATAAAAATATAAAAAACTTAATCTAACTCTCAAAGACCAGAGAGAATTTCTCTGGCCCTAATTTCTAACCTAACTTTTTCAGGATGTTCATCAATCAAATTCTCTTAGCACACTTAACTTAAATGAAAACTAAGCATGTGTACAGCTTAAGGGCTATGAGTACTACATTTTTTATTCACAAACCTAAGCCTAATGATTCCTAAATAGAGAGATAGAAAGTTGACAAATACCTGTTTCAGATGAACTCGTGTATGACAATGTGGAGGTTTTCAATGAAGCCTGAGATGTTTGTGAGCTTGCCTGAACTTCCTCTGACCTTCCCCAATGCTTTGTTTGCCTTGAGCTTGCTTGAACGAGCATGTAGAAGTAAACCTACACAAGTTGAAATCAGAAATGGTGAAGCTTGCAAATGGAGTTACAGTCAATGGCCAATGGTTGAGATGGTTCAGGTGAGTTATATGGAAGGAATTTGAACAGGTTTGGGGCAAAACACACGAGTAGTTTTTGTTATGCAACTCAAAGTGTAGAACCTGCCCTGTTTTGCAAGAGGAAGGTGATTTTGTGTTTTGGAAGGCTTAAGGGTTAAATAACTCGTGTTTCTGGCTTAAGGCAATGTGTAAAACTTGTTTGGAATGTTGCAAAGACTTGCTCTTATCAGATTCAAGAGTTATGGACTTTTGGCACAATGACTTGTTTTTTGAAGAAAAGGTAGGAAGTGATAAAGGCTAAGGTTGTAAAACCTAGCTCAAGGTCTGCATAGGGTTGGTGAGCTTTTTTCTGAATTTTTTGGACTTTGTTTGTATCAAGAGATCAGGTCCATGGCTCAAGAAATACAAAATTGCAAAAAGTATGCTTTATGGAAATGGTATTGCAACCTTTATGCCATAAATGAATTTATTCATTGTACCAAGCTCCATTGATCAGAATAAGACCAATGTCCATTGTATTTGCATTTAATTTTTGAGTGTGGAAGGGTTTAGAGACCTATAATCAAGTACAAAGCAAGTTTGGACAAATTTTGCAACTTGTGTCAACATGAAAATGCCATGGATCAAAGTGAGTTTTTGCCAAATTCAAATCTTCTATTATCCCTAACCATAAATGATTTTAGAGAGTTATTTGAAATTTTGGAAAGCTTGTAACATGCTCTACAATCCATATTTGAAATGCATTTTGATATTCCAAGTGGAACTAGGTGAAAAGTTGCCATGAAGATAGGTCAAAATCCTGCCTAAACTAGGGCAAAATTTCACTAAGTTAAAAGTTTCATGGACCCTTGTTCCAAAAATCATAACTTGAGATCCAAGCTTATTTTGGGAAAACTTTGTGAATAAAAGTTGTAGACTTTGTGGAGGAATACAACTTTCATGTTGGAAGTTTTTTTTGAATCCAATTGCATCATGGTGAAAATGTTGGGCAAAGTTGGGAAAAAATAAGAAAATTTCATAACTTAGAAAAATTCTAAGTTATGAAAATTTTCAATCTTAAACCCTAATTTGCAAAATTAGGTTTCTTGATGAACAAGTTTCATGTTTTGACACATCTTGATGAAAAATGACCCTTGGCACTTGATTTTGACCAAAAAGTCAAAGTTTGACTTTTCAGTGTACAGTCAAATTTTGATCAGTTGATTGAAAAAATTCATCTGTCAATCCAATGCATTTGAGATCTTTTGAACCTTGTGAATAGGTCAAGATGATGCCATTGAGTCATTTAATCCATACTTGAACCCAGTTTTCCATTGGCTAGGTGAAAAATCAAAAATTGCCCTTATACAATCAAAACCCTAAAAATGACCATTTTGCCCTTTTGATGATCTGATCAAATTTCTTGAGTTTTGATCCAAACTTGATAAAATGGTTCATATGAGTCTATAATGTTGATGTGGACCAAAAATTATGAGGTTTGACTGTAAATTGGCCACAGTTAACTTTTTCCCCAATACAGCTGATTTCTAGGTCAACTGTCCAATTGACTGGGCAAAAATTTGATTCAAAGCTTGAAACTTGGTAGAGGCAATCTTATAAGTCCAACATGAAGTATGAAAGTCACTTTGAGCATTTAAAGTCCAAAAATCCCTGTGCAAACTCAAACCCTAATTTCAGGTCATCAGTGCAAGGAGATGTCTTGAGCAGAGCAAACCCTAATCCTGTCTAGAGTTCAAAGAGTCTTGTGAGGGGAAATCTTGATAAAATGAGAGGGAAAATTTTGGGGTACAACAGCTGCCCATATTCAATCTTCTTGAACCTGAAGAGTTAGATTGGCGAGTTTGCCTTTCGTGACTCGAAGGTAAAAGAGGATTGGACACTAGAGTGCCCGTAAATTTGCACTCGTCAAAATGTAAATGAGGGAATGGGCTTAAAGATGCCAGTTGGAGATGGTAGAATCTTGCTGGAGATGGGATTAAAGATGCCATCCAAGACTGTTTGTTGAAAATCAAGAGAATGAATACCAGAATGGTATCACTATCTGGAACGTATCTGAGTTGTATCTGGAGATTGGATTCTTATGAGTAAAGAAATGGCGTTCGTGTCTGGAGCGTATCCGAGCTGTAACCGTATTTGATTCTTGAATAAATATCAGAATGACTGCCGTGTTTGGAGTGTATCTGTATTGTATCTGAATTCTGAATGGGCGACAGAAAAACATCCGTGTATGGAGCATCTCTGGGTTGGGGATAAATTTTGAATGAGTGACAGAATGGCAACCGTGTCTGGAGCGTATCTGGACTGTATCTGAAGTTGAGACCTGTATGAGTAGCAGAATGACTTCCGTGTCTGGAGTGTATCCGTACTGTGACTGGGATATGGACAAGTGACAGAATGACTTCCATGCCTGAAGTGTATCTGAACCTGAGGTTGCTAGTTGAATCTGAATGAGAAATAGAATGGCTTCCGTGTTTGGAGCGTATCTAGTCAGTATCTGATTGCTGAAGTCTGAATGAGTAGTAGAATGACCGCCGTGTCTGGGGTGTATCCATACTGTATCTTGACTTGAAATTCTGAATGAGTAGTAGAATGACCGCCGTGTTTGGGGTGTATCCATACTGTATCTGAATAAGAGATCTGAATGAGTAGCAAAATGACTTCCATGTCTTGGAGTGTATCCGTACTGTATATGAAATCTTTGAATAGTTGTTAACGATAGCTTTTAATCTCATCCTGAAAGGGGTAAAATGTTAGCTGAAACACAAAGTTATGTTGCATGACATGTATGATGCAATAAAATGTATTTTATCAATGTTTATGATATATGAATGTAATGGATGCGCATGTAAGCTGATTAGCTGTCTTGCTGAGGAAAATAAATCCTTAATAGCCGGAGATAATGAAATCTTTGACTGCTGCCGGGGAAAATAAATCCTTGACCGCTGTCGGAGATTCAAAGTCTTTGATTGCTGAGAATGAGAAATCCTTGGACCGCTGTTGGGGATAGAAAACCCTTGGCGACTTGTGGGGATGTAAGAATCCTTCATGACTTTCTTAGGGATATAGGGATCCTTCAAGTCTGCTTGAGAAACCTGCTTGGGGAATCCTGAGAACTTTGATGGCTATGGCTGGAGATTACACAATGGGAATCCTTACTCGGCTGGGGAATAAGGAAAACTCTAACGAATCTCTATTGGGGATTAGATGAAATAAAACCTTGATCTGCTGGATAATAAGGAAGACTCTGATGGCTTCTGTGGAGAATTAAGAATGAGAAACTTCGATCTCCTAGGGAAAATGAAACTTTGGGGACTTCACCGGAGAAGTGAGAATGAGAATCTTCGATCTGCAGGAGATTTAAAAAGCCTGACAAACTCGTGCTGGGGAGAATGTTTATTCTGTTGGAAAGTTTTCAAGAGTTTGGGTTGTATGCCAATCTACTAAGGAATTATCCGAAGCTGTCATCTGGTTAGTTGTCAGGCTCTAAGATAACTTGCAGGGGAATCTTCTGATTTTAAGACAATTCTCTGGGGAATTGGAGGAAACTAGATGGTCTTCCACCGGGGTTTAAGGGTTGAAGTTTTTGGACTTCGTTGGGGAAGAAAGTTTCATCTTCACTGAGGGTTTGCAGTTCAAAGTTTTCTGGCTCCGCTGGGGATTGGGAGTTTGGAAACTTAGCTCTAATAGGGATTTTGAAACTTAACTCCGCTGGGGATATGTATTTCAAGGCTTTAGCTCTGCTGAGGATTTCTCCTGGAATGGCCTAAAGTCGTTTTCCCGTACTTTCAATTTGTCAGTAATTATTCTTTCTCATTTCGTTTTATTTGTAAGCAGTGATTATATTCAAATGCATATGCTCATTTAATAAATCATTGGACGTTTTCAAATAAAACACAAGTGTAAAGAAAAATAAACGGCAAATAGTTTTCTGCACTTTGAAGTATCTTTGTATTAACTTTGTGTAAGTATTTTGTACAAAGGAGACATGCATCCTAGTAAGAGAATGTTGTCATAAAATTGAGAAAAATTTATACAAAGAAAGATGGCTATGTGTAACAATTCCACGGGGTTCCCATTCTGCTATAGCCTTCGTAACTCTGAGTATCTTGTCCATTCGTTTCTTCGTCCGTGGATGATTGGATTGATCAGAAGCTTAGAGCTTGTCCGTGAAGAGATTGTCCTTAAAGTGATCCGAGGAAACATAGTCATACACTTTATTTCCCTAACTTTTGCCTGGACCGCCCTTTCGGGTTTTCAGTCCACCGGGAAACCCTTTTTTGCCCAAGTCGCCCTTTCGGGTTTTCAACTTGCCGGGTATACAAATTTTTTTATTTATCCCTAATTTTTGCCCGAACCGCCCTCTCGGGTTTTCGATTCACCGGGATGCCCATTTTTTCCCAAGTCGCCCTTTCGGGTTTTCAACTTGTCGGGTCATTTATGCGTAGTATCTTTTGACTATGTCTGCGTTCGCATGATGCAGCAGGTCATTGGCGTCCTTGGTGGTCAGGATCATTGCCCCACCAGAAAAGATGTTTTTTTATCACAAATGGTCCTTCGTAAGTAGGAGTCCATTTGCCCCTGGGATCACTTTGCAGCAAGATGATCCGCTTGATTACAAGGTTCTCGACTTGATATACTTGTCTCTTGACTTTCTTGTTGAAGGCCTTGATCATACGTTTCTGATACGCCTGACCATGGCAAACAGTAGTAAGTCGCTTTTCGTCAATCAAGTTAAGTTGATCAAGTCGGGTCTGAATCCAATCATCTTCACTTAAACCAGCATATTTCATGATTATCAAGGAGGGAATCTGAACCTCGATAGGTAAAACAGCTTCCATGCCGTATACCAAAGAAAAGGGTGTTGCCCCAGTTGAAGTGCGTGCCGTGGTACGATATTCATGCAGAGAAAATGGTAACATCTCATGCCAGTCCTTGTAGGTGACTGTCATCTTTTGAATGATCTTCTTGATATTTTTGTTCGTGGCTTCGACATCACCGTTCATCTTAGGCCGATAGGGAGATGAATTGTGATGTTGAATTTTGAACTGCTCGCACAGAGCGGTGATCATAGTATTGTTCAAATTTGTACCGTTGTCAGTGATGATCCTGTCGGGGATACCATACCGGTATATGAGGTTCTGCTTGATGAAGCGGGCAACCACATTCTTTGTAACAGAGGCGAATGAAGCTGCTTCGACCCACTTGGTAAAGTAATCAATGGCCACCAGGATGAAACAATGTCCATTGGATGTTGTAGACTTGATCTCTCCAATCATGTTGATTCCCCACATCGCGAATGGCCAAGGAGCCGTTAAGACATTGAGAGGAACTGGAGGAATATGTACCTTGTCAGCATAGATTTGGCATTTGTGACAAGTACGGGAATGTTGATGACAATCAGCTTCCATGGTAAACCAGTAGTAGCCTGCCCTTAGAATCTTCTTAGCCATCGTATGACCGCTCGAGTGGGTGCCAAAAGTGCCATTATGTAGTTCAGCCATGATCTGCTCAGCTTCAACATTGTCCATACAACGGAGCAGGACACAATCAAGATTACGCTTGTATAGGATACCATTGCTTAGAAAAAACTTGGCTGCGAACTTCCTTAAGAACTTTTTGTCGTTGACTGAAGCTCCTTCAGGGTATTCTTGTGCTTCGAGATACCTTTTGACGTCATGAAACCAGGGTCGGTCCACTACTTCTTCGGTATTAATCTCGTGACAATGTCCAGGTTCGTCCATTCGTTTGATGGTGATTTGAGGTGCCTCATTATCCCAGTTAAGTTTAAACATGGAGGACATTGTAGCTAGCGCATCTGCTAGCTGATTCTCTTCTCGCAGGAAGTGCTCGAAGGTAATCTGCTTGAAATGTGGTAACAATGTCAGGACATGTTCTTTGTAAGGGATGAGGTTTGGATGTTTAGTATCCCACTCTCCTTTGATTTGACTGATAACCAAGGTTGAATCCCCAAATACAATCAAAGATTTGATTCCCAAGTCAATAGCAGCCTTGAGACCAAAGATACAAGCTTCATACTCGGCCATGTTATTGGTGCAGCTGAAGCAGAGTCTAGCGATGAAAGGTGTATGGCAACCTTCTGGAGAGAAAAGTACTGCACCGATACCGTTTCCAAGTGCGTTGGAGGCACCATCAAAGTACAGAGTCAATGGGGATCCTTGTTCAGGTCCGTCATACAATCTGTTTTCTTCAATGTTGCTCAAAGTCATGGTATCCTCGTCGGGAAAGTCGAACCTCGTTGTTGTACCCTAAATTTTGCCCCTAACTTTTTTCAGTCGCACTTTCATACCATATTTTATCATTCAGTCACAACCATTAATAAATAGCTTCATTCATCACATTTGCATCCTATCTTTAAGTTTATTCTTGTGTTGTTGACTAACTTCTAATCAAAATACAAAAAAATATTTGTCTTTGTCTTTGCATATTTGTGTTTTGTAGGTACCGAGTCGAAGCATATGGCAAATAAGGTTTTCTGGTATTATTTCCCTAAAATCTCTATTTGCAAAGAAAAAGAATTAAAAATTTTCATTTTTTTTCACTGTACAATCGATTGCTCCTAGAGTGCAATCGATTGCACAAAGTGAATTTTGCACAATTTTTGGAAAAATACACTGTGCAAATCGATTTGCACTATAGTGCAATCGATTGCACAGTGTGAAAATTTAAAAAAAAAATCAGCATTTCAAGCTTGTCAAATTTTTGGCTCCAATTTTTCTTCATTTTTGAAAGATGTATCATTAATTCAAATTTTAGTGCCAATCTTTCATTTTTAAAAAGAATTATCATTAATTCAAATTTTGGCTCTAATTTTTGAAAGAATTATCATTAATTCCAATTTTGGCTCTAATTTTTGAAAGAGTTATCATTAATTCAAATTTTGTCTCCAAGAATCAATTACCAAATTACCACTAATCCCAATCCTAAACTCTATAAATAGAGCTCTCATTTCATTCAAATTTCAAGCTTTTGATAGCCAAATCTACCATGCTAAAAAATCTCTCAATTCTCTCCATCTACCAAATTCACTCAAAGCTCCATTTTCAAAAAGTTAGTAAGCTTTGCATTGAAGCTTACTAATCTTTGAGCTAAACCTTCATCCAAACACTTTTTCTCCATCAATTCTCTACATCCAAGCTTGATCAATTGATTCTTGTGGTTGAATTGAAGCAAATTCTTGAAGTTGTTTTGATAATTCTCTAGATCTACCTTTGGTAAGTTGGATAATTCATCTTTCACAATGTGATCTCTTGGTGATCTTTGGGATTGATTCATTGAGCATTCTTTTGTGATTCCAATGGTGTTATTTTCTCATAATTTGATAGAATTTTCGTGCTCAAGTGGATCCATGATCATAAGGTGTTTGATGGAAAGTTTGAACAAGAAATTGGCCTTTTAAAATGCTATTTTTGCTATTGTAACTGTGTGCAATTGATTTGCACTGTAGTGCAATCGATTGCACATAAGCAATTTCACGCAGATTTTTGAAAACTGTACTGTGTAAATCGATTTACATAATAGTTCAATCGATTTACACAGGGAGATAATGCATTTTTTTGCCTTGTTTTGGGGCAGCTTTGATCCAAAATGCTTTTTCTACTCACTCCTTTTAATTGTTGGTTTGGATTGCAATTTTAAATGTCCAATTTGTCTTTAAACTCAATGGACTTTGTGATGTAGATGAAGTTGGATAAATGTTCATCAATTCAAATCTACCTAAGAGTGAATTATTTAATTCATTTTTGGTTCTTTGGATTAATGATATGTTTAGTGCTTTAATCCATCTAGAGGAGTGGTTGAATTTAAAGATGAAAGAATTTTGAAATGGTGATCCAAATTAGCTTATCATTCCCCTTCCTCTTCATCGTATCCATTTCTTTTTTTAATTGTGCTACATGTTAAGGGATGGTGATCTCTATATCATTTATCCAAACATGAAGTACATAGATTGCTATTGACCGGCCTCAAAATAGGTGCGACTTCTACATAAGTCCACTTACGATTGCTTAACATAGCGCTAAATTGTCCCGATTCGAATAAATGATCATTCGTGGCCCAAACTTATGATTGCAAGCCCAAGTATGTTAATTTGATCTATTTGATCCAATAACCTTGAGATTCATTGTGTGGAGGCTTTGGTTCTACCAATCCTCTAATGGATCTACAACACCTTTGGTCAATGCGGATCACTTAAACATCATTGATCATTATATGTTGCCTTGTGAGAATTCCAAAATGGATGATATACTTGACAAAAAGCAAATGCAACTTGTTGTGTGGAGGCTTTGGTTCTACCAATCCTCTAATGAGTTCCAAATGCAAGTTTCAATAAGGTCATCCAACTTACCACTAATTTCTAACAATTGACTTTACTTTATGCTTTTATTTTTTATGCTTTATGTACCATTTACTTTTTGCATTTACATTTCATGCTATTTTCATCTTTGCTCACTTGAGCATTTACTTTTATGTCATTTTTATTTTGCTCACTTGAGCTTTTCTTTTCCTTTTAAAGACACTTAATAATCAACATGAACCATAAAAAGTATTAATGATACTTGGACTACTTGGTTACTATCCTTTGCATTATGGAGTGATGGACTTTTTGGACTTAGGATTAGAAACCTTGGCTTATATTGGAGACCTTGTGATCTTAATGGATATTTCGTCTGGAGTTCTTGAGGTTTACATCGAGACATTGGGTTGTTTGTTTATTTTGTGTGCAGGTTATTGAGATTACGATCTTTGTTTGTAATCTGGAATTCACCCGTATACAGCCGTTACTCTGCCCAATTTTTACGAAGACTTAATACACTTGAAGTTTGGTTCTCTCAAGAGGTCTAGCATCTTTGCTTGCTTGATTTCAATCCAAAGAATGGGAATTCTACATTAGCTTATAATGTCAAGTATCGGCTTCATGTTGGTTAGACGGTTCTCTTCCTTAGCTTTTACCTTATGCTTTAGGATAGTCCCTTCATCTCCTCCCATCTTCTTTAATTTTAAAAACCTTATCATCTTCTTTCAAAATCTTCTTTGTTTTTAAACTCGAACCGCTTTCATAATAAACCTCGACTTTGTCGAGTGACTTTTCTTTTAAAACTTATTTTCTTTAAACAAACTTCAATTCATTTAATCATACTTTGACATTTCTTTCAAAATTAACAAAACACTTCAACTCATTCAAACTCTTTTGTGCGCCCAAGCACCTTTTCCATTCAAAACTTTTTTTTCAAGGTGAGACATGATTCATTGATAGTCGAGCAACATTCTCCTATCCCTATGGTTATGAAGATGTCGACTTTTCCACTTAAGTACTAGAGGCGTTCTCAAACCCTCACTCTTGTTGACGCAGGGTCCATCTTTCTTACACCTTGTGGGCGTTAGTCGAGATTTCTCTCCTAACAATGACGACTTGTCTCCTTGTTTAAAAACAATCAACAAACAAGTCTTTTAAAAGATGAACTACGTGTACCCTGACCCCCTATTGCACGAAAGGTGGTACGTAGGCACTAAAGGTTCGCAACCGCGGCGGGTGCAAAAATCATAAAAATATTTCTTTTCTCACCTCCACCATCCATTTTTTATATAACACATTTTTATAGCCAAAATATACATATTTTACAAAGAGGTTCCTGCGGAGTACCATAGATGTTTAGGGTGCTAATACCTTCCCTTTGCATAACCAACCCCCTTACCTTGAATCTTTCCCCCTCTTTTTGGGTTATTCGCTCTTTTCCCATTCCTTTGGAAACAATAAAGCGCGGTGGCGATTTTGATTTTGATTTGTATAAAGTCTAGTCAATCCAATGGCTTAGTCTTGCACATTTCTACCGCTATAGAAAAAATGGCGACTTCACTGGGGAAAGATTGACCTCTTGCTAGTCCATCCTTAAGTGGGTTGAGCCTATCTTTGTTTATATCTGTATACGTGCTATTGTGTTTATGTGTTATATTTTGTATATAAGTTTGTTTGGATTTTCCTGGTTTACAGGGTGCTTGGTGATTTCTTATAAGTCTTCTACCCGGACTTTGGGCAAACTTAAGAAAGGACGGGCGGTATAGTCATGTTAACTTTGAGGGAGTAATACCAAAAAAGGAGACATGAGATCCCCCACTCAGTGGAGGCCCCTTTGACTGTAGTATCGTTTACCGAGTAATCGGGAAGACGTACTGCTTTCGACCTGGGAGCCTGCTGAAGCTGAGGACCGTAGATTACCTAACCCATCTTGGCCTTTTAGGTGTAGTGCGGAAGCTATGACGGAGTAATCCGGAAATAGTTGTCACGCGATACTACGCTCGGACGAGTCTTTCCTAAGAATATTGCTAATTGCCGAGTTAATCCGGACGTTGGTAATATCAAAAGGAAGGATGTAGAATTTGGGAACCTCTTAGAACCTTGTTCGGCAGGTGATAAAAGTTAGTCCATACCTTATGGGTTGTACCTTTGACTCCAGGCTCGTGACTCTGAACCGTGTGATCTTGTTACTGTGCAGTGCATTGCATAACATTGCATATCATTTGCATCCTCTGCATCATTCTGCATACATCCAGGTTGATCAGGATCTTATTCCCAGTTGCTTCTTCCTTCCAGTTAGTCATCTACCGTCAAGCTGATTCCTCAACATAACTACGGGACTAGAGCTGCTGTCAGATTGAGAATGGAAAACCAAGAACAACACAACATGGAAGTCATAATGGAAATCGATGAGTTGAAGTCAGGCATGGCCAAACTTACTAAGATGATGCAAGTCCTAATTTCCAGAGGAGAGCCATCTCAAAGGACTGTGATATCTGTAGGGATGGCAAGCAGACCCAAACCCGCGGGCCCCACCCACACCTGCATCTGAGTCAACGGGTGAAACCCGAATTGACTGGGTTTGGGTTCGGGTTCGGGTTCGGGTTCCACCCGATATTTCGGGTGTGGGTTTGGGATAGCTTAAACCCGCACCCGAAACCCGAAACCACACCCGCTTATATGTTAAATTACAAAACTATCCCTAAATATATATATATATATATATATATATATATATATATATATATATATATATATATATATATATATATATATTTCAATAATTAAAAATAAAATGTAGGGTTTATTGTTCACTTGCACCACCTACCACCACCACTGTGCGACATCCTCTGGTGACACTCCTTGCTCCGGCTAACAACCGTATCTCTTTGATCCTCCCTCCGCCTGTGCGCCTCCTCTCTTCTGACCGGTAATAGCTCCGCGAGCAATCTTCCTTCGCGCGATCCTCCATCCACGATCTCTTCTCCTCCGGCTGTCCTCTCACCGTGCCCTTCCTCTTCTTCGGACAACATCATTACTTTTCCTCTTCATCTTCTTCTAGTGTTCAAAGAGGTAACATAACATCAAACTCCATTGTTTTTGAGCTTTTATGCTTTGATTTTTTACGAAGTTGAGCAATTGGATTGTGAATAGATTAATCTAATAGGAATTAATATGCTTTACATAGTTCTAGAATTGGATTAGAGATTTATGTTGAATTTGGCTTAGGAATGAATTAGGTTCTTGAATCAATTTTGTGAGATAGAAATTTAGAATAATTTATGCACATTAGGTGTATACCTTAATTCCTCATAGAAGCCTAGATTTGATTTAGGAGTAGAATAATACTTAGATTATAGTGTAGTTCTTGATTCTTGAATTAGGTTGTTAATTGAATCTAGAATGGATGTTGCTTCTTGCGGATCTTCTGATTGTTTTTCAAATCAGAACTAATGGATTTGCGAATGAAATATATATATTTATATTTACATCAAGCATGTGAGTTTAATTCTTCTTCCTATCATCTGGGTCCTTTTTTTCTTTCAGGCACGAGCAAAACACGACATCACAAATACTGCTATTGCTGGATGTACTACTGGAGGTGTTATATCAGCAAAAGGTAACCCTCTTTTTCATTCATTTTCTATCGCATTATATTTTTGTCTCTCAGCTTGTATTTAAGAAATGACGGGAACATGGCCCGACATACCTACTATGAGGTGTGAGAGCAAAAAATATTTCCCATAAAAAACTATTGCCAAATGACCAGAAGTGACTAGCCTAATGATTTCTTATTTTTGGGTGATAAGGACTTTGTAATGGACAGCCACTGAAACTAAATTTTAGCTGAATGCTAGAGTATACTTTTGGTTGTTGTGCACGAACACTCTAAGTTCTGTAATTCTGTTTGGCAAAATGATAAACTAAAAGCAAGGTTGAGTTTATAGTCTGTCTTTCACCCTAGTCTAATCCAAAATTTACCGAAGATTGAGAAGGAGAGTTAAAGATTGTAAATCATAGGATAGTAACACGGATCATATAATCCTACTAAATTCATGAAACTCATCTATCTACATATCTGCATTTAAATCCATTTACAAGTAAGATTGTCTATTCCACTTAATCCTAACAGATTGCGATTCGGCCTGTTATTGGGAATTTGGTATCGTCCAAGTCATGAAAATTAATGTGTCGCCATGGTGTGGGGGGTTTCTTCATATGGTGTTGGGATGGTTAGGAATTTAGAATGAAGAGTATTTATAGGAGTGACTAAGGTGGGTGAAAAAGTATTATTAACATCTATATATAATAGTAATACTATATTTCTAAGTCATGAGTCAAAATCTTCTCATTACTCTCTCCTTCCAATAAAAAGAGAAACACGGCAAAAAAAATAGTATCTAAGAATCTTCACACAATACTGTTCTTCATAGTTTAAGATGGAAAAGAAAACATTCTCAAGCAGAAGCAGGAGCTAGAGGTATCTGATATACTCAAGGAAGCTGTTATGATATATGCCACAAATCTCAACTTTATAATCTTCACCTTTCTTATTTCTCTTCCTCTCTTTTGTATAACAGTTTACTTTGAAATTCAGCTTCAAGAAACCTTAGTCGAAACTTTTTCTATTTTTTATATTCTAGAGAATAAGGACTGTAATTACCTTAAGTTGATTCAACTTGGTTTGATTTATATATTTCCTCTCCAAATTCTTGAGTTTGGAACTGCAGTTGTTACTGTAGACTTGGCTTCAAAGCTAAATTCATAACAAGAGAAGAAAATGACCCTTAAGGAGATGTTTGAAAACCTCTTGGTCTGTCAAAACTAAGAGGCTCATTTCTAACTTTTATCTATGTTGTTTTCTTGACAACTTCTCATCAACTTGGATTACTATGGATAGTTATAGTTTACCATATTTGCTTGAACCATTTCAATTTTGTGGTTTTTCCTGTGATTTGCATCTTGTTGTTTATGAAGTTGTTAAAGATGTATTTAGAATGGAGTTCTATGTGGAATATAAGTATTGTAATCTCAATTTTGGAGGGTATATATGGTATTGATGCATTAGCGAACTCTATTAATTTTAGCAGAGGGTGTCACAGGAAAGGGCTCTTTTTGATGCTGGTTTTCTTTGCATGGGGACAATTATTAAGATTTTCTTGCTACTATATTGGAGGCTATGAACAAGGAAATGGAACTTTTATACAAGCAGGTTTGTTCTGCATGGCGATTCCATTGAAATGGGTAGTTTTCATGATATATTTCAATGATTATAAGGAGAGATACTTGGGAAAGAAAATGGATGTGGAATCCGGCAAAGATGTTAGAGTTGCTCAGAAATAAGATTGAGGTAGTTTTCTGGTTATGCATATCTGCTGAATGGGCCAGTTATTTGTGCCTGCAATGGTAAGAACAGTACGAACAATGATATGTTCTAAATGTGTTAGGAGTAAGGTAGGATGAATACAAGGCATGACAATGCCAAATTTTGCTCTAGTAGTCGTAAAGTGAGTATTTTGAGGGTGAAGAATAGGTGGAGGTGTAGTGCCATGATAAAGTTATAGGAAATTGAAACAAGCACAACCAAAGATTTTTAAAGCTTTATAGGTTAGGTCACTGTGATGGAGGTCTAGGATTTCCAAAACCTTAGGGATTGGGAAATTGAGGATGCATCATGTTGTTCCATGGTTGAAAGCTATACTTTCCTGTACCTGTATGAATATAGTAACAAATGGAAGCGTTGTGTGACGTGTCCAATTTTGTGGAATCTCCTCGCGTCGCACTCGGATCATAGCCCATTGCTGCTGGACTGTGAATCTTTGACAGTTGAAAAAGAGAGATATAACTTCATATTTGAAATAAAACCATGTTGTCTCGTGTAAAAACATTACTTTTAATAATAGCTTTTATCAATAATAGTTTTTATCATTTTAATTTCTTTTTTAAACTTTGTATGAATGTTAAGGTGTTTGCGATTATGAATCTTGTGGTGGTATGTTTTTTCGTGCCTTCTTAAAGTCTCATTTTCTTTTATACAATTGTTTATGAAATTTCTTGTTGTTTGTAGTAGGTAAAATGGATCAAGTGAACACAACCCCGGAACCAGAAGGAGCATCTAATCCTACACAAGAAAGTACATGTCTAACTCAGGAGGTATCTTCTAATCCGAATCCGACACCTGAACCTGATATTGGGAAACAAGAAGAAATTGATACAATTTTAGAACCTGCATCAAAGAAACTTAGAAGTAATGTGTGGCAAGAATTTAAAAAGATGAAAGTGAATGGAAAAGATAAGGCTGAATGCATCTGGTGTAAAAAACAACTTAATGGCACTTCAAAGAATGGAACAAATCACTTGAAAGGACATCTCTTGAGTTGTATTCAAAAAAAGATCAAGACTAGAAACCATGACAAAGGACAACCATTTCTCCTACCGACTATCTCAGAAGGAAAGCAAGAGTTGGGAATTGGAACCTATGATCCAGAACATGTGAAGAAGTTGATTGCTGAAGCTATTATTATGCACGATTATCCACTATCAATTATGGATCACATTGGTCTTAGAAGAGTCTTTGTTTCTCTCCAACCATTGTTTAAAGTTCCTACTCGAAACAAAATCAAGAAGGAGGTATTGAAAGTTTATGATTTTGAGAAAAAATGTGCTATGAAGATGTTAGATAACCATGAAGGGAGAGTGGCAATTACCACAGATATGTGGACTTCAAGCAACCAAAAAAAAGGGTATATGACGGTTACGGCTCACTATATTGATGGCTCGTGGACTTTACAGAGTCGAATCTTGAGGTAACAATGTTTATATTTTATAACTTAATTGTATCTTTTTTTTGTTCTTAATGACAATAAGTGAAAGACTTGTTTTTTGTAAATATTATGTTAGGTTCATTTATGTTCCAGCCCCTCACACTAGTGAAAGACTTGCTGAAGCACTTGTTAATTGTTTAATGGACTGGAACATTTATTCAAAGCTTTCTACGATTACTTTAGATAATTGTAGCACAAATGACTCAATGATTAGGAAAATTAAGGATAAGTTGTCGTTGGAATGTTTAATAAGGGATGGGTCTTTGTTACATATGCGTTGTTGTGCGCACATCCTAAATTTAATTGTTCAGGAGGGGCTACAAGTGATTAAGGATGGCATAGAAAATATTCGGGATAGTGTAGGATTTTGGAGTGCTACACCTAAAAGGTATGAAAAATTTGAAGATACCGCTAGACAATTGAGAATTATTTGCACTAGAAAGTTAGCTCTAGATTGTCCAACAAGATGGAATAGCACATATAAGATGCTTGATATTGCCATAGAGTACAAGGATGTATTTATTCGGTTGAAGCAACGTGAGTCTTTGTACACTTGTCTTCCAAATAATTCACAATGGCAATTTTCTAAAGATGTTTGTGGGTGCTTAAAATTATTTAATGAAGTAACTGAGTTGATTTCTGGTACAAAATATCCAACTGCCAACTTGTACTTTCCTAAGATTTGTAAGATTAAGTTGGCAATAGAGGAATGGAAGAAGTCCTCCAATTCAATTATTGAGATGATGGCCACAAGAATGATGGAAAAATTTCAAAATTATTGGAGTGGTGTTCATGATATGATGGGAGTTGCTGCAGTTTTGGATCCTAGGAAGAAGATGATTGTACTTAATTTCTGGTTTCCTAAGTTGTATGGAGAAGAATCAAGTGCACAAGTTAGTAGAATCAAAGACATGTGTTATGATTTGCTCAATGATTATCAACAGATTAAACTTAGAGATGCACAACCTACTGCTCCATCCATTGGTACAACTGCTATTATTGATGACGAGGCTGAATTTGATGCATACGTTGAGACAATTTCCGTTGCCGAAGACTCAAGTTCAAGTGTTAAGTATGAGTTAGATCATTATTTGAAAGAGCCAGTTATAAAAAATACTCCAGAATTTGACATTTTGAATTGGTGGAAGGTAAATGGAGTTGTGTATCCAACACTTCAAGCAATTGCAAGAGATGTGTTAGCTATTCCTATCTCTACAGTAGCTTCTGAATCGGCCTTCAGTAATAGTGGTAGAATATTGAGTCCTCATCGTAGCCGACTTAATTGGACTACCGTAGAGGCTTTGATGTGTGCTAGGAGTTGGCTATGGGCTGCTGAGAATAACGGTATGTCATTGTCAAATTATTTTTACTTTCTACCTTAATTTTTTTGTTATATAATGTATTACTACTTTGGTATGTCATTGGCAAATAATATATTACTAATTTTTCTTGTTATATAATATATATATATATATATGAATTTTTAGAGTTGCAGAAGAAATTGCTACTGTGTTGAATGAAATGGAGTCAGACGATGAAGGTATTTTGTACTTCATTTGGTGTAGAAGTTTTAAGCTTTAGTGTTTTATTTAACATCAATTTATTTGTTAATACAACTGAGTTGATGGAAGGTTGTTTGAGTTACCATTTTGAAGATTAGAAGTTGTTGTTTCTATATGTTAACATGGTGAGTATTATTGTTTCTATCTTCCACCATTGTTGCCCCGACTAATTTGCACTAATGCTTTTGATATTAGACAGTTCTTTTAGTGTTGTGCTTATGTTTCTAGACAGTTCAAAAACATGATATTTAACGCGCATGCAAGCATGCTGAAAGTTAGTAGACAAACATTATTATAGGCAGTTTTATTCCAGTTGCAAACATGATAAATTATCAAGAATATGGCATGTTAAAATTATTACAATTTAAAAGCGATATGTTATCTGTGTTGTAAGCTATTACATCTCTGTATGTATCAAGAAGTGGTCTAAAGGATTCTTCTTATTACAATTTAAAAGTTCAGCATTACCAAGAATTAAGTTACATGTTTTATATGTTTTAAGTTTCACATGTTTGTTATTACAATTTAAAATTATGATGATAATATCTATTAGTGTTTCTTAACATGTGAAATATATTTTCTTTGTAATAGGTAAAATAGATCAAGTGAACACAACTCCGGAGCCGGAAGGAACATCTAATCTTACACAAGTGTTGTACCCCAAAATTTTCCCTCCCATATTCTTCAAGATTTGTCAAGATCAATCTTCAAATGCTTCAAGATTCCTCAGGGGTTGCACAGTCAAACATCCTCCTAAGCCGGTCAAAATTAGGGTTTTAGTTCTGTCAAGGAATCTGAGGTTTTCAGTGGTCCAATCAAGTCCCATGTGCCCATATACATTGTCAAGCATCTACATGCCAAGTTTCAAGATTCACAATGCCAGTTTGCACAGTCAAAAAGCCCATTTGCTCAACAGTCAACTGTAGGGGCAAAATGGTCATTTTACAGTCAAAAGTCAAATTTTTTGGTCAACATCTTATTTTGAGCACAAAATCATCATTTTATCAAGTCTTGATCATGATTCCACAAGAATGGCTCAAAAATCATCAAAGATGCAAAAGTTTCTATTTTTTGGACAGTTGAAAAGTCAACTGTAACTTGACCAAGGCATAACTTTTTCATGGTTCATCAGAAAAATCCCATCCAATGCTCATTTTGAAGGGGATGACATTTCCTACAACTCATCTTCACATTCCGAGTCCAAGAAATGCTCTCACAAAAAGTTATCAATTTCTACATTATAGGTCAATTTCAAAAGTCAACAAAAATGCACTTTAAGTCAAAGACCATAACTTGAGATTGGTAAATCCAAATGACATGGGACCAAAGGCATTGGTTAGAGGACTTCAATACCTTTCCAAAATGTCCAAGAACATGTTCATAGCTTCAAAATTGAGCAAGATATGCATTGGAGAAGTTGGGAATTTTCATGAATTTGCAAAAGTCAACTTTGCCCAAAACACCTCATTTTTGCTAATGGGCCTCAAATTCCTTCTTGAAACATTGTCCAAGGCCTATGCACGACCCATTGAGATTAAATTGATTTATTTTCTTATTATTTATTAATTAATTGAATTTTTAATCAATATTAATTCATTTAATTCATTTAATTGTAGGAAAATTCAAAGATATGATTTCTCAATCTTTTTGTGAAGCAAAAGAGGTCAACGCATGCTGAAGATTTCGTGTATCAATCAAGGGGACCAAAATATCCAAAATTAGCAAGTTTTGTCAATCAAAAATATGCAAAAATATGTGATTGGAAATCAAATATTGAAAACATAATGCCATGGATCTTTTGCCCAAAGATTTAACCTAATTCAGTCCTCTATATGTACTAAACCTAAACCTAATCAGGCACACGTGAAAAACTGCTGCAGAAGCCATATGCAATATTGAAAAAAAGTGGAAAAAACTCAAAACTGTTTTCAGTGTTCTAGGGCGAATTAAGGACTTTTGTGGATCCAAAGACATTGCTGGGAGCTTCCTGAACGATTTGCAATCAGTTTCCAGTTTCATAGCTCCAAGAATCGCCCATAACAGTCGTACGGTTTGATACTTTTATTCAAAATCGTAACATCCAATTCATGCGCATTTAACGTAATTTTTTGTTTGTTTTGTGTTGTTAGCAATCATAGGAAGCTTTTGGCATAAGTCAATTGGATTAAGATGTCTTAAATCAGAAGTTGCCATGAACACGTTCTAGGGTTTCCAAGCTCTGAATTTGGGGGTTTGCTCTATAGGAAAAATTGGACCTTGAGACGCATATGGTTGAATTAGTCAAGGCCAGACGAACTCAACCCAACCATCGCGCCATATTTATATGCATCAGGGACCTAATCGCTATTTTTCCTTTTTGCATTTTGTGGGGGTTAAAAACCCCCGCTATCCAACCTTTGTTTTGCAGGTTTAGGGAAGACGATGATGAGCTATTAATGTGTTATTGGATGATTCAAATATAATGCGCGCTTTTTCTTGGTTTCCAGCATAATTGATTTTTTATATATTATTTTCATTATCCATTATACATACAAACGCGTGCAGGTTGGCTCAGTGGTCGGTGATCTGTCCAAGAACCATTGGGACCTGGGTTCAATTCCCAGGTCCACCCAAATTCCTTGTATTATTTTTCATAATGTAATCAGGTGCAGGTTTCACAAAGGCTTTCCACCATGTGCATCAAACGATCATGCGCCAAGTGGCCTCAAAGATCAATCCAATGGCCATGGGATGGATGACCATCATGTTCCCATTCAAAGCCAGCGCAGCCAATTACAAAGGTCAAACGTGGCTTGGAAACAAATGGGCTTCAGATTGCTTACAAAACCTCCCTAAGGGCCCAACACCCCCTGGTTCTTTCATAATTTCCCTTTTATTTTCTTTTTACTAATTTTTATTAACTATTATTAATTATTATTATTTAACTAACAAATAGCTATTTTTATAATTAATTCAGAAAACAATATTTTTTTATTATTATTTATTAATTTCAATTATTATTTTTGTAAATAAAATGCTAACCAATTAATTTAGTATAATTAGGTTTAATTTTGACTATTTTTCATAATAAATAAATAAATTAGAATTAGGTTTTTTTTTCTTTTGACAATTTTAATTCTTTTGATTTTATTTTCATCAAGACCTAAAAAACATTAAAAAAACATTTTTTCTTTTAATTATTTAATTAATTAGGTTTAGGATTAATATTTAATTAATTACAAAAAAGGACCAAATTTCAATTCTTTTCTCAAAAAAGGGTCAAAACCCTAAGACGTCCCGATTTAATTTTTTTGCACGCATTATTATTTATTTGATCATATTTATGTATCTGTTTCCGAGAATGTAATAGTTAATTAGGTTTTACTGCTTTCTTTACTTTTCTCGCATTTATTTCCAAACGGGTTTTTGTTTTTGGCGATGTATAGACCCGCGCCTTGTAATAGCGTAGATTTACCTTTCCGCAATTTATTTTCCGCACTCTTAACTGTTAATTATGCATGAAAGACTGGTATGAAAAATAAAATCAACCCGTAGCTCACAAATAACATGCAAAGACAATTTAACTGAAAAACAACACACATGCACATGCCACTCTTAGGGTACGCCTCACTGGTTGCCTCGACGTGGTCATCAAGTATAGGGTGTCTTAGAGGTCGCCCTCCTGTCTAAGATCCAGTTGCCTCGAAACGGTTGCCTCGGATAAAAAGGATCTAGGATATTAGGGTTACCACTAAGGCGTCCTACCATTGCTTCGGTGACCACACATTGTCCCTATAATCGAATTGACCCGAATAACTCCAACGACGGTGCTACCTGCTTCTCAATAGTGGGATAGTACTGTCTAAAGGATCCTTACACAGCCTAATTCCTTAGAGTAGGTAGATTTCTCCTGGGTACTTGCTCTTTCAAAAAACAAAAACAACTTTTTGCACCCACACTTTCAAAAGGTTTTCAAACAAATATTTCATACACTCTTGAGAACAGATACAAGAGTTACCTAGAAATTTTTCAAACGAAACTTTTTTCAAAACCCACAAACACTTGAAAAGCAAACAATTTTTGAAAACATAAGAGCAAGTACCTAAGAGCCCGTGGATAACCACAGATAGAAAGGGTGCTAACACCTTCCCTTTCTATAAATCTACCTCCCGAACCGAAAAACATTCTCAAAGAAGGAATTTTGCTGTGCTTTTGTCCTTTCCATGTTGGAGAACATAAAAGACGGTGGCGACTCTTGCTTACCACGACATTTCGCAAACCAGCATTTCAAAACAGTCAGTTCTATTTCCACCGATCACAACAAGAAAGTTGTAATATATTAGCTTGTTGTTGTTGAAAAGTTGTAATTTGATTGTAGAATTTAATTTTAATTGTAATGTTAAGATGTTGAAGACTATGTTAAGATAATTGTGATTGCATTTTCTTGAAGACAATGTAAAGAGACCTTATTTTAATTGTAATTTTTTTTTGATTTTTGGTGCGGGTTTGGGTTTGGGTGAAAAAACCTGAACCCAACGGGTGCGGGCGCGGGTGTGATTTTGTCACCCGAATACCCTTCGGGTTCGAGTTTGGGTGAAAAAACCCGAACCCAACGGGTGCGGGCGTGGGTGTGATTTTGTCACCCGAATACCCTTCGGGTTCGGGTTCGGGTTCGGGTGATGATTTCGGGTGCGGGTGTGGGTAGTGTGAAACCCGACCCGACCCGTTGCCATCCCTAGATATCTGAAATCCCAACTGCTGTTGTTGACACTCAAACTATCCAGCATACATCTACTACATGGCCAGAGTTTGGGTTAGCTCAGAATTACTCTCCTCCTATTGCAATTACTTCAATGGTTGGTCAGTCTTCCCGACCAGTCTTTCAAGCTCCAATTTTCACTGAACCTCAGCCAATCGTTCATACTGCTTTTCGTCAACCTGCTGCACAAGATGCTTTTGGGAATCCTCTCTTTGAGCACCATGCTGCCAGTCCTCGAAGTGTGACTCAAGGAGACTTCGGTGAGTTTGAAGATTTCAAAGAACAATATCAAACTTTGGAGAAGAGACTCAGAGCTATGTAAGGAAATGAGTTCTTCAGTGTTGATGCTAACAATATATGCTTGGTTTCTGATTTGGTTATGCCTGTAAAGTTCAAGACTCCCGAGTTTTAGAAATATAAGGGGCACACTTGTCCAAGAAGTCATTTGGTGATGTACTTTCAAAAGATGTCTGCTTACACAAAGAATGACAAGCTGCTTATCCATTGTTTCCAAGACAGTCTGAGTGGAGCTTCATTGAAATGGTATATGGGACTTGAAAAAGGTCGTATCCAATGCTTCTAAGATCTTGTTGATGCTTTCATAAAGCAATACAAATACAACCTTGACATGGCACCTGATCGTAGCCAACTGCAAAATATGTTTCAGAATGAGAACGAATCTTTCAAGGAGTATGCTCAACGATGGAGAGAACTGGCATCTCAAGTTGAACCACCTCTGGCAGAGAAAGAGTTAACTGGTTTGTTCATGGACACTTTATCCCCTTTCTTTTGGGAGAAGATGATTGGTAGTGTGTCTTCCAGCTTCACAGACCTGGTGACTATTGGCCAGAGATTAGAAGAAGGAATCAAGAATGGTAAAGTGTCTAAAGCTGCTGAATCTTCTAATGGTGCAAAGAAATACATTGGGAACTTTCAGAAGAAGAAAGAGGTAGAAGCCAATGCTGTCTCAACAGAGAGAAGAGGACCTCACTGTAGGCCTCAATACACTGATCAACCACAAGTAGCGGTTGTTACTCTTGCGGTCAATGCTCAACCAGTTCATGTCCCTCAACGACATAATATTATGCAGAATCAGAATCGAAATAGGGCTCAATTTGATCCCATCCCTATGATGTACACTAAATTGTACCCTGCATTGGTGCATAAGGGATTGATTACAACTAGGCCTCTGATTCCTCGAAATCCTCCTCCAGTCGGGTTCAGATCTGACCTTCACTGTGAGTTTCATCAAGGAGCTTCCGATCATGATTTAGAAAGTTGTTATGCTTTGAAAAACAGAGTGCAAGAATTGGTGAAAGCAAATATTCTCACTTTCAAGGAGGCATGTCCTAATGTCATCAACAATCCTTTGCCAAAACAAAGTGGCTGAAGACTGAATCGGGGTACCCTCAAGTCACTTCCTAAAGCCAGTGTTTCAGACAGGACAACTCATCCTTGTTACTGATTAGTCACTAGGCCATGTTTCTTTCTGTTTGCATTTGTCCCTTGTCTATGTTAAAATTGTTGCTTTCAAATTCTGTTTGTACTTTCATGTTAATTCTAATGAAATGAGCATTGCAATATTTTGATTCAAATCATTTTTCATTTACTGCTTTCAAATATATTTCTCTTGTTTACTCCCTTTATCAAGATTTTGTTTATGCAAAGATTTGAGGGAGGATGATGAAAACGAAATACCCATAATTGTTGTTGGTATGCTTTCGAATAAAACTTTGTTGAGGATATACAGGCATTGTTTCAAGTCCCAAACACTAGAGTAATAAGGAAGTTAATCCCTCGTTCACCCCTTTGAGCCTAGAAGTTGGAGTTTCTTTCTATACAGAAAAACCCGCAATCTTAACTCGGGGATGGGTAGTTCTCAGTTAATCTGGTTGTGCATTCAATTACAAGAGAAATCATGCAAGACACCTTTCAACAAAGTTAACGATCAAGCTTTCCTTTGCACACAGCAAGAAGTGTCAAAGATGCTCTCAAATAAAAAAAATGACAAAGATGGTTCCCCGTAATCATTGAGCAAGGCAGTCATTATCTTCCAAAAATAGAAAATGAAATGAAAAGAAAAATCAAAATAGAAGTCCCGCTAAGTCAAAACCTATGAAGGAGACTTAGGCAAAAAAAACTGGGGCATCCCGCTGACTGTAATTTCAAATGAAACAGTTCAGGCAAAAGTTGGGAATAATAAATTCAATCAGAAGAGGTCTTCAAATCCTCAAAATTCTCCACCAGAGTTGACAAAAGTCCTCAAAACAGCAAAAAGATGTAAGAAGAAGTGACTGCCGTCTCAAAAATTCTTTAGCTTCTGAGCCATCGTCATTGCTGCCATCAGTGAAATTCCAAACTCTCTTGGAACCTGAATGCATAGTCTGAATTAACTGAACATAGGATTGAAGAATATCACGGAGATTGGGTTGGGTACAAATAAACTTTGAGCCTTTATCCTTTATTTCTTAAACCGTGAACCAGACCATGTTACAACCCTCAAAAGACCTAATTGAAGCCAAGTTTCTTTTGAAAGCATACTACAGCAAGGTTGCGTAAACTGACTCCTATGATCTTTTGCGAATCATTTATTTTGGTTTCATACATTTGTTTTCACTTTAAAAGTATAAACCACTGTGTTTTAACTAGTGATGCATTTTCTATACACCAATAACATCATTTCAAAAATGATTTTGGATTCAAAACTTTTGCATGAACTTTGCATTAAAAATACCATGTTTAAATAAACAATTTTGCTTGCAAACAAGCTTTCCTCATCAAGGAATTTCAAACAGCTGAGAAACTTGGTCAGTGACCCTATCATGGGCAAGTATCTTCCAGATCCTGTTGTGAATCAGTTTAAGATTTACTGCTCAGTGCAAGTTTTCTCAGAATTGGCCAGCCAGGAAATCATTTTCAAGACTCATACATGGGCATTTATTTACAACAATCATTTCAGAAGTGAAGCCATGATCAGTTTATTTACAACAATTATCTCAAGAACTGAAGCCATGATCAGTTTATCTCCAATAATCATTTCAGAACTGAAGCCATGATCAGTTTATTCCCAACAAACATTTCAGAAGCTGAAGCCATGATCAGTTTATCTCCAATAGTCATTTCGGAGCTGAAACCGTGATCAGCTTATTTCCAGCAACTTTCGACTGAAGCCATGATCAGTTTATCTTCAAAAGTCAGCTAATCTGGGACAAGTCCCCAAGTAGCTCTCCATATCCTTCTTCAGAAGATCATCAGTTCAACACAATTTTCAAGGGTGACAAATTTGGGCGCAAGATTTTTTTTTCTTTCCAATCAAATTTGGTAGAGTTCTCCGTGTTGAGGAATCAAACTTCAAAACTATTCTCCACAGAAGAGTCAAACTCCATTGTCATAAACGTCGGTATTACATGCATAAATCATTCACATATGATGCATAACAAAATTCACACATAATGCATAACAAGAGTGTTTCATCCTCATTTGCATTTTTCGAGGTCTTGTTGCAGTTGACATGTCACCTTGAGATCAAAGTCCAACTTCCTTGGCACCTACCAAAGCGAACGTCAGTTTGAGTTGTTTCTCTTTTCTCATTCAAAGCCAGTATTGGATGTTGTGATCTTTTCTCTCGTCTAAAGCCAGTATTAGACGTTGAGTTTTCCCTTCATTCAAAGCCAATATTGAATGTCAAGATCTCTTTCACTCATTCAAAGCCAGTATTGGATGTTGTGATCTTTTCTCTCGTCTAAAGCCAGTATTAGACGTTGAGTTTTCCCTTCATTCAAAGCCAGTATTGAATATCAAGATCTCTTTCACTCATTCAAAGCCAGTATTGGATGTTGTGATCTTTTCTCTCGTCTAAAGCCAGTATTAGACGTTGAGTTTTCCCTTCATTCAAAGCCAGTATTGAATGTCAAGATCTCTTTCACTCATTCAAAGCTAGTATTGGATGTTGTGATCTTTTCTCTCGTCTAAAGCCAGTATTAGACGTTGAGTTTTCCCTTCATTCAAATCCAGTATTGAATGTCAAGATCCCTTTCACTCATTCAAAGCCAGTATTGGATGTTGTGATCTTTTCTCTCGTTTAAAGCCAGTATTAGACGTTGAGTTTTCCCTTCATTCAAAGCCAGTATTGGATGTCGTGTTTCTTTTCCGTCCAGCGTCTTTCCTGGACGACTCTGATGTAGCTTCAGATTTGGTCTCATCCTACATCTAATGTTCTTCTAGATGTTTCTGATTGCCTTTTCCAGAGAGTTTCTCGCCTCATTCAATGCCATTCTTGGGTGTCGCTGCTTGCCTTCTCGAGTTTTATCTCTTTTTTCCAAGTATCGTTGGTTACTCTTTGTCACCCTGACAGATATCCAGATGTATCTTGTTGTTCACCGACGTGTCTTTCCACATCATTTCATCTGAACTACCATAACTTTCCAGTTTCGAGTCTTTCCATATTCCCACAGAGTCTGTCTCATCTCATACATCATTCAAAAAATATATGTCAAAAGAGAGTCCATGCATTCATTCATAACATATGATATCATCTCATCGCACCAGGGACAAAATTCAGGTCTTTTTGTATTTAATTACTTTCCGCCTATCTGGCTAAAAGATAATTAAATAGGGGCAGCTGTTGTACCCTAAATTTTGCCCCTAACTTTTTTCAGTCGCACTTTCATACCATATTTTATCATTCAGTCACAACCATTAATAAATAGCTTCATTCATCACATTTGCATCCTATCTTTAAGTTTGTTCTTGTGTTGTTGACTAACTTCTAATCAAAATACAAAAAAATATTTGTCTTTGTCTTTGCATATTTGTGTTTTGTAGGTACCGAGTCGAAGCATATGGCAAATAAGGTTTTCTGGTATTATTTCCCTAAAATCTCTATTTGCAAAGAAAAAGAATTAAAAAATTTCATTTTTTTCACTGTACAATCGATTGCTCCTAGAGTGCAATCGATTGCACAATGTGAATTTTGCGCAATTTTTGGAAAAATACACTGTGCAAATCGATTTGCACTATAGTGCAATCGATTGCACATCCTGAAAATTAAAAAAAAATCAGCATTTCAAGCTTGTCAAATTTTTGGCTCCAATTTTCCTTCATTTTTGAAAGATGTATCATTAATTCAAATTTTAGTGCCAATCTTTCATTTTTAAAAAGAATTATCATTAATTCAAATTTTGGCTCTAATTTTTGAAAGAATTATCATTAATTCCAATTTTGGCTCTAATTTTTGAAAGAGTTATCATTAATTCAAATTTTGGCTCCAAGAATCAATTACCAAATTACCACTAATCTCAATCCTAAACTCTATAAATAGAGCCCTCATTTCATTCAAATTTCAAGCTTTTGATAGCCAAATCCACCTTGCTAAAAAATCTCTCAATTCTCTCCATCTACCAAATTCACTCAAAGCTCCATTTTCAAAAAGTTAGTAAGCTTTGCATTGAAGCTTACTAATCTTTGAGCTAAACCTTCATCCAAAAACTTTTTCTCCATCAATTCTCTACATCCAAGCTTGGTCAATTGATTCTTGTGGTTGAATTGAAGCAAATTCTTGAAGTTGTTTTGATAATTCTCTAGATCTACCTTTGGTAAGTTGGATAATTCATCTTTCACAATGTGATCTCTTGGTGATCTTTGGGATTGATTTATTGAGCATTCTTTTGTGATTCCAATGGTGTTATTTTCTCATAATTTGATGGAATTTTCGTGCTCAAGTGGATCCATGATCATAAGGTGTTTGATGGAAAGTTTGAACAAGAAATTGGCCTTTTAAAATGCTGTTTTTGCTACTGTAACTGTGTGCAATCGATTTGCACTGTAGTGCAATTGATTGCACAAAAGCAATTTCACGCAGATTTTTGAAAACTATACTGTGTAAATCGATTTACACAGGGACAAAATGCATTTTTTTGCCTTGTTTTGGGGCAGCTTTGATCCAAAATGCTTTTTCTACTCACTCCTTTTGATTGTTGGTTTGGATTGCAATTTTAAATGTCCAATTTGTCTTTAAACTCAATGGACTTTGTGATGTAGATGAAGTTGGATAAATGTTCATCAATTCAAATCTACCTAAGAGTGAATTATTTAATTCATTTTTGGTGCTTTGGATTAATGATATGTTTAGTGCTTCAATCCATCTAGAGGAGTGGTTGAATTTAAAGATGAAAGAATTTTGAAATGGTGATCCAAATTAGCTTATCATTCCCCTCCCTCTTCATATTATCCCTTTCTTTTTTTAATTGTGCTACATGTTAAGGGATGGTGATCTCTATATCATTTATCCAAACATGAAGTACATAGATTGCTATTGTCCGGCCTCAAAATAGGTGTGACTTCTACATAAGTCCACTTACGATTGCTTAACATAGCGCTAAATTTTGTCCCGATTCGAATAAATGATCATTCGTGGCCCAAACTTATGATTGCAAGCCCAAGTATGTTAATTTGATCTCTTTGATCCAATAACCTTGAGATTCATTATGTGGAGGCTTTGGTTCTACCAATCCTCTAATGGATCTACAACACCTTTGGTCAATGCAGATCACTTAAACATCATTGATCATTACATGTTGCCTTGTGAGAAGTCCAAAATGGATGATATACTTGACAAAAAGCAAATGCAACTTGTTGTGTGGAGGCTTTGGTTCTACCAATCCTCTAATGAGTTCCAAATGCAAGTTTCAAGATGGTCATCCAACTAACCACTAATTTCTAACAATTGACTTTACTTTATGCTTTTATTTTTTATGCTTTATGTACCATTTACTTTTTGCATTTACATTTCATGTTATTTTCATCTTTGCTCACTTGAGCATTTACTTTTATGTCATTTTTATTTTGCTCACTTGAGCTTTTCTTTTCCTTTTAAATACACTTAATAATCAACATGAACCATAAAAAGTATTAATGATACTTGGACTACTTGGTTACTATCCTTTGCATTATGGAGTGATGGACTTTTTGGACTTAGGATTAGAAACCTTGGCTTATATTGGAGACCTTGTGATCTTAATGGATATTTCGTCTGGAGTTCTTGAGGTTTACCTCGAGACATTGGGTTGTTTATTTGTTTTGTGTGCAGGTTATTGAGATTACGATCTTTGTTTGTAATATGGAATTCACCCGTATACAGCCGTTACTCTGCCCAATTTTTACGAAGACTTAATACACTTGAAGTTTGTTTCTCTCAAGAGGTCTAGCATCTTTGCTTGCTTGGTTTCAATCCAAAGAATGGGAATTCTACATTAGCTTATAATGTCAAGTATCGGCTTCATGTTGGTTAGACGGTTCTCTTCCTTAGATTTTACCTTATGCTTTAGGATAGTCCCTTCATCTCCTCCCATCTTCTTTAATTTTAAAAACCTTCTCATCTTCTTTCAAAATCTTCTTTGTTTTTAAACTCGAACCGCTTTCATAATAAACCTCGACTTTATCGAGTGCCTTTTATTTTAGAACTTATTTTCTTTAAACAAACTTCAATTCATTTAATCATACTTTGACATTTCTTTCAAAATTAACAAAACACTTCAACTCATTCAAACTCTTTTGTGCGCCCAAGCACCTTTTCCATTCAAAATTTTTTTTTCAAGGTGAGACATGATTCATTGATATTTGAGGAACATTCTCCTATCCTTATGGTTATAAAGATGTCGACTTTTCCACTTGAGTACTAGAGGCGTTCTCAAACCCTCACTCTTGTTGATGCAGGGTCCATCTTTCTTACACCTTGTGGGCGTTAGTCGAGATTTCTCTCCTAACAATGACGACTTGTCTCCTTGTTTAAAAACAATCAACAAACAAGTCTTTTAAAAGATGAACTACGTGTACCCTGATCCCCTATTGCACGAAAGGTGGTACGTAGGCACTAAAGGTTCGCAACCGCGGCGGGTGCAAAAATCATAAAAATATTTCTTTTCTCACTTCCACCATCCATTTTTTATATAACACATTTTTATAGCCAAAATATACAGATTTTACAAAGAGGTTCCTGCGGAGTACCGTAGATGTTTAGGGTGCTAATACCTTCCCTTTGCATAACCAACCCCCTTACCTTGAATCTTTCCCCCTCTTTTTGGGTCATTCACTCTTTTTCCATTCCTTTGGGAATAATAAAGCGCGGTGGCGATTTTTATTTTGATTTGTATAAAGTCTAGTAAATCCAATGGCTTAGTCTTGCACATTTCTAATGCTACACTCATGGATTGGTAATCTTCGACATCTTGATGGACCAGATGATCGGCTAGCACACTCCCCTTTATAGCCTTTTGGGTTGTGTACTGTATATCATATTCGGTGAGGATCATCTTCCATCTAGCGATTCTTCCGGATAAAGCAGGCTTCTCGAAGATGTACTTGATCGGATCCATCTTAGAGATCAGTAAAGTGGTATGTGTCAACATATACTGCCTTAGTTGGCGAGCAGCCCATACCAAAGCGCATCAAGTTTTCTCGAGCAGTGAGTAGCGAGTCTCACAGTCGGTAAACTTTTTGCTAAGGTGATAAATGGCATGCTCTTTTCGGCCAGACTCGTCATGTTGGCCCAGTATGCACCCCATTGAATTCTTCAGGACAATCAGATACATGATTAGCGGCCTTCCTTCGACGGGTGGCATCAAGATAGGAGGTTCTAGAAAATACTCCTTGATTTTATCGAAAGCAACTTGACGGTCATCATTCCATTCAACCACCTGATCTTTCTTCAACAGCTTGAAGATTGGTTCACAGGTAGATGTTAGGTGAGAAATGAACCTTGCAATGTAGTTTAGGCGTCCCAAGAAACCTCTGACCTCCTTCTCAGTGCGAGGGGGAGGCATTTCTTGTATAGCTTTGACTTTGGCAGGATCAACCTCGATGCCTTTTTTACTAACGATGAATCCCAAAAGTTTACCGGACCTGACTCCGAAAGGGCACTTGTTAGGGTTCAGTCTGAGTTTGTACTCTTTCAATTTGACAAACAGCTTTTGCAGATGGTCGAGGTGTTCTTCTTCTGTCTGCGAACGGGCTATCATGTCATCTACGTAGACTTTAATCTCATGATGTATCATGTCATGAAACAAAGCTACCATGTCGCGCTGATAGGTTGCCCCGACATTCTTCAGTCTGAATGGCATCACTTTATAGCAGAAGGTACCCCACTGCGTAACAAAAGCAGTCTTCTCCATGTCTTCGGGGGCCATTTTGATCTGGTCATACCATGAAAATCCATCCATGAAAGAAAATACCTTGTGCTGAGCTGTATTGTCAACCAAGATGTCAATGTGCGGTAGTGGAAAGTCATCTTTAGGGCTAGCCCTGTTTAAGTCTCGGTAATCCACGTACATTCTGACCTTGCCGTCCTTCTTAGGCACAGGCACAATGTTAGCAACCCATTGTGGATATGAAGTAACAGCGAGAAAGCCCGCATTGAACTGCTTCATTACCTCAGCTTTGATCTTTTCGGACATGTCAGGCCTCATTCGGCGGACTTTCTGTTTGATTGGTGGACAATCTTCTCTTGTAGGGAGACGGTGAACCACAATATCTGTATCTAGTCCCGACATGTCTTTGTAGGACCAGGCGAAGATCTCAACATATTCATTAAACAGCTGAACTAAACACTCTTTGACACTTGGCTCTAGGTTGGCACCCACTTTAACCTCTTTTCTGTCTTCCTCTGTTCCCAAGTTGATAGTCTCTAACAACTCCTCGTGAGGTAGAATAGCCCTTTCTTCCTGTTGCAAAAGTCTGGCCAACTCTCCAGGCACTTCACAGTCTTCATCACCTTCGTATTCAGCATGATTGACCAGATCTTTAGAGTCACTGAAGGCCATAGCAGAATTGTTACCCAAGGAATCCGGGGTGGATGGGTACCTGCATTTTATGGGCATGGGTGTGTGTAAGGGATAGCCACCTTTAAACAAATAAAATGTAAAAAGAAAGAAAATGAACACAAAAGTTTATATATGAAAACATCCATGATTCATTAAAAATGGCATATGAAGATGAAAAATCAAGCCCTTACAAATGGACCTATATACCCCGGGTAAGGCATAAGGCGAAAAGTGTATGAATTGTTTAAAAATTATTACAGACCAACAGAAAATGTTCAAAATATAAATTACTGATTGATGAAAGTAATGGGAACGAAGTCTTTCGCCTCCCAGTTGTTCAGTCCTCCTTAAATAGTTGGAAAGATCCAGTCTTCAAAATTGCTTTCTTCTTCATCATCCTCTAAAGCATGAACTCCATGATGAGTGATTTTCAATGGCGGTCCTCCAGCCCAGGAGCGATGCACAACCTTCTGACTAGCAGCAGTGAAACCCAAGCCGAACTTATCTGTCTTGTAAGGAAAATCTGGCAGTTGACCCCATACTGTGCTTCCTCCTTCCTCGATCACAACCTTCGCATCTTTAAGGGATGACATACGGGACACAGGTTTGGTAATGACGGGCACAGAAGTCATTGTCTTGGCTACCGCAACTTCAGGAGAAACCTCTTCAAAGTGCTGAAAGGGGGTCTCGATGAATTCACCATCTAATTCAACATAGCGGAATGAATTCAAATGGCTTATCATATACTCCTCCTCGCCACGAACTGCCACAATTTTCCCATGGACTGGGTACTTAAGCTTCTGATGCAGAGTAGATGTAACGGCCCCAGCATGATGAATCCAGGGTCTTCCTAACAAGCAAGAGTAGGAGGGACGAATATCCATGATATAAAATGTGGAGTGGAAAGTTTCAGTACCCACTTTAATTGGGATGTCCACCTCCCTGTGGACCATCCGCTTAGAACCATCAAAGGCTCTTACAGTGATATTGCTGGGCTTTAAGGTCAAACCTTCACAGTCCAATTTGTCCAACGCTTTCTTAGGCAAGACATTTAAAGACGACCCGGTATCAACCAGAACGTGAGCAAGTGTAGTCCCTCTGCATTCCACCGAGTCATGCAGCGCGTCATTATGCTTTCTCCCCTTAGATGTTAGATCGGCATCAGAGAAGCCAAGACCATTATCGGCGGTTAGGCTGGCTACACACTCTTGGAACTGGTCCACGGAGGTTTCTTGAGGCACATGGGCCGTCTTCAAGAATTTGATCAAGGCTTTGGCATGAGCTTCGGAACAGAGCAATAGGGCCATCATATAGATTTTTGAAGGGGTTTGCCCCAATTGTTCTACGACATCATAGTCGCTTTTCTTAATTATTTTTAAAATCTCCTCCATTTCCTTTTGAGTGGTCTCGGGGATGACCAAAGGCTGAGCCCTCGTCCTGACGGGCGCTTCTTGGATCCCATTACCTTTATCAGCAGTAACAGCAGAAGGTACAACTTCGAGAGTAACAATTTCTTCAATCACTGGAGTTCGTACAAATGTGTTGACTGGCACCAGAGTAATCTTAGGAGCATTTGAGGGTCCGAAGATTTCCCTTAGAGGAGCAATCTCCGAAGGGAAGATTCTTCCATTGCGGGTGATCTTACTTGTCCCTGCAATATTTCCTACATCAGGAGTCTCTTCATCGGAACTTTCTTCAACTGATTCGATCTGCTTAACACCGTGGTAGAAGATCTCTCCTCCATTATTCCACGGTATTGTCTTGTTTGACTTGTATGGGATAGGCCACGACATTGTTATCTTTGGAGGTACAAACTTTGGATCGGGTGTAATCTTAACAAGTCTTTTGGAGACCTTGGAAAGATTGTCGGAAATGGTGATTATAGCAACATCATTGATTGGAGTAACAGGAGTAACAGGAATAACAAGAGTTTTCTTGAAGAGGATTTCTTGATTATCCATTAGGCGTTGGATTCCTATCTTCAATAGCGGACAATCGAATTGCAAGGTCGAACAAACGTAACAATCTTTTTCACAGCCCGGGAAAATCCCGGCTTTCAACAGATTCATCTTGATCATTGGCAACAGAGTCATTAAGTCATCAACAACAGCAACATAAAGATCTTCTACAACAACATGGACATTATGACCATGTTTTGGCATTGGAGCGGATATCACATTAGGTTTTTCGGGTGCGTCAAACTCCACCTCCTTGACATCTATTAAATCCTGGATCTTATTTTTGAGGGCCCAACAATTGTTGGTGTCGTGCTCCACACTGTCCGAATGGTAGGCACACTTTGCATTTGAATGGTAGTAGGGAGAAGAGGTATTTGGGTTCTTCGGTGGCTCTTTCAAGTTTGTAAGGTTTAACTTCAACAAATGAGGGAGAACCTGAGCAGGTGTCATATTGATCCGGGTGAATTGCCGTGCAGGCCTTTCCACCCTTGTTTGGTTGGTTTTGGGTTGACTACTTTGAGGTTAATCGGCTGCGGAATTCTGAATCATCACAGCCCCCACCGCTGGTCGGTGCTCGACTCTTCCTTGATTTCTATGGGAGTAAACAGCTGAGACCTCTTTCTTGGCTAGAAAGGTCTTCTTGATAGCAGCGGAAGCAGACGCATCCTTCTGAATTTTACTGCTCTTAATGCCAGATTCGACTCTTTCACCAGTCAGAATTAGCTCGGTGAACCCTGCAGATGAACTCCCGATCAAGTGATTAAAGAATAGACTTGACAGGGTCCCCAAAAACATGTCCACAAGCTCTCTCTCAGACAATGGTGGCTGCACCTTTCCAGCCAAGTCCCATCACTTATGGGCATACTCTTTAAAGCCTTCATTAAAGACCATACCCATACTCTGTATTTGAGTACGAGTAGGTGCTAAATTTGCGTTATATTGATATTGTCTGTAGAAGGAAGCAGCCAAATCGTCCCAGTTATGTACATCAGATCTTTCAAGCTGGTAGAACCAATCCAATTGCGTACCCGACAAACTATATTGAAAAAAGTGGACCCATAGATCCTTATCAAAAGAATGAGGTTGGATCTTTCTGACGTAAGACCACAGATGCATCTTCGGACAAGACAAGCCACCGTATTTAGAAAATGTAGGCACCTTGAATTTAGGGGGAATCACAATCCCAACAACCAACCCTAGCTCCTCGAAATCCAGCCCAGGTACTCTTTGTACTTCTATGGCTGCCAGACGCTCTTCCAGATTCTTGTACTTGTCATCTGCAGGAGGTTACTGCTGCTCAGAGTAATCTTCATCCTCTTCTTCTTCTTCTTCAGCCTCAGACTCGGAGGGCACTGCAACTCCCTTTCCTTTACCAACCCTTCATCGGATGTCGAGGGGAAATCCAGGACTCTTCTAGCTTGGTTCTCAAATCTTCTTCCCATAGTAGCTACACCCACTCTTTTCTTTTTCTTTTTCTCCTTTTCTTTCTCCTTCTCTAACAGTGCTTTAAGATCCTCCTGACCCTTTGCCAAGGTCATGAGGAGTTGTTGGAACTGTGAATTCTGCGCCTGTAGATCTTTGACCGTCTGCTCTATATCCATCTTGCTGAAATAAACAGCAGAGAGATAAGGAAACCTGGTGTGAAGACCTGCTTATGCATATGATGAATGATATGTATTCATGTAATGCATTCATGGATTCAGAAATTCAAATTTGTTGCAAACAAAAAGAACGCACGTCATATTAATAAGATAGAATTTGTTAGTACATAAGTGCCCCATGGGCAAAAATAATACAAAATTCTAATGTAAAAAGACATTGTGCATCCTCTTCGGTGCTATGTAGGTGTTGGGAGTCTACTCTTCGTGGAGTCGACGATTAAGTTCCAAAACCTTATTCTCACTGGCGTAGAAGTTGGCTTCAAAAGTATTCCGTTCTTCCTTGAGCTGTATCCAACTCTTTTGCAAATCTTACAATGATGTTGGCATGTCGGGATGTAGGAGGGTGTATGGAACCTCTCCTTCCATAACAGGCTCTTTGATTATAGGCAGAATGTAGGGGTAAGGCATCATAAGACTCTGGGCGTGGGTTCGTACCCACTTGAGGTAAGGCTCAAGGGGGATAGAATTCTTGTGTCCCAGTGTCTTACTGTCCACTTTGTTGGGCATCCTCGAAGCTCGGATAAACCTTTATCGAAGCCCTTGAGCGTCGTTGTCAAAGTCAAAAACTAAGTATGGAATCAGAATGTCATGAGGGCCATCCCTTTGGGCATACCCAAATTGTCTCAGAGCCAAGCAGGGGTTGTAGGTAATGCCTCCCCTAATGCCAAGTAGTGGGACATTAGGGAATTCCCCACAACAATCAATGATGATGACATTTTCTCTGGACCAAGAACACCAATGAACATCAGAATGTGTAAGAGTCATCAATCGTTATGACCACCTCAAACCTTGCTCATTCTTCAAGACTGATTGGGGAAGGTGAGAAATAAACCACCTTGATAGAAGAGGAGTACAACACATGAGAACACCTCTTTTCCTCACTGTTCGTGTGTGAAATGAGTGGAGGATGTCCCCAAGCAATGTAGGCACAGGATTCCGAGATATGAAAATCTTGACAGCGTTCACATCTATAAGTTGATCAGGGTTTGGGAACAAGACCAACCCATAGATGAGAAGTGCTACAATCTCCTCAAAAGCTTGCAGATCTAGAGAATTCCGGCAGTCTTGTGCCTTCTCAAACAGAAACTTTGCTAAGAAACCCTTGACACCACTTCTGGTTTCCCAATGACCTTTGATATCAGATGGTTGCAAGTGTAAGGCTTGAGCAACATCTTCAGGCTTTGGTTCTCTTTCCGTACCGTTGTAGGGTAGTTAATGGAGAATAGAAATCCTCAGGAGTTGAGAAAATTCCTCCAAAGTAGGCACTAGTTGGTAATCAGGAAATGTAAAACAATGGTGTAGGGGGTCAAAGAACTGGAAGAGAACTTTCACCATGTCTTCTTCAATGTTGGAGTTGACCAAGTTGAGAAGTCTACCATGTCTTTCACTAAAGGGAGAATTCTCTGGAATCTTGGAAGTAAGCTCCTTGAGTTGAGGAGGGATTCTCACAAGATTGACCTGGATTGTTTTTCTGCGGAGTGATTCCATAACCTACAAAACAGAAACAAAGATGAAGATCCAAACCCTTGAAATGGTTAGTGAATGCATATGATGCTTTATGATGTTCATGATGTATGCACAAGTATATGTACAAGCAAGTCACACAAGTTCCTAGTTTCAGGCTTGCATGGGGTTTAATAGGTAAGTACCCTCTTGAAGTTAGTTGGCTCAACCTGTCCTATATATAGTAATCGGGTTCTAAGGAGCTCAATATCACTTGATTATTTTCTGTGTTCATTGTTTCAGTTTAGCCACTTTAGCGGCGACCGAAATATTCCAAGAAAACAACCCTCAATGAGTGTAGTATCGAGTATCTACCAACTTCAGACTGTACCAAAGCCGGTCATCTCACTACCCCTAATAAGGCCAGGATGGTCAAGTAAAGGTTCTAAAAGTCCATTAGTGCTTCATGACACCACTCAGCGGCCCCATATTCTCTTTGATTGACTCAAAGGCTACTGGTACCCACAAATATGTCACACTAATATAGCTATTGCTTCAACCATGTCGGTATACCCCGCACAATTTCCACAACATATTGCTATTTACCTATGAATGTTTCCCAAATCCGGGTAGAGGATTTCAAACCCAAACAATAGAACCAAATGTAAAGCAAACAAAGTAAGCATGTAAAGGTGATCTAAACCCTAAGGTAACCCCACTTTTAGATAAGTCCCCAGCAGAGTCGCCAGTTCTATGATACGGTGGGAGAACTGACTTGAGGTTTTGCGTTTGTGTTCGCAAATGTTTCGGTTTAGCAAGAGTCGCCACCGACTTTTTATTTTATCCAAAGGAAAGGTCAAAAAGCACAGGAAAGACCTTTGAGATGTTTTATTGGGTTCGGGGGGTAGATTATGAAAAGGGAAGGTGCAAGCACCCTTTTCATCCATGGTTTTCCATGGGCTCTTAGTTACTTTTTTAGATCACTTGCTTTTGCTTTTCAATTGTTTGAAATGGTGCTTTTGTGTGTGGTTTTGAAAATATTTTTAAAAAGAGGCCTTTTATCTAGGCAACCTTTGTAATGATTCTTGTTAGAATGTATACAAAGGTGTTTGTCTTTTGAAAAATGTTTCAATGTTTGAAAGTTTGTTTTGGGAAATGTTTTGAAATTGTGTTGTGATGTGTTTTTGAAAATAGCAAGGATGTTTGTAAGTTTGATCAAGTAACTAGGAGCATCTACCTACCTACTCAAAAGTGTTTCCTACACATTTTTAACCCTTTGACATTGTTATTTTACCATTGTATTTAGTAAACAACCTTGTGTTTGGATGTTAAACAGGACAGGCACGGGTCATCGTATTGACCATGATAGCAATTGTGCTAAGTATCTTTAGTAATTTTTTTGAGGGACTAGATCATTTTGTATAGGCAACCAAGATAGCGTCATCAAGGGACTATTATCTTTTTGTTTTGTTTTTGTTTTGCCAAGATACTCAACATGCATACCATGGCCATTTTAAAAGCAACAAGTGGATGAAACCCTATGGGTGCATGTGTGCATTGTGTTGTCATTTTCATGCATTTTTATGTGTTGTATTAGGTCTAACTATTTGTTTTGATTTTGGATATTGCATACAAACCCTAATCTCTATCATGACATATTTGAAAGCATAAATGCGTAAAAAGTAATCTAGGCTATTACAACATTGATATGGGGAGGGGGATACAATTTTGAATGGGGAGTATTTGCAAGAAAATAAAACCCTAAGATTTACTATTATATCCAAATTGATTTCTTTGCATCAAATAATAAATAAACAATATTTAAATAAGCAATTAAATATAAATATGCAAAATATTATAAATATGCAAAAAAATGTTTTGTTTATTTTTATGTATGTAAAAATATCATATTTAATGTATTAAAAAAAAGAAAATAAAAAGTTATTTTTGTTAAGGGTAAAAACCCTAATTTTTAGTTTAAGCATATGTATGAAAATTGTAATATTTATTTATTTATGTACAATAAAATAAATAGAAAAAATATATTCAAGTGTCAAAAAATAAAATATATTAGAAAAAATATTATTTTTTAATAAGGGTGGAAACCCTAGTTTTTTGTTTTAAGATAATATATATTATATTTTATTTTATTTTATGTACAAGAAAATAAATATAAATATATACAAAGTTTAGAAAATAATAATATATGAGAAAATATTATTTAAATATATAAATATTAAAAATAAAAATAAAAATATAATATTTTTATATGTTATTTACAAGTTTTTTATTTGAGAAAATAAAATATAGTAAACCTAATAAACTAAATATTGTGTCAAAATAAAATAAAATAAATAATAAAAATGTGAAAATTTAAGGAAAATGTTTTTAGTAATTTTTTATATTTGGAAAAAATAAAATAAAGTCAGAAATAAAAAGAAATGAAAATATAAAATAAATGGGCCAGGGGGTGCAGTCAGTAAAGAGGGGGGGGGGGGTGCCAAAAATAGAAACAAGCCAGCCCAGCCCATTTCCACTTCATCTTCAACCTTTGAACCAGAAAAACGCGCGCCTGATGTACAACTCGTATCTCCTGCATTTGTGCTTAAAAACGAAAACTTGCAACATGAAAGTTATAGAGCATGATCATACGATTCTAACCATATAAAAAACTTAATCTAACTCTCAAAGACCAGAGAGAATTTCTCTGGCCCTAATTTCTAACCTAACTTTTTCAGGATGTTCATCAATCAAATTCTCTTAGCACACTTAACTTAAATGAAAACTAAGCATATGTACAACTTAAGGGCTATGAGTACTACATTTTTTATTCACAAACCTAAGCCTAATGATTTCTAAATAGAGAGATAGAAAGTTGACAAATACCTGTTTCAGATGAACTCGTGTATGAAAATGTGGAGGTTTTCAATGAAGCCTGAGTTGTTTGTGAGCTTGCCTGAACTTCCTCTGACCTTCCCCAATGCTTTGTTTGCCTTGAGCTTGCTTGAATGAGCCTGTAGAAGTCAACCTGCATAAGCTGAAATCAGAAATGGTGAAGCTTGCAAATGGATTTACAGTCAATGGCCAATGGTTGGGATAGTTCAGGTGGGTTATATGGAAGGTATTTGAACAGGTTTGGGGCAAAACGCACGAGTAGTTTTTGTTATGCAACTCAAAGTGCAGAACCTGCCCTGTTTTGCAAGAGGAAGGTAATTTTGTGTTTTGGAAGGCTTTAGGGTTGAATAACTCGTGTTTCTGGCTCAAGGCAATGTGTAAAACTTGTTTGGAATGTTGCCAAGACTTGCTCTTATCAGATTCAAGAGTTATGGACTTTTGGCACAATGACTTGTTTTTTGAAGAAAAGGTAGGAAGTGACAAAGGCCAAGGTTGTACAAGCTAGCTCAAGGTCGGAATAGGGTTGGTGAGCTTTTTTCTGAATTTTTTGGACTTTGTTTGTATCAAGAGATCAGGTCCATGGCTCAAGAAATACAAAATTGCAAAAAGTATGCCTTATGGAAATGGTATTGCAACCTTTATGCCATAAATGGATTTATTCATTGTGCCAAGCTCCATTAATCAGAATAGGACCAATGTCCATTGTATTTGCATTTAATGTTTGAGTGTGGAAGGGTTTAGAGACCTGTAATCAAGTACAAAGCAAGTTTGGACAGATTTTGCAACTTGTGTCAACATGAAAATGCCATGGATCAAAATGAGTTTTTGCCAAATTCAAATCTTCTATTCTCCCTAACCATAAATGATTTTGGAGAGTTCGTGGACATTTTGGAAATCTTGTAACATGCTCTGCAATCCATCTTTGAAATGAATTTTGATATTCCAAGTGGAACTAGGTGAAAAATTGCCATGAAGATAGGTCAAAATCTTGCCTAAACTAGGGCAAAATTTCACTAAGTTAAAAGTTTCATGGACCCTTGTTCCAAAAATCATATCTTGAGATCCAAGCTTATTTTGGGAAAACTTTGTGAATCAAAGTTGTATACTTTGTGTAGGAATACAACTTTCATGTTGGAAGTTTTGTTTGAATCCAATTGCATCATGGTGAAAATATTGGGCAAAGTTGGGAAAAAATAAGAAAATTTCATAACTTAGAAAAATTCTAAGTTATGAAAATTTTCAATCTTAAACCCTAATTTGCAAAATTAGGTTTCTTGATGAACAAGTTTCATGTTTGACACATCTTGATGAAAAATGACCCTTGACACTTGATTTTGACCAAAAAGTCAAAGTTTGACTTTTCAGTGTACAATTAAATTTTGATCAGTTGATTGGAAAAATTCATCTGTCAATCCAATGCATTTGAGATCTTTTGAACCTTGTGAATAGGTCAAGATGATGCCATTGAGTCCTTGAATCCATACTTGAACCCAATTTGCCTTTGGCTAGGTGAAAAATAAAAAATTGCCCTTATACAGTCAAAACCCTAAAAATGACCATTTTGCCCTTTTGATGATCTTATCAAATTTCTTGAGGAGTTGTGATCCAAACTTGATCAAATGGTCCATATGAGTCTATAATGTTGATGTGGACCAAAAATTACGAGGTTTGACTATAAATTGGCCACAATTGACTTTTTCCCCAATACAGCTGATTTATAGGTCAACTGTCCAATTGACTGGGCAAAAATTTGATTCAAAGCTTGAAACTTGGTAGAGGCAATCTTATAAGTCCAACATGAAGTATGAAAGTCACTTTAAGCATTGAAAGTCAAAAAATCTCTGTGCAAACTCAAACCCTAATTTCAGGTCATCAGTGCAAGGAGATGTCTTGAGCAGAGCAAACCCTAATCCTGTCTGGAGTTCAAAGAGTCTTGTGAGGGGAAATCTTGATAAAATGAGAGGGCAAATTTTGGGGTACAACAGTCACCTCCAACACAGATGAGGACATGATGAAGGTGCTCTTTCAGTTCTTTGATCCTTTGCACCATTGCTTCATATTTCCCGACTATCAACTTGTGCCTACTTTGGAAGAATTCTCCCAACTCTTGAGGATTCCAATTATCAATCAACTGCCTTTCAACGGTATGAAAAGATATCCAAATCCAGAAGAGAATTCTCAAGATCTACACTTGCACTCATATGATATCACAACTCATTGGGAAACAAGGAGTGGTGTCAAAGGCTTCCTAGCAAAGTTTCTGTTTGAGAAAGCCCAAAATTGTTGGAATTCTTTAGACTTGTAAGCTTTTGAGGAAATTGTGGCTATCCTCATCTATGGTATGGTTTTGTTTCCAAATCCTGACCAAATCATAGACATCAACACCGTCAAAATCTTCATATCCCGCAACCCGGTGCCTACTTTGCTAGGGGATATCCTACACTCTTTTCACACTCGCACAATGAGGAAAAGAGGTGTCCTTATGTGTTGCACTCCTCTCTTGGCAAGATGGTTTATTTCTCATCTCCCCTAGTCTGTATTAAAGAATGAAAGGTTCAAGGTGGTCACAAAGGTTGATGACGCTCAAGCATTCATACATTCATTGGTGCTCCCGATCCAAAGAGAATGTTATCATTGTTGACCGTTATGGAGAATTTCCTAATGTCCCTTTACTTGGAATTAGGGGAGGAATCACCTACAACCCTTGCTTATCCTTAAGACAGTTTGGTTATGCCTGAAGGGATGGCCCGCACGAGATGCTGATTCAAGGTTTGGTATTCGACTACGACAACGACAATCAAGGTCTTCGCTAGAGATTTATCTGAGCTTGGAGGATGCTAAACAAGGTGGATAGCAAGACCTTGGGACACAATAATTCCATCCCTCTTGAGCCTTACCTCAAATGGGTACGAACTCGTGCTCAGAGCCTTATGATGCCTTACCCCTCCATTCTCCCGGTAATCATTGAGCCTGTCATGGAGGGAGACGTTCCATACACTATCCTACATCCTGACATGCCCACATCTCTCGAAGACCTCCAAAGGGATTGGATACAACTCAAAGGAGAGCGAGATACTTTCGAAGCCCAATTCTACACAAGCGAGAAGAAGGTTTTGGAACTCACTAGGCTACCTCATGAGGAGCGGACTCTGAATGCCTATATTACACCAAAGAGGATGCGCACTACTTTTCCATCTTAGAGTTTTGTATTATTTTGCCCAAGGGGAATTGATATACTCAAACTTTATCTTATTAATATAACGTGTGTTTCTTTTTTGTCTAAAACAAATCTGAATCTTTGAAATCCTTGAAAACATTGCATATGCATATACCATTCATCATAAAATAAACAGGTTTTTTGCAACAAGTCTCCTCATCTCTCTACTATTTATTTCAGTAAGATGGATCTTGAGCAAACAGTGAAAGATCTCCAAGCTTAGAATACGCAGTTTCAATAACTTCTCATGACCCTAGCTAAGGGGCAAGAAGATTTGAAGACTCTGTTGGCTGAAGAGAGGAAAAAGAAAATAAAGAAGGTAACCAGAGTCTTGAACATGGGGAGAAGATTTCATGGGCAGACAAGAAGGACTTTGGACTTTGCAACAACATCCGGTGAAGGAGAGGGGAAGGCAAGGAAACAATTATCCCGTCAGAATCAGAAGAGGAAGAAGAAGAAGAAGAAAAGAACTACTCTGAGGAACAATACCCTCCAGCTGATGATAAGTATAAACATATCGAAGAGCGGTTGAGCGAGATGGAAATCCAAAAGGTGCCAGGCTTGGACTTTGAGGAATTGGGACTAGTGTCGGGGATTGTGATTCCTCCGAAATTCAAAGTACCTATGTTTGCCAAATATGATGAAGTGTCATGCCCTAAAATGCATCTCCGATCATATGTGAGGAAAATTCAACCTCATACCATTGATAAAGACTTATGGGTACATTTCTTCTAGGACAATTTGTCTGGTACTCAACTTGACTAGTTCTACCAACTATAAAGAGCCAACATTCACAATTGGGAAGATCTTACTGCAGCTTTCTACAAACAATATCAATACAATTCTGATTTGGCGCCTACCCGTACTCAACTCCAGAGTATGGCCATGGCCTCCAATGAAGGTTTCAAGGACTATGCACAAAAATGGAGAGATTTAGCTGGAAGAGTTCAACCCCTTCTGTCTGAGAGAGAATTGGTAGACATGTTCTTAGGCACCTTATTTGGTCCCTTCTTCAATCATTTAATCGGAAGTTCATCCGCTGGCTTTACTGAACTAATATTGATCGGAGAGAGAATAGAAGCCAGTATAAAAAATGGAAAGATTCAGAAAGATACATATTCTTCTACAGCTGTAAGGAAGCCTTTCATCGGGAAGAAAGAGGTGGTTTCCGTATATCCGCAAAGAAACCAAGATAGGGTCGAATGCCGACCAATGGTGGAGGCTGTTATGATCCCAAAGCCTACATCTAATCAACAAAGAAATAATCAACCAAGGGTGGAAAGGCCAGTCAGGAAATTCACCAGAATCAACATGACTCCGTCTCAAGTATTACCGCATCTTCTAAGATCTAATTTGGTAACCTTGAAATAAGCTCCAAAAAACCCTAACACAACATCTCCTCATTATCATCCCAATTCCCGTTGCGCATATCACTCTGAAAGTCCTGGTCATGATACTAATAACTGTTGGGCCCTGAAGAACAAAATACAAGACCTCATTGAAGCAAAAGAAATTGAGTTCGATGCGCCCGAGAAGCCAAATGTCATTTCTGCTCCTATGCCCAGACATGGTCATAATGCCAATGCCGTTGAAGAAGATCTGTTTGTTACCTCAGTTGATGAACTTATGACCCCACTTCTGACTGTTAAAATGAACTTGTTGAATGTCAGTGTGTTCCCGGGATGTGATAAAGATTGTCGTTTTTGTTTATCCTCACCAACTAGCTGTCCTTTGTTGACAGTAGGCGTTCAGTGCCCGATAGATAACAAAGAGATTTTGTTTGAAAAGACTCCTGTTACACCTGTTTCATTTGAAGATGTTTCTATCATTACCATTTCCGTCAATTCTTCCAGGGTCTCCACCAAAAGACCCGTTAGGATTACATCATTTCTGAAAGCAGCTCCTTTGATAATCACAATGCCTGGGCCAGTCCCGTATACATCAGACAAAACCATACCGTGGGATTATGGAGGGGTTGTCTATTACCATGGTATTAAGCAAGACTGGCCGGCCACCGAAGAGATAAATTCCGAGAAAGAAGACTCCGACGTCAGTAATATTGCCGGAACTAGCAAAATTACCCAAAGTGGTAGGATCTTTTCTCCAGAAATTGCTCCCCCAAAAGCAGTTTTTGGACTCATAATCATCCCTGGGGCTGCTCCAAAGGTTACTCCTACACCCATAATCATCTCTGCAAGTACTCCAATTGACAAAGCCGTTACAACCCCTGTAATTATTCTTACTGACACTCCTGCTGCCGAGTTAACCGAGGCTCGAGGAAAAGGTGTTATGGTTGAGCCTGTCCAGACGAAGGCTCAGTCATTAACTATCCCTGAGACCTCCAAGAAAGAAATGGAGGAGATCCTAAAAATTATAAAGAGGAGAGACTACGATGTAGTTGAACAACTGGGGTAAACTCCCTCTAAGATCTCCATGCTGGCATTACTACTATGTTCCGAGGCACATGCAAAAGCCTTGGTGAAGTTCTTAAAAACCGCCCATGTACCTCAAGAGACATCTGCTGACCAATTTCAAAACTGCGTGGCCAATCTAACTGCGGATAATGGTTTAGGTTTTTCAGATGCTGATCTCACACCAAGGGGAAGAAAGCATAATGAGGCGTTGCATGTCTCAGTGGAATGTAGGGGCACCACTCTGGCGTATGTTTTGGTGGACACTGGCTCATCTTTGAATGTATTACCCAAAAAATCTCTTGATAGACTTGACTTTGAGGGGTTGACTTTGAAGCCAAGCAACATAGTGGTAAGGGCTTTTGACGGTTCAAAGAGGATGGTACATGGGGAGGTAGACATTCCCATAAAGGTTGGAACCCAAACTTTCAATTCAACTTTTTATGTGATGGACATCCGCCCTTCATACTCCTGCCTGCTAGGCTGACCATGGATCCATAATGCTGGCACTGTTACCTCTACATTGCACCAGATGCTGAAGTACCTGGTTCAAAGAAAGATTATCACCGTCTATGGAGAAGAAGAATACATGATCAGCCATCTCAATTCCTTCAAATATGTGGAATTGGACGGCGAATTCATTGAAACTCCATTTTAATACTTTGAAGAGGTACCTCAAGAGGTGGCAGTGACTAAGGTTGTTCCCAAGATTACAAGGCCTCCACTCCGGATGTCGTCACTGAAGGATGCTAAAGCAGTGGTAGAGGAAGGAGGATGCATTATCTGGGGACAACTCCCAAATATCCCATATAAGTCTGACAAGTTTGGCCTAGGCTTCACTTCAAGTGCTCAATAGGCTGTACGCCATGCCCGTGCTGGAGGGCCACCCTTAAAGATCAGCAATTGTGAGGTCAACACAGTGGAAGATGGTGAAGATGATTGTAACTTAGAGGATTAGATCTTTCCGACTGTCAATGGAGGGCTCAACAATTGGGAGGCTAGAGACTTCGTCCCAATCACTTTCGTCCCTTGGTAATTTATCTTTACATTTTGTTGGATCTGTAATATTCAAAACAATTTGCACTCTTAAAACCTTGTGTCTTACCCGAGGCACAATGGTCCATTTGTAAGGGTTATTATCTCATTTTTCATATGACATCAATGAATCATGGACGTTTTTCGCATACAAACTTTTGTGCTCATTATTTTTCTTTTACATTTTACTTCCTTTCAAAGATAGATATACCCTTACACACACCCACAATCACAATGCAAGTATACATCCATTCGGGATCCCATGGGTAACGATACTGTTATGGCCTTTTGTGACTCTGAGAATCTTATCTACCAAGCCGAAGATGAAGGTGAGGAAGATTGTGAGGTACCAGTGGAACTTGCCAGATTTCTACAACAAGAAGAGAGAACCATTCAGCCTCACGAGGAACCCGTGGATATGATCAACCTAGGTACCGAAGAAGACATAAAAGAAGTCAAAGTGGGCGCCAGTCTGGAACCCAGTGTCAAGAAGCGTCTGATTCAGTTGTTGCATGATTATGTCGAGGTCTTTTCCTGGTCGTATGAAGACATGCTGGGACTTGATGAAGATATTATGGTACATCGTCTTCCTACAAGAGAGGATTGTCCGCCAGTAAAGCAAAATGTTCGTCGAATAAGGCCGGATATGTCAGAAAAGATCAAAGCAGAGGTCATGAAGCAATTCAACGCTGGATTCTTGGCTGTCACCTCTTACCTCCAATGGGTTTCCAATGTGGTTCCCGTACCCAAAAAGGACGGCAAAGTGCGAATGTGTGTGGATTACAGACTTTTGAATAGGGCAAGCCCTAAGGATGACTTTCCACTCCCCCACATTGATATCCTAGTTGACAATACGGCATAACATAAAGTGTTTTCCTTCATGGACGGATTCTCAGGTTACAACCAAATCAAAATGGCACCTGAGGACATGGAGAAAACAATTTTTGTCACACAGTGGGGCACATTCTTCTACAAGGTGATGCCATTCGTACTGAAGAATGTTGGGGCAACCTATCAACGTGTCATGGTAGCTTTATTTCACGACATGATACATCATGAAATAGAAGTCTATGTGGACGATATGATAGCCATATTGAAAAATGTTGTACCCCTAAATTTTCCCTCCCATATTTCTCAAGACATGTCAAGAATAATCTCCAAGTGGCTCAAGTTAGCTCAAGAGTTGGACAGTCAAATCACCTCCTAAGGCAGTCAATTCAAAATTAAGGTTTTGTGTTGCATCAAGGTCTTTGCATCCAAATGACCCCAAGTGCTCCCCAATGTCCTAATATGTTCTCAAGTTAATCCATGTCAAATTTCAAGCCTTGCAGAGGAAGTTTGGTCAGTCAATTGCTCAAGAGGCCCAAAAAATCGACCGTGTTAGGGCAAAAGTCAACTGTGACCTAAAAATAGTCAAACCTCAAGATTTTTTGTCAACATTATCATTTTGAAGGATAATTAATAATTTTATAAAGGTTTGATCATTATTCATCAAGGATTGCTCAAGATTCATCAAGATTCAAAAGTTGCTAAATTAGGGTTTTGTAGGAAAAGTCAACTCAACTTTGACCAAACATAACTTTCTCATAATTTATGAGAAATGACCCATCCAAAGCTCATTTTGAATAGGATGCAATTTCCTACAATCCATCTTCACACCCCAAGATCAAGAAATGCACTCACAAAAAGTTACAAATTTGGACATTATAGGTCATTTTTGAAAGTCAACAAAAACACCTTTTTTTCCAAAGCTTATAACTTGAGAATGGAATATCCAAATGAGATGAGACCAAACGGGTTGGTTAGAGTACATCTCAAGGTTTCTAAAAAGTCCAAGAACACTTCCAAAAGTTCAAAATTGAAGAAGTTATGCATTGTTGAAGTTGGGCATTTTTCCAAAATTGCCAAAAGTCAACTATCCCCAAAACTTCAAATTTTGTCAAATGGGCCCACTTTTTTCCACTTGATTTGATCTTGTCACACCACACACGTGTCATATATTCAGTATTGTGCCAATTTGTTAATTTTTATATTTTATTTGATTTTTATTGATTTAATTCATTTTTAATCAATTTAAATCAAAATAAAATCTAAATATTAATAACTTGTGATCTTTTTGATTGATACAACTTTCAATTATCATGATAGACACAATCAAATTCGTGCCAAGCCATATCATGCACAAAATCTTGGATTTGGAAAGAAATTGGAAGCCTTTAATGGAGGAATCAAATCATATCTTAATTCATCAATTCACATTGATTCAAGGCCCAACTTTTAACCTAATTCATTCCTTATTACTCATACAAGCCAAAGGAACAAAGAACACGACCTAGAAGGCTGCCAAATCAGAAAACCAAAACTTGAAAAAAGCTTGAAAAAGTGTGAGATCGAAATCTTGGTTGGAGGCCAATTCAATCCAAAATCTCAATGCTATCTTCTTGCCTGACAATCACTGAAGCGATTGCAATCAAAAGCAAGCCCTGAAACCACCTGAAACACACTGTAAGTCGTCCTGAACATAGCCCTGTACACGAAATTACAACCTCCTATTCTTGCATCTTTTTGACAAAACGTTGGCATAATCATGTTTATCATTAAATTCCTAAACTTTCTGCATCATTTGATTTTATTTTCGTGAGCTATAGCGCCATACCCAAATCTAGGGTTTTGGAGTTTCGTTTTTGGGCATTTGCTTTGCAGGGAAAATTGGAACAAACCATGGATATGGATGAGTTCAGGAGGATGAGACGAGCATGGTGATAGTCTTGGATTGCATTTTTACAGCCTATAGCTTGTTTTAGGACGAACCTAGGAATTTAGCTGCAGATAAAATCCGCATGTAAATATCCAGGCTTTTCAACGAAGAAGACGACTATGTGTCTTCTCCCTATTGGTTGATTTAAATCTCGCGCCTTATTTTTTTTTATTTCCAGCATATTGTTTGATTTCTCCATATAATAATTATTACTTATTCTAATAACAAACAGGCGCGTTAGTTGAGTTGGCAAGCGCGCTAGTGGAAAGTCCCATGGGACCTGGGTTTGAATCCCAGGTCCCCCAATATATTTGTTTGCATTTTTCTTACAGTTGTTCCAGCGTGCTTCATCAATTATGGCCTACCATGAACCTCCAGATCCCAAGCGCCAGATGGCATGCAGGCCAAATCCAATGGCCCAGACTGAATGCTCACCATACTCCCCAGTCAATGCATATGCGTGGAATGGTATAAGTCAACGAAGGCCAATGTTAATGGGCTTGAACAATTGCTGAATCCACCTCCAGATTTGGGCCAACACCCCCCATTGGGTTATCTCTTTTCTTTTTTATATTTCTTTTATTTAAATTGTTTTTATTATTTATATTGTTAATTAACCAATTAATTTTCCTCATAAAAATCAGAATACACAAAAAAATATTATTTTTTATTTATTAAAATTAAATTCATCATTTTTATATCTTCGTAAATAAATTAATTTAATTGATTTAGTTAATTAGGAAATAACATTAACAATTTTGCAATAATTAAAAATTAATGTAGAATTAGGTTTTTTTTTTACTAACTTTTAATCAATTTATTTTATTTCCTTAAATATAAAGAAAATCCAAAATATTTTCATTAATTAATTTAATTGTCAATTTAATTCAATTCTCTTTAATTCAAAAATAAAAACAAGCTTTCTTTTCAAAAAAGGGTCAAAACCCTAAAAAATGCGCCGTCTTAATTCCTTGCACGCGATCCATTTGATTCCAATATTGTAATTGCTTCCGGTATGTAATAGCTTTTAATTAGGACTTTAATTATTTATCGCTTTATTTTACTTTCCGCAATTTAAATTAAAGGGTTTGTTTTTGGCGATGTAAATACCCGACGCCTTGTAATAGTTTAGATTTAATTTCCGCAAATTTAAATTCCGCAATTATACACTGTTAGATGTTTTGATAATAGGGAATGCATGACAAGATCCAATGTATGAATTTAAAATCAACATAGATAACCCATGACATGTACAAAGATATATAACCGAACTAACACACTCGCACATGCACACTCTTAGGGTACACCTCACTTGGTTGCTTTCGAACATGGTCATTGAGTATAAGAAGTTTTAGAGGTTGCCCTCTTGTCCAAAGATCATAGTTTCCTCGGATAAAATGATCTAAGACATTAGGGTTACCCCTAAGGCGTCCTAACATTGCTTTAGTGACCACATGTCCCTTAATCGAATTGACCCGAAAACCTCGACGATGATGCTACCTACTCATCAATAGTGGGCTAGCGTTGTCTAAAGGACATTAGCATAATTTCCCTTTTCGAGTAGGTAGATGGTTCTTAAGTACTTGCTTGTTTTAAAACAAAACAAAACTTTTCGCACTTACACTCCTTTCAAACAAAGATTTTTTTCAAACCCACAAACACAAAGAAAAGCAATTTTGAAAACACTTTGAGAAAGTATCTAAGAGCCCGTGGATAACCACGGATAGAAAGGGTGCTAACACCTTCCCTTTCTATAATCTACCTCCCGAACCCGAGAAACATCTCGAAAAAGGAATTTTTCTGTGCTTTTGTCCTTTCCTTGTTGGATAAAACAAAAGATGGTGGCGACTCTTGCTTACCGCGACATTTTGCAAAAACCAAACGCAAAACGGGAACCAGCATTCCAAAATAGTCAGTTCTCATTCCCACCGATCACCAGAACTGGCGACTCTGCTGGGGATTTTTAATAAGAGAGGTGTACCTTAGGATTAGATCATTGTGTTTTCAATTGTATGCTTTGTATGCTTTATATTTGTGGGCTTGTATCGGAGTTCTATAGATCCTAACCCGAATCTAGGGATACCCTTTAGGTAAGTATCAATAAACTGTGAGGGAACTATACAGCATAGACCGATACGGTTGAAGCAGTAGCTACATTGGTGTGGCACTTTAGATTGTACCGATATCCCTTGTGTTGGAACGAGGAGAATATGGGTCATCTAAGGGGTCATTAAGTACCAACTGACCTTAGAACCTTTAAATTGACCAACTTGGCCATAGAACAGTAGCCGTATGCTACACTCATTGAGACTAAACTCTCGCGATGATTCTGGCTGCAAGAAAAGGTTGCTAAACTGGAATTATGACCGATCGAGGGTAGTCAGTGATATTGAGATCCTCTAGAACCCGATTACTATTTTTAGGACAGGTTTAAACCAACTTAACTGAAAGAGGGTAATACCTAAACTCCATGCCAACCTAAACTTAAGGCTATTTGTGTGACTTGTGTGCCTTCAAACTTGAACTACTTGCACATTCTTGTTATCTGACAACATGAGTTCCTTGTAGGTTTTGTTTACAGTCCTTATCCAATAATTTGGATTTATTGCAGGGTTTACTTACATCACTTCACACGTTTGCTTAAACGCATAGCATACACATCATAACATCATTCAAGGATCTCAAGGGTCGGTGATGCAGGTTATGGCAAATCAAATGTCTAACAAGGGGCAGAGGGGATTTATTTTCCTCTAGCCAAGGTTATCTAGAAATCAAAACACGATAATTTGAGCTAGGGGCTATGACCCACTCGATATGGTGAGCTTGACTCTTGAAGAAGGACTCTTAACAACCTGAAGTTCCTTCAATCAAAGCTGCAAAATTCAAATTCTAACAAGTTTCTTGTTTACCCCGCGGGATCCTTGAAAACATTGCATACATACATATCATTGCATAACAGGTCTCCCAGTACAGGTCTCTCATGTTCTCGCTGTTTATTTCAGTAATGGCTTTCCAACTAGACAACCAAGATCTTCAGACTCGAGAAGCTCAGTTCAGGGACATATTTCTAAGCCTATCCAAGGGGCAGGAAGAGTTGAGAACACTCCTCATGGGGAACTTGGTCAAGAAAAGTCCTGAAGACAATAAGGACGAACGGATGGAACAACTGCAAGCTGAGTTCAGTGCCATGAAAACCCAGATGTTATGGAAGATGGCTCTTATCCAAGGCTTAGCTCAGGAGCAAGAAGAGCTGAGAACCATTGTCAATCAGCTTCGTCAAGACAGATACGACGACATGAAGCAAATAGTCAAGGATGGGGACCAAGCCATTAATCAAATTTCGAGAAGTCAAAGGTCTGGTTTGATGAATAATAGACCTCTCCAAGTTGTTACTACCTCACAGGTCCAACAACAACCTCGCCAAGAACAACGGTTTGATCAGAGTAAGCCAAATATGCCCAGGAGGTAATTTACCAGGCTCAACATGTCGCTGTCTCAGGCTTTACAACACCTGTTGAGATTGAATTTGGTAACGTTAAGGGACCCTCCTAAGAATCCCAACACTACATCACCAAAGTATAACCCTAATGCCCGCTGTGCTTATCACTCTGATGGCCCGGGGCATGATACGGATAATTGTTGGACTTTGAGGAACAAGGTACAAGACCTGATTGATGAAGGAGCATTAGAACTCACACAAGACGGTTAGATTGAATTCTTTTGCAATCCCCCCAAGGTTCACCATTTGAAGTGACAAGTACTGAGACGAGAAGACTTTTGTTCAGTAGAATTTTTCAAGTTGTAATTTTCTTTTGTTTGTTCGAACATTTATTCATGTCAAACATTATTACTTTATTAATGCATTGCATATGTCTATTTTGAATCAATCCATTCGTATTTCACTATATTCAAATTGCTTTCATTTTTTGTGATGATCAACTCCCGATTAAAAAAATTCTAAGCCTTTAGAGGGAGGATGACAAAAACGATACCACGATCTCTACAATGTGCTTTTGAACAAGACCCCGCTGACGATGTACATGCGTTGTTTCAAATCCTAAAAAGTGGAGTTATAAGGAAGATAATCCCTAGTCACCCCCTTTGAGCCAAAGAAGTTGGAGTTTTTCTTTTCACACAAATTAAAACCCTTAATCACAACCTGGGGCAGGGTAGTTTTCTCAGTTGATCCAGGTGCACAATGAATGACATCAAAGAAGTCCTTCCGAAACAAAAGACGGTGTTGGTTCCGTATAATCGTAAGGACAGGCAGTCATTATCTCTCAAAATAAAAGCCCATCAAGTCAAAACCTATGAAAGAGACTTACAAAACTGGAGCATCCCGCTGACTGTAATTACAAAAGAAACAATTCAGGCAAAAGACAGGGATAATAAAATAAAAAAGAAAGAGATCCTGCAAACTCTCAACAAAATGACTGCAAGTTCAAAATAATTTGTCAGTATCCGAACCATCACTGGAATATCAGAGAAAATACTCAAACAGGATCTAAATGCACGGTTAGTTGAGTTTAAGATCGAAGAACATCACGGAGAGCGGGTGGGTACAAATAATATTTGACCCTTTATCCTTTGTTTCTTAAACCGTGAACCAGACCACGTTATAACCCTTAAAAGTCCTAGCTGAAGCATGGGTTAGTTCGAAAGCATACTGTTACAAAAGGTATCCTGACTTCTGTAGGGCTTGCTATAAAATTCTGAGTTGACATCACATTTTACAAAAATTCGCTTGTTTTATTGAAAACTGCATTTTCAAAAACTTCAAAACAGACATAAGCTTTGCATTCTTAAAATAGCATTGTTTTCATATGACTATTTGTTCAAACAGTAGAGAAATTCGCACGACGAATATCTAGTGAACAAAAAAAACCTTCTCAATAAAAAGGATCACCTCAAATGGAAAAACACTTCCAATCAAGGGGCACGGCATGATCATTATCCATCATCTGGGGCATTCAAGTCAAGATTCAAGGAATCTCTCAAAATGCCAAATGAACGGGGGCAAATCTCCATCTAAATCAATTGGGGCATTGGACATGAATTCCAGCAACAAATCTTGCATGATCAAACGAAGATATTCTGGTAGTATGGCAACACAACACTACTGACAGTGACACCTCCCTACACTCTGAGAGCGTGGACATAGTCAAAAAAAGTACCGCACATGAATAAAGACCCGCTAGGTTGACTGGCCTAGGCAAAAATAAGGGCTTCCCGACGAACCAAAAGGGTTCGGAAAAAAATTAGGGATGAGAATGAAAAATTGTACACCCGGCAAGTCGAAAACCTAAAAAGGCGGCTTGGGCAAAAAAGGTATCCCGGTGGACTGAAAACCCAAAAGGGCGGTCCAGGCAAAAATTAGGGATAAAAGCGTACGACTATGTCTCGTCATCTCGTCATTGGCTTACCAGAAGAAGACTTGTCATTTTGACCGAAAGATACCAAGCACCTCATAGGTGGGGATAATACTCGATCCACAGGGCCTCCGCAGGCACCTTCTCCCGCAGAAACAGGGGCAAAAAGGTCTCGATGCAAGCCATCGTCATATCCTTAGCACGTGCCCCAGTAACATTCACTCCCCGCAGAGTAAGACAGTAATGATAGCTCTCTCAGCTGAGACTTGCATATGGACGAATCAACAATACTCTCCCCAAGTAGAGTTAGTCTACTGTGATACGGTGGGAGAACTGACTTGAGGTTTTGCGTTTGTTTTTGCAAATTTTTCGGTTGAGCAAGAGTCGCCACCGACTTTTTATTTTATCCTAAGGAAAGGTTAAAAAGCACAACAAAAACCTTTGAGATGTTTTCTTGGGTTCGGGGAGTAGATCATAGAAAGGGAAGGTATTAGCACCCTTTCTATCCATGGTTATCCATGGGCTCTTAGTCACTTGCTTAGATCAACTTGCCTTGATTTTCAATTGTTTGAAATGGTGCTTTGTGTGTGGGTTTGAAAATGTTTTGAAAAGAGGCCAATGTGGTGGCAACCTTTGTAATGATCCATGTTGGGATGTATACAAAGGTGTATGTCTTTTGAAAGGTTTTCAATGTTTTTGAAAGTGTGTTGTGATGTGTGTTTTTAAAAATAGGCAAGTGTTTTTGTTTTGCAAGTTGGCAAGTAACCAAGAGCTATCTACCCTAAATTTCTCAAAGATCTTTGCTATGTTTTACCCCTTTTAACAATTTTGTTCCACCATTGTATTTGGTGGACAATCTTGTGTTAGGATGTGAACGGGACGGGCGCGGGTCATCGTTTAGACCATGATTGCAACGGTGCCAAGTATCTTTGGGCAATTTTTCCTTTAAGGGACTTGATCATTTTTAGGAAACTTTTGAAAGCGTCATCGAGGGACTATGATCATTTGAATTTGTTTTGGTTTTGCCAAAGATACCTAACATGCAACATGGTCCATTATTGAAGGCAACAAGTGGAGTACCCTAGGGGTGCAAGTGTGATTAGTGTTGTCTATTTTCATGCTTATTTATCTTGAATTTAGGTCAAACTATTTGTTGGTTGATTTTGGCATACAAAACCCTAAGTCTAACATGGTATAATTAGAAAGCTTTTAAAATGCGAAATTTAAAGGTCCTAAATTATTACAACACAAATATGGGATGGGGGTACAAATATTTAAATGAGGATATTTAGCAAGAAATTTAAACCTAAACTATTACATCCAAATTGAATTATACAAATTATTTAATTGCACAATAATTAAATAAAATAAAATAAATATGCAAGATGCAAAAATGATTTTTATATGTATGTAAAAATTATTTTTTTATGTGTCAAATAAACAAAAATAAAATGAATTAATTTTTGGCATTTTTATGTATTTAGGGCAAAACCCTAATTTTATAAATAAAAGGTATTTATTATATAATATATGCAATATTTATTAATTATGTACAAAAAATAAATAAAAAGGAAGTATATTGTAAAAAGTGATTTTTTAAGTTAAATATTAATAAAAATAAAATGTATTATTTTTTTTATGTTTTTATCCTAAATATTATAATAAATATATAAGTATTTATATTATTTATTAAATATATTAAATATGTACAAAAATAAAATATTTAATATTTAAAAAAAAAAGTATATTTTTTATAAAATGTTTTCAAAGGTAAAATAAAATAAAAATCAGAAAATAAAAGTGTTTGTATTATTTTTAGTTATTTTAAATAAAAGTATATTTATGTTTATTTATGTACAAAACTAAATGAAACCAAATAAATATCAAATAAAATGCAAAAAATGTGGGAAAAAATAATTTTAATATTTTTTCATGCTTATATAAAAATATAGAAACAAAATCAAAAGAAAAAAATAAAAAATGACAAGTATATCTCAAAAAGGAAAAATATCTCAGGCCCAGCCCAAGAGAGGTTGTCTTCAACCTCCAGACAAAAATGTTAAAAAACACGCGCCTTTCCCTCCTGGTTCAAACATCCTGATTCCTGGACTTTTAGCACAAACTTACAACATGAAAAATGTCAAGCATCAAGCCACGATTCCATACATACCAAGAACTTGATCTAACTCTCAGAAATGAGAGAGAATTTCTCCATCCCTAATTCTTAACCTAAGTTTTTGTCAATGTTCAGGTCTTAAATTCTCTCAGCATATGCAATATAAATGGAAAGTGAGGATATGTATAGCTTCAGGGCCATGAGTAGAACATTTTTCATTCATAAACTTAAAGCTAACTCTTCCTAGATTGATAGATAGAAGTCCATGAACTTACCTGTTCAGCTTGGATCGTGTCTGGCAATGGAGGAACTTTCAAGGCAAGGTGAGGATTGGTACAACTTGCTTGAAGTCCAGGGATGCTATTCCAACCTTTAGTTTGCTTTGAAACCAAGTGAATAAAGCTATGGCAATCTACCTGCAAAACAGAAAAAGTGAAAATGGTGAAGTTGGTTAGAGGTGTTACAGGTCGTGTCCAATGCTTGGGATAGCTTGTATATGTGGTATGGAGTGTGTATGAACTGGTTTTAGCAAAAATGCACGAGTGAATTGAGTTATGGAAGTCCAACTGCAGAGGTGACTCTGTTTTTTGCAGTAGGAGGGTGTTTTGATGAATGATGAGGTTTGGAAGGTGTTTTGGTCGTGCTTTAGCTCAGTTATGTTGTTTGGGATGTGTCTAACAAGTTTGTCTAAGCTAGTTCTTACAGCAATGAGAGTTGGATATCAATATGCCAAGTTTCTTCTAACTTAAGCAAAAAATGACAAGTTAGTTTACAAGATTTCCTAGGCCCCTCAAGTATGCTGCACACTTGAGTCTTGATCGGTGTGTTATGTCCCTGAACTTGTGCCAAAAGGATTTGCCTTGTACTTCAAAGATTGCAATCTTGACATAAAGTTCAACTTTTCAAAAATGGATAAATTGCTTTTTCCATTTATGGCTCAATCTTGTATGCAATGGTTAAACACACAAGATAAGGCTTAAACACAAAGGATTGGAATTAAATTTATGAGTGTAAATGAGATTAGAGGCCTGTAATGTAGCTTGTATATCCTGAGTTTGAAAATGCATAAGTTATGAACATGCCTTTGGCCATGAATCAAAGTGACTTTTGCTCATATTGCCAAATTCGATTCTCCCTAACCACAAGGTTGTTTGATGAGTTCTTGGACATTTTGGAAAGCTTGGAATGTTTACTACAATCCATCTTTGTAATGCAAATTGAAATTACAAGTGGAAGCATGTGAAAAGTAGCCATGAAGTTAGGCAAAAATCCTGCCTAGAATAGGTCAAATTTTTTTCTAAGTTAAGAATGTTTTGCACCCTTGTTCCAAAAATTGTAACTTGAGCTACAAGCTTCTTTTGAGGAAACTTTGTGAATCAAAGTTGTAGATTTTGCAATGGACTATAACTTTCATGTTTTGAGTTTTCATTGAATCCAAATGTATCTTGGAGAAAAAATGGGACAAAGTTAGGAAAAAATTAGGGATTTTCATAACTTAGAAAAATTCTAAGTTATGAAAATTCTTCATTTCAAACCCTAATTTGTGATTTTTGATTTCTTGATGAACAAGTTTCATAATTTGACATGTTTTGATGGAAAATGAATCTTGACACTTGATTTTGACCAAAAAGTCAAAGTTTGACTTTTCAGTATACAGTCAAAAATTGGTCAATTGACTGGAAAATTCATCTGTCAATCTTGTGCACTTGGGATCTTTTGAACTTGTTGAACATGTCAAGACAATTCCATGGGGTCCTTGAGTCCATATGTGAACTTGATTTGCCATTGGCCAGGTCAAACAGTCAAAAATTGCCTTTGTGCAGTCAAAACCCTAAAAATGACCATTTTGCCCTTTTGGTGATCTGATCAAATTTCTTGTGGAATTGTGATCCAAACTTGACCAAATGGTTCATATGAGTTCATAATGTTGATGTGGGTCAAATTTCATGAGGTTTGACTGTCAATTGACCACAGTTGACTTTTTCCCAATACAGTTGATTTCTAGGTCAACTGTCCAATTGACTGGGCAAAACTTGGAATCAAGGCTTGAAACTTGGTATGGATAAACTTGGGAGTCCAATATGAAGCATGAAAGTAATCTTAGGCATTTTAGGTCAAAACATCTTTGTGCAAACACAAACCCTAATTTGGGTCAACAGTGCAAGGAGAAGTCTTGAGTAGAGGAAACCCTAACTGGATCTTGGGCTCCAAGGGTCTTGTGGTGAGAAAATATTGAGGAAATGGGAGGGCAAATTTTGGGGTACAACAGTTGCCCCTGTTCAATCTTCTTGAACCTGAAGAGTTAGATTGGCAAGTTTGCCTTTCGTGACTCGAGGGTAAAAGGAGATTGGACACTAGAGTGCCCGAAAATTTGCACTCGCATGGTAGAGTATCAACAATGTGATGGCGGGAATGGGCTTATAGATGCCATTTGGAGATAGGATGGATAGGAGGATGGGCTTATAGATGCCATCTGGAGATGTGACAGAACCTTGTCGGGAATGGGCTTATAGATGCCATTTGGAAGTGTTGATCGCGTAAGAGATTCCTTAGCGAGAACTTGCATACTTTTGAGAAAGGAAGACGTTTCCTGGCTTGTTACAGGTGTTGATCTTCAAGCTCTTCATGCAGATATGCCCTGGCTGGATACAGGAGTCGAATCCACAATTGGTTGCTCACAGATGTGACCTGGCTAGATATAGGAATCGAATCTGGAACTGTTGTCTACAGATGTGCCCTGGCTGGATACAGGAATCGAATCTGGAATTGCAAAAAGGTTGGTAGAGATAGCTTTCCTGGATGGATACAGGTGTAAGCCTCTGACCTGAGAATGAAAGATAATTTCCTGGCCTGTTACAGGGGTTGATCTTCAAACTCTTCATGCAGATATGCCCTGGCTAGATACAGGTATCGAATCTACAATCAATCGCTCACAGATATGCCCTGGCTAGATACAGGTATCGAATATGGAATTGTGACAGTTGATAGTAATCATCTTTGGATTAACCTTTTCCTGAAAAGGCAAAACATCAGTTGTATGAGAAGTCATGATGTATGAGATGCATGATGTCATGATGCTCAAAATGAGATAGTTTTGTATGCACTTTATCATGTATGTAAGCAGGATGTATGAAATGTGAAATGTTTATGAATGTATTTTTGTCTAGGAAAATAAATCCTTGACGACTGGCCGGGGAATCAAATCCCGAGCTGATGTTGAAGAGTAGAGTTCTTCGTTTCCGCTGGGGATGATGGTTGCAAGAATAAACCGGTAGGAGAAGATGACTCCGTTGGGGAACAAACTTTTTGGAGAGATTACTCTGAGGGGAATTACTCTGTGGTAAGAGGTACTTTGCTGAGGTTTTGATGAGAGCTCCGCTAGGTATTTCAACGATAGACTCCGCCGGGGATTTCAACGATAAACTCCGCTGGGGATTCTGCTGATAAGTTATGTTGGGGAACTTTGATGAACTCCGCTGGGGATAGGAAGAACTTCGCTGAGGACGATCTTTCCGTGGTAATTAGTTGAGGATAACCCAGTTATACCCTGGTGGGGAAATAACCTTTGAATGAAAACGGGGAGGGACATTCGTACTCTGCAGGGGATAAGCTTCCAGAATCTACTGGGGATAAGCTCCAAGACCTGCTGGGGATATGGATTCCACTCTCCTGGGGAAACTTTTCAGACTATACTGGGGTGTTGGTATTCCGCCGGGGAACAATCTTATATTAAGACTGCCGGGGATGCTTGCTGAGGAATGCCTATACTCCGCTGGGGAATGTTGAGATCTTCTGGGGATACCCAACTTCCTTAAGGCTGACAGTAGACTGATCCTGCTTGGAGAGTATTGCTGACTTGCTAAGGGAATATTGTGCCTTTTCAGGGCTGATAGGAAACCAACTCTACTTGGGGAAAGTATTGCTGAATCTTGCTTTACTCTGTGGGGATTTGAGGTGACTTGGTTACGTTCTTCAGCCGAACCTACCTTGACACCTTGGTGGACAGAGCAACTAGACTGTTTGGACGATTCTACATTGTCCCTGTTTCTGATGTCACCGGTAATTAGTCTTTTGTTTCGCATGCAACTATTCATGATTAGCAATTAATGTCAAATGCATATATCAAAAATGAACATTAGACGTTCTTTGCAAAACAAAACAGAAAAAGGAAAAATAATGGATAATTTGTCTGAAAAATTGAACTTGTATTGATTTTGAAATTTGCCTGTAAATAGGCGTTTTAGGTACAAGAGGATGATGTCCTAGTAAGAGAACGCCGCCGAGCAAAATAGATTTTATACAATTTGAAAAGGAAACAAAACAGCTATGTGTAAAATAATCCCACTGGGTTCCAACTCTGCTATCGCCTTTATGTCTTCAAGCGTCTCATCACTTTGCTGCTTAGTTGAAGATGAAGCTGATTGATTGTGTCGTCTGAGCCTGATAGTTGATGCCGAATTCTGGATGCAAGGTGATCCAATGAGACATAGTATTACGCTTTATCCCTAACTTTTTCCTGGACCGCCCTTTCGGGTTTTCAGTCCACCGGGATACCCATTTTTGCCCAAGCCGCCTTTTCAGGTTTTCGACTTGCCGGGTGTACAGATTTTTTTTCATTTCGTCCCTTATTTTTGCCCGAACCCTTTTGGTTCGCCGGGAAGCCCTTATTTTTGCTTAGGTGTGTCAACCTAGCGGGTCTTTAATTCATGCGTAGTATCTTTTTACTATGTCTGCATTGGCGGGGTGAGGAAGGTCGTCACCATCCATGGTGGTTAGGATCATGGCTCCTCCTGAAAAGATATGTTTAACCACAAATGGCCCTTTGTACGTAGGGGTCCATTTGCCCCTGGGATCACTTTGAGGAAGAATGATGCGCTTGATTACCAGGTCCCCAACTTGATACTCTTGTCGTTTGACCTTCTTGTTAAATGCCCTGATCATCCGTTTTTGGTACGTCTGACCATGAAAAATAGCAGTGAGTCTCTTTTCGTCAATTAGGTTTAATTGATCAAGCCGAGTCTGGATCTATTCATCTTCGATTAGGTCTGCATCCTTCATTATCCGGAGAGAGGGTATCTGGACTTCAATAGGCAAGACTGCCTCCATGCCATAGACCAAGGAAAAAGGAGTTGCCCCTGTTGACGTCCGTGCTGAGGTACGGTACCCATGAAGAGAAAACGGTAACATTTTGTGCCAATCCTTATAGGTCACTGTCATCTTCTGCACAATCTTCTTGATATTCTTATTTGCTGCTTCTACAGCCCCGTTCATCTTCGGCTGATAAGGAGAAGAGTTGTGGTGCTGTATCTTGAATTGCTCGTAGAGCTCAGTGATCATCTTGTTGTTAAGATTGGTACCATTATCCGTAATGATCCTTTCAAGTATACCGTATCGACAGATCAGGTTATGCCGAATGAACCGTGCCACGACGCTCTTGGTTATGGTGGCGTAGGAGGCTGCTTCAACCCACTTTGTGAAATAATCAATCGCTACCAAGATGAAGCGATGCCCGTTGGACGCCGTCGGTCTGATTTCGCCGATCATATCAATGCCCCACATTGCAAAAGGCCAAGGTGCCGTCAGGACGTTCAGGGGAACCGGAGGAATATGCACTTTATCAGCATAGACCTGGCATTTATGACAAGTTCGCGAGTGCTGATAACAGTCGGCTTCCATTATGGACCAGAAATATCCTGCCCGAAGGATTTTCTTAGCCATGGTATGTCCACTGGAATGCGTCCCGAAGGTACCTTCATGTAGCTCTGCCATGATCCTTTCTGCTTCAGTCTTATCCACACAACGCAGTAAGGTTGAGTCATGGTTTCGCTTGTAGAGAATGCCATTGCTGAGGAAGAATTTTGCCGCGAACCTTCTCAGGAACTTCTTGTCGTTAACCGATGCGCCTTCGGGGTATTCTTGAGCTTCCAAGTACCTCTTCACTTCATGATACCAGGGTTTTTCTGTTACCTTTTCGGCCTCAAGAACACAACAATATGCAGGTTCGTCCAATTTCCAAATAATGATCTGGGGCGCCTCGTTGTCCCATTTGACTTTGAACATAGAAGACATTGTAGCCAACGCGTCCGCTAACTGATTCTCCTCTCTTGGGAAGTGTTCAAAAGTTATCTCTTAGAAGTGGGGAAGCAATGTCAGCACATACTCCTTGTAAGGGATAAGATTTGGGTGTTTCGTATCCCACTCGCCTTTGACCTGATTGATCACAAGAGCGGAATCTCTGAAGACACTCAGAAACTTGATCCTTAAGTCAATTGCAGCTTGAAGACCCATGATGCATGCCTCATACTCCGCCATGTTGTTGGTGCAGTTGAAACATAACCAGGCGGTAAGTGGAGTATGAGTGCCTTTAGGGGATATGATCACAGTGCCGATACCATTACCTAAAGCGTTCGAGGCTCTGTCAAAGTGCATAGACCATCGGGATCCTTCCTCAGGTCCAGGTACTTCACAATCAGTCACTACCATGATATCTTCGTCTGGAAATTCAAAGTTCAACGACTGATAATCGTCCACTGGTTGGTGTGCCAAATGGTCTGCCAATACACTTCCCTTGATTGCTTTTTGAGTCGTGTATTGGATGTCATATTCCGTCAAGATCATTTGCCACCTTGCTATTCTTCCAGACAGAGCAGGCTTTTCGAATATGTACTTGATTGGATCCATTTTTGAAATCAACAAAGTAGTGTGAGTCAACATATACTGTCTCAACCGGCGAGCAGCCCATACCAGAGCGCAACAAGTTTTCTCGAGCAGTGAGTACCGAGTCTCACAGTCGGTAAACTTTTTGCTCAGGTAATAAATGGCGTGCTCTTTTCGGCCAGACTCGTCATGCTGCCCCAGCACACACCCCATTGAGTTGTCAAGTACTGTCAAGTATAAGATTAGAGGTCTCCCTTCAACCGGTGGCATAAGAATGGGTGGTTCTTGGAGATACTCTTTGATCTTTTCGAAAGCAGCCTGACATTCGTCGTTCCAACGTACTACTTGATCCTTCTTCAGCAGCTTGAAGATTGGTTCACAGGTAGCAGTTAGATGTGAGATGAATCGGGCAATGTAGTTCAACCGTCCTAGAAAGCCTCTGACTTCTTTCTCTGTCTTGGGAGCTGGAATCTCTTGAATGGATTTCACCTTGGCAGGATCCACTTGAATACCTTTGTCGCTTACAATGAAGCCTAGCAATTTTCTAGATCTTACCCCAAAGGTGCACTTGTTTGGGTTCAACCTCAGCTTGTACAACTTCAGACGGTCAAACAGCTTCCGTAGATGGTCAAGGTGTTCCTCCTCAGTCTGGGACCTTGCAATCATATCGTCGACGTATACTTCTATCTCGTGATGGATCATATCATGAAATAAAGCAACCATGGCACGTTGGTAGGTTTCCCCAACATTTTTCAACCCAAAAGGCATGACCTTGTAGCAAAAGGTGCCCCACTGAGTAACAAAAGTGGTCTTCTCCATGTCTTCAGGAGCCATCTTGATCTGATTATAACCGGAGAAACCATCCATGAAGGAGAATACTTTATGCTGGGCAGTATTATCAACCAGAACATTGATATGAGACAGAGGGAAATCATCCTTGGGGCTTGCCCTATTCAAATCCCTGTAATCAACACACATTCGGACCTTACCATCTTTCTTCGGCACTAGAACTAAGTTGGCAATCCACTGAGGGTAAGAAGTCACTGCTAGAAACCCGACATCAAATTGTTTCATAACCTCAGCTTTGATTTTCTCGGACATTTCTGGGCGCATACGGCGGACCTTTTGTTTAACCGGAGGGCAATCTTCCTTGGTAGGCAGGTGATGAACCACAATGTCGGTATCCAACCCAGGCATGTCTTCGTAAGACCAGGCAAAGATTTCCACATAGTCATGCAGCATCTTAATCAACCGTTGTTTCACACTGAGCTCTAGGTTGGCACCAATCTTGACTTCCTTTCTGTCTGTCTCAGTACCCAGATTTACCGTTTCCACTGGCTCTTCATGTGGCTGAATGACCCTCTCTTCCTGGAGTAGCAGCCTTGCAAGTTCACCAGGCACTTCGCAATCATCTTCACCTTCGTCTTCGGCTAAGTTGATCGGATTTTCGAAGTCATAACTGGCAGTAGCAGAGTTGTTACCAGTGAGATCCAGAGTGGATTGGAACCTGTATAAGTGAGTGTGTGTAAATATAGCTGTTTTGCAATATATAATAAAGAAAGAAAAGGAGCGCAAGATTTGAAATGCAACAAACGTCCAATGTTTTGATTAATGATATATGAAAATGTCATACAAAAGCCCTCACAAATGGTGCCACGATGCCCCGGGTAGGACACCGAGCCATAAAAGTTTCAACATATTGTTTGTTACAAATTGAAAACAAAAGAGTTCATTACTGAGTGACAAAAGTAATAGGTGTGAAGTCTTTGGCAGTCCAGTTGCTTGGTCCACTGTCGGTTGTTGGGTAAATCCAGCTGTCGAATTCAGATTCCTCCACTTCGTCTTTAATAGCATTTACTCCCGGGTTGGTGATGAACACAGGAGGTCTTCCAATCCTTGCCTTACGAGCAGCCTTCTGAGCCTCCGCAGTGAAACCTAAACCAAACTTGTCGGTCTTCGGAGTAAACTCAGGAAGTCGGCCCCAATTTGCACACTCACCCTTCTCAATCATAGCCCGGGCATCCTTTAAGGAAGCCATCTTCAAAGGAGGGTCTTCAATCACAGTTTCAGCTGACGCCAGTGTCTAAGGCACTTCTTCAAAATGTTGAAAGGGGGTTTCAATGAATTCCCCATCCATTTCTATGTACCGGAACGAGTTTAGGTGGCTGACCATATATTCCTCCTCCCCCCTGAACTGTCACGATCTTCCCCCTAACCGGGTACTTAAGCTTCTGATGTAATGTGGAGGTCACCGCTCCAGCCTTACGGATCCATGGACGACCCAGCAAACAGGAATAGGATGGTCGGATATCCATCACATAGAAAGTTGAATCAAAAAGTTGAGAACCAACCCTGATTGGAATGTCAACTTCGCCATGTACCATCCTTTTCAAACCGTCAAAGGCTCGGACAACAATGTTACTAGGCTTGAGCTCCAGACCCTCACAATCCAATCTGTCTAGGGCCTTCTTGGGCAATACATTCAATGAAGAACCGATGTCTACCAACACATGGGCAATAGTAGTGCCCCTGCATTCAATAGAGACATGCAGGGCATAATTATGGTTTTTTCCTTTGGCGGTCAGATCGGCGTCAGAGAAGCCCAAACCGTTATCGACAGTCAAGTTGGCCACACAATCAGTAAATTGATCAGCAGATGTTTCTTGTGGCACATGGGCCGTCTTCAGGAAGGAGATCAGGGCCTTGGCATGGGCCTCTGAACATAACAACAGTGATAGCATAGAAATTTTTGATGGGGTGTGCCCCAGTTGCTCAACGACATTGAAATCACTTTTCTTGATAATCTTGAGGATCTCCTCCATCTCTTGCTGGGAGGCTTCAATAGTGGTTGTCTTTGGCGCCTCAGTCAGGGCAGGCAAATCAGTAGAAATCCCTTTGCCCCGAGCGTCGGATGACTCGGCAGCAGGGGTAGAAACAGGAACTTGATTAGGAAGTGGAACATGCACACTTGCAGGTGTGATGATAAGGGGTTTCTGAATAGCTGGTGGCGAAATATCTGGTGAAAACAACCTACCACTACGAGTAATTTTGGCAGGCCCGATGATGTTACTGACACCGGTACTTGTATCAAACTCTTGTTTCACTCCAAGCACATAAACATCTGCCCCATAGTGCCATGGGACAGCTTTGTCGGATGTATAAGAGAGGGGCCCCGAAACAGTAATAATGATAGGAGCAATCTTCTGAGTGGACATGATTTTTACAGGCTTCTTTGAGGGAGCCTTAGGAGGTTTGTTGAAAATAGTGACAATAGAAACTTCTTCGGCAGGGACAGCAGGAACAACAATCTTCTCGAACAAGATTTCTTTGCTATCCATCAGGCTTTGGATACCTGATTTCAGCAAAGGACAACCAAAAGGCGAAACAGCACATAGAAGGCAATCTTCACCACATCCCGGAAATAAACCGGCTAGCAACAGATTCCTTTTAACAGTCGATAACGGAGTAACAATCTCTTCCACGGAGGCTACATATCGGTCTTCTTCCACAACACTTACTCCATGCTGGGGCATGGGAGCAGTCACAACATTGGGCCTTTCGGGAACCTCAAACTGTATTTCTTTAGCGTCAATAAGGTCTTGAACCTTATTCCTCAGAGCCCAGCAATCATCCGTAGTATTCCCCGGGCTATCAGAGTGATAAGCGCAACGGGCGTTGGGGTTGTACTTTGGAGAAGCTGTGTTTACTACCTTCAGAGCTTCTTTGACAGTTACCAGGTTGGTTGACAGTAGTTGCGGCAATATCTGAGACAGGGTCATGCTGAGCCGAGTGTACTTCCTTTTGGGTCTCTCACCCCTTTGTTGATTATACTGCTGAGGAGCAACAACAGGCTTTGAAATTACCAATGCATTGACAGCCGGGCGGCGTTCCGGCTTAACTTGTCTTCTAGGACCGTAAACAACACTAGCTTCTTTCTTGAAAGGTTTCTTCTCAGTACTCGCAGCGGCACCTTTCTGTATCTTCCCTGACTTGATACCCGCTTCTATCCTCTCACCAGTCAAGATCAAATCTATAAACCCAGCAGAGGAATTACCAATCAGATGGTTAAAGAACGGACCAGACAAGGTCCCTAGGAACATGTCAACAAGTTCACGGTCAGTTAGTGGTGGCTGCACCCTGCCAGCCAAGTCTCTCCACTTTTGCGCATACTCCTTGAATCCTTCACCCGTCCCCAGTGACATACCCTGAAGTTGGGTACGCGTAGGAGCAAGGTCAGAATTATACTGATACTGTTTATAAAATGCGGTGGCCAAGTCTTCCCAGTTTCGGATACTGGCTCCATCCAGCTGATAGAACCACTCGAGTTGAGCCCCTGAAAGGCTATCCTGAAAGAAATGGATCCAAAGGTTCTTGTCTGCAGTGTAAGGTTGGATCTTCCTTACATATGATCTGAGATGCATTTTCGGGCAGGATAGCCCGTCATATCTTGCAAAAGCTGGCACTTTGAACTTCGGGGGGATCACAATTCCAGCAACTAATCCCAAATCTTCGAAATCTAAGCCGGGAACTCTCTGCAGCTCCATAGCTGCCAACCTGTCTTCCAAACCCTTGTACTTATCATCGGCGGGCGGGTATTGTTGATCAAAGTAGTCTTCGTCCTCTTCAGCCTCCTCTTCTTCAACTTCGGATTCGGAAGGTACCGCAGCCGCATTCCCTTTACTGGTTCCCTCTTCAGATGTAGGGGGAAATTCAAGCACTCTTGTGGCTTCACCCTCAAACCTTCTTCCTAGGGTAGCCACCCCGATTCTCTTCTTCTTCTTTTTCACTTGGTCTTTGTTCCCCAGCAGGGCCTTTAGATCCTCCTGACCCTTAGCCAAGGTCATCAGGAGTTGTTGAAACTATGAGTTCTGAGACTGCAAGTCCTTGACCGTCTGTTCGAGATCCATCTTACTGTAATAAACAGCAGAAAGATAAGGAAACCCGGTGTGAAGACCTGTTTATGTGCATGATGAATGATATGCTTATGTATGCAATGCATTCAAGGATTTAGAACATTCAAAATTGTTGCAAACAAAAAGAACGCATGTCATATTAATAAGAAGAAATTTGTCAGTACATAAATGCCCCATGGGCCAAATATTACAAAAAACTTCTCAAGGTAAAAAGACGTTGCACATCCTCTTTGGTGCGATGTAGGTGTTGAGGGTCTCTTCCTCATGGAGTCGGCGGGTAAGCTCCAAAACCTTCTTCTCACTGGCATAGAAGCTGGCTTCAAAAGTGTTCTGTTCCTCCTTGAGTTGGATCCAACTCTTCTGCATCTCCTCCTACGATGTAGGCATGTCAGGATATAGGATGGTGTAGGGAACCTCTCCTTCCGTAACGGGCTCTTTAATCACAGGGAGAACATGAGGATAAGGCATCATCAGACTCTGGGCTCGGGTTCGTACCCACTTGAGATAAGGCTCAAGAGGGATGGAGTTCTTGTGCCCCAGTGTCTTGCTGTCAACCTTATTAGGCATCCTCCAAGCTCTGATGAATCTTTGGCGAAGTCCTTGCGCATTGTTGTCGAAGTCAAAAACTAGGTCAAGAATCAACATGTCGTGAGGGCCATCCCTCCGTGCGTATCCAAATTGTCTCAAGGCTAGACAAGGGTTGTAGGTAATACCTCCCCTAATGCCAAGTAACGGAACATTAGGGAACTCTCCACAATGATCGACGATGATGACATTTTCTCTGGACCGAGAACACCAATGTACATCAGAGTGAGTGAGGGTCATCAACCGTTGTGACCACCTTAGGCCTTGGTCATTCTTCAAGACAGATTGTGGAAGGTGCGAAATAAACCACCTTGCAAGGAGATGGGTACAACACATGAGAACACCCCTCTTTCTCATTGTTCGTGTGTAAAATGAGTGAAGAATGTCCCCAAGCAATGTTGGTATTGGATTCCTGGATAAGAAAATCTTGACGGCGTTGACATCTACAAGCTGGTCAGGATTTGGGAACAAGACCAACCCATAGATAAGGAGTGCCACAATTTCTTCAAAGGCTTGTAGGTCCAATGAATTCCAACACTCTTGTGCCTTCTCAAACAAGAATTTTGCCAAGAAGCCTTTGACACCGCTTCTAGTTTCCCAATGCCCCTTGATGTCAGATGGCTGTAGGTGTAGTGCTTGAGCAACATCTTCAGGCTTTGGTTCCTTTTCTGTACCGTTGTAGGGTAGTTGATTAAGGATAGGAATTCTCAGGAGTTGAGAAAATTCCTCCAAAGTGGGCACAACTGGTAGTCGGGGAAAGTGAAACAGTGGTGAAGAGGGTCAAAGAACTGGAATAGCATCTTTACCATGTCCTCTTCAATGTTGGTGTTGACTAGGCTGAGTAGTCTACCATGTCTTTCACTGAAGGGAGAGCTTTCCGGAATTCTTGATGTGAGCTCTTTGAGTTGAGGAGGGATTCTCACAAGGTTGACTTGGATAGTTTTCCTGCGAGGAATTTCCATGACCTATAAAACAAGAACAAAGATGAAAATCTAAACCCTTGAAGTGGTTAGTGTATGCATATGATGCTTTATGATGTTCATGATGTATGCACAAATATATGTACAAGCAATTCACACCAAACCCTAGTTTCAGGCTTGCATGGGGTTTCATAGGTAAGTACCCTCTTGAGTGTAGTTGGCTTAAAAACCTGTCCTATAAATAGTAACCGGGTTCTAAGGAGCTCAATATCACTGGATTGTTTTCATTGTTCATTGTTTTGGTTTAGCCACTTAACTAGCGACCAAAATATTCCAAGAAAACAACCCTCAATGAGTGTAGTATCGAGTATCTACCAACTTCAGACTGCACCAAAGTCGGTCATCTCACTACCCCTAATGAAAGGCCAAGATGGTCAAGTGAGGTTCTAGGTCATTAGTGCTTAATGACATCACTCAGCGGCCCCATACTCTCCTTGATTGAACTCAAGGGTTACCGGTACTCACAAATATGTCGCACTAATATAGATATTGCTTCAACCGTGTCAGCATACCCCACACAGTTTCCACAACGTATTGCTATCTATGAATGTTTCCCCAAATCCGGGTGTAGGATTGCAAACCCAAACAAGAGAGCCAAGGTATAAAGCAAACAAAGCAAACAATTAGTCATGCAAGAGGGTGATCTAAGCCCTAAGGTTACTCCACTTTTAAGTTCTCCCCAGCAGAGTCGCCAGTTCTGTGATACGGTGGGAGAACTGACTTGAGGTTTTGTGTTTGTTTTCGCAAATGTTTCGGTTGAGCAAGAGTCGCCACCGACTTTTTATTTTATCCTAAGGAAAGGTTAAAAAGTACAGCAAAAACCTTTGATATGTTTTCTTGGGTTCGGGGAGTAGATTATAGAAAGGGAAGGTATTAGCACCCTTTCTATCCATGGTTATCCATGGGCTCTTAGTCACTTGCTTAGATCAACTTGCCTTGATTTTCAATTGTTTGAAATGGTGCTTTGTGTGTGGGTTTGAAAATGTTTTGAAAAGAGGCCAATGTGGTGGAAACCTTTGTAATGATCCATGTTGGGATGTATACAAAGGTGTATGTCTTTTGAAAGGTTTTCAATGTTTTTTAAAGTTGTTTTGAAAGTGTTTTGTGATGTGTGTTTTTAAAAATAGGCAAGTGTTTTTGTTTTGCAAGTTGACAAGTAACCAAGAGCTATCTACCCTAAATTTCTCAAAGATATTTGCTATGTTTTAACCCTTTTAACAATTTTATTCCACCATTGTATTTTGTGGACAATCTTGTGTTAGGATGTGAACGGGACGGGCGCGGGTCATCGTTTAGACCATGATTGCAACGGTGCCAAGTATCTTTGGGCAATTTTTCCTTTAAGGGACTTGATCATTTTTAGGCAACTTTCGAAAGCGTCATCGAGGGACTATGATCATTTGATTTTGTTTTGGTTTTGCCAAAGATACCTAACATGCAACATGGCCCATTATTGAAGGCAACAAGTAGAGTACCCTAGGGGTGCAAGTGTGATTAGTGTTGTCCATTTTCATGCTTGTTTATCTTGAATTTAGGTCAAACTATTTGTTGGTTGATTTTGGCATACAAAACCCTAAGTCTAACATGGTATAATTAGAAAGCTTTTAAAATGCGAAATTTAAAGGTCCTAAATTATTACAACACAAATATGGGATGGGGGATACAAATATTCAAATGGGGATATTTAGCAAGAAATTTAAACCTAAACTATTACATCCAAATTGAATTATACAAATTATTTAATTGCACAATAATAAAATAAAATAAAATAAATATGCAAGATGCAAAAATGATTTTTATATGTATGTAAAAAGTATTTTTTATGTGTCAAATAAACAAAAATAAAATGAATTAATTTTTGGCGTTTTTATGTATTTAGGGCAAAACCCTAATTTTATAAATAAAAAGGTATTTATTATATAATATATGCAATATTTATTAATTATGTACAAAAAATAAATAAAAAGGAAGTATATTGTAAAAAGTGATTTTTTAAGTTAAATATTAATAAAAATAAAATGTATTATTTTTTTATGTTTTTATCCTAAATATTATAATAAATATATAAGTATTTATATTATTTATTAAATATATTAAATATGTACAAAAATAAAATATTTAATATTTAAAAAAAAAGTATATTTTTTATAAAATGTTTTCAAAGGTAAAATAAAATAAAAATCAGAAAATAAAAGTATTTGTATTATTTTTAGTTATTTTAAATAAAAGTATATTTATGTTTATTTATGTACAAAACTAAATGAAACCAAATAAATATCAAATAAAATGCAAAAAATGTGGGAAAAAAATAATTTTAATATTTTTTCATGCTTAAATAAAAATATAGAAACAAAATCAAAATAAAAAAATAAAAAATGACAAGTATATCTCAAAATGGGCCAGGGGGGTGCATGTGAAAAATGAAAGTGCAAAAAGGAAAAATATCTCAGGCCCAGCCCAAGAGAGGTTGTCTTCAACCTCCAGACAAAAATGTCAAAAAACGCGCGCCTTTCCCTCCTGGTTCAAACATCCTGATTCCTGGACTTTTAGCACAAACTTACAACATGAAAAATGTCAAGCATCAAGCCACGATTCCATACATACCAAGAACTTGATCTAACTCTCAGAAATGAGAGAGAATTTCTCCATCCCTAATTCTTAACCTAAGTTTTTGTCAATGTTCAGGTCTTAAATTCTCTCAGCATATGCAATATAAATGGAAAGTGAGGATATGTATAGCTTCAGGGCCATGAGTAGAACATTTTTCATTCATAAACTTAAAGCTAACTCTTCCTAGATTGAGAGATAGAAGTCCATGAACTTACCTGTTCAGCTTGGATCGTGTCTGGCAATGGAGGCACTTTCAAGGCACGGTGAGGATTGGTACAACTTGCTTGAAGTCCAGGGATGCTATTCCAACCTTTAGTTTGCTTTGAAACCAAGTGAATCAAGCTATGACAATCAACCTGCAAAACAGAAAAAGTGAAAATGGTGAAGTTGGTTAGAGGTGTTACAGGTCGTGTCCAATGCTTGGGATAGCTTGTATATGTGGTATGGAGTGTGTATGAACTGGTTTTAGCAAAAATGCACGAGTGGATTGAGTTATGGAAGTCCAACTGCAGAGGTGACTCTGTTTTTTGCAGTAGGAGGGTGTTTTGATGAATGATGAGGTTTGGAAGGTGTTTTGGTCATGCTTTAGCTCAGTTATGTTGTTTGGGATGTGTCTAACAAGTTTGTCTAAGCTAGTTCTTACAGCAATGAAAGTTGGATATCAATATGCCAAGTTTCTTCTAACTTAAGCAAGAAATGACAAGTTGGTTTACAAGCTTTCCTAGGCCCCTCAAGTATGCTGCACACTTGAGTCTTGATCAGTGTGTTATATCCCTGAACTTGTGCCAAAAGGATTTGCCTTGTACTTCAAAGATTGCAATCTTGACATAAAGTTCAACTTTTCAAAAATGGATAAATTGCTTTTTCCATTTATGGCTCAATCTTGTATGCAATGGTTAAACACACAAGATAAGGCTTAAACACAAAGGATTGGCATTAAATTTATGAGTGTAAATGAGATTAGAGGCCTGTAATGTAGCTTGCATATGCTGAGTTTGAAAATGCATAAGTTATGAACATGCCTTTGGCCATGAATCAAAGTGACTTTTGCTCATATTGCCAAATTCGATTCTCCCTAACCACAAGGTTGTTTGATGAGTTCTTGGACATTTTGGAAAGCTTGGAATGTGTAATACAATCCATCTTTGTAATGCAAATTGAAATTCCAAGTGGAAGCATGTGAAAAGTAGCCATGAAGTTAGGCAAAAATCCTGCCTAGAATAGGTCAAAATTTTTTCTAAGTTAAGAATGTTTTGCACCCTTGTTCCAAAAATTATAACTTGAGCTACAAGCTTCTTTTGAGGAAACTTTGTGAATCAAAGTTGTAGATTTTGCAATGGAATATAACTTTCATGTTTTGAGTTTTCCTTGAATCCAAATGTATCTTGGTGAAAAAATGGGACAAAGTTAGGAAAAAATTAGGGATTTTCATAACTTAGAAAAATTCTAAGTTATGAAAATTTTTCATTTCAAACCTTAATTTGTGATTTTTGATTTCTTGATGAACAAGTTTCATAATTTGACATGTTTTGATGGAAAATGAATCTTGACACTTGATTTTGACCAAAAAGTCAAAGTTTGACTTTTCAGTATACAGTCAAAAATTGGTCAATTGACTGGAAAATTCATCTGTCAATCTTGTGCACTTGGGATCTTTTGAACTTTTTGAACATGTCAAGACAATTCCATGGGGTCCTTGAGTCCATATGTGAACTTGATTTGCCATTGTCCAGGTCAAACAGTCAAAAATTGCCTTTGTGCAGTCAAAACCCTAAAAATGACCATTTTGCCCTTTTGGTGATCTGATCAAATTTCTTGTGGAATTGTGATCCAAAATTGACCAAATGGTTCATATGAGTTCATAATGTTGATGTGGGTCAAATTTCATGAGGTTTGACTGTCAATTGACCACAGTTGACTTTTTTCCAATACAGCCGATTTCTAGGTCAACTGTCCAATTGACTGGGCAAAACTTGGAATCAAGGCTTGAAACTTGGTATGGATAAACTTGGGAGTCCAATATGAAGCATGAAAGTCATCTTAGGCATTTTAGGTCAAAACATCTTTGTGCAAACACAAACCCTAATTTGGGTCAACAGTGCAAGGAGAAGTCTTGAGCAGAGGAAACCCTAACTGGATCTTGGGCTCCAAGGGTCTTGTGGTGAGAAAATATTGAGGAAATGGGAGGGCAAATTTTGGGGTACAACATCTACCATCAGCCTTGAAAGGCTTGGTATCCCCAGAAGGTCTTAATATTCCCCAACGGAGTGTAAGAATATTCTCCAGCAAGTATAAGAGTATCCCCGACAGTCTTAATATCCCTCAACGGAGTATAAGAATGTTCCCTGGCAGAATGCAAGATACCCCAGTGGAGTTAATATTTCCCCAACACGGTCTGAAAAAGCTTCCCCAACAGAGTTGAATCATCATCCCCAGTAGACTCTGGAAGTTTACCCCCAGCGGAATACAATAAATCTCCCAGCCAAATTCAGAGGATTATCCCCACCAATGTTTAACAGGGTTATCCCCAGCAAGTTGCAACCGAAAGATCATCCCCAACAAAGTTATTTCCTTTTACAAGCAGGACTTCAATCCTCAATAGATTCAATATCACCAGCAACGGTAATCCATCCCCAGTGAAGTTTATCATTGAAATCCCCAGCGGAGCTTATCAGCGGAATCCCCAGCGGAGTTTATCGTTAAAATCTTCAGCAGAATATCTCTCCCCACAGAGTAATTCCCCACAGAGTAATCTCTTCATCAGTTTATTCCCCAACAGAGTTATCCTCTCATGCAAGTTTATCATCTTCGTTCATCATCCCTAGCAGAAATGAAGAATTCAACTCTATTCTCCAGCAGCTATCTGAGATTTATTTTCCTTAGCTAAAACATTACATTTCCATACATCATGATACATGCATATACGCATCAAACAAAACAATCTCATTTATTTTGAGAACATCATTGCTTGAACTTTATCATGCATTGCATACGACTGGCCTTTACCTTTCAGAAAAGATACAGTTAAAGTTCTCAGCTACGTCGAAGACCTGACCGGTTCTTAAATCTCAATTGAATTATCCTCGGTTGAATTTCAGATAAGGTTCTCAATCTCGACAATTTCCCTACGTCATAGTATGTACGAGTGCTATAACCTCAACGGTATACTACATTGAACACTAGTCAGTTCCTAGATCTTGATGTTTTCCTCCGTCAAAGTATGGACGAGTTCTCTAATTTCAACGGTATACTCCGTTGAAGACCAGACAATTCCTAGATCTTGATGAAGATGTTTCCCTATGTCATAGTGTGGACGAGTGCTATAACCTCAACGGTATACTATGTTGAACACTAGTCAGTTCCTAGATCTTGATGCTTTTCCGTCATAGTGTGGACGAGTTCTCTAATTTCAACGGTATACTAAGTTGAAGACCAGACAGTTCCCAGATCTTGATGAAGATATTTCCCTACGTCATAGTATGGACGAGTGCTATAACCTCAACCGTGTACTACGTTGAGCACTAGTCAGTTCCTAGATCTTGATGTTTTCCTCCGTCATAGTGTGGACGAGTTCTAATTTCAACGGTATACTACGTTGAAGACCAGACAGTTCCTAAATCTTGATGAAGATGTTTCCCTATGTCATAGTGTGGACGAGTGCTATAACCTCAATGGTATACTACGTTGAACACTAGTCAGTTCCTAGATCTTGATGTTTTCCTCCATCAAAGTGTGGACGAGTTCTCTAATTTCAACGGTATACTCTGTTGAAGACCAGACAGTTCCTAGATCTTGATGAAGATGTTTCCCTACGTCATAGTGTGGACGAGTTCTATAACCTCAACAGTATACTATGTTGAACACTAGTCAGTACCCAGATCTTGATGTTTTCCTCCGTCATAGTGTGGACGAGTTCTCTAATTTCAACGGTGTACTACGTTGAAGACCAGACAGTTCCTAGATCTTGATGAAGATGTTTCCTTATGTCATAGTATGGACGAGTGCTATAACCTAAACGGTATACTACGTTGAGCACTAGTCAGTTCCTAGATCTTGATGTTTTCCTCCGTCATAGTGTGGACGAGTTCTCTAATTTCAACGGTGTACTACGTTGAAGACCAGACAGTTCCTAGATCTTAATGAAGATGTTTCCCTACGTCATAGTATGGACGAGTGCTATAACCTCAACGGTATACTACGTTGAACACTAGTCAATTCCTAGATCTTGATGCTTTCCTCCGTCATAGTGTGGACGAGTTCTCTAATTTCAACGGTATACTACGTTGAAGACCAGACAGTTCCTAGATCTTGATGAAGATGTTTCCCTACGTCATAGTGTGGACGAGTGCTATAACCTGAACGGTATACTACGTTGAGCAATAGTCAGTTCCTAGATCTTGATGTTTTCCTCCGTCATAGTGTGGACGAGTTCTACCATTTCAACAGTGTACTACGTTGAAGACCAGACAGTTCTTAGATCTTGATGAAGATGTTTCCCTATGTTATAGTATGGACGAGTGCTATAACCTCAACGGTATACTACGTTGAGCACTAGTCAGTTCCTAGATCTTGATGTTTTCCTTCGTCATAGTGTGGACGAGTTCTACAATCTCAACGGTATACTACGTTGAATACCAAACAGTTCCTAGATCTTGATGAAGATGTTTCCCTACGTCATAGTATGGAAGAGTGCTATAACCTCAACGGTATACTACGTTGAGCACTAGTCAGTTCCTAGATCTTGATGTTTTCCTCCGTCATAGTGTGGACGAGTTCTACAATCTCAATGGTATACTACTGTTTACAGTGATTTCTGGTAAACAACCGCTAGTCCTCCAAACTATCAAATAATTTTAATGACTGTTATTCAATCTCTCTGGTAACTCGCAGGATCGACTAGATTGATCCTAGGATGTATTGGTCATTTGGATAACTCTCATTATAGAACTGGTATTCATGGTTGGTATTTAGAATGTTGTGTAGGTGTTTAACTTACTTCGATTACTCTATTAAAATCTAATAACATGATCAAGTAAATGCGCGCGAAACTAAATTGCATGAATAAAGTTCAATTGTAAAGACATATAAAACTGCAGAAAAGACAATTAAATGACTTCGAAGCATAAAAATATGTAATGTAAAAGATTCTCTGGAATGTAAAGGATTCGAAATATGAAGAAAGCGTTTAAATGCAAGAAAACAGTAAAATGACTTTAAGTGAAAAAAGGTGTTCGAATGATAAAAGCTTGAAGATAAAGGCATGAAATGTGCAAAAGTTTCTGAAATGTAAAGTATTTGAAATGGAAAGAAAGCATTTAAATGTAAGGCATCAGTAAAAAGATTTCGAATGAAAATGTTTTAATGCAAAGGCTTTTGAATGGTATTGACATGAAGATAGAGGAAAATACTGGAAATGATAAAGAGTTTTATTAAATCATAAACACTTGGTGTTATCATACGTACATTGCTCGTGCATTCGTTTCCCTAGCCATGTGGTATTTTGAATGTTTACTGAGTTTTTTGTACAATAGATATGAAACACGAAATCCTAATGCTAAAACTTCTATTTATACTACTTCGACCATAACGGTCTTGCTATAAGATTCTGCCACGTTCAGAACATGCAGAGCAATGCCTCTCTCTAGCTTCCACGCGTCTTCGAATGCTCCAGCGCATATATTTTAAATTTCGAACATCCCGCTTGCATTTGAATTTCAAATGTTTTGGCACTTCTTCGCTTCAAACGCATTTCTTGGACACAACCTTGTTATCATTTCGAGACTTCTTTGAATATATCCTCATAACTGTCACTCGAAGCTCCAAGCTTTGATATGCCTATTTGAAGCACTGCTTCTACCATTTCGAAACATGACATCTTGCTTTATTCCAATTGAAACGTCCAATTTGCTTCGCTTCTAATAATATCATCAAAATCTTCAGCCAACAAAATGCCCCTTTAAAATATGTATTTCGATTCCTTTGAGAAATACTTATTTTAAACATATACACAAGATTTTGATGCAACCTTCGAATCATCGTAACATTTATTGCATATGACTCCAGTCACGTCAATCATGACTCTTTTCAGATTCCTTAACCGCCTTGAACCATTTCACAGTATGGTGCAGTTGCAAAACAATGATTATAATTTAATCACGCCTATTACCAATATTAACTTTACGCCACCTCCTTCTCAAACCAACCCACGACTACCACGTATCACAATCTTACTCAGTGGATGTTTAAACTTCCACACTATAAAAACCCATCAACTTAGTCTTTTCTTTTCTTCCCACATTCTGAATCTTTTCTTCCTCTTTTCTCACCGAAACCCTAAACTTCCAACATTCTTCCAACAATGTCTTCTTCAACTTCATCTCAACTGAAAAAAGCCTCCAAAAAGAAAGGAAAGAACACAGGAACCATAATGGAAAGCAAGGTTGGCACCTACCAAGGTCAATCTGTTCTTATTCCTCAGATGATCTCAAAAGAGAAGGAAATGCTCTATGCATCCCAGGTACTAATTCCTACTAACGCCGCTGGCAAGAGGTTAGCTTTAATGGGCCCTCTTACAGTCTTTGAAATCTTAAAAGACACCAGAAAAATTTTCCCTGTTTGTTATAATTTTAAACCTCTGTTTAATAAAATGGATACCCCTAAGACAGTAGAGTCTTCTGATTCGACCACCGTGGAAAATCCAATCATTCCCCCTAAGGACCCTTTTGTGCTAGATTATGTAAAGAGTAACTTCAAACCATTTCGATCTTGCCCCACCTCTGACACAGCTTATCACAACTGGTTTACTAAAGTAGAAGCTAAGAAATCCCAGCAATGGGAAGAATTAGGTATTTACAACTTGATTAAACTATCGAAACCAGGCTTTACCTATAGCCACCCATTATTATTCGCGTCCTTATATTTCTGGGACAATACTTACAATACTTTCCATCTCCCTGGTGGAATGATTACACCCACCTTTTTTGACATAGCAGCGATTACTGGGTTATCACCAATAGGAGAAACCTATATTCCTGACAATGAAGAGCATTCGAGTATTATTGACTTTGAAGTCAAGCTAGCTAGCTTTTCAAAGTTTATCAGCCACTATCACACTGAAGGACACAGTGTGTCGGATGTGGAACACATTGCTTTCCTTACCTTATGGTTGTCAAGGTATGTCTTTTGCAGCAGATCCCTACAGGTAGCCAGTAGGTTTATTCCTCTAGCTAGAGATTTGCATGAGAATCGAAGGGTGTGTTTAAGCGAACTGCTATTAGTTGATCTTTACGAAAGTCTAAGGTCAGCTGTTTCGAGTTTGAAATCTCACACCTCCAAAAACATCCTGCTAGCTGGCCCTTTCTGGTTACTCCAGTTATGGCTTAATGCCATGTTCGAACCTTCACTATCAACTGCCAACACTATTGTTGAACAAGACCCAGAAATAGCAGATAGAATCATCGAAGGCACTAGGCTGCGAAGACTTACCCCAAACGATGATAAGGATGACTTCAAAGTTCTCTTCTCAAAATATATCATGATTTTCTCCAAGAGGCATAAATTCGAAGAGACCATGGCGCCTTTTGCTTCAAGGACTCATGGACCCTCATGGTTCACCATGGCTCTCTCAGAAGCAGTCAAAAGCAAAGAAATTCAAGATGTATGGAGAGCCTTTTTGCTACCCAGACTAATCTCTTCACGAATTACTCCTGCTAAGAATCAAATCTTCCTTTTTGCTTATCAACCCAACTTCGTTTCGAGACAATTTGGCTTGTGCCAACTAATCCCTGAACCCCTATTCCAAACAGAAAATGCCATCACCTCTGGGCGAACCTTCAAGGCAAGAGAAGCCAAACTACAGCAGGAACAATACCAAGGCTTTGCCCACTTTGAACTAATAACTTTCGAACCTACACACCTTACAGCAAAGGGGTTTCTGGAATGGTGGAAAAAGTTCTATCAGACTTATATGTTCGATACTCTTACTATTCAGCAGAAACTAACTGATGCATTCGATGTGCAGGTACAATCCAAGAAAGGTATGTTCACTCATGCCAAAGAGATTAAGGCTTTTCAAAATTATTTCGAAACCACTTATGATCCCACACACTTGGAATCCACTGTGCATCAAGCGGCTGAGACCTTGAAGGAAAAATTCAAAGAAAAAATTTCTAAGTTAAAACTTCCTTCAGGGTTGTCACCTGAGGATAGGTATAGGTTGGCATTCGAAATGCATCCACCTAAATTTCCTAGATTACATACCTCAGAACTGGCTCTGGCTTGGTTTCCTCCATACCCTTGGTGGTTCACTTGCAAAGAAATGTTCAAATATCTTCAAAAGAAACCAAAGCCATCTGAGACTGTGACATGGGCTCGACATTGGCTCCACGATTTCCCAGGACATCTTCGCTATGACCTTTCTTCCATGTCGATTAAATCTGATCAAGGCACAGGTGCGAATGCTTGGGAAAATCCCAAATGTTTCTCATTTTCTACATTTTTAACTTTTGCCTTAATTGTTTCGATTTTCAGCCATCAGGATAAAGACTGCTGCTTCAAAGTCAAAAGAAGGGAGCGCCTCTCAGGCCTCTGTCGAAACCATTGATACTGTGACTCTATCCAAACCAACAACAACTGCTGCAACAACAACAACAACACCAGTAATAACCAGTGCCCCAACTCCACATGTAATCACTTAGCCTTGATGTTTCGAATATACTAATGTTTCATGATTTGCATCTAACTTATTGTTTAAATCTTTTCAGACTAACAAACTCCTGCCAACCACTCCAAAGAAACGAAAAACAAACACTACTGGGGAAGACCCCAATGCTGGAGGGAATTTACCAGCTGCTTCGAAGAAGAAGCAGAAGAAGGAAATTTCCAAAAGTGTTGTACCAACTAGTGTCTTTGGAATCGATTCCAGGGATGCTGCTCCCTCACCTAAATACAAAATTCCATCTTCGACCTCCAACGTAATGTTGGAACGCATAGCTAGCAACCTCTCTTCTGAGAGTCCACAGGTAAATTGAACTTTAAATCTTTGACAAAATAATTATTCATTACCTTGGTGCGTGCTTTTAATATTCCTTTGCCTCTGCAGGACATTTTGAATCCAGCTCTTACCACTTCGACTTCACCATCAAAAACTGCTGCTCCGATCAACTCTTCTCCTCAAGGGGATTCCAGCAACCTTGTGCAGAACAAAGGTTCCTCCAATATGGAGGTTCTGGTTGGGGCTTCAGAGCAGCAAGATGACCAGAGTACTTCTCCTCCTCTAAAAGAAACAAATGAAGCAACGCTTCATGAATCTGCAGAGACTTTACAAAGAACTTCTCTTTAAAAGTCCCCTCTTGAAACCCTTCAAGATGATCCAAAGGACATTCACGCTGAAGGAGAGAAAGCTGATTCTGATCAAAGAAACGAAGAATCTGCAGAGGAAGGGTCTGAGGAAGGAGATGCCAACGATGGTTCGACTGCTGGGCCAGAGTCAGACGCAAATAGCAGCGAGAACGAAGATATCGAAGTGGTGGATTTGGATGATAATGAAGAAGACGATGAGCATTAAACGAATGAAGGTAACAGTGACGCGACCAATAAATCCATGGAAGTCGAAATGGATGTGACTCCCCTGCGCGTGGAACTCCCTCAACCGTCTCTGTCCCGAATGACTGAAGAGGAGCTTGCTCTCCTGAGACGAAATGACCCTATTGGGTACATGAAGGCGAAGCTGACTCAAAGGGATATTCCACCTGCTAGGGCTGGTACAAGTTCGACTAGCCATCCGTTGCCCACAGATGATATAATTATACTTCTTAACAGGATTAGTAGAACAATTCTTGATGTGGATTTGTTCAAAGTGCTCAAACAAGATAGCACAGCTTGCTACACTATGAAGGAGTTACTTACAAAAGTCAACCTTGCTACATGCTCCTTGCCAGTTAGCACTATCTTGTTCGATCTTCAATCTTTCCTAGACAACGTGACTGGGTACCTTCTCCAAGATGAATTTGTTGCCAGAAAGGTTCAAGAAAAACGAATTGCAATGGATGCTACTTATGAGCATGCTTCGAAACTCTCTCAAGAAGCTGAGGATCAAGCCATGCATCTAAAGCAAGCAAAAAATGATTATGAGGCTCGAGCTGAGTCCATCCTTCTCTGGGAAAGGAAAATTCAGGAACTTCAACAGAAGGTTAAAGAGGCTCAAGATCAACAATTAGCCTACGAAACCAATACTGCTGGCAACCAATTCGAAGAGCTCCTCAACAAAGGGCTTGCAGAAATGGAAACTGCAGAACAACTCAAAGGAGAAGTGGCTACCTTAGAGGGAGCAAGACGTTTTGCTCAACAAAGGCTTGAGTCTTTTCGAAGTACCTTTAACAGATTGAAGAATAATGCCTATTTCTAAATCTTAGTGTTGATTTGGTTTTTTGTATGTAACATTTGAACAACGCCATTTTGGCAACCCCATATTGCCATTTTGGCATTTTTATGATATTTTGATTACGTTGTTACTATTCGAATCTCCTGCAGGCGTGGCTTATATTTCTTTAAATATTTCCCATTAACCTTTAGGATACGTTTATGATCCATCAGCTCTCCGATTTCATATGCATTATTTGAAAATACCTTTATTATTCGAAAAGGCCCTTCCCAATGAGGTGACCATTTACCTAACGTTTTATTTTTCTTGTCCATGGGCAATATGACTTTCCAGACTAAGTCGTTAATAGTGAATGCTTTTCCCTTCACCCTTTTGTTATATGCCCTGGCCACTCTTTCCTTTTGTCTCATCAGGATTTCCAATGCATGCAATCTAACTTCGTCCAATTCCACTAACTCATTCATCATCATCTCCCAATATAATGCAGCTGAAATTTCGTTTTGTCTTTGAATTCGAACTGATTGTAGATGAATTTCTACTGACAGAACTGCATCATGACCAAATGTGAGTTGGAAAGGCGTGGTGTTAGTAGCTTCTTTAGGAGATGTTCTACAGGCCCATAGTATTTGGTCCAAAGTTTTGTGCCAGTTCCTTGGCTTTTTACCAATATGTTTCTTGATTAATCCTATTATCACTTTATTAGCTGCTTCGACTTGACCATTTTCTTGAGCATAATATGGCGTTGATGTTAGTAATCTAAACCCCATTTCTTGAGCAAATTCTTGCATCTTTCTACCGGTAAACACAGAACCTTGGTCTGTGGTTATGCTTTCTGGCAATCCGAACCTATAGATAATTTGTTTCTGTATGAACTCAATAATAGCCTCTTGATCAGCAACTATTAATGGTATTGCTTCGATCCACTTGGTAAAATATTATATTCCTACCAAGATATATTTCTGTCCTTTAGACGAAGCAGGATTTATTTCTCCTATTAAATCCAATGCCCATCCTCTAAATGGCCATGGTTTAATGATTGAATGCAACTCACTTGCAGGGGCATGTTGAATCCCTGCATGTTTCTGACATTCTTCACAACCTTTAGCAAAGTCTATACAATCTTTGAGCATGCTGGGCCAATACATGCCATATCGAAATAACAACCATTTCATTTTATGACCTGCTTGATGTGCCCCACATGCCCCATTGTGGACTTCTGACAATGCTAAGTATGCCTCACTTTCTCCTAGGCATTTCAGTAATACGCCTTCTTGGGTCTTTTTGAACAATTCGTTTCCCATGAGGACATATGACAATGCTCTATATTTTATCTTCCTATCAACATTCAGAGTTGGGTTTGTTAAATAACTCACAAGTGGACTTCGCCAATCTGCATCTGATAAAGTGTTTATGGCTAATATTTCGAATCCCTGTTTCTCAGCATAACCCAGTTTCATATTCTCTAGATCTGATGGTGTGAATCTAGTAGCCATAACTCTACCCCTTAATTCAACTAAATCCTCAAAGTTTCTGGCAGAAACTTTATAACCTGAAGCCAACTGTGCTAAGTCATTTGCTTCTTGGTTTTCTATTCTTGGTATATGTTGAATATCCATGTATTCAAATTTTCTAAGTAGCCTGTTAACTATGACGAAGTATATCATCAGGTTTTCCTTTATGCATTTATACTCCTTTGTTATTTGCTTGACCACTAATTCTGAGTCCCCTTTGATTTCGACTCTAGTTGCCCCCAATTCCAACAAAGCTTCAAGTCCAACAATAAGCGCTTCATACTCAACTTCGTTGTTCGAGCAACGAGGACCATCTAATTTATACTTGAATTTTATTGGAATTCCTTCAGGAGAAATTAGAAGGACTCCAACACCACTTCCATTCCTGTGGGTCGAACCATCAAAGTATAATTTCCATGGTTGCGTTTCGACGTAACTCATGACAGTCTGTTCAACCAATGAATGGTCCACAATGAAATCAGAAATCACTTGGCCTTTCACAGCTTTTAAAGGCATGAAAGTCAAAGAATATTCTGTTAAGGCTAAAGCCCATTTGCCAACTCTGCTATGCATTATTGGTTTAGAAAGCATGTGTTTAATGACATCGAAATGAGATGAAACATAAACATCAACAAGCTTTATATAATACTTGAGTTTCATACAAGAGAAGTACAAACAGAGACATAGCTTTTCTAAATTGCTATATCTGGTCTCTACATCATTCAATACTCTACTTAAATAGTATATGGCTCTTTCGATGCCATTGCTATCTTCTTGTGCTAACATACTACCTATACTAACTTCAGAGGAAGATATGTACAATCTCATGGGCTTTCCCCATGAAGGTGGAGACAAGATGGGAGGCTGAGAGAGATATCTTTTTATCTTGTCAAATGCCTCCTGATGGGCTTCATTCCACTCGAAGGCTTGGCCTTGCTTTAAACGAAGCAACAGAGAGAAAGCTTGGGTTCTTCCACTCAGATTCAAAATGAACCTTCTGAGAAAGTTAATCTTCCCTAGCAAAGATTGCAGCTCCCTTTTTGACGTAGGTGCTTTCATCTCCATTATGGCTTTGGTTTTGTTTTGGTTGATCTCAATTCCTTTCTTGTGAACCACAAAGCCAAGGAAATCTCCAGCCTGCACAAAAAATGCACATTTAAGGGGGTTCATCTTTAAGCCATGTTTTCTCATTCGTTCGAATGATTGGCTCAAATGATGCAAATGGGTTTCTGCAGATATAGATTTGATGACTATATCATCAAAATACACCTGCATAAAGGTTTCAATGAAATCATGGAAAATCGAATTCATTGCCCTTTGATAAGTTGCCCCAGCGTTTTTTAAACCAAAAGGCATCACCACCCATTCGTAGGTGCCTAAGGCTCCTGGGCAACGAAATGCTGTCTTGGCAACATCTTCTTCAGCAATGAAAATCTGATTATACCTAGAGTATCCATCTAACATACTTAAATATTCGAATCCTGCAGCAGAGTCTACTAACATTTCTGCCATAGGCATGGAGTACTCATCCTTAGGGGTTGCAGTGTTTAAATCCCTAAAATCCATGCAGATTCTCAAAGAACCATTTTTCTTAATAACAGGCACTATATTTGCTAACCGTTCGACATACCTTGCGGTTCTGATGAATCTGCAACGCAGTAACCTTTCGATCTCAGCTTTGATCTTTGTGAGAACCGCTGGTGCGAATCTTCTAGGAGTTTTCTTGATGGGCTTCTTTCCATCCTTGATTGGAAGTCTATGTTCCACTAACTCCCTCTTTAAACCAGGCATTTCATCATAATCCCACGCGAAGCAATCTTTTTTTTTCTTGAGGACTTCGATCACTTCCTGCTTGAGGCCTGGGCTAAGTTTTGCACTTATGTAGGTTATTCTTTTCGTGTTTTCATCCCCTAAGTTCACTTCTTCGAGTGGATCCTGCGCCAACATTTTGGCACCTGAGTCTATGGGGTCCCTTTCGAAGCCTAAGGGTTCTTTATCATAGATGGCGTCCAGCCTTTGATCTATCTCAAGTTCTTTAAAGGGTGAGCCTTTCGAGCTATCCCCATTTATTTCGTTCATCTTTACAGCCAATTTATTCATTTCAGCCTCTAAGGCCGCCTTTGATTCGTTCTCAGCCATATAGGCCGAAATCCTTTCGAAAAAGGAGGACTCAGTCATGAGTAAGGTTGTCGAATTCCCAGCCTGCTGGCCGTCTTTGTATAGTACTTTCGACTCCTTCGTCTTCACTGATTATTCTTCTATCCCAATATATGCCATCATGGCGAAGGGTCATATAGTAGTGGGCGTTTCTGGTTTCGTTGATTTCATCATTTGGGACACAAGGAGCAATCTTTGCCAGATGTTTGTCATAATTCCTCTTGTCAACTAAGTTGACTGCTGACATGAAGTAACTCTGGTCCGCTTCAATGTTTTCCACGATCCCATCTTCTCTCCATAAAACTAAACGCTGGTGCATTGACGAAGGAACTGCCCCTACGCCATGGATCCACTCCCTTCCCAGCAATAAGTTGTAGTTGGACTTGGCTTCGATCACCATGAACATGGTGGGCCTACAGCTTGAGCTTATTGTCAAGTCCAATTGAACCACCCCTAGTGTTTTGCCTACTTTCCCTTCATAATTGGATAGAACCATGTTGTGTGGCTTGATGTCTCCTTCACGTATTTCTAACCTTTTCAGCATGAAGTGGGGTATTAAGTTGACTGCAGCGCCCCCATCCACTAGAACCTTATTTACGCTATGGGCACCAACCTTTGCCCGAATAAATAATGGCTTCAGATGATTCTTCATAGCTGGTTCTGGACGCTCGAATAACGCATTCTGCTCCTCGACAGCTCCACTATCCATCACGTAGTAGCACACAGGCCTGTGCTTCATCAGATCTATGGTATCTTCTTCCTCATACTCGTCAATTTCAGTTTCCTGTCCAAACTCACAAGGAAGCACAGATACCACGTTGCAATTAAGATTGAACGAAGACTCCCCCTCTGATTCGAAGTTGTCCGTTAGCATATCTTCGTCTTCCTCTGGACCTGGAGTGTATTCCTTTGGTTCATCTAGTTGTACTTCAGAGAAGAGCCTCCTTCTAACTGGGGGTTTGTCTTCAGTTTGATTTTTTGGTGTGGGTTTGTTGGTGCTAGATTCACCTTGGTTTTTTGTTGAAGTTGCCCCTTTATGTGCCACAGCTTCCCTTTCAGCCTTTCGAATCCTCTGTTGCCTTCGCCATTGAGATCTTGACATGGGGTTTCTTCCTTTGTAGTTCTCTAATCTCACCTCTTCCCTCTTCGCTATGTTGAATTGCCTTCTATATGTCATAGCGTGGCGTGCGTTTCGTTCAGTGTTTCTCCATCTATCTTTGCCTTTGTCATTTCTAACTTGCAGCCATTTGTCTGTTGGCACTTCAGCAGGGATTTTGAACGTCACTCTTCGAGCGCCCTTGGGATGAGGACTATCAGGCCTTCGTTGTTTGTATTTGCTATCAAAACGTGGGCCCATCTGAACAGTTTCTTGGTGGTTCCAGCAAGGGGCGAAAGGGATTGTTTCGAAGGCTCTGGCCATGCTTTGATCATACACAGCAGAACACCTTGGGCATATCAAGCATTTGGTTGCCCCTTTGTAACAGCGAAACACAAATTCCAGCAAACTCTCTCCAGCTTTAGGATAACACCTGAATAGCTGGTTATCTTGGCGCCAGTTGTTTCCAGTTCGTGCCCTTTGTACCCTCTCGAAGTTTGCAGCGATTCTCTGATCGCAGAGGATGCTGCACCTAGGGCATAGTATCATTCCTGTATCTCCTTTGTGGCACATCATGAGGTAATCCTTGAGACTAGCATCTCCAGCATGATTATCCTCCATTTTATACTTCTCTTTTTCTAAGTATCTCTCTACCTCCTCCATCTCAGAGCGAGGTCTCTCCATATCCACCATGTTTACCTCAACATCCTCCCCCTTAGCGTCATCATCTCCCCATCCTGTGGGTTTTATATCTTCAATGTGGACCTTTGAACTCTCTGGGGCAGAATATTTGACCAAGTAGTCAAACTTTCCACTAGGTTCCCCTAAAGTATCCCATATTTCTTTCTGAGGGGAGGTTGGCTTCGTGATTTGGACTTTCTCCAATTCTAGCCTCAGGCCTTCAGTGACCTGTGTCAACTCTTGGTTTTGGTTTTCCTGGCCTTCAGTAGCCTGGATTTCTTTTGCAATAGCTAAAGGTGCTGCTTCAATCGAAGTCTCTGGTTGCTTGTGGACGTCTTCAGTGACCCCCTCATTGACTTTGACTATCACCCAGCTTTCATTTTCAGTACCTTTCTCTCCTACTGGAGCGTCACTTTGGTCAGCTTCCACCATGTTAATTTCTCCAATGCATGCAGGCTCGGAGTAATTGGTGTCTGCGACGTGCAAAGGGTCTTCGTCCACTTTCATTTTTGCTTTATCAGCAAACTTCAGTCTGCCATCTTTAATTGCATTCTGAATTAGGTCCCTGAAAAGAAAACACTGTGAGGTTTTGTGGCCTAGGAAACTATGATACTTGCAAAATCCTCTTTTCTTTCTTTAATCTAAAGGAGGTATTTTTGACATTTGATGGCACAATGAGTTGGCCATCTTTGACAAGTAAATAAAAAATCTCGTCACATTTAGTGACATCGAAGGTATAAACCTTCTTTGGGAATTTGTCACTTTTCTCATTTTCAACAATTTCTTTCCCTTTTGTGGGAACTAATAATTTGCAGGAGTAAGGTGGTGCCTGTTTTAATTCATCGAGGTCGATTTCGACCTCTTCGAATTTGAATTCAGGATAATCTTCTATTTCCTCAGTTCCAACATAGGAGATCCTTTCCTTCTTGTTATTTTTAAAGACTCTGGCCTTTTCGGCCTTTAGCCTTTCGACCTGTCGAACCCTATCGGCTAATTGAGCCATATCCCTCAAGTATTGAGTGTCTAATTTCTTTCGAATAGATTAATCCAAGCCGCCAACAGCCATTTCGACTAACTCATGTTCAAGAACTACTGTGAAACATCTAGATTTCAAAAGCCTGAATCTATTCAGATAATCATCTATGGGTTCGGTGAACTTCCTCTTGACACTGGCTAGTTCCTTCAGACTTATTTTTTATTGTCCCATGTAGAACTGTTCATGGAATAATCTCTCCAAAAGAGCCCAAGTATCAATGGACCCAGGAGGCAAAGTGGTGAACCATGTGAAAGCGTTCTTAGTCAGGGAACTTGGGAAATATTTGATCCTGAGGTCTTCATTATTGGCTATATCTCCTGCTCCGGTTAGGTACCTGGCTATATGTTCGACTGTTGACTCATTGGTGTCCCCAGCAAACTTTGTAAACTTAGGGACTTTATATCCCCTTGGTAAATCAGTGTGCATTATGTAATCTAATATAGGGGAGGCATAATTTGGCCTTCTAATTCCTGTGTTGAGGCCATTCTGGGCCATGATTCTCTCTATCATGGTGGTTAAATTATTTTCTGCCAAGATGTTATCGTTTCGAATTCTATGAACGACTGCATCAGCATCTTGATTTCGACCCACCATGACAACCCCTCTAGGTTGTTCTTCTCGAAACTCTGGGACTTCCAGCCTTTCGACCCTTGCCCCTGGTTCCATAATTTCCCTTTGTGGGCCTCGGATCATTGGGGCTTCTAGCCTTTGTGCCCTTGCCCCCAAGTTAACCTCCTCTCTGGCTGGTCTATAGGGTGGGTCGTTAGCAACTTGTTCTATAATAGGTACGTTCGCTCGAACTCCCGCCTGATTCTGCCTATGCCTCTCTGGGGGAGCGAAGAAATCTGCTATTCGACTCATGTTATCTGCGTTTTCTATGTTTGTCACAGTCACATTTTGTACTATTGGGGCAAATATCTCCTGCATAGTTTGTGCTAATACTTCTATCATATTATGGTTACTGTCATCCATCAATTGCCTAAAAGCCAACTGATTTTCTGTGGTTAAAATAGGCATTGCGCTATAACCCACTGACCCTTGGTTATTTGTCATAAACTGATTTGCACCAGACCCAGACCCTAATTGTGGTGATGAATTCGATGTGGAATTGTGTAAGCCTGCCATAAAAGATGTTGGCATTCCATAAGAGGAATTTCTGGTTCTATTACCATCGAAACCGGGTGGTCTAGTTAGTGGGGTGGCGAAATGGGTTTGTGTCCCTGATGGTGGGACGAATCCCCCAGGATAACCAATGGTTCCAGTATTTCCTAGGATCGAACTGTTAGTTGATATGCCACTTATTCCATTAGTGGCTATATTACTGTAAGAGGATGCAACAAACTGTGCATTCGAAGGGATCACATTAAATGTTCCCATCGAAGCAGACATATTAGTGCCTGTTGTATGTGGGGCAATTTGTTCCCCTTGTTGATTGTCAGAATTAGACATCTTGTTTAAACGTTTTCTTCTGGATAAGGGTTGGTTACTATTGGTTATTCTACCACTTCTAAGGTTCATAAAACAACAAACTTATCACTCAGAAGGTATTTTTACAATGGTTACGTCTCAACAATTTTTTACTTTGTTCTAAATCTCGTAATGGCCAATGACACGGTCCCACCGGGTGTGCCAATTTGTTTACAGTGATTTCTGGTAAACAACCGCTAGTCCTCCAAACTATCGAATAATCTTAATGACTGTTATTCAATCTCTCTGGTAACTCGCAGGATCGACTAGATTGATCCTAGGATGTATTAGTCATTTGGATAACTCTCATTATAGAACTGGTATTCATGGTTGGTATTTAGAATGTTGTGTAGGTGTTTAACTTACTTCGATTACTCTATTAAAATCTAATAACATGATCAAGTAAATGCGCGCGAAACTAAATTGCATGAATAAAGTTCAATTGTAAAGACATATAAAACTGCAGAAAAGACAAGTAAATGACTTCGAAGCATAAAAACATGTAATGTAAAAGATTCTCTGGAATGTAAAGGATTCGAAATATGAAGAAAGCGTTTAAATGCAAGAAAACAGTAAAATGACTTTAAGTGAAAAAAGGTGTTCGAATGATAAAAGCTTGAAGATAAAGGCATGAAATGTGCAAAAGTTTCTGAAATGTAAAGTATTTGAAATGGAAAGAAAGCATTTAAATGTAAGGCATCAGTAAAAAGATTTCGAATGAAAATGTTTTAATGCAAAGGCTTTTGAATGGTATTGACATGAAGATAGAGGAAAATACTGGAAATGATAAAGAGTTTTATTAAATCATAAACACTTGGTGTTATCATACGTACATTGCTCGTGCATTCGTTTCCCTAGCCATGTGGTATTTTGAATGTTTACTGAGTTTTTTGTACAATAGATATGACACACGAAATCCTAATGCTAAGACTTCAATTTATACTACTTCGACCATAACGGTCTTGCTATAAGATTCTGCCACAGTCAGAACATGCATAGCAATGCCTCTCTCTAGCTTCCACGCGTCTTCGAATGCTCCAGCGCATATATTTTAAATTTCGAACATCCCGCTTGCATTTGAATTTCAAATGTTTTGGCACTTCTTCGCTTCGAACGCATTTCTTGGACACAACCTTGTTATCATTTCGAGACTTCTTTGAATATATCCTCATAACTGTCACTCGAAGCTCCAAGCTTTGATATGCCTATTCGAAGCACTGCTTCTACCATTTCGAAACATGACATCTTGCTTTATTCCAATCGAAACGTCCAATTTGCTTCGCTTCTAATAATATCATCAAAATCTTCAGCCAACAACTACGTTGAAGACCAGACAGTTCCTAGATCTTGATGAAGATGTTTCCCTACGTCATAGTATGGACGAGTGTTATAACCTCAATGGTATACTACGTTGAACACTAGTCAGTTCCTAGATCTTGATGTTTTCCTCCGTCATAGTGTGGACGAGTTCTACAATCTCAACGGTATACTACGTTGAAGACCAGACAATTCCTAGATCTTGATGAAGATGTTTCCCTACGTCATAGTGTGGACGAGTGCTATAACCTCAACGGTATACTATGTTGAGCACTAGTCAGTTCCTAGATCTTGATGTTTTCCTTCGTCATAGTGTGGACGAGTTCTACAATTTCAACGGTGTACTACGTTGAAGACCAGACAGTTCCTAGATCTTGATGAAGTTGTTTCCCTACGTCATAGTGTGGACGAGTGTTATAACCTCAACGGTATACTACGTTGAGCACTAGTCAGTTCCTAGATATTGATGTTTTCCTCCGTCATAGTGTGGACGAGTTCTACAATCTCAACGGTATACTACGTTAAAGACCAGACAGTTCCTAGATCTTGATGAAGATGTTTCCCTACGTCATAGTATGGACGAGTGCTATAACCTCAACAGTATACTATGTTGAACACTAGTCAGTTCCTAGATCTTGATGTTTTCCTCCTTCATAGTGTGGACGAGTTCTACAATCTCAACGGTATACTACGTTGAAGACCAGACAGTTCCTAGATCTTGATGAAGATGTTTCCCTACGTCATAGTGTGGACGAGTGCTATAACCTCAACGGTATACTACGTTGAACACTAGTCAGTTCCTAGATCTTGATGTTTTCCTCCGTCATAGTGTGGACAAGTTCTCTAATTTCAACGGTGTACTACGTTGAAGACCAGACAATTCCTAGATCTTGATGAAGATGTTTCCCTACGTCATAGTGTGGACGAGTGTTATAACCTCAATGGTATACTACGTTGAACACTAGTTAGTTCCTAGATCTTGATGTTTTCCTCCGTCATAGTGTGGACGAGTTCTACAATCTCAACGGTATACTACGTTGAATACCAGACAGTTCCTAGATCTTGATGAAGATGTTTCCCTATGTCATAGTGTGGACGAGTGCTATAACCTCAACGATATACTACGTTGAGCACTATTCAGTTCCTAGATCTTGATGTTTTCCTCCGTCATAGTGTGGATGAGTTCTCTAATTTCAACGGTATGCTACGTTGAAGACCAGACAGTTCCTAGATCTTGATGAAGATGTTTCCCTACGTCATAGTGTGGACGAGTTCTACAATCTCAACGGGATACTACGTTGAATACTAGACAATTCCTATATCTTGATGAAGATGTTTCCCCCAATTGAATTATGGACAGGTTATTAAGACTCAGTCGAGGCATTCTCTCAGTTGAATTACAGGCAAGTTCCTAAATCTCAACAAAAGTTAGACTTCCCCAGCAGAATCTTCTAGAAAAAACAAGTATGCAAGTTCTCGCTAAGGAATCTATTATGAGATCGACACTCTTACAGATGGCATCGTAAGCCCATCCTCCTACCAGCAATCTCCAAATGGCATCTGTAAGCCCATTCCCGACATCACAATGCTGATATTACACCATGCGAGTGCAAATTTCTGGGTACTCTAGTGTTCAATCATCTTCCACCTTCGGATCACGAAAGGCCCGAAAACCAATCTACATCCTCAGGCTTAAGAAGATTGAATAGGGGCAACTATTGTACCCCAAAATTTTCCCTCCCATATTTCTCAATACATGTCAAGAATAATCTCCAAGTGGCTCAAGTTAGCTCAAGAGTTGGACAGTCAAATCACCTCATAAGGCAGTCAATTCAAAATTAGGGTTTTGTGTTGCATCAAGGTATTTGCATCCAAATGACCCCAAGTTCTCCCCAATGTCCTAATATGTTCTCAAGTTCATCCATGTCAAATTTCAAGCCTTGCAGAGGAAGTTTGGTCAGTCAATTGCTCAAGAGGCCCAAAAAATCGACTGTGTTAGGGCAAAAGTCAACTGTAACCTAAAAATAGTCAAACCTCAAGATTTTTTGTCAACATTCTCATTTTGAAGGATAATTCATCATTTGATCAAGGGTTGATAATTATTCATCAAGGATTGCTCAAGATTCATCAAGATTCAAAAGTTGCTAAATTAGGGTTTTGCAGGAAAAGTCAACTCAACTTTGACCAAGCATAACTTTCTCATACTTTATGAGAAATGACCCATACAAAGCTCATTTTGAATAGGATTCAATCTACTACAATCCATATTCACACCCCAAGATCAATAAATGCACTCACAAAAAGTTACAAATTTGGACATTATAGGTCATTTTTGAAAGTCAACAAAAACACCTTTTTTGCCAAAGCTTATAACTTGAGCATGGAATATCAAAATGAGATGATACAAAAAGGGTTGGTTAGAGGACATCTTAAGGTTTCTAAAAAGTCCAATAATACTTCCAAAAGTTCAAAATTTAAGAAGTTATGCATTGTTGAAGTTGGGCATTTTTCCAAAATTGCCAAAAGTCAACTATCCCCAAAACTTCAAATTTTGTCAAATGGGCCCACTTTTTTCCACTTGATTTGATCTTGTCACACCACACACGTGTCATATCTTCAGTCTGGTGCCAATTTGTTAATTTTTCTATTTTATTTGATTTTTATTGATTTAATTCATTTTTAATTAATTTAAATCAAAATAAAATCTAAATATTAATAACTTGTGATCTTTTTGATTGATACAGC